>JAVLUX010000037.1:12762500-13962500 GCA_032164185.1 Moxostoma hubbsi
AACCATGTAATATTTTTGGAAATACTGATTGTTGGTATTTGAATTATGGTCTATAAGAGCTTAAATATTAATTTCACTGTCTACATTCAATCTTACAGAGAGAAGGAGCTAGAGTTGAGAGTGGCTGCAACAGGCGCTGTAGATCCAGAAAAACAGGTGAAGATCCTCAGGCTTTTAGTCTCTTAAGGTTAATTTGTAATAAATTTGATGTGATTTCTAAATTAATTTTTTACAAATAAAATAACATTTTGTTATATATTAATAATATTATTATATATAATCATTTACATGTGTGAGTGTTTATGATATAATTTTATTTTTGTTTACCCCTTGAAATTGTTTGTGCAGTTTTCTTTCATGTGTTGGCGTATTTCCTATTGAAACAAGAAGAAAATCTACTTTTTTTTTCTTTGTTGTGCAAAATAAGTCAGTATGTGCCATGACTGTTAAGGACATTTTCCCCTTATTTGAGATTAACCCAATTGCATTGGCTACAACACACTAGATGGCAGCACATTTCCTCTGCAGCCACAGCAGTGAAACAACTGCTTTACTATTTATATATATTTTTTTATAGTAATCTCACTTTGATTCCCACAGCCAGACCGAATCAAACAGTTTGGTGCCATGACCCGGCAATATGGAGGTAAAAGAAGGGATGTGCCCTACAGGCCTGGACTGGCTCTGGAGGTCTTGCGGTCTGACTCTGCCAGGCAGCCCAAAAACGAGAGACTTCTACAAGCATCGGAGGAGAGAGTGCCACCTGAAAGGCCTCGAGTCGCTTTTCAGGCCCCATCTTTAAACAACAGTACTGTTTTAAGCCAGCTGGCTAATGCCTCAGGCCCTGGCCTTGAGGTTGGAGCTGGGCTTGGGGTTAATTCTGGTGCCCCTGCAAGTGAAGACTATCACAGAAGCCTCTCAAGCACCCTGGGGGAGATAGTTGCCCCAAGGTTTGTGCATATGGCGTTGTATTATTAGATTGTTCAATTGAATATTATTGCATCTCCAATGCAGAATTGAAAATAACCCTTAGTTTATTTTCCTCTCTGATGTCAGAATTACTGATGTACATCCTCCGTTGGATCCCACCCTCACCGACTCTTATCAAACGCCTTATGATAATGCATATTACTACTATGGAGCCAGAAATCCTCTGGATCCTAAGCTGGCAAACTGTGAGTGTCCTAAAATCACTTTCATGTGGATGTATGGAGTTTATTGCTAATTGGAAAACTTTTCAGCTATTTGAGACCTTCATTGTCAGCCCTAAAAAAAGAAAAGAAACTGAACAATCAAAGCATCAAAACCTTCATGTTTGTCTGTTTGTATGTGTTAGATGGACCAACAGTTGGTCAGCAGTCACACATCCCTATAGGAGCACATTGGCCCATGCTGCAGCCTTCCTCTGGAGGCCTCACAAAGTAGGACTCTCTTTTCTTCTGTGAATGTATTCTTTTATTTTGCATATTTTGTGTTTAATCGTTCCAATTTCATTGGTATTGTGATATAATAGAGATAGTTCACCCAAAAATGAAAATTCTGTCATTATTTCAGTCACCATTTACTTTCTTGTATGGAAGAAATCATGCTATTAAAACGAATGGTGACTGAGGCTTACATTCTCCCTAACATCTTTTGTTAAATTCTGTTTAATTTATTTGTAACAGTCCCCCCCCCCCCCCTACTTTAAAAGAAAAGTTAACAGTAGGGGGCGCCAGTATCTTTGAGGAACAGACACTGCTGTTGCATTGCACTTTTGGGGTAGAATAGAGAACCTTGTTTTAGAATCAAAAGATGTGTGCCATTTTATGTGCCATATCTCATTAACTTTTACTTCTGTTTCTTATAACATGCTATTAACCATTTTACAGCATTTTAATCAGAGGTACTCTCCAATATCTGTTTCTCTATAGAACGAGCAGTCATGCTGGCATTACTCCATCAGGAGCAGCATTCATTATACCAGAGAGGCTACAGCAACCCCAGGGAACTGCTCTTACCTACCAGGAAGCTCTTAAGCAGCAGGTAACCTTAGACCCATATACAATTATCATAAACAAGTTACTTTTCTAGGGTTGCAAATTCCACTGTGTTCCCACAAACTGTTATGGTGGGTTAAAAATGTTTTCCTGTTGGTCAAGGGTTTAGCAGTTGCACAAATTTGATTTAAATGTAAGGATATTTGAGCAACCAACAGCCAATTGAGTAAGTTTTGATTGTTCATTGGGCTGTCTTTGTCACAGAGACCTGGCAACCCCACTTGTGTCCAGCGTTTCCCATCAGACTTTATTCAGTCCAATTTAATAAGTCTGCAGTACACTATTTTTAAAGGCATAGGTTTAATGAAGTGACTCATTCATTCCAGTCTGAGGTTTGTTAGTTTGGACAGATGCAGGATTATATCTTTATACCATAATGGCATTGGACACAGATGAAGGGCTTTGAGGAGGACACATTTGATTATCCCCCTCTATTTCCTCAAGGGATCTATTATACTAAAAGATATGTAGCTTGAAAGATATTAGTTTAACTGGCTGGTTGCAAAATCATTGAGTCTGTAATAGTCTTTTCAATAGTTAGAAGACAAGAGTTTGAAGACAGATGGTCTTGAATGCTAATCCGTATTGAGTTTACCAGGAACTTCAGCAGTTTGACAGGATGAGATCAGAGTGGAATCCTCTATTTCCCAAGGTAACAGGAATCTATGGGCAGACCAGGGTTAGCTTTCAGGGGAAATCTCAAAGATCTAAGTGCGCTTAAAAGACTGATTACAACATGTTGAGCAATACACATGTTACGTTACTGCATTATGTTCTTATAAGAACAGCACAAATACCTGATATATTTGTTCTGGAGCACAGATTCGTGAGCGACAGGAGAGACTGCATCGTGAGAAGGTGGAGAATAAGCTGTATGATGCTAAGATCGAGGCTGAGATGAAGGCTTACGAGCCCTGGGGAAGAGCTGGAGGAGGAGCCCCTCTCAGGGACGATCAAGGAAACCTCATCAGTATGCATTCCGAGTTCACTTCATTCAAACGACTCCCTGTTTAGTCAACCGCAATCACTGCAGTTTAATAAAGCCTTAATTAGTGTAATCCATAACTGTCATAATGCAAGTGATGGGCAGTCTCACAGTCCCTTTAAGGCAAGTCCGTTCACTTGGCAGCCATCTTGGTAACGTCCCTTATTTTCATGTAGGCAACAGGCATATACTCTACAATGGAGCAGAGGTGGGTAGATTAGCCAAAAACCTTACACAAGTAAAACTAGAATTACTTAAAAAAAAAATATTACTCAAGTAGAATTAATAAATAAATAATAAAGGGAATTAAAATATCCAATAAAAAGAATGGTCAAGTAGTGAGTAACTAATTACTTTCACATTTAACGTAATGGATGTTTACTTTCCTATTTTTCAGTACATGATACACATTTAACATGCATTACAGAATGATTAATAATAATAATAATGCTATTAATATTATTGTAAATAATGGAAATTGTCATCATTCACCACCACCATGTTGTTCCAAACCCATATGACTTCTTTATTCCATGCATCAAATTAAAGGGATAGTTCACAAAAAATTAAATGTTCTCCTTTTCTCACCTTCATGCCATCCCAGATGTGAATGACTTTCTTTCTTCTGCAGAACACAAATGAAGATTTTTAGAAGAATATCTCAGCTCTGTTGGTCCATACAATGCAAGTGAATGGTGACCAGAACTTTGATGCTCCAAAATACACAGAGGCTGCGTAAAAGTAATTCATAAGTGATTTTCAGAAGCAATATGATAGTTGTGGGTGAAGAACAGATTAATATCTATAACTTTATAATATATAAAGTCCTTTTTTTTACTACTTCCTGCCCAGTAGGTGGTGATATAATAATTGAATCACCAAAACACAAAAAGAACAATGTGAAAGTAGAGATTTATTAGTAAAAAATTATTTAAATATTGATCTGTTTCTCACCCACACTTATCATATCCCTTCTGAAGACAGATGGAACCAGTGTCAGTTGAATTCCTTTAAGGCTACCTTTATATGCTTTCTGAGCTTCAGAGTTTTGGTTCCCATTCACTTGCATTCTAGTATAAACTAACAGAGCTGAGATATTCTTCTAAAAAACTTTGCGTTCAGCAGAAGAAGAAAAAAATACACATCAGGGATGGCATTAGGGTGAGTAAATTATGTAAGAATTTTCACATTTGGAAACATTATTCCTTTAAGGAGAAGTTAGTCAGAATGCTAACTTTAATCATCATTTACTTTCATTGCATTTTGTCCCCCTTCATATTTTGAAAGGGAACGGTGACCGAGACTGTCAGTCCCTAACATTCTGTCTAACTTCTTTTACGTTCCACAGAATACATAAAGTTTCTTTGGTTTGGAAGAACATGAGGGCAGGGAAATTATGATATAATATTAATTAAAGGCTGAACTATCACTTTAAGGATGCTTCTCATATTTGGACGAATCTGTCAATTAGAAGAGAAATTTGGAAACCTTTTTCTAGTAATTATTATGGTGACATTTTTTTTTTACATTTTACATCCCGTGTGAATTTAGTTCAATGAAAGTCCAGCATCTTCATTGTAGAAAGAATTTAGATAATTAGATCTGTACACTAAGGGTAAATTGCACTGTATCTCTGCGTTTGGAAATGCTCACAATTGCGATAGGCAGGGCAAAACTTTTACACTTAAAGCGGATGTTTACAAGGATTTATACTGTAGGTACTGATTATGTTGCAGCACTGATATAAAAATGCAAACTTAGAAACTGAGGTCATAAAAGCCCACAGTTATAGATTCACGCTGAAAATGAATGAGTATCACTATGATACAGACAAGCCCACATTGTCACAACCTCTAAAACTTACCTCACCTTGTTTTCTTTAGTTGGAGCTGCAATTTTAATCTTCAAATACAGTTGAAGTCAGATGTTTACATACACCTTAGCCAAATACATTTAAAACACAGTTTTTCACAAGTGTTGACATTTAATCATAGAAAACATTGCAGTTAGGATAACTTTTATTTTAAGAATGTGAAATGTCAGGATAATATTAGAGAGAATGATTTATTTCAGCTTTTATTTCTTTCATGACATTCCCAGTGGGTCAGAAGTTTACATACACTTTGTTAGTATTTGTAACATTGCCTTTAAATTGTTTACAGTAACTTGGGTCAGACATTTTGGGTAACCTTCCACAAGTTTCTCACAATAAGTTGCTGGAATGTTGACGCATTACTGCAGACAGAACTGGTGTAATTGAGTCAGGTTTGTAGGCCTCCTTGCCCGCACAGGCTTTTTCAGTTCTGCCCACAAATGTTCTGTCGGATTAAGGTCAGGGCTTTGTTATGGCCACTCCAATACCTTGAATCATTGTACTGTAGATATAGATTCTTGTCTACCTGTTGCCACCAGCATCTTCACAAGGTTCATTGCTGTTGTTCTGGGATTGATTTGCACTTTTTGCTCTAAACTACATTGATCTCTAGGAGACCGAATGCGTCTCCTTTCTGAGCGGTATGATGGCTGCGTGGTCCCACGGTGTTTATACTTGCATACTATTGTTTGTACAGATGAATGTGGTACCTTCAGGTGTTTGGAAATTGCTCCCAAGGATGAACCAGACTTGTGGAGGTCCACAATGTTTTTTCTGAGCTCTTTGCTAGAGATTTGTTAGATTTTTCCATGATGCCAAGAAAAGAAGCACTGATTTTGAAGGTAGGTCTTAAAATACATCCACAGGTACAACTCCAGTTCATTACACCTCTTATCAGAAGCTAATTGGATTTCAAAAATATATATATTTTATAGATACTGCTGTTGTGAATTTAATCAGTATGAATCCTTGCAACTATCAGTTTTAATTACAATTTACTCTACAGAGTGAAAAAATAATATGAGATGTATAACGTTTTGAATGATTTGAATGCAGATAAATGGAGGATTCAGTTTTGTGAGCCGTCTAGTGCCCCCTGCTGTAAAGCGCTTTGTTTCACAAAATTTCTGACATTTGGGTCAATAACAAAATATGTTGACAAACATGCCCCTTGACTTTTTAGTCATGAAAAACCTGTCAAATAACGGTAAAATTATTTTTTTGTAATTTTTTAACCTATCCATTAATGATATGAAATGGCTTAACACAGTTTTGCTAATTTTTTAGAAAATATATTTTAAATTGTAAAATTATGACAAAGTTATTTGTGCATTTATTTTGTACTTATTTTTAATAAAAGTGTTAGTGCAAGGCTGAACAAGTGTGCAAAAAAGCAAAACAAAATTATTATTCATAATTTTAATCATTTAAAAATAATGTTTTTTCCATTGATTTCATGTTATTGGTTTTTATCAATGTTAAAACTTTTTTTTTTTTTTACATAAAAAAAAAAATGAAATGCAAAAAGTTGTATAAAATGATTTAAGGTTTAAGTTCAGAGTCTGCTTAAATATGCATATAGTGATTTTTCCCAGCATGTTAAGTTTTTCACATTTTAACTAATATTTTCACAGAAAAATACTTGGTGCTGTACCCCATTGTCCTTTATGAATAAATAGCAATTAATGTCAACATGTTACAAAATGTTTACCCTTAGCGTTTGTAGACAAAAACTGAACTAAATGGAAAATTTCAATATTTTGTAAGTTGGAAAGTCAACATACTTTGAGAATGACCCATATGCAATTCCAGTCAGTTCCTCACATCAATCTGTTGTGTGACTGTAGAAAACATGGAACACAGCACATGAGTCATATGGACTACTGTTTACCGACCCAGTTATTCACTTTTGTTGGAAAACGAAGTGCATTTTAAGGGAGCACACTATAATTACGTCATGAATTTACCAAGAATTGTTACTGTGAGAATATGTAGTTAAATATAATCATTGTTGTATTTGTAATAAGTGGTGTTTTATAAAAATAAATGAACCATTCAGTTTTTATTTAATATTAACAAAAATAAATTGTTTTAATGACATCTTGAGCATAGTCCTTGAAAACAAATAAAAATGTACTTGAAAAGTCCTTGAAAGTCCTTGAATTTAACTTTGAAGCATCTGGGTTTTTACAGTGTTCTGTGTCTTAAACGACTTGCCAAAACTATAGTTTACTAATATTAAATCTGTGGAGTGGTTAAAAAATGTGTTTTAATTACTTCAACCTAAGTGTATGAAATTTCTGACTTCAACTGTATAGCCTTGTCTTGGTGTAAAATGAAGACATTGTGTGGAGTGAGGAAATGTATGTCTTGCGTGCTTGCTGCTGTAGTGTTGAACGCAACTCGAGTGACAGCTTGCAGCTGTGAATTTCCTCTGTCGTAAGATTCCCATTCAAAAATCGCAATAAATTATGCACTTATTAACGCTATCAGTTGTAACAAAGTAAAAGTACTTTTTCTGCTGCAGAGTTGTACTTGTAACTGTTGCTTACCAATAAAATGACAAAGAAACAAATTTAAAATACATAGAGCCTAAGAGGAGGGTAAATCACACTAAAGATACACCACACTCCCCATAAAAGCAAATGAAATCTCGGTAGGACTGATACCAATAGCAACAATTGCTGAGAGCTGGAGGAACCACCGGAGGTGCCGAGGACTCGCTGCTGGAGGAGGTGTGAGCTGGTGTCTGCAAGTGGTTGAGGACCTGGCGACAGCATGTCCAGGAGCCGGCCAGCAAGTTCCTCTCTATCTCCTCTCTCCCTCTGTGTGTCTCCGCTAACCTTTCCCTCTCCCCACGCCTCCCCTCATCTCTCCCAGGCCAGAAAGGCAACCCCCCTCCAGGAATGGAGGAGTGTGCATGACGCACACGTGGTTTACCCATCATGAGTCGGATGATGGAGGATTGTGATGAGGAGAAGACGCATGGCCAGACCTGAACTGGGCTAATGAGCCAGGAGGGGGATAAAGATGAGCCGGAGGAGCCAGTTCGAGAGAGAGCGACGGACGTGGACGCTCTGTATGTTTGTTTGTTTGTTTTTTATCCCCTTTTTCTCCCAATATGGAGTGCCCAATTCTCACTACTTATTAGTTCCTCATGGTGGAGCGGTTACTCACCTCAATCCGCTTCTGAGACAGTCAATCCGCACATCTTATCATGTTGTGCGTGACACTACGGAGACTCCGCATGTGGAGGCTCATGCTATTTTCCGCAATCCACGCACAATTTACCATGTGCCCCATTGAAAGCGAGAACCACTAATCGCGACCACGAGGAGGTTCCCCATGTGACTCTAACCTCCCTAGCAATTGGGCCAATTTGATTGTTTAGGAGATCTGGCTGGAGTCACTCAGCATGCCCTGGATTTGAACTCACGACTCCAGGGGTGGTAGTCAGGATCAGTACTCGCTGAGCTACCCAGGCCTCTGTTTATGTTGACTTTAAGTTAAGTTTGATATTAAAACTTTGTCTACTGTTCAGTCGGTTCCCGCCGCCTCCTTGCCCAACCTTATACTGTTACAGCGGTGCCAAAACCCAGGAAGGAGGAGGGATGCTCTGTTGCAGAATCCTCAACACTGCCATCCACCAGGGGAGCAGCAATGGCCATCTGCCTGGGGACGGAGGGGTTGCTGCAGGCCTCCGAGAGCCGTAGGAACTGCGGCCATCTGCCAAGAAGGGGAGAAGCGGTTCCATTTGCTAGTGGCCAGAGGACTCATTGCCGTCTGCCGGGGGAGGCGCAAGCTGCCGTCCCTGATAGCACGTCCGGGAGCTAGCGAGCAAGTTCTTCTCTCTCTCTCTCTCTCTCTCTCTCTCTCTGTCTCCTTTCGCCTTTCCCTATCCCCACGCCTCTCCCTCCAGGTTCATAGGAGGCAGGGTATACCACTGGTTGACAGAATGGTCAGAAGGGCAGTGTCTTCCCCAGAGATGGGGGTGGGAGTTAGTCAGACCGGTGGCTCCCCAGCCTGAATCGGGCGAGACAGGAGTGTGACAAGGAGGAGGGCATGGCCGGGCCATGATGGAGCATGGCCGGCATTGAATCAGCTGAACAGCGGGAGAGCGAGATAAGGGGCGGCCGGAGATGCCGGTTGGGGAGAGACAGATGCACGCAACCACGTTGCATGTTTGTCTAAGTTTTTTTTGGTTGAGTTTTTCATTAAACTTGTGTTTACCGTTCAGCTGGTTTCCGCCACCTTGCCCATCCTTGCAATGTTACAGTGGTATAATACATTTGACTTTAAATCAAGCTAAAAAAAAATCTGTTAATATATGAATATATACACCGATCAACCACAACATTAAAACCACCTGCCTGTAGGTCCCTATCGTGCCACCAAAACAGCTCTGACCCATCAAGGCATGGATTCCACAAGACCTCTGAAAGTTTACTGAAGGTATCTGGCACCAAGGCATTAGCAGTAGATCCTGTTGGACTTGCTGGGCCAGCACATCCCATAGATGCTCAATCATATTGAGATCTGGGGACATTGGAGGCCAAGTCAACACCTTCAACTCTTTGTCATGTTCCTCAAACTATTCCTGAACAATTTTTGCATCGTTGCAGGGCACATTATCCTGCAGAAAGATTTTTAGGTAGGTGGTACATGTCAAAGTAACATCCACATGAATGCCAGGACCCAAGGTTTCCCAGCAGAACATTACCCAGAGCATCACACTGCCTCTGCCAGCCTGCCCTCTTCCCATGGTGCATCCTGCTGCCATCTCTTCCCCAAATAATGCACATGCACCTGGCCATCCACATGATCTAAAAGAAAATGTGATTCATAAGACCAGGCCACCTTCTTCCATTGCTCCATGGTCCAGTCCTGATGCTCATGGGCCCATTGTAGGCACTTTTGGCAGTGGATAGGGGGTCATCGTGGGCACTCTGACCGGTCTGCGTCTACGCAGCCCCATATGCAGCAAGCTGTGATGCACTGTGTGTTCTGACACCTTTCTATCTTGGCCAGCATTAAGTTTTTCAGCAATTCGTGCAACAGTAGCTCTTCTGTGGGATCGGACCAGATGGGCTAGTCATTGCTCCCCACACATATCAATGAGCCTTGGACACCCACGACCCGGTCGCTTGTTCACTGGTTGTCCTTCCTTGGACCACTTTTGATAGGTACTAACCACTGCATAACGGGAACACCCCACAAGCCATTTTGGAGATGCTTTGACCCAGTCGACTAGCCATCACAATTTGGCCCTTATCAAAGTCACTTAGATCCTTACGCTTGCCCATTTTCCCTGCTTCCAACACATGAAATTCAAGATCAGTATAACAAAAAACTTTATATTTAATGTATAAAATCAAAGTATATCAATATTTTGAGTTGTTTAACTTGTATAAATTACAGTCTTGCCACTTATAGTTCCTCTGTGGTGTTAGTGACTTTTCACATACATTTATAAGTGTTGCACTTATTCTTGAAGTTCACATGCTGTTGGTTGAAAGATGCAGCAATAGTTTTTAATTGAAATTCTTTATGGAGATTATGTGGCATGATGATGCAATGTGATGTGTTTCTGTGTTAACAGGTGATTTGAAACGAATGCATAAAACAAACGTGGAAGCCTATGATTCTGGAGGCAGAGGAGTCCGGAATCCGGCCGGTTCAAAGCCAGGTAACAAACTCTTCCTCAATGCATCAAGTAACCCTGGCCACATATTTACTATGTGGTTAACATTCATAAAGCCTAATTAAGCAGAGGAAAGTTTGAGTGAATAGAACATGTAAATATAATCAAAATTACATTGATTTAATATGATAATTCAGTGTGATTTAATTGTATAAAATGTAGCCTGTTAAAAAGAAAAACACAATTAATAATGTCCCCAGACTGTAATAAGGAATATTCCTACCATCTGAGCTTGAAGTACCACCTGTTTTCAGCTGGGGGCAGTATGTAAAACTGTGTGTTTAAAAAAGAAACACAGCTGGACGAAAACACTGTGTTTATGATGCAACGCAGCCAAAGTGAAATGCTCCAAAATCAGCTGTCTGAGTACATTGAGGCAAGCCCTTATAATAAATCTATCTTGGATGATTGACAAATTAATTAGCAAAATAAATTGCTGTGGACTGTAGGCCAATGATAGTCTTAGATTCAATGAGATGGAAATTAACAATACTGTATGTTGTCTGCTAAGCCACTTTTTGTATTGTCTTATCAATGTTTTATTTGTCTGCAACAATAATGTATTGCAGGTAAATTTTCTGAAATATACTGGAGGCCAAATGTTTGGAATAATGTACAGATTGTGATGTTTCAGAAAGTGGCATTCAACTGATCAAGTATAGTCAGGACATTATTGATGTAAAAAACAGCTCCATCACTATTTGAAAAAAGTAATTTTTGATCAAATCTAGACAAGACCCATTTCCAGCAGCCATCACTCCAACACCTTATCCTTGAACAATCATGCTAAATTGCTAAATTGCTACTAGAAAATCACTTGCCATTATATCAAACACAGCTGAAAGCTATTTGGTTCGTTAAACAAATCTTAAGATTATCTTTGTGTTTGTTTTTGAGTTGCCACGGTATGCAATAGACTGGCATGTCTTAAGGTCAATATTATGTCAAAAATGGCAAAAAAAGAAACAGCTTTCTCTAGAAACTCGTCAGTCAATCATTGTTTTGAGTAATGAAGGCTATATAATGCTTGAAATCGCCAAAAAACTGAAGATTTCATACAAAGGTGTACACTACAGTCTTTAAAGACAGGACAACTGGCTCAAGGACAGAACGAGATGTGGAAGGCTCAATTGTACTACTAAACAAGAGGATAAGTACATAAGAGTTACATAAGTACATTTCTAGTTTGAGAAATGGACGCCTCACATGTCCTCAGCTGACAGCTTCATTGAATTCTACATGCTCAACACCAGTTTCATGTACAACAGTAAAGAGAAGACTCAGGAGTGCAAGCCTTTGCGAAGAATAGTGCGAAGAATTGCAAAGAAAAAGCCACTTTTGAAACAGAAAAACAAAAAGAAAAGCTTAGAGTGGGCAAAGAAGAGTGTTATGAATCTTAACCCCATTGAGCTTTTGTGAGATCAGCTAGACCGTAAGGTGCGTGAGAAGTGTCCGACAAGACAGTCACATCTATGGCAAGTGCTACAGGAAGCGAGCAGGTGGTGAAATGTCACCTGAGTATCTGGACAAAAAGACAGCTAGAATGCCAATGAAATAATTCAAGAAGTTTTGAAAAAAACAAATCTAATTGTAATAGTAATTCAATGTCCTGACTATACATTGTGATTAGTTGAATGCCACTTTGATGAATAAAAGTACCAATTCCTTTCCATAAGAGCAAAATCTGTACATTATTCCATACTTTTGGCCACCAGTGTACCATATTTATAATTACACCTATTATTATTTAAAGATACAGTATCTCACAAAAGTGATTACACCCCTCACATTTTTGTAAAATATTTGATGCGACAACACTGAAGAAATGACACTTTGCTACAATGTAAAGTAGTGTGTACAGTTTGTATAACAGTGTACATTTGCTGTCCCCTCAAAATAACTGAACACACAGCCATTAATGTCTAAACCGCTGGCAACAAAAGTGAGTACACCCCTAGGTGAAAATGTCCAAATTAGGCCCAAAGTGTCAATATTTTGTGTGGCCACCATTATTTTCCAGCACTGCTTTAACCCTCTTGTGCGTGGAGTTCACCAGAGCTTCACAGGTTATCACTGGAGTCCTCTTCCACTCCTCCATGATGACATCACGGAGCTGGTGGATGTTAGAGACCTTGTGCTCTAACATCCCACAGATGCGCTCTATTGGGTTTAGGTCTGGATACATGCTTGGCCAGTTCATCACCTTCACCCTCAGCTTCTTTAGCAAGGCAGTGGTCGTCTTGGAGGTGTGTTTGGGGTTGTTATCATGCTGGAATACTGCCCTGTGGCCTAGTCTCCGAAGGGAAGGGATCATGCTCTGCTTCAGTATGTCAGAGTACATGTTGGAATTCATGGTTCCCTCAATGAACTGTAGCTCCCCAGTGCCGGCAGCACTCATGCAGCCCCAGACCATGACACTCCCACCACCATGCTTGACTGTAGGCAAGACACACTTGTCTTTGTACTCCTCACCTGGTTTCTGCAACACGCTTGACACCATCTGAACCAAATAAGTTTGTCTTGGTCTCATCAGACCAGAGGACATGGTTCCAGTAATGGAACCGTATGGTCTGAGCTCTGACAGGCTGACCCCCCACCCCTTCAACCTCTGCAGCAATGCTGGCAGCACTCATACGTCTATTTCCCAAAGACAACATCTGGATATGATGCTGAGCACATGCACTCAACTTCTTTGGTCGACTATGGCGAGGCCTGTTCTGAGTGGAACCTGTTCTGTTAAACCACTGTATGGTCTTTGCCACCATGCTGCAGCTCAGTGTCAGGGTCTTGGCAATCTTCTTATAGCCTAGGCCATCTTTATGTAGAGCAACAATTCTTTTTTTCAGCCATGAGGTGCCATGTTGAACTTCCAGTGACCAGTTTGAGGGAGTGTGAGAGTGATGACACCAAATTTATCACACCTGCTCCCCATTCACCCCTGAGACCTTGTAACACTAACGAGTCACATGACACTGGGGAGGGAAAATGGCTAATTGGGCCCACATGAAAAGATATAATCAAATATTTACAAAAATGTGAGTGGTGTTCTCACTTTTGTGAGATACTGTAACTATTAATAATTATTTAATCATTATTGAATTATTTTAATTTCAAGGCCTTTCTCTGAAAATATTTATGTAGCCTATGTGACTTCATTAGATTCATTAATTTGCACATCAAGTCCATTAAGGTAATACAGGGAGTCTGTGGACTGATTTTTAAAATGCATCGAAATTTATATTGGCCTAAAGTCTGTCTGAGGGGGTCCCAATGTTCTGAAAAGGTTAATAACGCCTGCCTTTAGAGGATTGGGGATGCCACCATAAACTGTTTCAAACTAACCCATTCAAGTACTCTCTGCTTATGTAGAGCCTGCAGGTTTCTCTTCTACTCAGCCATCTATGCATGCACGGGGCAACCTTTTCAGTGAACTGCCCACTCCACTGCAGCTACATGACCAGGAATTATACAAGGATTATTTGAAACAACAGGTACAGACCCACTTGCCTCTTTAAATTGGCTTTAGTTTCATAGTCTATTCTTTTGACCTGCCATCTTGCTCAGTCTTTTTGTAATTTTTTTGGAATGAACAGATTGAGGAAAAGAGGAGAAAAGAGGCAGAAGAGAGGGAGCGGCAGAGACTTGAGGAGGAAAATGAGGAGAGAAGACTAGTCGAACAGCGAGCTCTGATCCAGAGGGAGTATGAGGAAGAGCTGAAGAGGAAACGGCAAAAGGAGAAAGAGGTACTTTATTAGCAGTTATACCATCTGAATCCTGAACGTAACATTGTTTTTGATTTAGCCAGATTTTTTGTCGCACTGGATAGCCGCCCTCGCTAACTGTAATCTCATTGGTCCAAAATCCTGATCCACATAACTGTATATTAAACATCAAAAAAGTTTTGATTGGCAGTGATTTCTGTGATGGAGCACAGCATTTTCGAGCTCTGTGTGGATAGACAAATTACTTTGCTGGAAGGTTGTCTCGTCACATCTTGTCATGCATTTTTTACTTATTTTATAGCAAAATGCCAAAAACGAAGAGCTGATCAGACAAGCCGAAGAGCGCCAAAAAGAAGTTGAGAAAAAGAGAAAAGAAGCAGAGGAGAGAGAGAACGAGATCCTGAGGAAGAGACTTGAGCGAGAGAAGCAGACACATCTGGAAGAGGTAAAGGATGCACACTATCATATCTACAGTGTACTTTTACAATTGTTCTTAAGCACATACAAAAAGATTGTAAATCACACAGTAGACTTGCCATGTCCGCTTATAAGCAATTTTTCAAAAACAGCGAAATGAAGAACATTGAAAACGCTTATAAATATGGGCATTTGTGGGACTATGATTTTTGTTTGGCAATATTAACAGAATACAGTCACAAAGTGTTAATTTTTCTTAACTTTTTTTGATGAAAATATCCTTTTAAAATTAGTAAAACGTTCATCATGTAATATTCATGAATTTTAGTCAGTTTTACTCTGACTATAATGGCCAATAATTTTAGTCAATGAAAATAATATCATTTTGAGTTAATGATAATGTGCAAGATGGCAAAAATGTGGTTGAAACTGTAATCGAATAAACTTTAATCGAATAATATTTTGAAATAAAAATTAATAAAAAAAAAACATTTTCTTAATTTAAACATGTATCAAACATATACGTAAAACACAGATTACACACAACACACTGTACATCTGCCCTTGTTGTTACAACCTGAACTCCAGAAATAATAGCATTAAGCCTATAATGAATATACTGAAGTATTAGCTCCTCTTTAGAAGTTATTCTACTGTATTCTTTATGCTTTAGGGACCGTTATTAATTTCCGTGTTTAGCCAGTTGCTGATATTACACCGTGGGTAGCGTTTTCATGGAAACGGGTTATTCACAACGTAAGTTATGCAACTCAAGTTATGCTTATTATAACTAGCATGTAAGTTAGTTCAAATTCACCTGTTCATTCGCTTCACTGTCTGTGCAGATGTCATTTGTACTATTACATAAATTGTATGTTGTGGATATAGTGAATAATCTTGTGTAAATAGGATGCGTCTGAGTGAGGTAAATAACGCGTTTTATAGAGGTTCGTTTTACTGGTGTTCAGCACGTTTTACTCAAGCAGTTTAAGCGGGGAAATCCCCAACATACTGGATCATTGGATTAGATGATCCATATCTAATATCTTCTATTAACAGATGTTTCTCTAGAATAATGTTTCTTCTTCTGTTAATATCTTGCCATATTATTTGTTTCTCGGCATATTTTTCATCAGTAGTATGCTTTAATAAAATCGCTTAATTATTAACATGATGCGTTTTTCATCTCGTATTTGTTATAGTTGATGAAATCAAAAAACCCTTTGTCAACGAACGTTTTCGTCAGTCATTTTGTTGACTAGATTAACACTTCGCATATTTGGGCTTGCTAGTGCTTGGCCCATATTACGATAAAGTATGACTGACTACTACTAGCAAATGTCAAATATACCCACCTACTGTTTGATACGCACTTGACATAACGTCATTATGAATTGCCTTGTTTAGTGGATGTTCAATGCAAGTTTATGTATGTTTAAAAAAAATCTAAAGCAAATGGCACGAAAAATACGAGAAGATTGTCTGGCATAAGGGTTTAACCTCAATGTAAGCATCCCCTTCTTTGCTGACACATAATTTTCAAATACCGAAAGGTTCACAGGGCTCCATCGCCACCATTACCAGCCTTGCAGAAGAAACTAAGTCAGCAGGTGCCCAGACCTCCATCGGTGGAGAGCCACCACTCTACTGCAACTCTGTCTGTGAGTGACACACACAAACACATACAACTGTAAACATGCTTCACAAACCATCTAGACAGCAATGCTTGACAATTACTGAACTCCCACCCCAGAGAAATGGTGATAGGAAAATTTACACAATGTGTTTCTCTTCATATAGGTGCGTTCTATGTCAGTGCCACATTCACCCCCAGTGCCCGCCCGCAAGAACGAGATCAGGGCGACAGGTAACTTGTTACATCCTGTGCCCACGATAGAACTCCACTTCTATCACAGATGCTCAGGCTTATCAGATCTTGTCTGCTGAATTTGTATTAGAAGAAAAGGAGACGGTTATCAGGGAGTTATCTGCCTTGCGTAGACAGCTGCGAAGTGAACAGAGACGTCTGGAGGGGCAGTTAGTGCAGTCCAGCACACATGGCAGTCCCTCTCCTGCTCCTGCCAGGTACATTTATAAACAATCTTCACAGACAAATTTCTAAGATTATGCATGTGTAATGCATATGCACCTTTATAATTATTCATATTACAGGTGAAACTCGAAAAATTAGAATATCGTGCAAAAGTTCATTAATTTCAGTAATTCAACTTAAAAGGTGAAACTAATATATTATATAGACTCATTACAAGCAAAGTAAGATATTTCAAGCCTTTATTTGATATAATTTTTATGATTATGGCTTACAGCTTATGAAAACCCCAAATTCAGAATCTCAGAAAATTAGAATATTGTGAAAAGGTTCAGTATTGTAGGCTCAAAGTGTCACACTCTAATCAGCTAATTAATCCAAAAGACCTGCAAAGGGTTCCTGAGCCTTTAAATGGTCTCTCAGTCTGGTTCAGTTGAATTCACAATCATGGGGAAGACTGCTGACCTGACAGTTGTGCAGAAAACCATCATTGACACCCTCCACAAGGAGGGAAAGCCTCAAAAGGTAATTGCAAGAGAAGTTGGATGTGCACAAGCAGCAGGGATGACCGTAGCCTGGAGAGGATTGTCAGGAAAAGGCCATTCAAATGTGTGGGGGAGTTTCACAAGGAGTGGACTGAGGCTGGAGTTACTGCATCAAGAGCCACCACACACAGACGGGTCCTGGACATGGGCTTCAAATGTCGTATTCCTCTTGTCAAGCCGCTCCTGAACAACAAACAACGTCAGAAGCGTCTCAAGCGCTCTCAAATTCCAAATTTGAGAGCAAATTTTGCATCTTATTTGGAAACCAAGGTCCCAGAATCTGGAGGAAGAATGGAGAGGCACACAATCCAAGATGCTTGAAGTCCAGTGTGAAGTTTCCACAGTCTGTGTTGGTTTGGGGAGCAATGTCATCGGCTGGTGTTGGTCCACTGTGCTTTATTAAGTCCAGAGTCAACGCAGCCGTCTACCGGGACATTTTAGAGCACTTCATGCTTCCTTCAGCAGACAAGCTTTATGGAGATGCTGACTTCATTTTCCAGCAGAACTTGGCACCTGCCCACACACTGCCAAAAGTACCAAAACCTGGTTCAATGACCATGGTATTACTGTGCTTGATTGGCCAGCAAACTCGCCTGACCTGAACCCCATAGAGAATCTATGGGGCATTGCCAAGAGAAAGATGAGAGACATGAGACCAAACAATGCAGAAGAGCTGAAGGCCGCTATTGAAGCATCTTGGTCGTCCATAACACCTCAGCAGTGCCACAGGCTGATAGCATCCATGCCACGCCGCATTGAGGCAGTAATTAATGCAAAAGGGGCCCAAACCAAGTACTGAGTACATATGCATGATTATACTTTTCAGAGGGCCGACATTTCTGTATTTAAAATCCATTTTTTTTTATTGATTTCATGTAATATTCTAATTTTCTGAGATTCTGAATTTGGGGTTTTCATAAGCTGTAAGCCATAATCATAAAAATTATATCAAATGAAGGCTTGAAATATCTTACTTTGCTTGTAATGAGTCTATATAATATATTAGTTTCACCTTTTAAGTTGAATTACTGAAATTAATGAACTTTTGCACAATATTCTAATTTTTCGAGTTTCACCTGTATTTACAGTCCTTGTGTTTCATGTGTGAAAAATTAGACCCTATTTTCAAGTTGTGTTTTCCTTTACAAGTCTGATGAGCAAACATGCTTAAAATTCAACAGACCATCAGATAAAAATTGGGAAAAGTTTGTGGCTTATAGGCCATAGCTGCTTTTCCACCATCAAAAAGTTCTGAGCGCAGTGAGCAAGTGTTCCAGAAGCATTTCCACTTGACCACGGTTCAGCACTTCTTGATTGCAAAACTTTCATGGACCTGATTTCTTTGCAGAGTTAGTTAACCATGCGGAATGGCTTTAGTACGTGGCGACTCGTGATTGTCAGATTTGCCAATGCCAAGGTCACTCGTTTGTTTCTGGGTAGCTGCTAAAGTTTCCTATGGTGAGGTTAATAAAAATGTATGTTATGTTTAGTGTATCTTCGTGATTTTATGATTGATTTAGCTAGTATAGAACTATTAGTAGTATTATTTTTCAATATGCCTTTTTGGTTTGGGTGATAGATTACACTTGCTAGCTCCTTAAAACATAATTTAATATATCATTATATTACTTGTATAATATTGTGTAGCTTTTTAGCTAGTCTGGGAACTTTTACTTGTGTGTTTGCATCCGGTGGCATGCACAACCCATCAGCAAATTATGGTAAATGTCTCGCCTTTTTCTCTTTGTTTTCTTTTTTGTGACGTGGGACATGTCTTTCCTGTGCTTTAGCAGAGTAAAAAACAAAGTCAGTGTAGATTTTGTATTTAAGTCATTCTGTGTAGAATTGTACAATTACTCTTAGTTCTCTTCTGCCTCTATGTGCTACAGCAAGCTAAGCTTCTACTTCTGACAAGCATTAGCAAGTAGCAAATTAGCTTAATGCTTATGCAAGCTAAAGACTATTAGCCTTAAACTATATCTCCCGACCCCAGCTTCCTGTTTCAATAGTAAATACATGAACATAAGTATGAAAACTGTGCTTGGCAAGTAATTTCATTGGGTTTTCAAGCATTTGCCCATTTAAGAGCTCTTTTGGGGTCTTTCACAGTAAACTGCTAGTGTGATGTGGGGGTTAGGTCTTTCTCTGATAAAGCAGATGTCAGTATTTTAAACAGGACTAAAGCAGTGTTGAATACATGATAATGCATCACAACTGATCTTGCATCTCTGTAAACATACTAATATTATCATGGTTTTGATATCAGAATAAGGCATTTGTTTGTTACTATATGCATGCCTATTGGTTACAGGCAAAGAGAGCACCTCCCAGAGGATGTTTTCGAAATGGCGAGACTGCGCAAACAGGTCCCCTTCAGGAGGCCGGCTTCCTACACTGCAGCAGTAAACGTGCAGAATCTTCAGGAGTTTAACCGTCTGAAGTACAGAGGTAAATGTGAACTGAACTTCCTGTCTTTTACTTGCCACCCCTCAAGAAATGTTACATTTTAAACATTTTCACACACAAAACAATGCACATCAGGGGCTCTTCCACTCAAGATTTCTTTTTTTTTTTTTTTAAAGAAGTAGAATTGATGATTTACTTTGATCTGGTGATCTGACATGTTAAAACAATCTTGACAAATGCTTTTGGAGATTGAGGTTTTGGTATTTACCAATTTAAGCGGACTGATTTGTCTTAAGGGTGCTTTGGTTTCAGTTTCTTAAGTGGAAGTCAAACTCTTTCTATTTTTCTCATACATAATGCATGCAGCCTTGATTGGTGGGAAATCATTAAAACGTTGACATTGATAAAGTGTTGTCATGTGACAAGGCTGTTGGCACAGACCCTTATGGAGAAATTAAAAAGCTGGAAAGTATCATCATTGCTATTATGATGAATGAATGTTTTACCATGTGAAGCTCAATGTCCGTATTCAGCATCACTGTATTTTATCCGTCAGAGTGATGCTGTAGACCAGGAGGAGAGGATGAATCTTATCTGTGTGTGTGTGTGTGTGTGTGTGTGTGTGTGTGTGTGTGTGTGTGTGTGTGTGTTAGACGGTGCATCTCGTGAGGAGGTGCGGCAGGCATTTCCTGACCCCCCCGTTGATGATCACAGTCTAGACATCCAGCAGCAGGCGCTGCTACGACAACAGCAACGAACCATCAACAGCCTGAAAGGCAGGGCAACTGGTCAGTCTGTGTAGAAATTTTGCGGTGGGAATTGAACATTCCATCTGCGCTATTTTCTTTTTTAATTGTTGATCTATGTGCATATACATCATAAAGATGTTTAAAAAAAAAAAAAAGAAGAAAATCCAAATACAGTACTGATGCAAAAGAGCAGCTATAATTAGTCACTAAATTAAAACAAGACTGTTTTTCACTGATTTAAAGGTGCACGCTGTTAACTTTTTGTTCATGTCATCTTGGACTTACCTAGTGGTGTGGATGCAGCATCATTCAAAATCAGTAGTTTTCAGTTACAGATGCCATTGTAGAAATTCACTATTCACAATCAACCATGATTAAATTAATCAAAGAGGGAAAGTGTCCAATAACAGGATGGTTACTGAGATTAAGCGAGTGGTATTCGGCTGGTCATGAGATTCTAAAATGGCAGCCCCCATGTGCGGAACCCCTCCCTGTAAAATATAACAGCTTTTATAAGGTTAGTGATGTGACTGGGGTCATGTGCTCATGAGTTTCAAATTACAATTCATTTCTTTAGGAGAAAAACTTTTTATAACTTGAGTGCACCTTTTTTTTTTTTATTTGTTCGTTCTTCATGATTGATAATTGCTGTCACTTCTGAGCACTCGGTGTGTGCGTTTTATATCACTGTTTTCACAAAGACTATACACATCCATTATCACCTTTTTTTACATTCATTCCTGTATTCCCTGGGCAGATTACTTTGATCTGGTGTCTTCAGGCCAACAGCATCATGAGATGGTGAGTATATTTTCTGCACACTGGTGCACAAGTGACATCATGATTCAGTATTTGGATGACCCATTTTTCTGAGCCCATCAAGGTTATCTGCAGTCTGTTAGCACTCTCTTCACAGTTCTGGTTATTGACTTGACATTTTTATTGATGTGTTTATCCCCCCCAGAGGGGGAATTCTGTGGAAGATCCGGGCAGACCCGCGCTGTTGGTCTCAGAGAGTGCCTTTATTGGTAAGTTTCCTTGAAACAAAAATCAAGCGTTTTCTGTGCTTTTTCACCCGCAAAGTTGAGACTTTTTCAGCTTTTAGAGCAACATTTGGATGACGTACTGAAGATGTCAAGAGTGTGGCTTACATATTCTTCCATGTACTAGTGAGAGATGTATGTGTAATGGTTTCACTATACTCACAACAAACAAATTTCTCAAAATATGTTCACAAAACCAATCTGAAAATAGATATAAAATTCTCCTCACTAGTTAAAAAGATTAATAAATGCAACCTAGTCTCATAAACGGTAACTTCATTTTTGCAAACTGACTTTTACGTGCCAAATTCTACTTTTGGTAAAATGAACACTAGAGACGCTACAACTGTATGATTTAATTAGTTTCACACATTGCTATATTATCATATCATATTTTTCCTTGAAAAATTGAATTTGAAAAATTACACATTTTAAAGCTTGCATTACAGACTACATATACACACTTATTCCAGTGTGATTACCCCCCCACCACTGGACATTTTACTGGGAAACTGCAGCCAAACATGTCATGAATCATGTCATTTTGTTTTGCTAATATGTTGCCATGGTCACATGGTTTAAAAATTAACATTTCTTTCCTTGTGTTGACCTATTTCCTGTTGAAATTGTGGCAGAACATATGGAAGGATCTGTATTTTAGACATTAGTTTACAAAAAAAATTAATTGTATACTCCCTTGCAAACGGGGAGTGATAAAACATGTTGTTCAATTTTCTCAGAAGAATAATGTAAATTTTAAATGTACAAGTCTAAAAGCAGACAAAAATGAACAAAGCAGGAATATTCTAGCATACATGTGGCCTCAAAGCTAACAAACATGGACTAAAATCCAAAAATCTCAATTACAATCTAAACATATTACAAATTGTCTGTAAGGGGTAGGATTGGTGTTACAGTGTAGTAATTATAAATAGCTTAATTTGAAGAATACCAAGTCTATTGGTGGTCGTTACATGTATTGGGGTGTTCATACAGTATGTCAGTATGAGCAGGAGACAATGTGTGACACTGCACTCACACAGCTGCTGTCAGTGCCACCCCAGAGAGATCGACATTCACCTTGTAAAAGAGTACCTGAAACAGTCTTCAGTCTCAAATATTTTCAGCATCCTTTCATTGATTCAGTTTCAATTATCAAGCCTTGATTACAGGAGTCGGACATGTTAGAACTAGATAGAACACATCAAGAAATCTCAAGAGATCCACAGCTGTTATTGGAAAGTGTGACATTTTTTGTTCTCTGTTGTCTTCACAGATCCCAGTGCCGATTCAATCCTTTTACAATCCCAGCATAACCAGAGAGATATACAAGACTCTGCCAGATTGAGACCAACAACCAGGAAGGGGGATATCTCTAATGTAAGTGACATTGTGTACGGCAAGTAAGGTTGTAGTTGTCTGTGCTCTAACTAGAATCAGTGTTACGGATAATGAGAGGTTCCCAACCTTTTTTTGTCTGCTGAACCCATATGACCTAAATTATCTCAACATTTTGAATCTCCAAAAAGCACAATGGCAGCATAGAAGTAATCCATAAGACTGGTTTAATCTATTTCTTCAGAAAGAGATCAGCATTTAAATCCTTTCCATATAATTTCTCCTCCATGCCCAATTTAAACAGTTTTTCAATTGAATGTATTGGCAAATACCTATCATATCTCAAGTCGTTCCTTTTTTAAATTGTCTGTAGGATGTGATGTCCAGGTTCAGCCGACCTGACAGTGGATCAGACAGCAAGTCCCAGCACTCATTAACCAGCACAGAAATCGAGAGGCTGAGGGAACGCACAAGAAACAAGATGACATCACTGAATAACATGAGAGAACACGACTGGAGATCAGGTCAGGATCTCTGGTATCTGAAAGCAAAATCTGTTAACCAGAGTGTTGACATTACGTTTGTTCCACTTCGTAGTTTATTCTGGGCAAGAACTGCTTATTTAGACTGGAAGAGACATTTAAAGTGACAAACCACAGCACGATTTGTACATGACATTTTGGGCGGATAAATTGGGGGGCAAATAAACTGAGAACAAAACAGAATATGCAGTTGTGCTCAAGCATATGTTGTTTTTCTTTCCACTAAGTGTGTCTCAAACGGCTCTTGAATATAATTCAAAGATTCAATGCCACAAAACTTGTGACTAGTTTTTCCTCGCAGGAGTGTTTCCTGAACGACTGGTAAAAACCTGTGCATTTTGACTCCTGGAAATTGCGTTGAAACAGTTTGAGGCTTGTAGTTTTGAGAAGGCTCTTGTCATTTATGTGCACAACATGCATCAGATGGTTAGTGAGTTGTCAATTAGTGCTCTGTGGGTGTGCAGTCTGAGGGTGAGACTAGATTTTTGTCTACTGACTGTTCTTCATTTTAAATGACTACTTGCATGAAAAACAATTGTTTAAGGGAAATATGAGGGTAAAATATCTAAACTTACTATAAATCTTTTGTGCTGTCTAGGGTATGCTTCAGGTGAAGGAGGGGAGGAGCTATGGTCACAGATTCCTCCTCCTGTCCATCGGCGTGTTTCCACTGACACCATTGCCACAGAGCCCTGGTTACGTCCTAGCTCCTTGGATACACTCAAGAGATTCATGGGCAGTCTCAGGTCATCCAGCCGGAACCACACGAGCCAGGACTGGGATGGGCCATCTACCTACCATGGTTAACATTAGTGCTGTTATCAAGACTTGAATTATGACTGCCAGTTTCCCAACATCCTAACTTTCTAGAGCTATTTTATAAGCAACTCCTTAAAGCATACTTAAAGGGATAGTTCACCCAAAAATGAACTTAATTTCCTGAATTTCATGCCATCCCAGATGTGTATGACTTTCTTTCTTCTGCTGTACACAGACAAAGATTTTTAGAAGAATATCTCAGCACTGTTGGTCTTCACAATGCAAGTGAATGGGTAACAACATTTCAAAGCTCTAAAAGTATTTGGCAGCATAAAAGTAATCCATAAGACTCCAGTGGTTAATCCATATCTTCTGAAGCGATATAGTAGATGTGAGTGAGAAACAGTTAAATATTTAATTAATAAATATTTAATTAATATATATATATATATATATATATATGTATGAATAAGACTAGTGTATTAGTATGTACACAATCCTAGTTCTAATGAGAAGCTGACTGAATTGAGCACGTAATACCAAGATGTCCATTTCACACTCTATGCATCTCAAAGGCCGTCATGAGAAAGAGGGCAGACTATATATATATATATATATATATCTATCTTCACTTTCACATTTTTTTTCCCCTTTTGTTTTTGGTTATATGCATTCTTTGTGCATATTTCCACCTACTGGGCTGAGAGGAGAATTAATAGGAAAAAAGGTCTTAAAAATGTATCTGTTTCTCACCCACAAGTACCATATCGCTTTTGAAGACATGCTTTATCCCACTGGAGTCTTATGGATTACAAAATGTTTGCACCCAATCATTTGCATTGTGAGGTCCTACAGAGCTGAAATATTCTTCTAAAAATCTAACTTTGTTCTGCAGGAGATTGAAAGATATACACATCCGGGGTGGCATGCAAGTGAGTATAGGAGAGAAAGCCAAAAAGGAATGGTACCGTAACTATTTTTTACAGTCCAATTTCTTTTCTGTCCTGGCATCTTAAATTCTTGTGAATGAGATATTACACTTCTAAAACACTTGCTGTAGCATTAAGATTTCACTGTTAGGTGAATCTGCTTTCCAGCAGAATGGAGCAGCATTTGAGTCTGTGTCCTCCGGTCAGAGACTGCAGTCTTGACACTTAATATACTGACTCGGTGTGTAAATGCATAAACTGCACGAGTTCTGCCTTTTGTCAGGTGAGTTTTAGATTTGAGAAGTCTTAACATGTGATTTGTTTGGTTTTACTTTTACTTCTCACTTTTATGATTGTTTTACTTCTAGTACAGTATAGAAATATAAACTTATGCAGCTAGAGGCTTATAAAAGAATAAATTAATAGAATTTAGAGCTTATTGACTCAATAAATAAATGTCATCTTGATAATGATCAAATACTACATCTGGTAAATGCATTTACTTCAAAATCACTCTCAAGGGCAAATTCAGCCCTCCCTTTTTGACTAATGAATTTTCATTCATTTGATTTGCAGATGAATCGTTTTGACAGATTTTTTTTGAAAAGAACGATTCACTGGCTTGTGAAATATTTTAGAGCAGAGAAAAACTAGAAAATACATCTCTAGAAATGACCATGTCTTTTCCAGATATGGAAAACACCCTTATTTTTTCCAGGTTTTCACAACCATGGGAATCCTTTGGAATTGACCTATGACCTGATTAAAATGTGTGCTAGCAATAATAACCAGTGCCACATACAGTTGTACAGATAATTTTATTCCATATAGAAAACTTTACAGGGCTGTACCATGACAGTTCACCCTCACTAGCCAGGAATGCTTCAGATCCTCATTTCTGTCGACAGTTTTAAAGTGCCGCTATCATTCATTTCTATACAATACAACCCCAAAAACCAAAGACAAGATTTTAAATATATTAACTTTTCAAAAATTTGTACTCGTAGAGTGAAACTTAACTTCAAACAGGTGTACAAACCAGTGATTCAGATGCAGCTCACATTTAAGTTGCCCTCAATTTCTAAGTTCCAGTTTTTTCCTTTTTTAAAGGATCTCAGTTGCCCTCTGTGTTCAGCATATATAAAATGGAGTAATCGAACTAATCAGTTTATATACTGTAGAATTTAGAAATCTCTAGCTGGACAGTTATGGAGGAATAGATGGCATAGTTCAGTAATTTATCACAAAAGTAAAAATCTCCAGTGCATTTTTGATCAAGGAAACAAGTGCAGCAAATTCTGAGAACTAAACCGAAAACAAAATCTAGTGTTGTGATATTATATTACAAAGCTGGATTTCTATACCACTAGTTTCTTCTGAGGACTTATTTTTGCTAATGTTAGCCATTAGCAGTGCAAACATGACAAAATAAATCTGAATCAAATGAGGAAACACTACACTGCTTGATACCAAACCCTTTTTCCTCCAAACAGCTTTTAATATTATGCCAAGACACTTTTGAAATATATTTGGACCTTCTGAAGCTCTCAAAGGTCAAGCATTGGAATAGTAGTAGCGATTCAGTATCCTCATTATGTTTTACATAATTTGATTCTATTGTACAAGGCTTGGTCATTTGTCCAGTTGGCAGGGCACGATTCCTGGTCTGTGACTGGTTGTTTGTCCACAGCACCCCATGAGAGGGCAAACAGGGGGTTGATAGAAGTACCATAATAGAACTCAACTCTCTGATGCAGTCCACTCTTTCCTGGACCTCTTCATTGGTTGCAGGAGATCAGATTACCACATCCTACAGTGTTCAAAACAGCAGATTAAAAGAGAGGAGCTTCACAACAGACAGGCTGCTCCTAGGTGCTGTGGGGCGTTTGGGAGCTTGGAGGCTGATCCGAGGCCCGTTGTGGTTCCAAACTGTGTGTGATCTGGAACACCAATCCGATGCGCAGGAAGAACTTGCGCAGCATGGCCCTCAGCTCAGGGATCAGGTCAAACTGCATGATCTCACACAGAAGAGGGTAATATCTCGATGCGTGGGCCTTGAACTGCAAAGCAAGGAGGAATATATTTAAATATCATTTGAATTCCTTTACATTTTCACACCGCATGCTCCGGTGTAATCAAATTATACTTCAGTAATTATTATAACCAGGTGTGTGCTCATAAGTGGTTATATTAACACAAACGCACAGTTTTGTCTCTGTCAGACTCGGTAATGCATTAGAGCTAGAATTGAGGCAGATTAAAAATGACTGATCATTAATCATTCATATGAATCGGTTTACTGCTGACAGGGCAATAAAGGTTAAATTATAGTTAAGCTTTTCCTTTCAATAGATCCAGCTCCTGTGCTATGGACAATGAGGTTCCCAACCTTTTTTGTCTGCTGAACCCATATGACCTAAATTATCTCAACATTTTGAAGCTCCAATAGCACAGAAGTAATCCATATCTTCTGAAATGATATGATAGGTGTGGGTGAGAAACATCAACATTTAAGTCCTTTTTACTATAAATTCTCCTCCCTGACCAGTAGGTGGCGATATGGATGAAGAATGCAAATCGGCAAAAAAAAAAAAGAGATTTAAATATTGATCTGTTTCTCACCCACAACTATCATATAGCTTCTGAAGACATGCATTAAAACACTGGAGTCATATGGATTACTTTAATGCAGCCTTAATGTGATTTTTGGAGCTTCAAAAAGTTGGTCACCATTAACTTGGATTGTGTGGACCTACAAAGCTGGTATATTCCTCTAAAAATCTTGTTTGTGTTCAGCAAAAGAAAGTCAAAAACATCTAAAATGGCATGATGGTGAGTAATATTAAAAAATATTTTCTCAGCATTTATTATTAAATGTCATTATTATTAATACTTTTTTTATTGCTATTATTATAATCTCAAACAACAACACTGCAATATTCAATATGTAGTTTTTGTATGTGCCGAAATAAATCGGCACACATATAATCTCACATTTACTGTAATTACAAAAATATTTTTGATATATTTGCAAAATCTGTCCAATATACAGAAGTAGCAGGTGTCTAGTTTTCAATGAATACGTCAAATCCGGTCAGGTGGGTGGTTGCAAACGGTTTTGTCACACAAGTTGAAATATTTCAAGTTCAAGCCAAAGCTTGGTAAAAATCATATTCGAAAATGTTGCATCTGGAGATGGGCAGAACCCATCGCAGCCCCTGTGCGAGTCTTCATTGGAAATAAAAGACATCTGTTCAATCATCTGTTGCGGCTTTACTGCTTTTAGAAAACGTTTATTACAGAATAACAGTATTGATACAAATTATCATTAAAACGCTATTTTATTAAACAAATTGGCATGCTTCCACTAGAAGATATAGCCCTTGACGTGTAAACAATAACAACATCATTCTTAGGGTGCGGCACAGCGATATAGCAAACAGGTGTTTAGCGCCGCTGGAATCAACATCTACATGTTTGTGTTATATTTCGTTTGTTTTAATTTTTACGTGTTATTTTAAAAAATACACTTGCTTTATTTCTTCATTTGGTATTTTATCTTTTCCATTACAATCTTATGAACCCACTTGCAGTTCCAGTATGAACCACTAGGGGACACTAACCTCCAGTTGAGTGACCCTGGATGAAATCTGTGAATTCACATTCTGCAGTTTGTTAATGTGCGTTTAATGAGGCACTCACTCTGTCATCACTGATCTTGAGCACTTTGGTCAGGAAGAGCAGCAGCAGGTTGGTCCAGGCCTCACGGTGGCTCTCAGATGTCAGGGTGAGGAAGTAGGCCACAGCGTCACTGCACACACTGAGATGAACAGAACGAGAGAGCTGTTTGAATGCAATAGATATTCAACACTCATTGTTTTACACAGATAAAACACAGATATATTTCACTTTTTCTAAAACTTGAGAAAAAGTTTTTTAATGAGAGGTCTTTTGTTCCTTTTTTTTTTTTTTTTTACTTTTTGAACAAAACTTCAATAACTAGCCAAGTCTACAGGCAGCAGTTTACCTTTACTGAAGTTCCTCTGGTAAGCCGTTTTTAAAATCTTATCGTCATTTTCTTTATATTTTAACACCAGTGGTGGACTACACCAAGATATCACTGCATTGTTCTCTTGTTTTTTGGCAGAAACTATTGTTATGGTACATTTCTGTAAGTGTGCATTAGTGCCCAAGACAAACCCTCAGCCTGTCACATGCATCTTAATTTAGCTTGAATGAGTATAAAATTAATTACTAGACACCTGTTGTATAGCCAAAGAGCCATGGTGACCTCTGGTATGACCCGAAAGTCTCGTCTATTGTCTTATATATCTTATATATCCATCTGCCCTGCAGCCTCCTCTGCACACATAATCTCATCTACATCTCCTTTATCCTAGTTAAGTGTGACTGCACTCTCTCACACACACACATGTAGAGAGCCGCTGGGCTGGTAAACAGTGAATGATTAGCAGCTCTTATAGTCTTTTTGCATAAAAGGATGCCAAAGTCTAGTCTGCCCTCTTTCTCATGACTGCACCCCATTAGCAGTGCTGCCTTTGAGATGCATAAAGAGTGAAATGGACATCTTGGTATTACTTACGTGCTCAATTGAGTCAGCTTCTCGTTAGAACTAGGATTGTGTACATACTAATACACTAGTCTTACAAACAAGGCGGGTGTGTCTTTAAAGGATCACCCTCATGCCAGCCCAGATGTGTTGAATTTCTTTAGCAGAACACAAATGAAGAATTTTTTTAGAAGAATATTTCAGCTCTGTAGGTCCATACAATTCAAGTAAATGGTGACCAGAACTTTGAATCTCCAAAAATCACATAAATGCAGCATAAAAGTAATCCACCAGCCTTCTGGTGATATAGATTTAACCACTGAAGTGATATGATAGGTGTGCGTGTAAAACAGATCAAGATTTAAGTCCTCTTACTATAAATCTCCACCTTCAACCAGACACTACCAGTAGGTGGCAATTTGCATGAAGAATTTAAATCGCCCAAAAAAAAAAACAAAAAAAAAAAAACATACAAAAGAAGAAGAATGTGGAAGTGAAAGTGGAGATTTATTGAAGAAAAAAAAGACATCAATATAGATCTGTTTCTCACCCACACCTATCATATAATTTCTGAAGACATGGATTTAACCACTGGAGTCATATGGATTACTTTTACGCCGCCTTTGTGGTTTTTGGACCTTCAGAGTTCTGGTCACCATTCACTTGCATTGTATGGACCTACAGAGCTGAGATATTCTTTTAAAAAAATCTTAATTTGTGTTCTGCAGAAGAAAGTAATTCACATCTGGGATGGCAAGGGTGAGTAATGATGAGAGAATTAAATTTTTTGGGTGAAAAAAGGAGGAAGGAAGGAAGGAAGCCCTTACGTTTACCAATAGAAAGTAATTTGTTTTGGTAGCGACCTGTGTGGGTTTTGCTTCATAAATACAGTAGTTACACTGGATAATCACAATTGATAGGCGTATCATTATTAATAATAAAAAAAAAAGAACAAAGTGCAACTGAAAAAAGTGTCTGCGTCCCATAGAACGACAAGGAACACCCACTACACCACATGGTCATTTGAAATAACGGCCCCCATGGGATCAAAGCAATTCTATTGGCTAAAAGAACCACCATATTTTTTTTATCATCTGAAAGGTACTGTGAATTAAAACCAAAGTGACTTATATACATAATTTATACACTGTCGAACAAAAGTTTGGAATAATGTACAGATTTTGCTGTTATGGAAAGGAATTGGTACTTTTATTCACCAAAGTGGAATTCAAACGGTAGTCAGGACATTAATAATGTGAAAAATTACAATTACTATTTGAAAAGAATTTTCAGAACTTCTTAAACTACTTCAAAGAGTTCTCATAAAAAATCCTCCATGAGCAGAAATGACAGCTTTGCAGATCCTTGGCATTATGGCTGTCAGTTTGTCCAGATACTCAGGTGACATTTCACCCCACACTTCCTGTAGCACTTGCCATAGACGCACCTTACAGTCTAGCTGATCCCACAAAAGCTCAATGGGTTTAAGATCCATAACACTCTTTTCCAATTATCTGTTGTCCAATGTCTGTTTCTTTGCGCACTCTAAACTTTTCTTTTTGTTTTCGTTTCAAAAGTGGCTATTTCTTTGCAATTCTTCCCATAAGGCTGCACCCCTGAGTCTTCTCTTTACTGTTGTACATGAAACTGATGTTGAGCGGGTAGAATTCAATGAAGCTGTCAGCTGAGGACATGTGAGGCGTCTATTTCTCCAACTAGAGACTCTGATGTACTTATCCTCTTGTTTAGTTGTACATTTGGTCTTCCACATCTCTTTCTATCCTTGTTAGAGCCAGTTGTCCTTTGTCTTTGTAGACTGTAGTGTACACCTTTCTATGAAATCTTCAGTTTTTGGGCAATTTCAAACTTTGTATAGCCTTCATTCCTCAAAACAATGATTGACTGACGAGTTTCTAGAGAAAGCTGTTTCTTTTTTGCCATTTTTTTTTTTTACCTAATATTGACCTTAAGACATGCCAGTCTATTACATACTGTGGCAACTCAAAAACAAACACAAAGATAATCTTAAGATTAGTTTAACGAACCAAATAGCTTTCAGCTGTGTTTGATATAATGGCAAGTGATTTTCTAGTACCAAATTATCAATTTAGCATGATTGTTCAAGGATAAGGTGTTGGAGTGATGGCTGCTGGAATTGGGTCTTGTCTAGGTTTGATCAAAAATGACTTTTTTCAAATAGTGATGGAGCTGTTTTTTACATCAATAATGTCTTGGCTATACTTTGTGATCAGTTGAATGCCACTTTGGTGAATTAAAACACCAATTTCCTTCTGAAACAGCAAAATCTGTACATTGTTCCAAATAATTTTGGTCGTCAGTGTAGTAACTGATGACGGCTGGTCAAACACACACGCACCAAAACAGATGGAAACATCAGTCATAGAGACAGTAGGAGCACTGATGTGCACAGAACGGGGGCTACAAGGTAATAAGCCCCTACCCCTTTCATTTCTAAATCTAAAGGTGCCCTTTTAAGCTGAAGTGCCATTAAGTGCACGGAGATTTAAGCGGATGTGTCTTTACTACAGCACAACAACCCCCTCTGTTTAACAAGTATTCCCCCCCTTCCAACTCAACAACCATTCCATCATAACATTATTGTACAAACAATCTCTAGACCGCTGTCAAACGCAACTCCACACATGCCCACAAAATTATAATTCATCAAACACGTAATAAAACATTCATGTTGTTTTAACTGTGTAAAAAATATCTTACATGTGACATATCATGTCATTAAACTGAAGATATAAATGGTGAAATTAAACATGGCTTTAAAAAAAAAAGCAGGACACTCAAAAAATAGCACAAGGCATGGCGAATGTGTGCGTCTGTAAGTGTATGGCTACAGGTGTGGTGATTTAAAAGGGATGAACAGCTATGTTGTCAATACACTAATTAAAGCATCGACACTACACTAGATAAACTACTCAAACTCAGGTGTTGGACAACTAGTCAATTAGTTGACCATCGTGACCCATCCCTAGTTATAAGAGTGTTCTAAAACTTAATTTGTTACCACTAATGCCTGTCAGTCAACGAATCGTAGCTATGCTGCACAAAAGCAGGTCCTAATGGTACATAAATTCATCTTTCTCTCTTGGATCTCTGCCAGAGCAACAATACCTGCAGCCTCTGCAGCAAAATTCAATTAACCAAACCCACACTCTCTATTCAGGAAGTATGTGGCAAAGTGACTTTGCCATCATAGAAATGTTTATAAATTGCTTTGGCAAACAAATTGCTTACAGGAACCAATATGACTTTTAATGCACTGCCCGTATGTTTTAAGGTTATACAGAAATTGCTATAAAAGTTAATATGACCCCCAACTGCACAACAGATTCCTGCAGGGCAATCTTTGAATGATCTCATCCAAAACTCCAGTAGGAACTATAACCAGCAGATGTTATTGGATTCTTTGAATCCTGTTCGATGTTGTGTTGCTAAATCTTAGGGCAAAGAAAACGACATGTACTGGAATAGTGTCAGGCTTATGGACAATTTTGAGGAAGGGGTGTTTAAATCCTAAAAGGTTTTCTTTAAGTGCACATGAAATCAAAATATACCCAATTTACTTTCTCAAAATACATCCTGGTCTTATAGTGCATGATTCATTCTTTCATATCTTCTTTTACTCGGAAATCCGTCACATTAGACAAGTAAATTGGGTTTTGCAAGCCTTTTATGATGACTTTAATGTCATACAGATTTATCCTATTGTTAATCATACCTGTCCTATGGGGAACTGAGTTCTAATAAATCTTGTTTTTATATTAGTTTGTAATCCTATAAGATTACAGCATTGAGAATCCCATTTAGAATTGGTTCCAAATTATGACAGAAATTCTAATAGGAATCCAAAACAGAATTCTTAATGAAGACCTTTGCAATTTTTGGACCAAGGCTTCTGTGCATTTAACTGAACTCATTCGAATGAACTAAATGTCAGGGCAGTAAACATTTTTTTTTTTTTTAAATCTTGTTTCCAAAATAAAAACTTTGTCAGTAACACTTTATAAGGCTGTATTCGTTAACATTGGATAAAGGGATAGTTCACCTAAACATTCGAATTTTCTCATTTACTCACCCCGAAGCCATCCCAGATGTGCATGACTTTCTTTCTTCCGATGGACACAAATAAAGATTTTTAGAAGAATATTTCAGCTTTGTAGGTCCATTCAATGCAAGTGAATGGTAGTCAGAACTTTGAAGCTCCAAAAAGCACATAAAGGAAGCATAAAAGTAACCCGTACAACTCCAGTTTTACTCCATATCTTCTGAAGTGGTATGATAGGTGTGGGTGAGAGACAGATCAATATTTAAGTCCTTTTTACTATAAATTCTCCTCCCTGACCAGTAGGCGGCGATATGCACGAAGAATGCGAATCACCATAAAACAAAAGAAGAAGAATGTGAAAGTTGAGATTTATAGTAAAAAGGACTTAAATATTGAGGGCGAGTAAATGATGAGAATTTACATTTTTAGGTGACCATTCCTTTAATGCATTGTGAACTAACATGGACTAAAATATAGTTTATCAATAAATTAACATGAACCATGATTAATAAATATTGTTGATTGTTAGTTCATAACACCTAATGCATTAAAACTATTGTTAACGATTAGAAGCTTATTGTAAAGTGTTACCACTTTGTCAACTAATAAAAGGATTGCATGTATGCACACTCATGTTTCTTCTTGTCAAACACACTCAGTGCTGCTAGAACTGGAGCAGAGAGGATGATATGAACTGTACCACATGCAAACAGCAGAGGCTATGAGCATGTAATTAGCTGAATAATGTTTACATTACTGCAGGGCCTAAAAGCACAGTGGTTCTGGCCACGAACACGACTGTGATGTCTTACTTGAGTAGTCTCCTCTGTACCTCCTCCCAGGCATCTTGCCTGCTGTGGTCCGCGTACATGCGGAAAAGAATGCGCAGGCCACATGCCAGGCTGCTGGTCTCCTGTTTCAGCAGATTGGGCTTTGACTTCCCTTTGAAACCTGATCATTCACACAGACACAATGAGCTCTTTTAATGTGGGACAGGAGAAGACATCAAGCCAGAAGTGACAAAGACTTTCCATTAGGCCATACAGCTGGTTCTATCTGATAACGGGAAGACATGACGTATCCTGGTGGCTCTTTTATGGGCCAAAATCAAGTCATAACAATGGATATTTTTCTTGCACCTCCAGTTTCTAACAACAAAGTAATGATCAGGTGTCATTCTCATCTAAAATTAGATTACTGACCGGCCTTCCACAGTGCAGTCCTCTGTTCGTTATTAGAGTTGAAGGCCTTTGCAAAGCAATGAGACTCCAGGAGACAGTCAAGCAGTTTAAAGAGCTGTTCTGAGGTTAGGTAGCGAAACATTCCCTGGTCCTGTGTATCCACATGTACATCAGCGTCCAGAGCATCTCTCTGCAGGCAAACACTTAATTTAGATAGTACAACTGACTAGAAGTCAAGTTCTAATCTTGCCCCCCCCCCCTCCCCTCCATCAAAAAGTGAAGAAAAAACATCAGAGTTTAGGATAGATGCAATGCAAACACCTGTGCTGCTGCAAAGTTCTCAGCATCCTCCTTCTTACTGGTCGCCGGAAAGAACACAATGTTGTCTATAGTCTGAATGAGCTCCAGCTGCACCACACACTTTATAAGTAGAGCTGCAAACAGACGCTGTTCCTGCACTTCTAGGGAGGAAAAGCATAGGAAACAAAGTGAACGGCTGACCAGAAAAGGGCTAGTGGCTAAAGACTGATTAGATCTGCAACACTTTCCATTTATTGTGTTTTGGGTATACTAGTTTGTAAGCAGGCTAATAAATAATGAATAAAACAGTTTAAATGTTTTTTCAATTCATGAAAATTATTAATGATTATTACACGGCTTTCATAAATACTTAATTCTGATTGGTCAATCGCTGCATTCCAATACAAATACTTTTGTGGCATGACTGCTAAACCGAATAGCCCAACTGACTGTTGTCCCAAGCAACGGATATCCTACTAAGTTTCTTAGTGGAAGCTTTAAGCTAATCTACATGAAAGCAAAAAATAAATGTTACATAGTGTGCATATTGTATACTGTATACACTGCCTGGCCAAAAAAGTCACAGTTTGGATTCAAGGCAGTGTTATGATCTGGGGTTGCTTCAGTTGGTCAGGTCTAGGCTCAGCAACATTATGCAGCAATAAAATGATGTCAGTTTACTTCCTGAATGACCAGATTATCCCATCGATGGATTTTTTCTTCCCTGGGAACACAGGCATATTCCAGAATGACATTGCCAAGATTCATCAGGCTCAAATTGTGAAAGAGTGGTTCAGGGAGCATCAGGAACCATTGTCACAGATGAAATCGCCACTACAGAGTCCTGATAACTCTCATTACAGACTTGAGGCTGTAATTGGTGCCTCATTGAAAGTCTTTGGGATGTGCTGGAGAAGACTTTACGGAGTAGTTAGACTCTCTTGTCATCAATACAAGATCTCGGACAAAAATTAATGCAACTGCTCTGGATCGAAATAAATGTTGTGAAATTGCATAATGTTGTTGAAACAGTGCCACAACGAATGTGCACCATAATCAAAGCTAAAGGCATTTCAACGAAGTCCAATTAGTGTATGCAACATTTTTTTTGCCAGACAGTGTGTGTGTGTGTGTGTGTGTGTCTCAATAAATGCAGTGTAATGGGCCTAGGAATCTCAGCGAGTAAAGACACTGACTACCACCCCTAGAGTCGCGAATCCAGGGCATGCTGAGTGACTCCAGCCAGGTCTCCTAAAAAAACAAATTGGCCCAGTTGCTAGGGAGGTTAGAGTCACATGAGGTAACCTCCTCATGGTCACTATAATGTGTGGTTCTCGCTCTCGATGGGGCACGTTTCGAGTTGGAGAATAGCGTGAAACCTCCACACGCGCTATGTCTCCACGTAATGCGCTCAACAAGCCAAGTGATAAGATGTGCAGATTGACAGTCTCAGATGCGGAGGCAACTGAGATTCATCCTCCACTACCTAGATTGAGGCGAGTCACTATGCCACCACGAGGACTTAGAGCACATTGGGAATTGGGCATTCCAAATTGGAGAAAAAATAAATAAATAAATGCAAAGTGGACAATTTACAGTTAGCTGGTCATTATTGCAAAATAAACCACTTCAGGGTGATACAAAACCCCTCTGCTTCATGTCAGGTCCTGACCATCCTATTGGATTTTATTTTATAATGCCCCGCAGAATGTACAGTATATTATCACTTACTAATTAAACAAGCTAAGGTAAGTTTGTTAACTTTTGTTAATCCCCAAAAAATAAACGTAATCAACCAAAAAGGGTAGAAAAGATTAAATGAACCAAATGCGGACATCTGTCAACCCTGATCCATACCTAAAGCCACACTGAACTGACTCTGTCTTCGGTTGTCAGCCAAAGACTTCTCCATACTGCTCACAGACTGCTGGTCATCTGATCGCGTCTGAATATCCACGGACTTCTGAGAAATAGAGTCCTGCAAGCACCAGAAGAGTACTTAATAACATTTTCACATTAAAAGGAACTCAAACAGCACTTATTGCGAGAAGATTGTCTGGATGAGACACTTAAGTAAACACCACTTCCACATTTAGCATGGTGTAGAAATCTTATCTGAATACCAGCTGTTTATCTGAGTCCAGCTGAGTCAAATGATCTCCCTCCGTACCAGCCGATCTCCATGTCAACAGCCTATAAACAACAAAAGATGAATTTATTATGGAAATTAATAATGCAAACCATCAATTCGGAGGGGAAAAAAAATCATGTTGTTCCAAAGCAGTACAACTTTCTTCAGTGGAACACAAAAAGTGAAGCCCTGTACACACACATACAGCAACTTCCACAGACAAAGCGACTAGATTTCATTAATTTTCAATGAGAGATGCCGACATCTGGCAACACAAGTGACAGTGACTAGATGTGGACGTGGCGAGCGACACAACAAAGTTGAAAAAAGTTTAACTTTATGCAAATAAGGAGAAGAGAGAGGAGAAATTTCTGCGAGCGATTTCACTATTCTATATGATTTATCTGTAAGCACAACATGGACATAATAAAATGATGCATGGAAAAGAAAATGTTGGCAGTCTGAGTGAGTTTGATTCAAAGATTGATAGATCATTCATCTTATTCATTATATGATTCATCGAGCACTGCTGCAGTTCTTATAAAAATCATGCAAGGACAAGAAAAGTGATTCATTGTCAAATTAGACTGATATCTTAGTTTTTCTATCGGGAAGACACGCAGGCTTGAGTGAGGTTTATGATGCCATTTATTTGATGAATGTAAAAGTAACAGAAAAGTAATGTCTCTCTTTGGCGTAGGCCCCGTCCGGCGGTCCGAGGGAGTTGTACTCGGAACCATCATATCTTGCCGGAGATAGGAGGCAGGGGCGAGGAGCCTACCCCCGTGCGGGAAGGGGCTCAACTGGTGGTGGTGGGGTGGTGGAGGTTGCCATCTTAGTGCACTGAAACAGCAATGTGATAGATTGGGAGCAGACTTATAAAGCAATGGCTTACCTGCGATTGGCTAGGAATTACCCAGCTAATAGTGTGATAATGTACAGCTGCTAGTCTTCCCGCTAGAACTACGCTGCGCTCACATTAATAGCAAAATGCCTCATCTGTGATCAGGTTTTCAAGACATATGGCCAGACGTGCAGTTCACCAATAACGTTAGAATGACAGTAGTAGGAACGCCCACGAGCGACTTCACAGTACAGAGATTAGCGACATCATGTCATAAAGTCGCTGTACCTGTGTACAGGGCTTGAATGTGTCAACAATATCCTGGTGGAACTTTTCCACATAATAAAAGGGAATGGGGACTTGAAGACAAATAAGCAAACAGAAATCAACAAAAAAACCTCCAAAAACAAAAAAACAATACAAAACAAAAAACAAACAAAACCTAACCAAAAATAAACACCATAAATGTATCATAAAAGTGGTTAATGATGCAAGTATTTTGCCATACAAAAAAGCTTTATGTGAGGAACAGACTAATATGTACAATTTCTGTCTGTGCCACAAACAAATCTATCGTATGGCTTCAGAAGGGTTGGAATACAGTGTACAAATCATATGGACCACTTTTATAGTGTTTTTTTTTTTTGTTATTTTGAAGCTTGAGATCACCTGTACCTTTTCCCTTTCATTAAATGACAGGATATTCTTAAAAATAATCACCTTTTGTGTTTCACAGAAGTCGTCATATTGGTTTGGAACCCATATGAGGACATGCTAATTATTTCTGGGTGTACTATCCCTAAGATTCAACACTCACGTATGTGGGATGGTGGTTTTGAAGATATCTAGCATACAGTTGCAGGTTTTGTCCCAGGTCTCAGGGTTAAACTTCTCACCATTAAGTATGACCACGTTTTCAAGGCAATTAGTGCCTGATCTTGCTAACTGCTCATTATCTGTGGGAAGAAAGGATGCATTTAGTGACATCATGACCTGAAGACTTTGTACATATGCATTTCAATGAATTGGCTACATATGGTAAATAAGAACCTTTGCTTTTTGGATCTTCAAGCTTTCGGTCTAATGCATAATATTACTGTGTTTAATCCAGGTACACTCACCTTGCTGCACACACCAGTAGAGCTGAGAGAGGATATCATCTAACAGAACATCACTGAGAGATTCAAAGTACTGAGTGAAAACATCACATATTGCATAAAGTGCATGATTACAGGTGGTGGTCATCCATTCTGCTTTCTGTGGGATGAGACAAAACAGAACATTAGCCATTGTAATCCATCCTGGTTCAACAATACTTCAGCGGGCCTATCTGATTATGTTTGAATTCAAAAGAGAGGTCCTCTATCCAAGCAATTTTAATGCTGGTGAAACATTCTAAGATTTTGCATTTCCTCCAGTGAAAAATGGTCCATCGTAGTTCAAAGTTTGTGGAGATCATCAGATTATTTCACCGGCAACGTTGACTTGCCTCTGTCTGTTGCTCAGGAAGCTTCATGTTGTCGAAGATTCTGAAAACAATGCGGAACAGATCCTGCCACCAGTGTTTCTCGTAGGTGTGACCGTACGTCTTCATCACCTCAAACATTACCGTCAGACCCCTGACAAACAAACACACATTGAGCTCGTTAACATGCATACCAATATACTGAATACTCCCAAAAATCAGCTTATTTAAAAAATGATACAAAGCAAGAAATCCGCGATCACATGACATTTGAAATATTCACGTTATTCTCTGCTTTTGACATCAGACCGTGAAGAGGAATGCACACAACATGTGTGTATATTGGATAAGCCGGTTAAATGGCAGTTATGAGGTTTAAATGCAAAAAAAATTGTGTAAAAGGCAAAAATCAACACGTATCGATCAGTTCATTCTTACGCCATTTATGACCTTAAACTAATTAAGAAAAGCTTAATGCGTTTACATGAACACACACGTTGTTGGCTTATTAATCTCATGCAACCCCACATCCTCCTTTACAGACTTTAAGTTTGGTCTTCGCTATACACGGAGTAATTAAACTTATTTAAACCAAATTGATCTCAGTTCAGAACACTCTGGGCTGCAGGAAATGGTTAAACTTTTGATGCACCTAGTCACGTGACAAAATAATATGGCACCAATGGCAGTGGATGTTTATTATGCCCTGGACATGCGTAGCATGTAATGAATAAGCATACACTGCTCCACACCATCAGTTTCTGTGCCAAGATGTGCATTTGATTCAACTTGAAAATGTATATTGGTGCCAGAAGGGCTGGTTTGAATAACTGCTGATCTCCTGGGATTTTCACACACAACAGTCTCTAGAATTTACTCAGAATGGAGTCAAAAACAAAAAACATCCAGTGAGCATCAGTTCTGCGAACGGAATGTCTTGTTGATGAGAGAGGTCAACAGAAGATAGCCAGACTGGTTCAAACTGACAAAGTCTACAGTAACTCAGATAACTGCTCTGTACAATTGTGGTGAGAAGAATATAATCTCAGAATGCTATTCTAAGATGCGGGTTGGCGCTGTTTTGGTTTTAATGTTGTGGCTGATCGGTGTATATAACAATGACATTCATAAATTTTTAAGTGTGGCATAAGTGTCCAAATACAGGTAAGTTTTAAAGATCAGAATTCATAGACCTTCATGGGAACACATTATCTCTCATGCAGGAACATTTAAACCTTTTTTGGCTGTATTGTGGTTCTGGCTCTCACCTGGTCCGGACGTCCAGTTTACACCTGTTTATGATACATAACAGCTCGAAGAGGATGGGGAACCAGCCTCTCACCCAGACACGGTCCTCTGGTGCAACATTCATATCATCACTGGTGTAGTCTTTAAATGCCTGCCAATCCACAACACAAACATTCACCTTGGCCACTCCATGTTTGTTAGCTTTTAGGCCGCCTATATGCCGGTAAACTCCAAAATGTTGACAAAATTCACTTTAGGCAGAGAAACATTTCAAATTTACCATAGTGACTTAAAATATTGAAGACTCATCTTGCATTACACATATATTTGCCCACTCACATGCCCTCTAAAATGAAAATACCCCTCCCAGCTGCCTCTGACTAGCAACTATCATGGTTCACGTCTGTAAAATCCACTTAAGGTCACTGGCTATTTTAAAAATGAGACAAACCCTTTGATATGTCCCACCACAACTTCCTGATTCAACAGGAAATATAATCAACACAGAAAGAATACTGCACCCGTATTTTAAGGCATATAAAATACTGGGTCTTTAAGGCATATTTAAAGACGCGGTGAGGTTTTGCCTCAATCTGGCAACACTCATGTGCTGCGCTTTCAATGAAATACTCAGAGGGTCTGCCATGGGCTTCCACTAAAGTTTTTCAAGCATATACACAGCTCACCGCACAGTCACTCTTCACAGATAGCACAAAACAGACTGTTTACATTTTCCATCAATTTAGTAAAGGCAGTAGGTTTTGCTCATTAAGGCATCTCCTCATTAAGGCTTCATGAGAGTTTCCTCGTTAAAACTGCCCTGTGGTCTCCTCAATTGTAATCCATTTAGTGAATGTCTTTCTCAAGCCTGACCTGAGGTCAGATTACATTTCAGTTATTATGAAGTGTGTACTCATTAGCACTGACCTGAGGTCGGTCAGAGACATATTTGGCGCAGTGGCGGATCAGACGGATGGCCTCCATACTGGTGTCGGGGAAGGAAGCGTTACATGCAAACTCAGAGAGACATTTGACAGCGTCTTGGAAGGAGTCAATGGTGGCAGGGAAATGCTTCTCAAATACATTCGCTGTGAAGGAGAGAAGAGAAAACACTGGTTGAGAGTGTGGTCTTTTACAAACAGCATACTCCTCTTTCCTCTTGTAGATAAATGTTCATCTAGACATTTTAGCAAAATTAAGCTGCAAAAATGGGCCTAACAGGAATCACCATGGTTATGATGTCATAACCGCGGACACAGTAACCGCTCCCAATTTTTTTGATCAACACCTATTTTGTATTCAGAACCTTGGTGGGGGTGTTGTTACTCATTTCCCATGCAAAGAAATGAGCCAATCATACCAGAGGTCATTTATGTAAAACATCTCAGGGGCTGTTCATGCCAAAAGCATTTTTGCATCCGTCTGCAACGTTTTTCAATTGTATGTATACTTTTTTTTTCTAATTGTTCTATTCGTGGTGCTATATTTAGCTTTTTTTAGTGCAAGGACATTTTCTGTGTGAACAGCGCCTTAAAATGACAGTAGCAAAAACAGCCCGTTTAATTCTAAGAGTTGAAAACTGGTCATGTGAGTAAAACTACATTATGACTAGTGGTCAAGGCCAGTATCTGGTATTTTTAATTATCTGCCGATAAATGTACCGTTTAGTTTAGCTTTTTTTTATCATGTTTTATTATATACAGTACATAGGCTATATGTAAATTGTGAGTTCTGTTGTTTTAACTGCAAAAGCGCAAAAACTTTTTAGAAGTATAACTATTTTTTTTTTAATCTTTTATTTATCTTTTGTTGTGGCTCTCTTTAAAATTTTAGTATGTCATGTGTTCAACAGATCCAATCAATGTTCAATGGATATTATACATTTTTAGTACAATAAAAAAAGATTTTGTACCTCTTTGTAAATATTTAAAGCATAAATCCTGAGCAAGACATTGATCTGATGACAAATCAAAGTGGCAAAGTATCGGTATTGGCACAAATAATTTCATACCGGTGCAGCCTTATGAAAATAATTATTTATCACTAAAAGATGCATCTATCACATGTATCTTATATCCAGGCCTGCACATAAGCTGCATGTGTAGAACTCACCATAGTGAATGCAGAATGCAGCAGAAGTTTCTCAAAATCAGCCAAGAAAATAAAAAAAAAAAGCAGGCACTTACTGACTATGTGTCCAGTTGTCTGGAAGGCCAGCTCCACTATACTCTCATCCTGATCAGAGGCAGCGAGATGAAACACAGAGAAAATGTTCTTCCATCCTGATCTAATATTCCCAGCCTGAGAGTTGACCATCTGAGCTATACAGCGGACCACCATGTCTCTGATGGTAGGAGATCTGCAGACAGAACATTAGCATGTGAATAAAGCAGAAAAGTCCATTTTTCAGTCATGGATTTTAGTCATGATGGCTTCTGGCACTGTTGTGTGTGTGTGTGTGCGTGTGTGTGTGTGTTCACTTACTAAGTTCATTATGTCTAATGAACACTGCAGGGTCTATAAGAGCTAAAACAACTTTCTACTATCTGTCTGTTCCTTCCAGTGTCAGAGATGTAACTTGGAAAATGTAGCTTGTCGAGCTGCTTATAATTTTAAATAGTTAGGCTACATACAATGTACTCTTTTGAAAAAGTACCTTAGTTAGTAAGCCAGCTTACTAACACAAGTAACAAATTAGATTTAAGCTTTTTAAGGGGACAATATCTTTTTTATATACAGTACAGTGCAAAAGTCTTAGATGTTTCACAAAAGCATTTGTCTTAAGATGTTTTTATATCTTCAGCTTTAGTCTGTCAATAGGAAATATAAATGTTATCAAATAGAAAAGATTAGAATAGAAGAACAGGGAGCCCTGCAACAAATGTCATTGCCCCCATAAAGCCTCCCACTGGACATTGTGTCAGTCTGGGATTACATAAAGAGACAGAAGCAATTGAGACATCCTAAATAGTCAGAAGCACTGTGGTGAATTCTCCAAGAAGCTTGGAACATCTTATCTGCCAACAACCAGGAAAACTGTGTCCAGGTGTAGTTAGGAGAATTGGTGCTGTTTTACAGGCAAAGGTGGTCACACTGAATATTGATTTAACTTTATGTTTACAGGACTTTGTATGACATTAAGTGATAAATGAAAACTATTTGTCATTTATTTTTGAAAACATCCTCACTATGCAACATTTTTCACAAGTGCCTAAATCTTTTGCACTGTATCAAATCTGAGCAGTATATATCTAGCACAAAAGCAATGAGGAATTCAATAAGGTAAATATATACCAAACCAGCTAATAAAAAAAGACAATAATTTATTTAACTGATTCATCAAAATTATCAATTTATTTTCATCTTTTTTCAAGCTAAATTGCATGGTGACTTTGGCTAACATTTTGCCTAACATATTTTGAGTTCAGTTTCATACAGGTTTAGAACAACACATGGGAGAGAAAATGATGACAAAATTAAAAATTTGGTGTAAACTCTCCCATATTGTGTATAAAAACTACTATAGTACTGTATGTACTAAACGTGATATTAAAATGATTTTGAAAAGCATGAAGGCTGTCATTTCAGTCTCCTAAACACAGAACAGTGCCCTTCAGGGGGGTGACATTTAGGCCAAGCAAAACAACAGATACTATGTCCAACACAAACCTCTAATGCAAGGCTTGCATAGTTGTCCATCAAACCATGAAATTAATTTCTAACAATATGTTTGCTAATTCAAATGGCACACTACATTTGACAGGGTTTCTGCAGGTTCAAAGGAATGAAATTCAAAACCTTTTAAGACCAAATAAAAGAAAAATGTAAGGCCACTTTTGCAATAATAACAAAAAGGCACATTAAATAATTCATTAGCTAGTAAATACAAAACAAATGAGGCTACTCGGATGTCTCTGGACATATTTTTTATATTTTATTTTATTGTGCATTTATGTGTTTTCCTTTTTAAAATAAGTTAATACAACATTAAAACTCTAAATAAATTCATTAAGAATGCACGTAGCCTAAAGTATGTAGTGTATATTGTGATAGACCAATGCTTTGGCAACATCACCGTTTACATCAAACACGGATGTGGTGTCAAAAACCATGTTAAAAAAGTAAACTTTTATCAGATTAAGTTGTTGAAAAATGATCTGAGGGCTCTACTTGACTGCTGTGGATTTAAGCCATCAAAAGAGCTGACTGGACCGAGGAGATCATTTCAACTTACAACTTTGCAGCAAACATTTATAGCGAACATGATTACGTGTTTGTTATGAACACATTTCATTATAGTAATTGTATCACTAAGACTATATTTGTATTTATGATGGTTTTGTGTCATACTTTCGTTTAATCATCTAATCTGTCAAATCTAACAACAGCCAGCAGGCTTTCTGCCACCACTTACTGCATATGCATAGACCTTAGTCACAGTAGCGCCGTGTTTGATTTTTAATGGCAATGAAGCTGTGAGGTGTAGATTTACCATCTCTTCAATGGCATGCACAGTATAAAGCTGTAAAAAGCTCCTAGCTCACATCTGATATTCCACAACTCATGCTGTCTGGAGTTTTTTTGTCTACTGAGTGTCCTTGAAAATATATTTTTTCCAATGTTTTGTCTACAGAATGATCCAAAACACTTTAAACTGCAGTGCAGTTCATTGAAGAGACTATGTCATTGAAGAGACAGAGTATGTCTATCCCTCACAGCCTTGTTGTCATTCTCATCAAAAGATGGCACTGCTGTGAATAAGTTATATATTTTTTCTTGGCAGATACCTTTAACAAATACTTACAGGTAGTTAAAGGGCAGTTCATTTAAAAATTGTATTTCTGTCATCACTGCTCACCCTCGAGTCTATGATTTCTTCTCTGCCGTGGAACAAAAAAGGAAATTTTCTTGTCTTAAAAAAAAGTTTAGTCGTTTAGTCTTAGTCACATTCACTGTCATTGCATCTTTTTTTTTTCATTCAATGAAAGTGAATGGTGACTGGAACTCCCTAATATCTCCTTTTGATATCTACTGAAATAAGACAGTCATACAGGTTTGCAACAGCATGAACAGCAACAGCAACAGGTAAGTGATGGCAATTTTCATTTTTGAATGAAATATCTCAAGTAAAAGTAAAAACTCATCAGTTACCTTAAAAATGGCCGTTTAAAGTTGACAATATGTATTGAAAATGTTAAAAGTTTAAATTAGGAAACAGAACTGTGCTGCATAATTAGTTATGATGTATATTGAAAACAGATTATATAATTAATATTAAATATAGATAATATATTTTCATATTATGTATATTATTAATATTATAATATTTATATAATTATTGTTTTGTATATATTTACAATTTTTGCAAATTGCAACGTTGACAGCTTTGTCGATTATAAGCAGGAGCGATAGTGTTAGCGTAACGCTCACTTACAGAGATGCAAAATTGAGATTGCATTTCTGGTTAACAGGTTTATACATGTGTAACATCGTAAGTTCAGTAAAAATGTGCTTCCCTGCGCGTGCTCACACTAAACTCAAGCGTCAGCTGCTAAATATTGGATGACTAGAGAGAGAGAATAAAGAAAGAAGAGAGTGAGAGAGAGAGAGAATAGAGAAAGAGAGAGTGAGAGCAGGAGAATAGAGAGAGAGAGAGAGAATAGAGAATAGAAATAGAGAGACAGAGAGAGAGAGAGAGAGAGAGAGAGAGAGATGATGACTCTGCTGTTTTAAGCGTCTCCTCTATTCACGCCGCAAAATGTAAGACCTCAGCAAACTAAATGTAAGACTTCTTGAAATTTTAAATATTTAAGATTTTTTATGGTCTTACATTTTAAAAAGTAACTAAGACTTTTTAAGGACCCGCAGGTACCCTGATTTGAAGAAAGTCCTGGCAGCTTGTATTTCACATTCTTTGGCATGCAAGTTGAAATACTCACCTGTTCTTTTTCATTATGTGCTCAAAGGGCCTCAGGAAATCCTTCTGGAACCTGAAATTGGCCAACTCTCCCTTTTCCAAAAATTTCATGGACAGCTGCCTGAGAGAATCCACAGCGAAAATAGCAACATCCTCATTGGGATTACAGCCGACCTGAGCCAAGATGGATAGAGAGACGGAGAACATTAGAGCAATGATTGCTGCGTTTTCCTTTTTGGCCAGTCTTCAATCTATTAGATATGCCCTTCAACAGGCAGACTGATATTTAAAAGCCTCATTGGATTTCTCTGATATCTTACAAAACCACAGAGAAATGGATGGATTTCCATTACTAATTTGGGGGCATTATATACTCACCTTGTTGAAATGATCTCCTATAACCTCCCATATCCTGGACCACTGCAGCCTGATGCGACCCATATTGTAGTATGAAATCTCCACAATCTTCTGCAAACTGAACATTCGAGGGTGTGTAGGAGAGGCCAGTTCGTCCATTGAAATTGCACACAGCCATCGCACAAAGTCCACTGCAAGACACAGAGTCAATAAGAGTTGCTTGAAATTCAACATAAAAATGTTTAACAATAAGAGGGTGAATAAATGATGACATCATTTTAATTTTGGGGTAAACTATCACTTTAAGGAAATCTGGTTCTTACCAATGGCATTTCCATCAAGTCTGGTAGAGCCCGTGAATATCCTGCAAAGAAGAATATGAGTGTTAGTAACATAACAGGGACATATTTAGTAGTTGTAACATTATGAGGATCCTTTATTGATATTAAAATTAACAATAGCCACCATACCTGTCCACGGCAACTACAACACTTTGTGAGCTGGTCTCACCGATAGACTCCTGTATGCTTGCGATCTGTTTACGATCAACATTCCCTCCTATGGTGAGAAAAATCAAAACTCATTCACTCTCACTGGTCATACTGGATTTCCTTAAATCAAGCTGATTAATTAACAATATCTTGAAGCTTGAGATCAGACACACTTGATGATGTAATGCCAAAAGAAAAGCTGCAGTGTTGATAGTGCTGCGGTGAACTAGGAATGACTGACCTAAGCCCAGATACTCATCAGATGTTTGTTCCTTGGTGCTGGTGATGAAGCCTTCCTTCCCCCGGATGGTTCCTGATATGTACCGAGTCTTTACTCCAGTCCCGATGAGCTGTGCCAACTCGAGCTGACTTATGCACTTCAGGATCTACAGAGTACATCAAATTATAACACCTACCAAGTCACAGTTCACTTTCACTGCATCTTTTCATACAATGAAAGTGAATGGTGAGGCAAACAGTGTTCCACTGTAGAAAGAAAGTCATGTGGGTTTGAGACAACATGAGGACGAGTAAATGATGACTGAATATACATTTTTGGGTGCACTGTCCCTTTAAATGAAGAAAAAAAACTGAAAGTAAACTAATACATTTTCACTCTAATGACTAAAGTAATTAATAAAATAGTGATAACACTAGACGGCCCTGAGATATTTAATGGTGCTAAACATATTTAAATGATATCAAATAATGCATTCACTTTGAATGCCATAAAATATTACAGCTAAATATACTGAAAAAATAAAACTGAACTGAAACTATAAAGCAATGAAATAAATAAAACTAACAATAACATAATAAATAACACATTTATAAAGAGAAAACTAAATTGAAAGAACAAATAAAAAAATTATTCATAAATTCCAAATGTACAACTATAATAACCCTGTTTGATGCAGAGCTCACCTCATGCCAGGAGTTTCCTAAATAATTTCCGTCAGTGTGGGCCACCGTGATAAGGGTCTTGATGGTGTCTATGTTCTTCTGCTTCATTTCTGTGATGCCAGAGCTGGCCGTTAACAGTGTGAAGCGTGCCAGGGCCTGTACATATGCGTCTCGTTCCAACTGGAACAAACAAAAAACAGCATAACAACCTTTTAGATCTGCCAGCAGCTTGAATGTCAGGATGTACCCTGAACTGATTCTGTGTGTTAAAGGGAATGTTCACCAAAAATGAAAATTCTCCAATTGTTTACTCATCACTCCTCATGTTGTTCCAAACCCATATAACTTTTTTCTTCGTTCCAAGGAACACAAAAGCAGATGTCAGGAAGAATGTACGCCTCAGTCACCATTCACTTTCATCTTTTTCCATAAAATGAAAGTGAACAGTGACTGAGAATGTAATTCTACCAATCTCCTTTTTGTTTTCCATGGAACAACGGGTGGGTGAGTACATGATGACAGAATTTACATTTTTGGGTGAACTGTAACTGTAAAGGGAATTTAGGTGATTTATCTACCGGAGTACTTAACAGATATCTGGTTATATCTGGTGTGTGAAATTACCTGAATGCTGAAGATGCATGCTATCCTGATTGCAAAGCGGATCCCCTCCAGACACAGAGAGGCCACCTCAGTATCATCACAGTCCTGCAGGCCCACACTGAACGCAGCCAAGAACGGTGTCCATGCCAGCTTTATGGGATACAAATACATGAGAGATCAAGATATTAAGAATACTGAAACTATGGGATCAGTACTTACAGCCAAACAGAATGTATGTGCATATGCATAAGTATACCTTAAACATGGGTCTGACGTGCTCGAGGTGGGTGGCGCTGGTAAAGGGAGCCTGAACGTGGCTCACTGCCTCCATCAGAGCCTTGGCTGTCTTTGCCATCTGCTCCATCTCAACATTATACAGAAGCCTCCTCTGCTTCTCACTGGCCACACCTGATACAGAGTCACAAATTAAACACAAGTAAACAGAGCAAGCATCATGGTGACCATTTTAGCCAATTAGATTCACTTTTAAAACATCTATAAACTACATTATTAAGACATCTGCAACGCTCTCATTCTTACAATTCGCAAGATACTTTGCAAGGACTGCAAAACTAATCTAATAGAAAAAGTAATAGCCAAACTAAAAATAAAAAAACAACAACAACATAAAAATAATTGTGTTGCTTAAATTAATCTCCAGCAAAATAAAATAACTTTTTATGTTTACTGGACTTTGTATGACATTAAGTGATAACTGAAAACTATTTGTCATTTATTTTTGAAAACATCCTCACTATGCAACACTTTTCACAAGTGCCTAAAACTTTTGCACAGTACTGTATATTGTAAATATTCTATATCGTAAAGACCTAGATATTTTGATTAAATATTTTAAAACATATTTGGTTATGTTTACTTATATAAAAAAAAAAAAGTCCTTATGAATGATGTTGCTGCTTAGTACTTACTTTGCTTGTTTGATTTGAGAGTTAATTCCTTTGTCTCCTTCATGGATATTTTTTTCCCTGCAATTTCATCATAAATGGCTGACAGATACTCCTCCGGTAAATCTTTACTGTCATTGATCCCTCTGTTCATCTTGATGTATTGCTCTTTTGTCATTTTATTCTTCACCTGTGCAGAGATAAAAAAAATAAAAAAAAATGGTCAGATCAGAAGCGCTCCTGATAGGATGAACTCTTGTTTTCTGTTGTTTTGTCAGAAACATCCATCACCTAGATTTTGCTATTCCACTCACACCTCAAGACTGAATGCTAAACAGATGTTTCCAGCTGTAGATGTAGAATCAGGACTGATAAGAAAAAGCATTCTTCATTTGAAAAGTTTTCAGTTAAAAACAAAGTTCACATGAAAAATTAAAGAAGACTGTCTTTATTTACTCAACCTCATGTCGTTCAGACTGTGGTCTTTTAATAATTGTCATCGTATGGTAAGATAATTTTTAAAGAATTGTTAATTCAAAAACAAAAATTCTCTCATCCTTTACTCTCCCTTTAGGCCATCCCAGATGTGTATGATTTTTTTTTCTTCTGTACAACACAAATTAAGATTTTTAGAGGAATATCTCATCTATGTAGGTCCATAAAATGCATGTGGATTTATGGTCAAAAAAGGACTTAAATATCGATCTGTTTCTCACTAGGGATGCACCAATCAGATATCTGCTCCGATACTGACGTTTTTAAACGGATCAGATAATGGCCTGATGAGCCCAATCCAAATCCGATACTGTGTTAGTCATGTTCGTTACTGTCAAGCTCCAGAAATTACATTAAAGAACCATAATAACACAACTAAAGTAGTTCCTGTGACTCATGCATTTTATTCAAAGCCACTTGAAGATGTGCTATAGCTCTGTGAATCACAAAAGGCTGTGTTTAAAAAAGAACAACACACTGGTATCGGAGCGGGATCGGTATCATCCGATACTGAGATTTCAGATATCGGAAGAGAAAATGTGGAATCGGTGCATCCCTATTTCTCACCCACACCTACCATATTGCTTCAGAAGATATGTATTTAAATACATAGAGCAGTATGGATTACCTTTATGCTGCATTTATGTGCTTTTTGAAACTTCAAAATTCTGGCCCCATTCACTTACATTGTATGGACCAACAGAGCTGATACATTTTTCAAAAAATCTTAATTTGTGTTCTGCAGAAGAAAAAGTCATACACATCTGGGATGACGTTAGGGTGAGTAAATGATTCGAGAATTTCCATTTATGGGTGAACTATTGCTTTAAAAATCCACCAATTCAGAACAGAATTTGAGTTGGAGCACTAACCTGCGGACTGTGAAGATCTGTAGTCAACATGATGATTGAATACGCCAGGACGTACGCTGTGTCTGCACTCGCAAACAGTGTTTGCCTGAGGAGAGAGAGATAAAAAGAGGACAAATTAGGTCTCGTTAAGTTTGCAGCATTAATTGACGCTGTAGGTTAATCTGCTTCGACAGCCGGGAAATGCAGCACTCACCCTTGGTTGCATTCTAAATATCTAGCAGCAAATTTCTCCATTAGTCGATCGATTTTCTGGGCCTCTCCCGGCAGTCGGAAACCCTCAAGAAACATTCGTAGCGCTGGTACAAAGTCTTTGCCCTGGAAGTCCATTTGGTCGACGTAGGCATACATAACCTCTTTATTGATGCGATCGTTGTCCCCAAGAAACTCTCCTACCTGGATCTGTCAGGTTGAAAACAAAAGGACAAATGACTCTGATATTGATTGTGTAGGTAAGAATGGAAATAAATAGCAAAAACACAAAGTTCATAACTCCAATCATAGAAAAACAAGCTCAATGCTACATCGTATAGCCACATTGATAGAGAAGCAGTAGAGGAGAGTGGGGTAAGCTGTGCAACTTTTACTAAAGCTGTCCTCTAGGTAAGAAGAAATGGGCAGAATTAAAACTAATAGCCTAATTATTTTCAGACTATCTGTTTTCGAAGAATGCATCTCTAACATTTGGCCACAGAAATATAAAAAAGTGGTCCAGTGACACAACTCGCCCCAGATTAGGGGTAAGATGAGTCACATCGAGGGAAATTTTTAATTATTGCAGGATATGTGAATGATTTACATTTCAAAGAAAAATATTAACATAAACAAGAAAAAATATATATCTAAAGCACTGTCATTCCAAAGTATTACTGTGCTGCACATTATTCGTATTTCCAAAAACCATCCAGAAAAAGGTTTAATATTAAGATTGTTTTATAAGTAGTGACACAGTTTGTAATTAGTAGTAGTAACAAATAGTAACAGTAATAGTAGAAGTAAAAGTAACGAGTATTAACAGTATTTCCCGCACTTGGAGGCAAAGCGTACCATCATTACTAGTGGAGCTACTGGCACATTTTACCCCGAAGTATCCGACACAGTTTACCCCACAGCTACGATTTTAGGAAAATGCTTCACTTCATATTTCATGGCTTTGCACATTGGCAATTCACCAACATGAGCAACGTATATTTTTTTTTAACTGGATTGTTTTGCATTGACGTAAATTTAATTTAAGTCACATCATAGAAAATGTACTTTGACATGAATGTTGACCTTTTTTTTTTAATGTCTCAATCACAGGAAGCTATATATGACTGGGAATTTCTAAATATATGGACACATTTTCCATTTATTTTGCAGTTTTGTGCACAGTTGACCCAATGCTTACCCACTGGTGCATCTTACACTCCCTTATACTAGAATGTAGATTTTATTGAGCATCTATTCAGTGTGCATCATTGAAATCCCATATCTTTTCAGTTTTGGTATTATAGTATTTCATGCACATCTTAGCTGAAGTCATTCAAGCAGTCTAACAGCTGTTGTGATGAAGAACTCTAATTTTAGGGCAGATATAAGGAGCTCTCTATCCCCATTACAGCTGCAGTCTTTTGAGGCCTGATGAATGAGCAAATGAGCAGTCAATTAATCACAATGAAGGACCAAATCATCTCTAAGTGGAAGTTTGGCAACATTTGGGTGAAGCTTCTTAATTTTTCATAATTTTTGTTCTTCAGAAAAATCCTCCAGCTGCATTTAGAGTTTAATACGTACAGTATACTGCTTTTATGTGAAACCTCTCGGACCCAGATGTTGCATATTTCATCTACAGAGTACACAAAATGTACAAGGTAAGGGGAAACCACTGTATCTGGAAGGTAAACAATGGTGGTATGTCTTACAGAGTCAAGCCTCTCCTCCTGGTGTAAAAACTGGGCAATGTCTTCCGGCGTGGTTCCCAGCATGCCTTGCTCCTGCAGGTACTGAATGCCCCTCTTTGGTTTTTTGTTGAACCTGAGCATTAAAGGTATCCAGAACAACATTAAGGTAAGTAGATGTCAGATTTTTTATTATAGGGTGAACTGTGCCTTTAACAGTGTGTATGGTGCAGAGTGCTACACCGTAAACCCCAATAATATTGTCATTACTGTAAAAAACAAGTTCCTTGAACTTATTTTTCTTAAAAATCCAGAGACTTATGATTTTGTTAGTAACTGAAAGTGTTAATAACTCAAACTACTGAGTACAAAATCGAGGCTATGGGAATACCCACAATAACCTGCACTTGAATTATTTAATTTTGTTTCCTTGGTCAAAGGGATCCTATGGGGGGACTGAAATAGTTATTAAGAGTTTATAGAGGGTTTAGCTCTATTGTAGCGTTATTTATGTTGTTTTGTTACAAATAGTTGTTTAGTGTGATGTCACCATTGAGTGATCTGTGTCCTCTTTGGTTAATCTGGACTCTGTTAACACTATCTCAGTTCTCCTTGAGCATGTGCAACAATCAGTTGTACATCAGTACAGGAATATATGTATTTCTGTGGAGAAATATGTTTATTTAATGTTTGGTTGACCTAGAATCAGTTATATTCTTCATTATTTAAGCTGTGTTTTTGTATGACCTAAATTTGAGTCCATTCAATTAAAAAGTATTAAGTTTAAACAACAACATTTAAATGGCAAATCTGACTTAGTCTACTTGCGTCTAGTTACCTTAATTTAAATAGTTAAGTGCATTTTCTATGAACACCAAGTTTATTAAACTTAATTGCACAAGTTCTGGAGACACCATTACTCAATTAAATTGAGGGAAGTTTACTTAATCAATTGAGTAGAGTCAACTTATCAGGGTTTTCAAGGTATAAAGATGCTTCTGATTCCAGCTTGATGGCTTACAGGTCGATGCCTTGCTCTATGATCTCCTTCTGTTGTTTGAGGACCTCAAATTGTTCAGGGTTGTCTGTTCCTGACATCTGTGTGCTGTAGCTCCCGATGCCAGATGAGGCAGTGGAGTCCAAGGAGTTTATGCTGCCATATCGGTTAATTGTTTCCGGGTGCTTCGACTCATTGTTCTCCTGCTCTAAAGGCTTTTCTTGGCCTAATGGATAGAGAGCGAGATTGAACGTTGAAGTAATGGGACTGAAAAAATTGCAAGTGTGATATTCTTTTATACAACACTTCCATTATCAAGAAGTTACTCTCAAGTAATTTACATTTTAGACATAATATGGCCAGTTATTTTTAGGAGGTTGATTTAACACAAGAATTCTGTGTGATTAATTAAATAAATAAAAAATGTAATGCAATTACTCAGGTCCCGGATCATGATATGGAATATTACTACCATCGGAGCAATTCAACATTAAAGTACCACCTTTTTTCAGCAGGTGGCAGTTAAGCGATACTCCATCTGTATAGGCAACGTGCTGTAACAAACCACAGTCAGGCTTGCTTGACACTAGCGATAGCACAAGATGAGAATGCATTCCTGCTTTCAAACACAGCTGGATGGAAGGAAATTCTCAATGCAAGAATTGACACAGCACCCTAAAAAACACTATGCTTATGACACAATGCAACCAGAGAGATGCTCCATATGAGCCCGTTTGACGAATGTGTACACGGATACATCCAAGCCCTTATAATACATTTATCTCTGACAGATTGACGAATTCAACTGCAAAATTGATTGCTGTGAACTGTAGGCTAATGATAGGCTTTTGTTAAATAATATGAAAATGAACAATTTATTGACGTCTAAAACCACTTTTTGTATTGTCTTCTCAATGCTTTACTCATATGCCGTCTGCCACAATAATGTATGCATTTCAATGATCAGAGTTATTATATTTATAATATATTATATTTAAATTATTTGAATATATCTATTATAATTATTTAGCCATTATAAATGTAATTATTTTCATTTGAGGGCCTAAGAAACTATTTATATATGCGATTTGATGAATTAATTGGCAAATCATGTAATTAATTTGATTAAAAATGTTTAATCCATTGTCAGCTAGAGTTATTTTGTGTATTTTTGGTCTACTTCTAAAAATAGTTCCAAAGAAACAAAAGCAGAATCAACCATTGCATGTCACTAAACAACAAACAGACTGACAAATTGTCTGGAACCCCGCAAACACAGACAAGCAGAGTGATACAAACAGTGAAAAATATATAAATATCAGCACTCTTGGAACACCGCTAGTCCAATTAAATTTTGAAATTGCTGTTGTATAATTTCAGAGAGAGCAGACAACAAGATGAGACTAGTTTGTGAAAAACCACAAGCCCCAACAGTTCCAGGGAGCAGGGACAGCATTATTAATTGATTTATTGTAGTCCAGGCTGAGTGATATGTGTTGGTGCTTCTTTGGCTTGGCTCCCTATACAAATTTCCCAACATAACACTTCTCTAATAAAGTCTTTGGCCTCAGCTGACTCATATCACAAAAACAGCACTGTGGGTACTCTGAGAAGCGCAGTGTGACCTGAATACACAGGGTAACTGATCTGAAGTTGGTGCAAGCAAAACAAGCAAACGATTTGGGTATGTGGAAGCCTGGCTTGCAGTCAAAGGGGTCTGATTACACATCGGAAACACTGTAAAAGATTCAGTGGCCAGCCATCACTGTAACATGAGCCATCGGGTAACTTCCTCATTTCAGAGACATACTGTAGTTTTGTCTCTCAGTGAAGACAGTTGCAGCCAGAAAATACTTACTCATTCGTATTTAGCTGAAAACAAAAGACAATTTAGCTGCTCTTATTTAGGGCTGGGCGATCGATCGATCGATCAATAGATAGATAGATCCATCGATTGATCTTACTCTCAATACTGTCAAATATACAACAGCTAATTTAGCCATGACACAAAGCAGTATTAAGGAATCAGTATCTGTTTACGCAACACTAACTAATGCAATCAATTCCAATGTTACTACGGGAACAAACTGCTATTACCTGCTTTCCCTGTGATGTGTGTCCGTTAAGAGAGAAGAACAAACAGTGATAACAGCATGATGAGCATACAGAAGGACATGAAAGCCTCGGTCATCCAAAACAAACATAATGCACCTGGAGAGCTAGATAAGATGAGCATCCTATAGGCTGATGTATCTTTCTATGCTAATACTGGACCATTTGGACATACAATAAGACCTGTGACAGTGGCTTTGATGTAGATAAAATATTTTGCTTACAAAAAAAATATATAATTGTAACCACTGTTTCTGCCAACATAATTATCACAAGTTACTATATGCTATTACAATAAACCAATGATAACTTGGTGCCAGCCACCACAGTCATCTTATATTGTTTGAAAAAGATCCCATATTAATTTACTATGATTTTACACTTGTAACAGTTATGTAGTAATTATTGAATCAAGACAGAATTCATAATTATAAAGGTTATAATGTAGAAATGACATGCTGAGAACATTCTGTAAATGTTAATGTGAACTTAGTTTTAACATTTCCTGAAGAAAATGTGAGTGGTGCCAAACTCGCTGCCATGATGCTTGGGTGATGTTGGTGGTTGCTAGGGGATTGCTATGTTTTGAGTGTTTCTTTGTGCATTACAATGTTATTGCTAGGTTGTTCTGTGTGTTTTCTATGGTGTTACTCTGTAGTTGCTAGATTGTTCTGGTTGGTTTCGAGGGCATTGCTAGTTGGTTGTTTTGGTATTCAGAATGTTTTTTTAGAGCTTTGTGGTTGCTAGATTGTCCTGTGTGGTTTCTAGGGAGTTTCTAGGTGGTTGCTTTGGTGTTCAGAGTGGTTTTTATTGCTATGTTGTTGCTAGATTGTTTTGGGTGGTTTAAAGGGTGTTTCTAGGTGGTTCTTTGGTGTTCTGAGAGTTTTTAAGTGATATGCGGTTGCTTTGGTATTCCGATTGGTTTTTAGAACTATGTGGTTGCTAGGTTGTTCAGTGTGGTTTCAAGGGCATTGCTAGGTGGTTGCTTTGGTGTTCAGAGTGGTTTTTGTGTTATGCGGTTGCCATGTTGTTCTGGCTGGTTTCGAGGGCATTGGTAGGTGATTAATTTGGTGTTCTGAGTGGTTGTTAGTGCTTTGCAATGGGGTTACTAGGTTGTTTTGGGTGGTTTCTAGGGCATTACTATGTTGTTGCTATGTTGTTCTGGGTGGTTTATAGGCATTGTTGTGTGGTTGCTTTGGTGTTATGAGTGGTTTTAGTGCTATGTGGATGCTAGGTTGGTCTGAGTGAGTTTTAGTGTTATGTTGTTGCTAAGTTGTTCTGGGTAGTTTCTAGGGTGTTGCTAAATATTATTTTATTATTCATAGATTAGAATGAATCAATCCCTAGCCTATAACAATAACTAAAACTACATGAGATATCTGCTTCAGTGAGAATGCAGATGCCAGCTTCTCCTTTCCACACCACAGGTAACAGTAAAGTGACACAAATACCAGGGTTGATGCTCAAGATTTCTTATTTGTGTCCCGATGAGCGAGAGACTGGCAATGGGCAACAGCCAAAGAAATAGAGTGCTCAAGAGGAGAGAAACGCATTGGGAAGTAGAAAACAAAAAATAATTAGAAAATAAAAACATCACCCTTGCCTGTCAAACCACAGTCTAATCATTATTTTCAGTTGTTTTATCCATTTATGAGCCAGTCTTTCATGTTGTTTGTTGACTTGTTATCATGGGCTTGAGTTGTGAATTAATTTTGGGATCCTAGTTTCATTCTGGGATGAGGGACGTGTGGTTGATACATCCAGTCTGTGATCAGTTCTGTTGTGTGCACTTGGCTTTAGTATATGCACATCTGACCATTTGTTTCTAGCATCTTGCTCTCTCTTGTGTGCCCTTAAGTGCCACTGCAATGCTGCAGTTTGAATTGAACTCGGAATCTATTCTGAATCATTGGCGAAAGAATCACGATCGGTGAATCGTTTTATTTTCTACCACCCCGATGTACGGTCGAAGTCAGAAGTTTACAAACACCTTAGCCAAATATGTTTTTCACAATTCATGACATTTAATCCTAGAAAACATTCCTTGTCTTAGGTCAGTTAGGATCACTACTTTATTTTAAGAATGCGAAATGTCAGAATAATAGTAGAGAATTATTTATTTTAAATTGTATTCCTTTCATCACATACCCAGTGGGTCAGAAGTTTACATTCTCTTTGTTAGTATTTGGTAGCATTGCCTTTAAATTGTTTAACTTTGGTCAAATGTTTTGGGTAGCCTTCCACAAGCATCTCACAATAAGTTGCTGGAAATTTGGCCCATTCCTCCAGACAGAACTGGTGTAATTGAGTCTCCTTGCTAGCACACACAAGCTAGCACTTGCTAGGCCTCCTTGCTAGCACACACTTTTTCGGTTCTGCCCACAAATATTCTATTGGATTGAGGTCAGATCTTTGTGATGGCCACACCAATTCCTTGACTTTGTTGTCCTTAAGCCATTTTGCAGCAATTTTGGAGGTATGCTTGGGTTCATTGTGCATTTGGAAGACCCATTTGTGACTGAGCTTTAACTTCATGGCTGATGTCTTGAGGTGTTGCTTCAATGTATCCATATATTTTTCCTTGATCATGATGCCATCTATTTTGTGAAGTGCACCAGTCCCTCCTGCAGCAAAGCACAACCACAACATGATGCTGCCATCCCCATGCTTCACGGTTGGGATGGTGTTCTTCGGCCAAACAGTTCAACTTTTGTTTCATCAGACCAGAGGACATTTCTCCAAAAAGTAAGATCTTTGTCCCCATGTGCACTTGCAAACTGTAGTCTGGCTTTTTTATGGAAGTTTTGGAGCAGTGGCTTCTTATTTGCTGAGCAACCTTTAAGGTTATGTCGATATATTACTCATTTTACTGTGGATATAGATGATTGTCTACTTGTTTTCTCCAGCATCTTCACAAGGTCCTTTGCTGTTGTTCTAGGATTGATGTGCACTTTTCACACATAATTACATTCATCTCTAGGAGACAGAATGTGTCTTCTTCCTGAGTGGTATGATGGCTGCGTGGTCCCACGGTGTATATACTTGCGTACTATTGTTTGTACAGATGAACATGACACCTTCAGGCATTTGGTAAATGCTTCCAAGGATGATTCAGACTTGTGGAGGTTCACAATTTTTTTTTTTCGGAGGTCATGGCTGATTTATTTAGATTTTTGCATGATGTCAAGCAAAGAGGCACTGAGTTTGAAGGTAGGCTTTAAAATACATCCACAGGTACACCTCCAATTTACTCCAATTAGCCAATCAGAAGCTAATAGGCTAAATGCCTAAAGGCTTGAAATAATTTTCTGGAATTTTTCAAGCTGCTTAAATGCAAAGTTAACTTAGTGTATGTACATTTCTGACCCACTGGAATTGTGATATAGTCAATTAAAAGTGAAACAATCTGTCTTTAAACAATTGCTGGAAAAATGACTCATTTCATGCACAAAGTTGATGTCCGAAATGTCTTGCCAAAATTATAGTTTGCTAATATTATATCTATGGAGTGGTTTAAAAATGTGTTTAATGTGTCTAAGTGTACGTAAAATTCTGACTTCAACTGTATGTCTATGTGATCTTTTGCCAGTTTAATATTTGAGAGCTCTGTTATGAAAGTGATAAGCCACTACAACAAGCCACATCATTTGAGATTTAATTCATGTCTCTAGCGCAAACAGTGCTGGACAATGCTAAAAACCTAAATATAACCAATAGTGATAGTGATGCCGGCCTTGCAAATAATAGTAATTATACTTGTCATAACAAGATGGTTGCTTCTAATAGGTAGATACTCTAGAAATTTAAATAACTGCAAGCCTGATGTGGGCTTGAGGCAACAAAGAGCTCCCATTGGGCCATTACACCCTCTACTCCGCCAAACCATGAAGCCAATCTTGATAAGACCAAAATCCCCTCAGCTGCGTGGGTCTCTAGCCTGGCAAATGGATGGAAATACTTTTCCCAGCTGTTCCGTTCAAACAGTGTTCAGGCCCGCATAGCAATTGCGCGGAACTGCGTTTGCTGCCCCTATTTGGGGCAAAAGACTCCTAGTGTGCTATATTCATAAGCCACTGTTTATCCGTTTGGTTCGGCACAAGCTGGAAGCTACTGTTAAGGTTGCGTAAATGCACTCTGAGAACAGCCACTTAGAGAACAGTCAGCGCCACAACCTGGAAAATTATTGTCCAACTGCTCAGATTAAATGTTGTTCTGCACATATTACTGTATGTGAAAAAAGCACTGGGTGAGGAGGAAGTATTTGTGATTCTTCAGCAGAGGTTTGGCTTACCAAGACTTGTCTGGGAATTAGGGTTGACATATTGGTCTTTGCTCCACTCCACCATACACTTGAGAATGGACACAAGACACTCCAGTCCTTTCTTCCTTAGAGTCAGCTCCTGAGGGACATTATAAGAATGGATCATAAACTCTGTTTTAAATGTAAAATGCTATATTTGCTCTATGCTCCACATTTCAAGTCTTCTGGAGCAATTTAATAGCTTTGTGTGAGGAACATAACAAATTTTAAGTAAATAGAGTTACAAACAATCACACTTCACTGATCATTTGGACTGCATTTATGGTGCTTTTTTTTGTCTTTGACACACGCTGGTCACTGTATAAATTTGTTGTATGGGAAAAAGCAGTATCGTGTTCCATAGGAGAAAGAAAGTCATGCCATTTCGAAACGTTTTACCTGAAGTGGGGATGTTCCCAGTTCATGTCCTCCTCGCCCTTGTGCAATCTTAGAGAGGTCATTCACCAGCCTCTCAAAAATATTAGCAGCATTCAGGTCACAATCATAATTTACATAGATATCTACCACACTCTGGGCATCTATGAGAAGAGAAATATAATAATATAATAAAAATATTCATAGAAACCCCCTAAAGCTTTTTAAAAGTGAGAAGAAAAAGAAAACAAGCATACCAGCACATATTCTGGTGAGGGTTTGAATGACCATCCACTTGTGGTCATATGAACTTGTGGACGTTTCAAGAATATACAGAAAAATCTCTTTGAAAAACACCTGAGAGACAAAGGGAAAGAAATACAGTTGAGTTAGACCCTCAGGTGTGAAAACCACATTTGCCATGTTAGAATAGATCACAAACAAACCTCCATAATATGGTGCTTCTACAATTGATAATTCTCAACCAAAGTATCAGTATTATGTGAATAATACTTTATAACAACAACATAAAGAGCTGACAAGATGAGCGACTTAATTGAAATCTTGTGATTATAAATCAATGCAACACTGCGCAATAAATCCTTTCACACTGGAATGAGGTTGAGAAATGCACGCACAGACAGAATGAGGCAGAATTTGCGTAGAAGCCTTCATCATAAACCACAGCTCAGATTAATCCACACTGTTAGCTAGACACTCCACAGACTGACACCATCAGGATAAGATGTACAAATAAATTATTATTTGGGAGCGAATGAGTTCAGGCACCTCAATTTGCATCTTGAGATGTGTCTTAAAGTTGGACAGGAGGGTGAGGAAGATGGACAGGGAGAGCTCGAACACCTCGGGGACAGAGGAGACGCCATTTTTGGACAGTGCCACGCACAGGTACTGCTTGATGGCATTGATGAACATCTCATTGGTCTTGAAGATGGGCCCAGCGTTCTGAAGAATGGACAGGAGGAGCTGCAGAGAGAGGACCTTGGACCGCAGCTCATGGGACCTGCCGAAAAGGAATCATGTCTTTGGTAAACAGACCATGATGGAATTATATTGTTTTTATTCTTCACTCTATAAACAATGCTGTTGTCAATACCATTCTGTAAACTTCGCTTTAACCCTCTGGCAAAAGGAGCATGAGCACTTTTTATTGAGCATTTTTATTCTGAACAGTTATACTATTCTGAAAGCACAGTAGTTCAAATGTATTTATTTTGATCAGCAAAAAAGTTTGCTGTATTTTTAAACTCTTGTTTATCATTATACAAAAAATAAATAAAATAAAACATCATACAGAACAAAAAAAAAAACAGAACCAAACAAAACAAAAAGCAAAAGCAAATCAAAACAAAAAAAACACAAAAAAATAATAATTACAAAAAAATTTGTTATTGTTCATGACAAGGGCAAGGCACAGGGCTGTAAGAGTCACTGCAACCATAGCTTTCCTTTCAAACAAAGCATACAAAGCCTGTTGTCTCAAAATATTTCTTTTCAGAATGAATTACCCTATTATCGAAAAGCAGTCTCCAAAAATAGAACAGATCCCAAAAATGTGTGATTTCACTGTCTATTATCTAATTACAGAGAAATTCCAAAAACGAAATGAAACGGAACAAAAAATAAATTAAATAAAACATACAGAACGAAAAAAAAAAACAGAACCAAACAACACAAACAAAACAAAAAACAAAAGCAAAATCAAAAGCAAATCAAAACCACAAAACAAAATAACAATAATAAAAAAATCTAAATCACATGATCAAATGTAACTCTATATGGGGGGGCAACTGGGCCTAGTACTTTGACAAAGTGTGATCAATACTTCTGACACCAGCTTCCTGCCTAACTGCCCCTGAAGATACATCAGAATGAATGACCCCCTTTCTATTCAATTGACGGGGAGGAACATATTTCTTGGCCAACTGTTATATATTCACCTGTTAAAGGACAATGTACCAACAACAACAACAACAACAACAACAACTACTACTCAGCCACTGTGCACTGGAGGCTGATCCAATATCAACCCTCTTGCTCCAAAACATCAACAGCCACAGTTCTCAGACTAGAATATCAACAGAGGCCACAAAACTTAATTAGACCAGCTCAATTAGACAATGAAATTAAAACTGTGCATTGGAGAAGCCATTCATAGGCCTGTCACGTAACTACTTTTGTTGGACAAAATATTGTCCCAGGGATAATTGCAATAAGCAATATTAATTGTAAGACCATTTTATGCCACTGATATAATAGCATAATAATGCAAGTACACCCTTTCAATATATATATAGTAGTTGTATAGTGGAGAATATAATTATGACAGTACAGTGTGAGATATAGGATTAATAAAGTGCAGTGTTGATGTATTGATCGTGAGCGATCAAGTGTTCAAAAGTCTGATTGCTTGGGGGAAGAAGCTGTCATTAAGTGGGCTGGTGTGGGTTCTGATGCTGCGATACCACCTGCCTGATGGTAGCAGTGAGAGCAGCCCATGGCTCGGGTGGCTGGAGTCTCTGATGATCATCCGAGATTTTTTCACACACCACCTTCCTATATTTGCGGTTGTGGGTGGTGCTTTTGCCATACCAGGCGGTGATGCAGCCAGACAGGATGCTCTCTACAATGCTGGTGTAGAACCGTGTGAGGATGTGGTGGTTCATTCCGAACTTCCTCAGCCGTCTCAGGAAGAAGAGGCACTGGTGAGCCTTCTTCACAACGGCCTCAGTGTGGACGGACCATGCGAGTCCCTCAGTAATGTGGACACCGAGGAACTTGAAGCTGCTGAATCTCTCCACCGGTGCTCCATTAATGGTGATGGGGCTGTGTTCTCTGTCTTTCCTCCTGAAGTCCACTACAACTCCTTGGTCTTACTGGCTGTTTCATCATTGTCAGTAATCAGACCTACCACCGTCGTATCGTCAGCAAACTTAATGATGGCATTGGAGCTATGTGTTGCCACAGTCATGTGTGTACAGGGAATACAGGAGTGGGCTGAGAACACAGCCCTGCGGGGCTCCAGTGTTGAGGGTCAGTGATGAGGAGATGTTGCTGCCCATTCTAACCACCTGACATCTGCCTGACAGGGAGTCCAGGATCCAGAAAACTTGTAACATATTACAAGTAAACACGCTACTAAGATGGACAGAAAACATGGACAAGTTCTTGAAAAGGAAAAATATTGACGATGGTTAGCCTATGTGGGATAGTGGTGTGCCATGTAATTTTTTAGTTGTAAAAAAGTGTGCTGTCGCAGAAAAAAGGTTGGGAAACACTGATCTAGGGACACTCTGCATGTTAGACATTATTACTTTATTTGTTGCTAATAACAGAGCTGATTTAATGTATGCAAGCACTGTGTATAAGGAAGGTTACTAGCTAGCTGTTGCATTCTTGTGATGTTACTATATACAGTAGAACTTAAAGAACTGCCAAACTGTTAGTAAACTTACTGTTTATAAAGTGTCTCGCAAAGTTAAACACATGGTGTGAAATCAGCCCTATTAAATGAAAAGAAAAGAAAAAAGCAACAAAAAAGTCATAATGACTCATATGCTGAGGGTCGCCATGTCTCTCATGAAGAACTATCTTCCTAGCGCGCGAGAAGGGTGTAAAACAAGCGCGCAGGTTCTTCCTGTTTTCTCGCGCAGCCATAAACTTCTGTGCCTGAGTGTCAATAATGCGCGCAAGGGTTTAAAACGGGTGCGAGTTCTAGCCGTTTCTTAGAGTGGCTTCAATTTATCGTGTGTGCGAGCATAAAAAAATGTACACAGATTATTGGCACTGATGTGCCCCTGTACAACGTTACGCGCTTGCAACGTTGATAGCTTTGTTGTTTATAAATAGGTGTGACAGTTTTATCGCAACCCTTTCTTAACACATGCGCAGTACAATGACATTCACATGTCGAAATATGCTTCCACCAAGCGCGCTCACACCAAATTCAACAAGTGCTGCTGATTTCCTGTATTAGCGCGGATTATGGAATTAATACAAAGACAATATTCAGAATCCAACGCAGAATTTCAGACACTAGATTATTTTCAAACAGCTGGATGTTTTTTTTTTTTTTTTTTTTTTTTTTTTTTAATAAGCGATACAGGCATATGCTAAATCACAAATGCATTTTTTTTTTCTTGAATTTCTCCCCTTTTCTCTCCAATTTGGAATGCTCAATTCCCAATACACTCTACATCCTCGTGGTGGTGTAGTGACTCGCCTCAATCCGGGTGGCAAAGACGAATCTCAGTTACCTCCGACTCTGCGAAGGTCAATCCGTGCAGCTTATCATGTGGCTTGTTGAGCATGTTACCGTGAAGAGGTAGCGCGTGTGGAGGCTTCACGCTATTCTCTGCGGCATCCACGCACAAACCACCACGTGCCCACCGAGAGATAGAACCACATTATAGAAACCACGAGGAGGTTACCCCATGTGACTCTACCCTCCCTAGCAACCAGGCCAATTAGGTTGCTTGGGAGACCTGGCTGAATTCACTCAGCATTTCCTGGATTCGAACTCACAACTCCAGGGGTGGTAGTCAGTGTCAATACTCGCTGAGATACCCAGGCCCCCAACCCAGTATTTTTTATCATTAATAAGGTTTCAATCAGGCAACTTGTCCGGTCGGCTAAGTAAAATTCACTTTGACTTGCCCTTGCAAAAATCCACTTGTCCCGGACAAGCATTAATGTCAAGCCCTGAGTTGTATTGGCACTTTTCGTTGTCACTGTTTTTCAACAAAGTCGATATACTGGTTAATTCACTTTAATGGACTTTCCTCTCTCATTCGGCTTAAAGCCAAAATGTTCCCACAGCGGAGCTCTGGAATGCAGCTTTGAAACCAAGTCAATTTGAAGAAGCAGAACGCAACTGGCTAAAATGTCAGTGACATTCATTCTTATGTAAACAAACACGCATGTAAACACAATGGGCAATATCGAGGTTAGCAAAAATTATTAAGGTCATGTCCATATATCGTACTATAAGTTGATAATGTAATTATTGTGACAGGCCTAGACATTCATTTCTGAATCCACCACAGATTCAGAAAGAAATTACATAAGACGGCTTGAAAACAATTGCATTTGTATAAGGTTAATAGATTTGTTAGAACAGTAGTTACTTTGGATCAGGGGGACCATCTGAAAGCGGCTTCATGGAGAGTTTGCAGAGTGAGCGGAACACCAAGAAAGCATCTTTCTGGAGGATATGGGAGAACTTTGCACCTGGTGCTGGCCCAGTGGTAGCTATGGATTCCTGTGTGATAAAGAGATCATGTTATTCTCTTATTACAATCAAATTTAATTAGGGGTGACAAATAATCATTGTGTACAGCACATATAATAAAGCAACCATAAAAAGCAACAAGGCATAACGTTTCCATTATGTTCTTTTAAGCATACAAAGTGGCTCCAAAAATAATTGGGACATATAAGCCATACATAATTTAAAAAAAAGAAGGGTTTCAATTGTAAAAAAAATATATATAAAGTATATATATACTGTATATATGCGATTCAAAATTAAAGGAATAGTTCATCAAAAACTAAAAACAGATCAAGATTTATGTCCTTTTTCACTATAAATCTCCACCTTTGACCAGCCACTAGCTGTAGGTGGCGTAATGCAACAAGAATATGAATCACCAAAAAACTAAAGAAGAATGTGGAAGTGAAAGTCGACATTTATAGTAATAAAGTATTTGTAAATATTAATCTGTTTCTCACCCACATCTGTTACATTACTTCTGAATACATGGATTTAACTACTGGAGCTGTTTAGATTATTTTCATGCTGCCTTTAAGTTCTTTTTAAAGCTTCAAAGTTCTGGTCACATTCACTTGCATTGTATGGACCTACAGAGCTGAAATATTCTTCTCACACACACCTGGGATGGCGTGAGGGTAAATCATGAAATAATTTAAATTTTTGGGTGAACTGTCCCTTTAAGACAAAGTGTTTCAAATGTTAGTGGAACATGTTGAACCATAGCTCATAATTCAACATTGCCAACAAACTCACTTGATTCTGAATAATTATAATCATAAAAGTCAGTTCTGGATACACAATAGAGTCTAAAATGAACAACAACACATTTGTAAATAAGATAATCCAATGCTAATGACTTGTTACTATTTTATACCATTTTTTGTATCTTTTCTGACAAGTTCAAATTGTTACCTGAGTGTCATTGGAGGAGACAGACAGTCTGTCATCAGGTAGGGACGGAGTGAAGCTTGCAGAGATGGGCGTGCCAGGGATGCCATTGGCGTGGACATTTTCGCTGTCGCTACCCAGACCTCCCTCCTCCTCCAGTGAGTTTGGAATGCCCTCAGCTGCCTCAGCTTCACCTTCACGGCTTTCCTTAACATCTGAAAATGGATAAACAGGGTTCAGGCATGGTTTAAAATGTATCAGAACTAACTGAACCAAAACCAAAAAGCAACTGCCTACCCTGCTTAAACTATTATTTAATCTATCCTAGAGTGGTTAGCTGGTCTCTCAGCCTGGCCAAGCTAGTCAGACTGGTGTATTTTAAAAGTTTTAAAGAGTTTTTGGGCACTTGTCAGCTGGTCAGGTTGGGAGACCGACCAAGCATTCGAAGCATTTCAAAGCAAAAACACAAGTTACCTCCAGCCACTGTGTTTACGACTTCTTGCAAAATGCTCTGTACAATCTCTTGGGCCTTTTCTTCATAGTTCTGGCTTTCTTCTTCCTCAGTGGCTTCCGTACCGTGCTCGGAAGCACCTTTAAATGACGGCAGAGACAATTTAAGCTAATAATTATGTCAAATCACCCATTCAAAGTCCAATAGGTGTTTTCACTACCATGCTGTGTCACATTCAATCCCCACTTTATCAGTTTCTCAATTTAACTGTTATTAAGAGGGGTTATCTTATTGCCCGTTATGTAATGATCTGTTGATGGAAAGCAGCGTGATTAAACTTATGCAGAACTAAGAAACACTGACACAGTTTTCCAATAGTGTCATATCTTCAGAGAATACCTAGTTCTCTGCATATGCCAGAATACATGATGAATTTATAATGACTTGCAATCAGAAATGTGATGCTACTAACTTAACTACATTTTAAAGTAGCGTGACTGTAGCGCTGCTGCTTTTGAAAGAATGTATTAGTAGCTTTTCCAGTAATGAGCAACTTTTTCCAGCAAGTAGCAGTGCAGTATGACAATCCGCAACATCACTTTTTATTGTTATATTTAAAAGAGCAAATCGAGGCAATAATCACTAATAATATCAGTTCTAGTTCTTTCATTTGCAATAATGGAAAGTAATTTTCCCACATCACCTCGCACAAATGATTCAGTTTTGTAGTGAAATATCTAGCTATGCTTTTTATAATTGTGTTTCGGACCCAGCTACAGAATATTTGTCTAAAGGTGTCTTTACACAACCAACTTTGCTCTGTGCCTCTTTGCTCTGCATGCATAAAAGCCAGACTAAATTAAGCCTGCTCTGACCCACCTCAGTTCCTAGAATCAAAGGCAATTCTGATGCTGCTTTGGTTCTGTGTAAATTAAGTGCAGCATTAGAGCAGCCTTAAACTTGTTTGTTAAGATTAAAAAAAAAAAAATCAGTATTTTATTTAAAACTATAATTTAATATTTGTATTAATTTCATATGTATATTTAAAACATTATTCTAAAAATATTTAGCCCAATATAACTGCTGTGTAAATGAATCTATGCCTGCTCTGAGCAGCATTAAACAGTCTGTGTAAATACATCCAAATGCCACTTCAGATGCAGCTTCTGAGCCACCTTTGCAGTGTAAAGATGGCTTATTTCTTAGTTGTATCTGGAGTAAATGAATTACATAAGTTTAATGTTGCCACCTAAATCCTCACTATATTTGTACAATATAAATACTGTTTTGATTGCAAAAACAAATGATACAATTAGGAAGTTAAGCATTTAACCATCCTCTGGTATTCTGTAATTTTTTACTGAAATACATTTTTAAAATGTAATAAAAATGCTTTCCTTTATCTGAGCAGTACAAGACGTGGTGACTTTCCTCCATTTGAACATACACTTTTTTTTTTCTTTTTTTTTACATTTTGTCAAATAAAACCAAAAATCAGCCACAATGCTAAACACACACACTCAGAAATTAAGGTTTTCTTTTTTTTTTTTTTAATTTTTTATCTTTTGGTCATTGTTGGTATTACAAGTCATCTGTGTTTTTCCAGCTGATGATAGCAATATAACACACACACACACACAATAATTGTAATAAATTATTGGTATAAAATATGCTTCTGTGTCTTTTTGTAACACCATGATTAGGTTTGATGACAAGCAGAATGACAAACTGGAAAAACTGACACTTCAAATAAATTACAAAAATGCTAAACTTTGAAAAATAATAGTTTGAAAATGTTCTACACAGTAGGTGGCTACAACCATCTATTGTCTATTACTGGCATGACACGACAAGTCATGTTATTTATATTTTGTTCAACAGATGGCAGCAATCTGCCTCCAATTTATGTCACATTTTTTCATTTCAACTTCTAGAATTGTAGGTTAGGAGTTGTATTTATTTTTTTTCCAAATGTTTGCTTATTTGTATATGCCAATGAATGGTACAATTTAGAAATGTTAGGTTAGTAAATAATGTAAATAAGATTTAAAAAATAGCATAAAATCCAAAAGAAATCCATAATTTACATTTGCAGGGAAGGGAAGAATATTTTTCATCATTATCATCATAAAAAAAACCTTCTGGTCAAAAATGACAGTGAATACCAAAGAAAGGTGACATTTTTGAATACCATAAGAGGGTTAAGATATTAAGAAAATGAGTCCTCAAATAGTCCCAATGAAGTTAGCATCTTTTTGCAAGGTATTTTTTGTGGCTTGGGTAGCTAACGTTTAAAAGTTCTACTCCAACAGTGGTATCTAGAGTAATTTAGAGAAATTAGCATAATAATTTACATAAACAGAACCCTAAAGGTGAAATTATGTGTGCATAAACCATTGTGCCTTTGTTTAGGCACAATTTTATGGACTGACAGACTCAGTCACCATTGACTTTCACTGTGTTTAAAAAAAGATACAATGAAAGTGATTGTTGACTGTGATTAACAAAAGAAGCCAACAAACATCTTTTGTGCAACAGAAAATAAATCAAGCAGATTTGTAACAACATTAGGGTGAATTAATGATGACAGTTTATTTTTATTTTTTTTTAAGTGAACTATTCTTTAACACCTCTATGCTTTTCTTTACCTTGTGCAGCAACAGCAGTAGCCTGGTCAGCCTCAGTCTGCTCGTTTTCTGCAGGGCAGAAGTCGGTGCCGTTCTCTGGCTCAGGACTCTCATAGGGAGGGGAGCCCTGCTCTGTCTTGCTGCCCTGGTGCCCTGGTCCCCCGTTGGCCTCTGCAGGCAGGTTTTTGGCCGGCGTATCAGCAGCGTGCCGCTGTCCAGGAGACTCTGGCTCTTGCTGGCTGACTGGAGAATGCTGCCTTTGCCTCTCTCTCTCCATCTGTTTAGCCTCCTGTAGCTGGGGCACACATACACACAAGGTCAAGCCACTTGTATCAGGGCATTCACAAGCTTTACATGCGCTCTTATTTCCCTGGGCAACTGTGAGCCCAAATCCAAGCTCACTCACATCCATTTCTCTGAATGGGAGGCAAAGAATTGCTTTTAGAAATACATGTTATTTCTCAATAGTGTAAAACAAAAAAAGAAACACAAGACCAGGATCTTGTAGCATCTTACTACACATATATAGACACAATATATAGTGTGTTTTTATAGAGACAGATGGTGGTTCGACTACATGCACCTGGAATGATATCTGGACTATGCAAAAGTGAAACATGCTTGACAAAGTAAAAAAGTGTTTTAAAGTAGAAGTTTAATGCTCAAGTAAAGTGACACATGTTGTGTGACGTTCAAAATCAGTGCAACATACACTGTATATACAGGGCTCCAGACTAGAAGAAAAATGACTATGGAGCTATTGGCTCTTAAACTTAAACTTTTAGGAGCCAAATAGCTGTTTTAGTTGCCACATCACAGAATTGCTCGATTTAGATTGTTGTTAAAAAAAAACAAGATAGAAAGGCAATGAAAAGACAGCTGATAGCCCATTAATCGTTTGTTTAATATATATATATATACAGTCAGTTAGGATCACTACTTTATTTTAAGAATGTGAAATGAGAGAGAGAATTATTTATTTCAGCTTTTATTTATTTCATCACATTTCCAGCGTGTCAGAAGTTCACATTCACTTTGTTAATATTTGGTAGCATTGCCTTTAAATTGTTTAACTTGGTTTAAAAGTTCTGGGTAGCCTTCCACAAGCATCTCACAATAAGTTGCTGGAAATTTGGCCCATTCCTCCAGACAGAACGGGTGTAACCGAGTCAGGTTTGTAGGCCTCCTTGCTCACACATGTTTTTTCTATCAGATTGAGGTCAGGGCTTTGTGATGGCCTCTCCAATACCTTGACTTTGTTGTCCTTAAGCCAATTTGCCACAAATTTGGAGGTATGCTTGGGGTCATTGTCCATTTGGAAGAAGCATTTACGTCTGAACTTTAACTTCCTGGCTGATGTCTTGAGAAGTTCCTTCAATATATCCACATAATTTTCCTTCCTCATGATGCCATCTATTTTGTGAAGTGCACCAGTTCTTCCTGCAGCAAAGCACCCCCCACAACATGATGCTGCCACCCCCATGCTTCACTGTTGGGATGGTGTTCTTATGCTTACAAGCCTCACCCTTTTCCTCCAAACATAACAATGGACATTATGGGCAAAAAGTTCAATTTTTGTTTCATCAGACCAGTGGACATTTCTCCTGTAGTCTGGCTTTTTTTATGGTGGTTTTGGAGCAGTGTTCAGGTTATGTCGATATAGGACTTGCTTTACTGTGGATATAGATACTTGTCTACTTGTTTTCTCCAGCATCTTCACAAGGTCCTTTGCTGTTGTTCTGGGATTGATTTGCACTTTTCGCACAGAACTACATTTATCTCTAGGAGACAGTAGAGATATATATATATATATACACACACACACACATACACACACAATGCCATTTCAAAGTTTGGGGTCACTTGACTGAAATGTTTCTCGTAATCTTAAATATCAGTGGTGTATGCTTAAATGTTTGGAATTAGTTTTGTAGACAAAAATATAATTGTGCCAACATATTAATTTATTTCAATACCAAACTTTTTTGGGGTATTTCAGTAAAAAAAAATTACAGAATACCATAGGAGGGTTAAATGCTTAACTTCCAAATTGTATCATTTGTTTTTGCAATCAAAACAGTATTTATATTGCACAAACATAGATGATAAATCCTTTAATACTGTTTTAAAAGTGGTAATACAGTGATACCTCAAGAAGTTGGTTGAGAAAATGTCAAGAGTACATGTCTGCAAATCCTAGGCAAAGGGTGACTATTTTGAAGATGCTAATATATAACATAGTTTTTATAAATTTTGGATTTTTTTTTTAGTCACAACATAATTCCCATAGTTCCATTTCTGTTATTCCATAGTTTTGATGACTTCACTATTCTTCTAAAATGTGAAGAAAAAATTAGGAGTAAAGAATAAGTGACCCAAACTTTTGAACGTCAGTGTCTATATGCGTGTTTGTGTGTGCGCATCTTTATGTGGTTTACGAGGACAATTTCTTAGGTTACAAACTGGTAATTACAAGGGTATTATTCTATACATGTGGTTTATGAGGACATTTGTAGTGTTCCTATAATTGAAATAGCTTAAAAACATATTAAACTTTGTTTTATTGAAAATGTAAAAATGCAGAAAGTTTTTTGTGTGGGTTAGGTTTAGGGGTTGTGTTAGGTTTAGCGGATAGAATCTATAGTTTGTACAGTATAAAAGTCATTATGTCTATGGAAAGTCATCATAATGATCAACGTGTGTGTGTGTGTGTGTGTGTGTGTGTGTGAGTGAGTGAGTGAGTGAGTGAGTGAGTGTGTGTGTGTGTGTGTGTGTGTGTGTGAGTGAGTGAGTGAGTGAGTGAGTGAGTGAGTGAGTGAGTGAGTGAGTGAGTGAGTGAGTGAGTGAGTGAGTGAGAGAGAGAGAGAGAGAGAGAGAGAGAGAGAGATTGCTTTTGATACTTAGGACCATTGAAGGACTCATACACAACTATTAGACACAATTGTGTTTATTGTGCCACTCCAGTCCAAATCAATAACCACACCAGGAAAAAAAAAAAAAAAAAAAAGATTTGGTACATAACACAGGGCTTTTAATTATAAACAAGACCGAAATACACATAGGACAACTATTTTGAAATGTCTGCGCACACACTGATTGCTGATTCACTGAGAAAGTGATTCAAATTCAAACTGTAACCTGAGCTCCGGAGTTCAAACAAGCTTTTGTCAATTGATTCATTATGAAGACACGGTTCAAAAGAGTCATTTGATCACAAATCGGACATCATGCAGCCAGCAAGCGCATATCATCAACAGAACAGGTGAAAAGATGCGCGAGACACACTGGTGCTATAAAGATGTATTCAATAACTCACAAGATGATATCTGATGAAACTGCATATGAAAGCACACATCCTGAGTAGATTTTAAATGATTGTCGCAATTGTTTATTTTTAGTCACATTGGCAACCATTTTAAAATGTTAATAAAATTAACATTTTATTTATTTATCTGGAGCCCTGACATATGACTTATATTCTTGATTGTTGATAGCAACCAATATAACTGAGACTGTCACTACATAACATCTCCTTTAGTGTTCCATGGAGGACAGAAAAATCACAGGGGTTTGGAACAACATGAGAGTAAATAAATGTTTAAAAAAAATTGGATAACTATTCCTTTACAGTAGGGCTTATTGGAGGGTCAACTGCTGCTGTAACATCTAGCTAAATGTTAATAAATAAAAACTTTATTACTTAATTTTACATTGACAACTGTATTCGGATAGAGCTGGCAACTGATATAAATTCAAACCAGCTCATAATAGTTCTGTTCCTCAACTGAACACGCCTAGAGTGCATTTAGCAAGCAAAATATCGAGTTTGCTGCATTCATCAATCAACCAGGAAGCACCTTTAATGCATCATTTAATGCACATTTATGAAGAATGAGGGATGGAGATTTCTCTTCTCTGTAGCTTTCCATTGAATTCAGGTGTATACCAGCTGAGTCCTGATATGGCCAGATCAGTGTTGGTTAAACAGAGACTCATCTTCAATTCTATTCTATTCTATTGCTAATTAGCTATAAAACGTGTGTCACACTATGTCCAGACTGCTAAAACTGTGTGACAGTGGGGTCTGCTTGTGCCAACATTACACTATGTGTTCAGGAGCATGACAGTAGCACCACTGTCCAAACAGAGCCATTATCCCAGCATATTTTTATGCATAACCTATTCATAGATATACCTTAAAGATTATAATGCATTAATAACATAATCACCATTCAATTTTATCCACAGAAGTGGTAATGTAATATATATATTAGTTATAGTATTGTATAAGTGCCAACATGCAAAAGCAGCAAAATGTCAAGTCATAAGGATTTATGAAGTTATAACATACAATTATAAGTGGTCTTGGCGTGCTTTAAGTCGTTACACAAGCAATGTTTTCTAATAAACAGCCACACATAAACTTGTAACATACATTACAAATCAAGCTTAAATAATGAATGTTACATAAAAATGCACAGAATACAAAAATAGCGTCTCGGTTACGTATGTAGCCCCGGTACACTGAGATGAATAGAGCGAGACGCATATGGGAAAATACTTTTCAGACAGACTAGTTGAAACCCTTCTACAATAACGCCAATTCTAAGATTGACTATGATGTTTAAGGCACGAAGCTGTCCGGTATATAAGCGGACCACGGCACACAACGCTTGACCCAGCACTAAAGAGGTATCAATTGTAAGAGACTTAACAGTATGTTGACGGAAGCTGAAGCCATGAGACCCAACATTGTTTAAAAAGATTTCAGTTTGAACTGAGATAGACACTGAAGAACGTTCTGAACGCGCTCGCTTTTGTGGTGCATATGCATGCTCACTGAGTCGAACCCCCCAAAAAGAGATTTGTAACCTGGGGGAAAGTTTGCTCTTCGCCCAGTTGACATTGAGACCCAGACTGCTCAATTGCTGAAGTGCTAGATCTCTGTGCTTGCACAATAGAGCCTCTGATAAGGCTACAAAGTAATTCAGAATGTGCACGACATTCGGTTTCAATGGGACGAGAGCCACATTGATACACTTCGTGAATGTGCAAGGAGCTAGGGTCAGAACATAGGGTATTACAGTTCTAAACAATCTCTATCGCGTTTTCTGTGAGGAGATTGTGAATGTTCTGCACACAGCACCATCCCACCCTATTTATAATGGGACTGTGGATGACTGGACACCATTGGTGAAATATGACCCTTTTGGCGTTCCATATTGGAGCGTGTAGCATTGCAGTTCTAAAAAATCCCTATCGCGCTTTCTGCGAGGAGATTGTGAATTTTGTGCACACTGCACCATCACACCCCATTTTCAATGGGACTGTGGATGATAGGTCACCATTTTTGAAATATGACCCTTTTGCCATTCCATATTGGAGTGTGTAGCAGAATGTGTGTGCATCTCATGCAATGAGTGCTTTGCTCTATTGTGAGAATGTTGTTATTGAACACAATACACAGAAACAACAATTTGAGTAACATACTAGTCCCGGAGGAAGGAAATAATTAGCATGTCACAGACCACAGAGGGCGGTGACAGCATTCAATATACACACCTCAAGTGTGATTAGTAATGATTAAATTCCCTACTTCGTGAATTCGGGAGGGAAGATTAATATCAAACTGGGAGCAAGGTTGCCGGAGTACAAACTGAATAGTGCAACCACGTCCGAACGTCTTTAAAACACAGTTGGACACGACCATGAGGGCCCGAAACTCATCCGCGGAGCGGGAAAACGAAGTGTCAGCTTGCACGCTAGATGAGACTGAGTGCCGCTCACCACCAAGAAGCAGTTATTCAGAGTTTTCAATATGTGTCTCAAAGTGTGATGATAGTGAGGAAGGACATTATCGGGATGTCACAGACCACACAGGGTGGTGACAGCATTCAACATACACACCTCAAGTGTGATTTGTAATGACTAATTTCCCCACCCAGTGAATTTGGGAGGGATGAAAATAATTAGCATGGCACAGACAACACAGGACAGTGACAGCATTCAACATGCACACCTCAAGTGTGATAAGTGATGATTAATTTCCCCACCAAGTGATTTTGGGAGGGAATATTAATTTCAAACTGGGAGCGAGGTGGCCAGAGTATGAACTGAATCGTGTAGCCGAGTGGATCCGCCAAGCATCCGCGGAGTGGGATAACGGCCGCATCGGCGCACTCGCAATATGTTTGCAGGAACACTGCAGGGGAGCAGAGAGTCTTCTCTTTGCCATGAAGATCCCACCCTCTGACTTGTGTATGTGGACGCCTAAGTTGTAGAGGGCTTCAAGATGAGAGATGCACACGATGCATGACGCAATTTCGAGTGAACTGAATTTTAAGGGAACACATATTTACAATGTTTATTTTGAGAGATTAAGAAACATGCCATATAATTCTGTCCAACAAGTTGTAAGAAGAACAAAGGCCATAGGCCTAATGAAAATATATAATAAGCATTTTATCAGACTGACTTGTGTCTTATAACCAATTAAACCTTTCTTAATGATGTTTATAAGACATTGCTTTCGTCACTTTATTTAAAGCATAACTAATATCTATATAATACTATATGAATATCTATTATAATGTAATATAATATTGGTTACAATTATTTATGAGAAAAAAAATCAAAGCTGTATTATGAAACATGCATAATACATATGGGCTTCATAGAAAGTGTCCTTGATTAAATCAAATCCCTGTGCAGATGCTAAAGCTGGATGTCTATTTCACAGCAATGTACAAAATGGAATTATACAATTTCATACATTTATAATTAAATTACAAATGTTTGGTAATATTAAAATATATCATTAAATGGGGGCAATTCATAATGGGGTGACTAAATTATGGTGTTAAATTATTTTCTATTGTTTTTGGTGGTTTCAGCCATTTAATGCACCTTAATTCTCATTTTCATTGTTTTAGTGCCAGATAAATACTGCTCTGATTGTAAATAAATAAGCATTATATATTGATTTGATATTAAAAGAGTGCTCAAGGGCCCAACAGTGGTATATTGGCGGTGCTGGGGCTTGAACCCCCGAACGTTCGGTCAGTAACCCAGAGCCTTAACCGCTTGTTGCACTTTAATGTCAGGCAGTAACACACTGACATAATGATTGATGTATGTCATCGTGAAACAGAGGCCCTCCCCTTCAAATCCGATCACAAGTGGTCACAGGAGAAGCATTTAAGCGACCAGGTGTAAACAGTGATTTGTCTCACCTGACCAAATGTGATAGGGCGCATCTTAATACCAGGTGTAAACGGGGTAATTGTAGCTTGTAGTGTGGCTAACAACTTGTTCAAAAGGGAAGCTTAAAACTAGAAAATTAAAAGACATTCAAAGTAGCTTCCCCAACACTTTGTGAAACATCTAATCTGCACCTTGCTGTCTTCATCCACATGCAGCTATCTAAACAACACAAATACAAACACAAATACGCAGAGAAAACCGTTATAAATCACATTCTTCCACAACACATAAACATGGTAAGACAGATGGAAGGAACTCATTTGATGTGGAAGGGACGACAGCAGGCAAAAAAAGCAGTGAAGCCAAGGCAAGCAGAATGGAGCGAGATGTCGGAGAAAGGTCGGAGACAGAGAGAAACAAAGAGAACGAGAGTGACTGATGAAGCTTATGTACACAAACCAGAGAAACTTCAGTTCAAGCAATTTCAAGGCAGTCCTGTCACTCTTTACCTGACGATCACGCTTTCTGGATGCCAAAGACCAACTGATCTTGTGATTTGTAAGCTATGTTTTGAAGGGGGGGGAGGAGGAGAGGCATCAACCAAAAAGAAAGAAAAGATGTTAGATAGACATGTTATTTCCCCATATTACCAGAGGAGAGGTGTCAAAGGCACTCACTGCTTGGTTCTCCATGCGGGCGAAAATCACATTGAGCATCTGGGTGAGGGTGGCTTTGGCTGTGGTCTGGTTGATGAGGTTCTTACTGGCCAGATAGATGTTGTAGCATGTTCTTACTGCCTGCAGCACAGTACCTTCATGGATCTCTATGTGCTGTGAGGTCACGGCTGTAAGCAAAGCCTGTCAGGGCCAGGGAAGGACAAATAAACACAAATGTCATTGCAGAGAGAGACAAATAAAATTAAAACTAGTTGTTAGCTTTATGAAGAAAAAAAAAAAAGACCTAGAAAAATGGAAAAGACTGAAACTAAAATGTATTATGAATAATAAAAAAAACCTAAAAAATATAAATAAAAATGACCTTTACAGCCTAAACATGAAAATACCACAAGATAGCGATAACAAAAGAAAGCCCAGAGAAATGTAGTGATTTTGGACATAGTTTTTAAAATATATCAGTTAACGCATTCATTTTGGCAGTCCCAAAATACAAAAGCTAAAATAAAAACGTAATGTACTGAAAAAATACAACAAATCTTAAACTAAGAAAAACTGGACTTTAGTTAAAATTCTAATTAAAAAAACAAAACAAAAAAAAAAAACAATAATAACCCTAAAGAAATTAAGCAATTACTGTACGATAAATATGAGGAATGTATTCACACAATATATTATGAAGAGCAATATTATTATTTATTATTTTAGCTGCTGGAGTCTCTGTAAAGTTCAAAGAGATTGCACTTGACATGCGGATATATGCAAGTGTTCAGGCAGATTTCAGTTCAGAGCTCTGGTTCCCCTGCCACATTCCAAAATGAGATTTGTAAAGCAATAACTTAGTCAAATGTTGGTATGGAAATCAGACAGGACGGAGCATTACAGGTTAGGGCAATTCTACACAAAGAACAGATGGACTATGTAGGAACTAAATTATATCTCTCTATATTTCTAAATTTGCAACACTGTTTCTGTCCATGTGATCATAAACGAAATGCAGTAAAATGCATGTCCTTTACAGTCAGAAAAAAGTCAAAAGAAATTGTCATTTTAATCACACAGCACAAATGCAATAAACCAAGAAACTTCTCCCTCGTTAATAAAGCGGAACACCGTGTGAGTCTGTGAGATGCATGCTGAACCATTTGTGTGTGTGTGTGTGTGTATGTATATATGTATATATATATATATACACACACATATACACAAACACATACATATATATACACTGCATATATGGTCTCAAATACATACATTTACATGTATTCATTTGGTAGACGTTTTTATCCAAAGCAACTTACAAGAGGAATAATACATCATAAGCAATTCATCTTAAGGTGACTAGTATGATTACCACTATCTTTGCATTAAAAAGTTTCACTAGCATCAGAATAGTAATATCCAAGACAGATTAGAGTGCAACAAGAATATATATAGAGATTTTTTTGAAAGAGCATGTTTAAGTGCACATGTGTAAATACATAGATGGATTGTTTGCTTTATTTTTTATGTTTTAGTGAATAGTACTTCAATGATTTATTTACCTCTAGAAATGTCCTTCTGTTTTTCTGAATAAATATAATGTACATTTAATGTTTATTGTTATAATTGTACACATTGGTTATGTGTTATGTGGATAATGGGGATTTAAATAAATATTTCAAATGTAATAACTAATTCAATAAATGATTAGTATGATCAATAAATTCATTATTAAATGTACCAATTTAATTTGTATTGGATAAAATACACAAATTACAGTTTTAAACATCTTAAAATACCTCCTTTCATAAACAAACACTGCATTTAAATAACTGTATTATTTATCAGTTCTTGCTCTGGTAGAGAATGGCACTTAGTTCAATTTCCAGGTTATGCATTTCTGATAAATTGTGCAGCTTGAATGTGAACTTGAAAGTCACTTTGGATAGATGTGTCTGTCAAATACATAAAAGTAATTATTTTGATCTTTTCAGAAGAACATTTTTCATAACCGTAGAAAACTAATTGCTGAATTTCATATTTCTGAATTCCCTCAAAAGCTTTTTTTTAATAATAATGGAAGACTTTTTGCACACAACAAGGATAGAAGAGAGAAAAATGACTATAGCTATACTTCTTTATGGTGACACTGGCAATCCTGTGCCATCTTTACCCCAATATCCTAAAGCAAACATAGTTCTCAGGGTTATCTCTGAACTTAAATCCAAAATATGACATTATTGTCTCTACATCCGATGCTTATGAGCCATCTCACATACAAAAAATAAAGAATATTTGACCTTTATAATCTGCAACTGGACGCCTTCATCCGTCTGCGGTCCCTGGAAACAGCCACATATAGTCTCTATGATCCTGTCAATGAGCTTCTTTCCTGGGATGGTGTTATCTGGGGCGCTCCCCGTCAGGTGGCCATATGCTATGAGTTTCTACAAATGATTAAACATGGCACATTAGATGGGGGAAAAAAAATACAAAATAAAATCAGAAATGAAGCATATTGACATGACCGTGTGGTAAGTACTGACCTGTAAACAATCTAGAGAGGTAATGACGATGCGCGGACATTTGGACTGACAGGCCAACTCAAACGGCAGGAAGTACCTATCTGCTTCAATGAAGTTGGTCTTGGATTTGATAGGAGGCAAAGTACTGGAACCTGACTTGTTGTCCCCTGCTGGTGGACTTCAAAATAAAACCAGAAGGAATCATTTTTGTTTGAAGTCAACATGAAATCAAAATTGACCCAATTTACATTTTAAAAGGGATAGTTCACGGTTGAATTGTAAACCTACATGTTGTTTCAAATCCACTGGACTTGCTTTCATCTATGGAAAACAAAAGAAACTGTTCGGCTGAATGTTAGGGAGTGACAGCATCAGTCCCCAATCACTTTCATTGCATCTTTTTTGTCATACAATGAAAGTCAAAGGTGACTGAGGCTGTAATACAATACATTTGCTTTTGTGTTCCATGGAAGTCAGCCAGCCACTTGGAACAACATGAGGTTGAGTAAATCATAACAGAATTATTGTGCACATACCCAAAACATGAATACTTTACATTTATTTACTGAATATATTTTTTCACTGTAAAATGGGCTACCAGTCATGTTTCACATTGATTTTTACTGGATTACATTTAGTAAAATGCAATCAAGCTCCAATGCAGGAACAAAACTCTTCTAATTCTGAAAGTGGAGGAAGCCCTTGAGTTATTTTAAACTGCACACACTGCAGTGGATGTGACCTAGACTCCAAACTCTTATTTTATATCGAGCCAGCTAGAGAAGACCAGCATCAACAGAGCTGGAGAGGAGCCATGTCAGGCTGACTGCTGGGGCTGTTGTGCCTTAGCTAGAGCTTTATGATTTCTTTCAGCAAGATGAGCTGATGCATGCAGTGGGACACAGGGAGGCAGTGAAGGAGGGGGGGGAGGTAAACAGAATGGAGCTGAGAGGAGAGAGAGACTGTGATAGTGGAATGGAACACTAAAGGGGCAGGATAAAACTGAAACATCAGCTGCATCGCAATTTGCACCGTATACATTCTTTATAGTATGCAAAATTAGGGTTAGTGCATCCCAAATTGAAGTTGGGAAACCTGTTGTCATATTTTTGTGCAATGGACCCTTTTCACATTTCTGCAATTGAAATGTACAGTAGTCAACTATAGTGGAGGTCGTATATTTTTGTAGAGGTCGTTGTGGGCTAATGTAGGACAATCACGACTATGAAATTTGGCTAGTGATTAATTGTCATACAAATTGTCATGTATACATTTTTAACTTGGAATCATACAGTATAATAAAATAGGAATATATGATTTCCTTTAAATTAATATTAAATCGACAGCATTTGTGGCAAAATGTTGATTATCACAAAATTTTATTTCGGCTCTTCCTCCTTTTCTTAAAAAATAAATAAATAAGCAAAAAATCTGGGTTACAGTGAGATATTTACAATGGAAGTGAATGGGCCCAATATGTAAATGTTCAAATTTTCACTCTTTCAAAAGTATAGCCAAAGACGTAAACAATATGCATGTTAACATGCATTTAGTGTAATAAAATTGCTTTACTTAACTCAGTTTCCATGATGACAACATATTGCTGTAAACCCTTAAACCCTAAAACACCCATGAAAATGATGATTTAAACAAATCTAACTCTTAAATATTTTAAACTTTTAACAGAAAAATGTATGGAAGTAGTTTTATCAAATTTATAAAAAAGCTTTTCATTTCTTGCTTTAAACCTCCCAAAAAGTCCCTTACTGCAATGTTGGTTTTTACCTTTTTAATATTTATATAATATATATTTTGGCACCAAAAGCGATCGCATGGCTTTAGAAGACATTAATTTAACCGCTGGAGTCGTATGCAAGTTTATGCCGACTGTCTGTGATTTTTGGAGCTTCAAAAGAGAAATCTCCATTGGACCTACGAGAGAAAATAATGAGAGAAATTTCATTTAAATAAACCAAGAAAAGTTACTACTTCTTAAGGCTTGTGAGACTTAAATCACAGTAATTACTGGATGGTTGTTGACAATGTGTAGTTAAAAAAACACAATTAAAAAGCATTTAAAATTTTGCTGTAATTAGTGTATTTTATCAAAATGAATGAATTAATAAAATATCTTAATTAAAAAGTGTTCCTTTTGGAAGATTGTGTTCGGTTAAAACATGAAATCATCTCATCATTTGCTAACAGGTACCAGCATTATATTCAATAAGATTGTATTTATTTCCAAATATTTCTTCCTAAAAAGTACTAAAATGAATCACTAATGGAACAAGAATCTTTAAGAGGAATTGGAATTGTTAGTTTCCTCGCAATTTCCATCCCAACTTGTGGCTGTACTTTCAATAAGTGTGACAAAAAGTCCAGAGCAATGCCTTGTGTCTTGTGTCTTTATCCTTCCATTGTAAATGCATTTCCACTCACGTTTTTCCTTTGTTTTGACAAAATGTGGGACGATTTAAAATCGATAATGCGTAATTTTTATTGAGCCCAGAACATTCCTGTAAGCATTTTCAGTGTACAAAATTCTTATAAACATCTTAAAAATAATGCATATTTGAAATCTTCACAAAAACATCTGCTCAATGTTGTTCTAACATCGACAGGAAATTGCACTGTAATGCATTATAAAAAACTGAACTCTCCCGATGAAAACATTGAATGTGCTATCAGGGTTATGTGAAACCTTATTTCAAGGTGAGACAGAGTGTGTGTGATAAAGATCAACAAACCGGAAGAAAAATCAAAAGAGGCAGATATGGATGCAGGCAAGAAAGACACAAAGCTAGACAGGTGGGGGAAAACAGGTGAGCTGTGATTTAATGGATCCAAGGAGGAATTGATGCCGCCCCAGGGAGACATCTAAAGGTAAAGAGATGAAGGCAACCAGGCATGGACCAAGAACAGGCTGCCCCAGCCCTGTAGAGAGAGCCCTGAGCACAGTGAGCCTCATTCCTGGGCCCTAGTCACACAGCAAGCTCTCCAAGCACATTAACACAAGGCAAGTGAGGTTTTTTCATAGGCAGTGAACACACACACACACACACACACACACACACACACACACACACACATCACACACACACACACACACACATCACAAAGAGGGCAAGACAGCATCCAAAACACAATGGGGACACGTGTGGTTACTCTCTGGAAAATGTCAACACTGCATTACAAGCATTGAACCTGACAACAATAAAAGGGAATTTAAAATTCATGTTCGATATTTAAACACCTGTGGCTTGTGAAATCGGCTTACCTTAATTTCTCTGATTCTGCCTTTATTTCCTCTGAAAAGAAAAGGGAAAACAGATTCATACATCTGTGGTAAACAGAAAAGATTAGCACCCATTGGGGACCATCACAGTTGACTTATAGGCAGCTATAAATACAGACTTAATCAGACGGATGTCTTGTTCACGGTCTAGTCTACTGCCAGAAGAACACAAATGTTAGAAGATCAACAGGAGCTTGTAAGACTTGATGTAAGCAAATCTCAAGGCAAACTGCTTCATCAAAAAACACGTGAAAGAACATCAGGCCTTTATGAAATGAAGAACGTGTGAGTGGTTCCTGCTCATGCAAAAGCTTGCCACCCCAATGCTTGGGTGTTTGGGTTTTTGCTAGGGTGTTACTATGTGGTTGATATAAGGCAATTCTTGGGTGTTCTGGGTGGTTGCTAGGATGTTGCTATGTGGTTACTAGTGTTTTGTGGGTGGTTATTTCAGGATTCCAACCCTTTTTGAACAATAAAATTTGAACTTTTCCCATTACCTTTCAGGCAACTGTGATTGCTGGAAACAGATTAAACTGAAACTGATTTGCTAAATAATTCAAACAATTTTGTGAACCATTTTGACCTATTCATTGACAAGAATTCACTCATAAACAGGACATCACATTGGCTTGTGAGCACGTTTACAAGGGAGTGACTTATTCATTCAACGGCTGGTCTGGTGGAAGTTCCAGAACGGCTAAAATCGCTTTCAGTACCTTTAACCATGGACCCCTTTCACAACTCTTATGCAGAAATTAGTCATTAACTGCATAAGAAATGCAATGATGCTGCTCAAACAAGAGCCTCTAAGTCTGAGATACTCACTGTAAACTATTGAGAATTCTGCATTAAACACATGGATTAATTATAATACAACCACTTTTCTCCGACACATGGATGTTGTGCTGTTACACACAGGTGAGGATCTCTGAAGTAGTAAGGAGTAGTTAAGACAGAATAAACATATTCAGAGCAAGAGCCTCTGGTCACACTGAACAGCTGCAGTCACGAATGACTAAGTGCGCTGCACGGCAACAATGTAATACTGTAGAAAGAGCATTCTCTTCCCCTACTCTCTGCAGTGAACAATGAAGAGTAAAGCAGCATAATGGCATTCTCTCTCTGCCCTCAGACAGCCCAGTCTCTACCAAAGAAAAAATTAGCTGTGGCCATTAGGGATGCACCGATACCACTTTTTTCTCTTCCGATCCAATAGCAGAAATCTCAGTATCGGCCGACACACATACCGATCCCGGTCCGATACCAGTGTTGTTTTTTGCAAAAAGTTATCAGTTTAATTTTGATAACTGATAATTTTAAATATAACAGTAATATATTTAAATCGTGCACTTTTTAAACCCTCACACTTTTATTTTGAAATTCTGAACTCTCCAGGAAGTCCTGTAAGTGTCTGTTTGTAGGAAAGTTCGCAGTAGTTTAATTCACTTCTTATTCAAATTCTGGTCAAATGCAACTCTGGCACCATTCTAAATGCATATTATAAGTGAATTGAACTTTTGAGCATCTACATCTGAGAAGTTGTTTGTGAGTATTGCTCAAATGTTGCGCAACGTGTGAAGGCTAAAAATAGCTACGCGTGCTTGTGTAAACAGAGCAGCACCATTCACTGACACGCTGGAGCTATGCATTCTATATATTTTGTTATTAAACACAGCCTTTTGTGATTCACAGAACTATCGCACATTTTCAAGTAGCTTTGAATAAAATGCACGAATCATAGGAACTACTTTAATTGCGTTTTAATGGTTCTTTTATATTTATGATTTTGGAGCTTGACAGTCACGAACATGAATAACACACAGTATCGGATTTGGATCGGACTCGTCGGACCGATACCCGATCCATCTAAAATCTTCAGTATCGGAGCCGATACCAATACAGGTATCGTATCGGTGCATCTCTAGTGGCCATTTCAGTATGAACTGTAATTCATGGTTATTATCAGTATTAATTATCAGTTTTCATTTGATTCAGGTGCACTGACTGAAAACTTTCCGCTGATTACCATATTTTAAAAAGTCGTTCCGTAAAAAATAAGGATATGGAGATATGAAGCATTCACCAAGTAAAGCATTCTAATAAGGTAAATAAAATAAGTAAAAATAAAGCGGGAAAAAAGTATAAATAAACCATCCCACGAAAACAGACTGGGAGAGAGGCGCAATGGATACAATCCAGCTCGTCATCTGCGCGCAATAGAAACTAAACCCGTAGATTTACACTCACTCATAAGTTGGTTCTCAATTGCAAGTCAATTTTGCAATCAAATGCAATCAAATGCAGTGCAATGTATTGTATCATGACATTCTGCGATTTGTATCATATCATAAAGTAGTCCTAATTGAGTATTTTGGTTAAAGAGAGACAAAACAGTGTATATTTTTAGTACTGGCCAAAATATTGGTTACAATGATGTACAATAATGTCTACAACGATAAGAAAATAGATAACAGCATTATGAAGGTAGAGTCTGGTATGCGGGTCATGGCCCTGCACATTGTGCACAACCCATCTAAAACATGTCTAAATGTAAAACAGAGTGGTTCTGATCACAAGCATACTGCCTAGACCTCAGATTGGTTTGATCAAAGTTAAGTGGTGTAGCCCTTTGTTAAAGCAGAACAGTTTTATCAGTTTTAGCGATAAATTCTCCCTGGCAAAACATGGAAACCATAGCAACATGACGATTTCCCAGAGAGCCACATGTATTATGTTACTGTTACCTGAAATGTCAATGCAGACAACACTCTTGGTCTAAATGCATCTTCTCAATCTATTGCATTAAGTCCATTCAGTGTGCTTATTTCTCTAAACTCCAGAGAAAGGCATGAAGTAACCATGAGAAGGGTCAGGGCTTGAGGAAACAAATCAAGGTAAACAAAGCACAGCCTCCCTTTCACAGAAAAACATCAAAGAAAAATATTAGAGGATAGCATCCCATCTCTAGGTTTTGCTGAAATGTTGCAATAGTCCAAACTCTGTTTATGGATCTTCTTCTTCTCTTATTATACTTATATAATTTTATGTGTTAAATACTTAATACCACATAATAAATTGAAAATCAACACTACCATAACCACTACAGTTTTTTCCATTTAGATTGTCTTACATTTATGCTCTACACATGCATCTTTGCAATGATAGGGTTTGTGATAATTAAGGGAACAATTCCAACACCGAGGTTGCATCATATTCAATTGGGAAAGTCACAATTTCCAACCTCCTATCAGAAACAGTTCAATAGAACGCCACTAGGAATTTAAACTTCCAACTTGAAAACTGTGGCTGAAATTTTCAAACTGATTTTACCAAGATCCAGGTGTATGATGTCACTCGAACATGGCAGTATCAAGGAAGATATTGGCTGCACATTTATACAAAACTCTCACTTTTAAACAAATAAAAGTTACCACCAAGTCACAGCTCCTATTACAAAATAATATTACCTTGACAAACATTTAAATGATCTTCTCTGCTGATAATCGTACACTTACAAAACAAATGCTAGCATTGCCAATTTGTTCCTTTATACACTCACCTAAAGGATTATTAGGAACACCATACTAATACTGTGTTTGACCCCCTTTCGCCTTCAGAACTGCCTTAATTCTACGTGGCATTGATTCAACAAGGTGCTGAAAGCATTCTTTAGAAATGTTGGCCCATATTGATAGGATAGCATCTTGCAGTTGATGGAGATTTGTGGGATGCACATCCAGGGCACGAAGCTCCCGTTCCACCACATCCCAAAGATGCTCTATTGGGTTGAGATCTGGTGACTGTGGGGGCCATTTTAGTACAGTGAACTCATTGTCATGTTCAAGAAACCAATTTGAAATGATTCAAGCTTTGTGACATGGTGCATTATCCTGCTGGAAGTAGCCATCAGAGGATGGGTACATGGTGGCCATAAAGGGATGGACATGGTCAGAAACAATGCTCAGGTAGGCCGTAGCATTTAAACGATGCCCAATTGGCACTAAGTGGCACTAAAGTGTGCCAAGAAAACATCCCCCACACCATTACACCACCACCACCAGCCAGCACATTGGTAAACAAGGCATGATGGATCCATGTTCTCATTCTGTTTACGCCAAATTCTGACTCTACCATCTGAATGTCTCAACAGAAATCGAGACTCATCAGACCAGGCAGCATTTTTCCAGTCTTCAACTGTCCAATTTTGGTTAGCTCTTGCCAATTGTAGCCTCTTTTTCCTATTTGTAGTGGAGATGAGTGGTACCCGGTGGGGTCTTCTGCTGTTGTAGCCCATCCGCCTCAAGGTTGTGCGTGTTGTGGCTTCACAAATGCTTTGCTGCATACCTTGGTTGTAACGAGTGGTTATTTCAGTCAAAGTTGCTCTTCTATCAGCTTGGATCAGTCGGCCCATTCTCCTCTGACCTCTAGCATCAACAAGGCATTTTCGCCCACAGGACTGCCGCATACTGGATGTTTTTCCCTTTTCACACTATTCTTTGTAAACCCTAGAAATGGTTGTGCGTGAAAATCCCAGTAACTGAGCAGATTGTGAAATACTCAGACCGGCCCGTCTGGCACCAACAACCATGCCACGCTCAAAATTGCTTAAATCACCTTTCTTTCCCATTCTGACATTCAGTTTGGAGTTCAGGAGATTGTCTTGACCAGGACCACACCCCTAAATGCATTGAAGCAACTGCCATGTGATTGGTTGATTAGATAATTGCATTAATGAGAAATTGAACAGGTGTTCCTAATAATCCTTTAGGTGAGTGTAGATCACCTTCTATAAGCAACAGACAAGAGCTGTCTGAAAAATATGTTCATTTTTCATTTCAATTGTGACAAATGTACATCTAACTGAACGGAGTTTCCCCGTCTGTCGCTCACTTTGATGTGGTGTCGAAGAAGCAACACTAGGGGTCTCTTGAGTGCCGAATATACCTCTGATCTATCAAAAAAGGCCAATGAGAAGTTGGCAGACAGAATTTGCATGTCCCGCCCCTGGACATACGGGTATAAAGGTGGGGAAATAAGTCTGTTTCATTCAGAAATTTTCTTCGGAGCCGATGGTCAGTGTATGCAGCGAGCTGCAAGTCACACATCTGTTCCTCTTATCTCTGAGTGATCTGCTATTGGATCTACGGCGCACTTCATAGAGTGATTTCTCTAAAAGAGATTTTCCTCTAAAAGAGCAATACACAGCGGCGTTGAACATCCTTTTTAGGACACGTCTTCATAAAGATGCCTTTCCGCCCCTGTGTAGTTCCTGGATGCGGTAGAGTGCTCTAGGCTGCGATCACACCGAGGCGGCGTTTGTGGATGGTTCATGTTCTCACTGTGAGAACATGACCATGGCAAAATTGCAGTTGCGGATTTCCTTCAACAGAAGGAACGCTACTCCAGCTGCCCCCCCGCGTCGCTTCTTCTTCCCACGGGATGGAGGATGACATGGCTGGCGATGGAGGTGACCTGGGGATGGCAGCAGGTTTGGCTTCGCCAAGTACGCCCCCGTGAACCAACCACCCCCCAGCACACTCGTTGACTTCCGTCCGGGCTCGAGGCAACAGCGGCTCGCCTCACAGTCAGCCTGCCTATCCTCTGGAGCCCTACCGAGCTGGATGTGCTCGCCGCTGCATCAGAGAGCGGTCCGGCGTCTGACGCCTTCGGGCCAGCACGCCCAGACTGAGGCTAATGCCCATATGTCCGACATGCTTGCCTGGGCCGCCACCAGCGAGAGGTTGGACTGGAAACCTCCGTCCTCCCCACAGCCAACGCGACAGAATGATTGGTTCCTTGGGTCTGCGAGCCGCTCAAAGCCACGCCCCCCCCCCCGGTCCCTTTCTTCCCGGATGAGCTGACGACTGCATGAAGAGCAACCCTCTCCACTCGCCACAAAGCCCCTCGCTCATCTGCTCTCACTACCCTCAATGGCGGAGCGGCCCACGGATACATGGCGATTCCACAGGTGGATAGGGCAGTTGTCAGGCACTCCTGAGACGATCGACCCAGAGACCAAGACGTTCTCTCCGGAGCTGGTAAGGAGACCACTCCATCCCCCGGTGGAGGGCCGGGAGGAGAATCCTTGTTTGAATTTATTTCATTTGCCGCACCCCTTTGGGGCTGCAGTACTCACATTCTCAATAAAAGAGCTATTTCCTTTGTCTCTGGGTCACCTGGCCTGCAAATTGCTGTTCTTACGGCACTCTGCCGCCACACATCAACAGTCCCGGCATGCTGGATGCGGACCCCCTGCCTTCAGCCCCACGACTGTTCCCCGGCCAGCTGGTTCTAATGAGTCTAGAAGATGCCTCCACCGGACCTCCTCCTCAGTCACTAACCCGCCCCCTGCCGGGTTTGCAGAGCAAGGTAAGTGCTTCAAGTCTTTTCTCAGCACCAGAGCATCGGGACGCTGGGAGCCCCCCCTTGCGGGTCCGAGCACACTCAACAAGCAGTGTTGCGTCCTCATAGGCACTGGCTAGAGGCACCTCCCTGGCAGACATATGCAGAGCAGCGGGTTGGGCAATACCTAATACCTTTGCGAGATTTTACAATCTCAGGGTATAGTCAGCTTTGTCTCGTGTTTTATCAGGTCCGAGCCAGTAGAACTCTGTAACACGCTGACGGACTGACTGTGTGGATTGCTTGCACCTAGCGCCCTTTCCCTTGGTTGAGGTAAAACCATGCGCTTTTTCTCCCAGGTGATCCCACTTACTCGGCTCCCTGGATGACTCATCCCTAACCCTCTGGGTCCCAATTCAGCAGAGGAATTCTCCGACCCAATCCACTGTGGGTACTCAGATCTAACCTGTACTGGAATAGGTGCTCCACAGGTCAGGGCTCCTACGTGGACTTCCCACCTGTGTGTATTTTCCGTGGTACGGTCCCCTTACGATCCCACTGCCCCCCAATCGCCGTGTCTGTAGCAACACCTCCCTCCGAAGAAGCAGGATCTACCACCACGCCACTTCTCACATGTGACCTAAAAGACCATGGGGTGTATGTCACCACTCTTACCTCCCCCTCTCTGGGCAGATGTGGTCTCTGCAGGGTCTTTTCCACCTGAAAGAATAGGAAACTGGGTAAGACCCCCTCCCCCGATGCGTGTAAGGTCCCCAGCCATTGACTCTATGTGAGAAACATAGAGAGAAAAGAGGCCCGGCTAGGCTCGGCCCATTCCCAGGTTGGCAAGCGTCACCTTGTTCCCCTGTCTAGGGTAACTATACTTTATGGGGCATTGGGAAAGGGTACGTGCAGTCTGATACAGCTGGTCGTTTCGGCACGTCAAGTACCTGCCCGCTCCTGTGTCAGCAGTACACGTACACGGCTCAGCACATGGCGAGATTTAAATTGGACCCCTCGTGTCGCTTCTTCAACACAACATCGAAGTGAGCGACAGACGGGGAATGTCTAGGCTACAAATGTAACCTCCGTTCCCTGATGGAGGGAACGAGACGTTGTGTCCTCCCGGCCACATCACTGGACCATTTCCGTCTCCTCAGAAAAATCCTGAATGAAACAGACTTATTTCCCCGCCTTTACCCGTATGTCCGGGGGCGGGACATGCAAATTCTGTCTGCCAACTTCTCATTGGACTTTTTTCATAAATCAGAGTATATCAGTATATTCGGTGCTCAAGAGAGACCCCAAGTGTCGCTTCTTCGACACAACGTCTCATTCCCTCCATCAGGGAACGGCGGTTACATCCATAACCTAGACGTATCTTGTAGTAGTGTTGTCAAAATTGTATCTAATTTTGCCAGGAATTGTGTATTATTTATTATTATTTTTTGAGTCTGTGCACACTTTATCCAAAATCTTTTCTGCAAAAATTGTAGCACTATTTTCCCTGGAGCAGCACAGCAGTGATTGGACTGAAGTAGGAGTTCCGCAACTCACCATTTCATGGGTTGTGTTTGCAACCCGTCCTGCTCCTAAATCATTGGGCTACAATCAATCCATAAATATCACAAACTTGATGAGTATTACTCAACCCAATCTTACTGTCTGCCACACTGGTACAGTCTAACACTTGGCACCATTATTCTCCTGAAATGCTGCCAGCGCCCACACTTTCTGAGCCAAAAATTGGGACAACATACTGTATTATGACACTGCATGAATAAGTTTCTTTTAGTTATCATCAGCTTCAAAGGGACTGATATGTAATCTGATGGTTGTACACAGTGCTCCAAATCTCCAACACAAGGTATGATAAATAAACAAACCTTCAGTTAACTCTAAGTGCGTAAATAAATTGCTGCAGTGGGGAATCTCAATGATCTCAATTCAGTTACTGACAAAATGCACGTATGTGTAGTGAACGAGAGAAACAGATTTGGTGGTTCACACAGAATCTACAATAACCCATACTAGGAGGTGGTTCCTTGTGTACCTCTCTGCTTTAGCAGGGCCTCTAGGACTTCTGTGAATCTCTGGACTGGGACACACAGCATTCCACATAGCCATGGGAAAATAAATGTACTCAAGCAGGCCTACTGTATTCAGCTGTGAGTGAATGGGAGTGTGTGTGTGTCTTCAGATTTTTCTAGATGTCATCAGCACTAATCTTGTGAGATTAGCCTGTGGGAATATGGAGCTCTGCCTACATATACCTCTAGACTTCTAAAGTACTTCTAGATAGGAATGCACTGATCCGATTCCTGAATTGTGTCGACTCCGATACTGACGTTTTTAGATGGATCGGGTATCGGTCTGACAAGCCCAATCCAAATCCGATACTGTGTGTTAGTCAAGTTCGTTCCTGTCAAGCTCTAAAAATGACATAAAAGAACCATAATAATACAAAGTAGGCCTAGTTCATATGACATTTATCATTTAAAATGTATCACAGTAAACTTCACATTATAAATGTGGTAGTTGTATTAAAGTTAAATTTTTAAATGTGCTTGGGCTATTATTTTCTCATAACAAACTGTATATTTTTAAAGAAAGACTACCAAACTAATAACTGAGGAGCATTAAGTATGGTAAACACAAGGGCAAGTAGGCTACAATGTAGAATATAAATTATGAAGAAAGCCATGTATATTTCCTGTTCAAATGATGTTTGATATTAGTAACAAACTGGCCTGGTTTGGATTCCTGAATTATTAAGAGTCTGATAAAAGAAAAAACATATATCTGTTATGAAGTTGGAAATAAACATATGTACTATAGAAGAACAGTCCCAAATCAGTAAAGTGGTTTACTCGTGAATATTATAACTAGCCCAATAGAAATAAGGAGTTAGTTTGATTTCAACCAAATTAAGCCCAAACACAATAAAGTTAAGCCACAACAGTAATAAGCTGCAATATGACTGAAAAGCCACAGCACAACAAAAGAAAGAAGTGGTTGACCGATATATTGCAGAGTCCAACAAATTGGCCGATATTCTGAATTTTTTAATTATCGGCATAGACGATACATTTTCCAGTTTGGTCGTTTGGTATCCTAAGACCACGAGGGTGCAGAGAATTGCCTGCTTGGATGTGATGGAGTGTTTGAGACATGTATACGACCAATCATAGTTCGTTTTGTTGTTACATGCAATATTACTACAATAATAGACCATTTAAACAATCCGCATATATCAAAGCTACGATGAATTAAAGTGCTTGCCTGTTTCATTCTCCATCTCTCTCCTCAACACTATCTCTTAACTGTCCTTTCTAATGATAAAAAGGCAAATATCAATAAAACTTCTAGTATACACCGTCTGCAAATATGCCGATATTTAGTTTAAACAGATGTAATTCACGAAACTCACAAAAATCCAGCATTTTCTTCTCATCCACAGCTCATCTAATATTTGACACGTGTGTTCCATCAGCTAAAATCAAAACATCAGGATAAGGATCAAATGTTCCTCAAATAATTCACAAATCATTACGGTCAGTCCGTGATAATCCAAGCAGGCGATCCATGGCATTTAAACTCTCAGTAGATTGGTGATGCTCTCGCTGGATCCACACGAGCATGTTAGTGCAACTTCAAAGCAAAAGTGCTTCAAGTGCACTAGAAGTGCCATTTTCACTGTTTACAGTCTGTACAATTGGTTTGATTGGTTCTTTTATGAGAAAATGCAATTGCTAATGTGCAAATGCCATCCATTGTTGCTGGACTACTGTGTGTACTGTCATGTCCTTCTTTCTAATATTATAAATTGTTTACTAACAATTTCTTCATGCAGGAAAAAAAAAAATACAAAAAATGTATGACAATACAGAAATCAGAAGAAACCGCTACCTACCATTTAAAACACAATTGTATTTTTTTAAAGATCATTTTTGTATCAAATTGAGTAAACAGTCCTAAATAAGATGTATTCATATATATTTTTAGCAATTTAGTTTTTATGCTATTTACTATATTAAATTGTGTGATATAATCGGGATTGTATCTGCCTATCGGCCACCCTGATTTCTGGATATCAGCATCAGCATTGGCAATAAAAATACATATCGGTCAACAACTAAACAGTAATAATCTAACCTGTAATCTGTAAAAATAATCTAATAATCTAACAGGTATCATTCATGTCTATGACACAAATTTTCTGACAAAATATTTACGAACATTAGATATTCGTCTGTTTCATGTACATGCGCACTCTTCAAAAACCTGTAAAATCGTTACTTTGCATATAGCCTAAACTGCTCTCTCTTGGAGAAGCCTACCTAACCCCTAATAGCACACGTATATCACCCGGACGTCTATTCTGATGTGTGTTTACATCTGGGAGATGTATTTTTTTTTTTTTTGTTTGCTCATCTGCAATATGTCTAAGATGTTTCCTCATGGATGTTAATAAGACATTCAGCAGATGTCTTTGACACGTTTAGGATTTAGAACATTTTTCTCGGCATATTTCCAAGAGTACGCTAGGATCGACCATGTTTTGCCGACTCACCCTACAAGCGGCATCTCCATGAAATGAAGTTGTTCTCTTCACAACTCGCTTTTGGCAGCCCCCCATGGACATTTTGAGGCCAAAACATTAGGGGCTGGGGGTATCCACCCCGCCCCCCCATTTATTATTATAATTACAAGACGGAGTACTTGTAACTACAGGGTAGTTTTTTTTTAGGTAATTCTAGTGACTCTGAGTAGCATTTCTATATTTTCAAAACATCTCTAGACTTAAATGATTCACAAGAAGTTGTTAAAGTATCTCACAGTGACCTTTAAAATAAAGTAGGCAGATGTTACAATACCATGGTTAAGTGATGGTAATATTATGGTATTTTGATATAGTCTATATACTATTTACAGGATAGGTATATGAAGTATCTCAATACTCTTGAGTGATTTAAAAAAAAAAAAAAAAAAGATCATCCAAGCATTTGGAACCTTTTGAATAAAACTTAATTTAATTAACACCTTATTAGGGCTAGTTACTTATTATAGGACGAGTTATAATATTCTGACTGTTGCCATGAGTAGACCACTAAACTGGGACTGTGCTGGTGAAAAATTTGGTTTCCTACTCTATAACAGATATTAAATTCCTCTCATCAGGCTCTAAATGATTTAAGCAATCTTTAGGAATATCTAAAGGCCATTTAAAAAAAAAAAATCAATTTAACAGAACATATACTACACAGGAGGAAGAATTTGTCTATAATTTGTCCATAAGTCTTGGAGGTTACGATTTTAACCATTATGTACTTGCACTTATTTATAGCAAAATGTCATATAAGCACAGGAAAGACTATGGATGGCTCCTCATTTCAGTGGTTAGGAAGCTAGTCTTTCTTATTTTTTATTCTTATTTTTTTAAATATACATAATAAATTATAGTATTTGTTATGAAAAATAGTAGCCTAAACATATTTATAAACCGCCTCTGTAATTAAATTAAAGTCTAATAGATTCCTCCTAAAATATTATTTAACAATAAAATATTTATACATTTAATATCAAAAGACCACATTTACGATTCACTCAACGCCTGGGCAGTTGATCTGAAAAACGCATTTGCGCTGCACGGCTGAAGCCTGGTTTTTGCACAAGAGCGACGTGAAAAACAATTCGGGGCAAGACCAAAATCATTCGGAGCTTGAGCCCTGAATGTTTTGCCCTAACGATGCCCCTGGGGGTCACTAATAGTAATGCTTGCCTGAGCAACCACAGCTAACTACACTCACAACTTCACGCACCCAATGTCCACAACTCAGCACACACAAACCGTTCCCCCTTTGAAAGCTGACATGTTCGTTCAACACAAGGCCTTGTGTGTGTGTTCCGAGCAGTAGCAGAAATCAAACTCTTCCTGATTTCCAGGCGTGTTCTCCCTGCTCATGTGGGCCGCAACACAGGAAAGCTGGCTCAGCCCCAGAAGCACCATTAGCCAAATCATTGACATTACCTTATTTTCATGGTCACTCTCTGGTCTAAAACTAAAATCTTGAAAATCTGGATGATCCTAACTTTCCTTGGTGCATTCATGAGTTTATGAGAGAAGTAGCAATGTCTGTTTCAAGAAAGAATCACTCCTTTGAGTTGAATCTTGAATGATTCTTCAATGAATTGTTTGATCCAGTTCACATAACCGGTATTAATGGTTCTCAAGTAAATAACCACTTAAATTTAGATATTTTCTGTTCTGTGAGAACCTTACAAAACAGTCCAGCATGAAATAGAACACCGTAAAGCTATGAAACAAATCCAGTGTGAATTATTTATTAGAGCCATGTTGTGGTGCTGATGGTGGATTGGAGATAATTGCACTATGGACAAGGTCTGACAGTCCTGCATGAAATAATGTATAATTTGTCAAATTATGAAACCACTATCATCTAATCTGCACAGAGCAGTGATTCACACCTCAAAGAAAGGACACGGCGCAATTCATGTAAACCAAACCTTAACCCAAATAATTGATGCAGCGGAGCTACTTGGCCCATCTAGAATGACCGTGTTCACTCTGGATGATCTTACGGAGTGATAGTACAGCTGATGGTTACATGTTTACAACATCCTGGAGGAAAAAAATCAGTTCTTCATCAAATTCAGTACACACAAGGAATTAGGGATGTAATGGTTTCACGGTATACCTCGGTTTTTAAAACAGATGTTTTCATACCGTTGACATCTCCCACACTGTTCCCACAATATTCCTGAGTATTCCCACAATATTCCTGAGTCCCATGATGCTTTGTGGGCGAAACTTCTGGATAAGCTGAAACAATTGTTATGTTATGTACTAACGCAGCAATAAAAATGACAGAAACTTGAGAAACAACTGATCACAGAATTATAGTGAGGCGATATTCTTCTTCCCCAACTATCTGTTAATGATTATGGGTTGAGAAGAATGGACAAATATCGCAAAAAGAAGCATTTTATTTATTTTATTGATTCTTTATCCATCAATGGAAGAACCTAAGCAGACTAACCTGAAAAGCTATGTAGCCTATTAGCGCCTTCACAGCTGTTAAATTGGACATGTTTTGAGAAATGTAGATAATGTAGAGTTTGTTGTACCGAAATTATAGACTTACTGCAGATAGAGGGGAGGTCCTGACAGCAGGATCCTCGTGTATTACATGACTCAGTCAATGAGACTGTCATGCTGCCGTTTTCTGATAAAATATTATTATTTTATGGGAGATGAATGTGTTGTAAACTCAATCTAGCTTTATAATTGTTAGTTTAAATACATAATATCCATATTTAAATCCTATAACCTACATGAAATGTTTTAGTGTCGACTGAACAACTGATCCTGTTGATAGATTGAATTTATTGTTCTTGTGTAGGAAAAAACGATATATTAGCAGCCAAACAATACACTGTTCCATACAAAAATTACTACATGCAATACAAATAAACATTTAATTGGACATACATTATAAACATTGTATACAAAAGTTCAATGTTCTCTTTAAAACAACTATAAAACAGTATGTGTTATTAAAAGCACTGTACAATTATATTTAATTGATACTGAATTAATGTCCACACTGTTTTCCAAAACACCTTTTCCCCTTAAGGGAAGACAAGAACATCCTGCAAAGACACTCAAAAGAAAGTGAATTGCAGGCAGGAAAACTGCAGCAAAGAGGAAAATCATAATACAATTAATTTCAAACGTGATAAAACATCACACTACTGTACATGTCTCAACTAATAATTATGTTTTTTCCTGTAGAAATATTCATTTAGCATCACAGCATGAAAACAGTTAAAAACATCATCTCTACTCAGAGACAGTTCAGGAAAAACATTATACATTTCAAAACATGTGATGCATTCACAAAAAAGATGCTGAATAGAAATGAACAAACTCTCATCATCTATTTCTAATGAACTTTAAGCACACGTACACACACCTGTTATCACAATAATGCTATAGTTTATGTAATTCATTGCGCTCCATTTCTGGACATCTATCGTAGCCGGACCATAATTGTGGATAATACAAGTAATCCCCGCTGTTGACTTCTTGCCAATAAAGTGAAAAGAGCACACAAACAAATTATTCCAAAGCTTTTTCAAACAGATGTGCCTAAGTCAATACTTCTTTAGGCAGCCGATGGAAGAAGCAGCATCTGGGACAGGAGATCTGATCACACTCTTTAAGTGTGGTTTCTGATCATAACATTGCTGTTTTAGATTAAACTTTAGTTTCGCTAGATTATTAGGATAACCATTAACTGCACACATTGTCCGGGAAATTTTAAAGACTTTTAAAACATTTAAAAACAAGAATCGAACCGCATGTCACGCAAGCAAGCAGTGACCGGCTACACACAAAACACCAAGCAATCATGCTTGACTTGCCCAGAATATTGTGGATTTTCTTTTTCTGACCTTTTCCAAAATTCAACATCATTTAAGAAGGAATCATCTACATTTACAAAGCAACATATAAACTTGTCGTGATTTTACCTTCAACTGTCTGTCCTTTTAAAAAGCCACACACATGTGTTGCAAGCACAGCACAGACATGTCAGAGCCTGAACCATTATTTTCCCCACCAAAGCGGTTGAATTCCACAGTGTGGGAATACATTGGGTATGTAAAATCCCACAAGGATCTATCAATGTTTCTCAGTTACTTTTATTGAGGTTTGTCACGCAAAAAAGTGTCTGCTTAAGCAGGAAACACTTCAAAACTGAAGTATCATCTTCGCGTGCATCATCCGCAGAATTTGTCTAAACTGAGCAAGAACTGTATTCTGTATTAAGGGGCGATCACACTAGGCTTTAAGCAAACAAAAAAGTTTAAGACAATGAAATGGACCAGGATATGGAGTCAAGCGGAAGAGCTTCAGGTTTTAGTAAACTGCTTCACAAATAACAAATAAATGTATTAAGTATGTTGAAATATATAATCTACTCACTTTCCAGCAACAATTAATATGCACAGCTTTGAAATATGCATCCTTTGAATTGAGCAAAGAAGACAGAGTGTGACATTTCAATCTTCTATTGGTCATGCGACTTCTCGTTATTTTGGTACACAGCATTGTATGACATTTCTTTGCATTGCGTTTAGGTCTCCTGCATAAAGATGCTTTCGAATAGGTGCGAAAAGTGTCTTGTGACCACCCCTTTAAACTGCTAATAATATTATTAATGCACCTTAATGCCATTATACTGTAATACAGTGATATTTTTGTGATGGTTATTACGTCCTGAAAACCTAATACCGTTACAGCCCTATAAGGAAAGTACGGTCATTTCTTTAGTTCACTTGCACAACATCCCTAAAAGTGTCAAAGCATGTGTGCTAAGCACAAGGTCATAGGCCTGACATGAAGGATCTTTGTAGTAACTATGACAGAAACTGAAGCATCGATTCCTTGTCAGAAATGTTGGACCTGTGTGGTATTTTACAAACATCAAACAAAGTCAAATATTGTCGTATATGTCAAAGATATCCATGTTACACCAGAGACTATATTGGTTCTGGAGGTGTAAGTCACAGCTCTAATGGAGCAGAAATAGCTTTACTTTCACTTGTAGCTCAGGCCATGGTGGGAACTGTTGAAGGAGCCGGTGGGCTGAGTGCATGCCGTGGCATGTCACTTCGTACAGCTGCACCACGGGGAGTTTCACTCTGCAGGATGGCAGAAAGCGCAGACTGTTGACAGTCTCTCCTTCACATTGGCGATAATTGCAGGGGAGCTCTGTTATTACATATTTCTATTTCACTCTCAATCTCATGTCCAGAAATTGACTCTAAGCCTTAAATATAATATGCTAGGGATGTGCAAAACTACATATGTTCTGAATCGACCGCTCGACAAATCAGTTTGAAGGAAGCCCTGAATAATTAGGCTTGTTTTGGTTTCACCATATCCTGATCAAATTTTTGTATGCTTAAATGTTTTATTCCATTGTGCTTTAATAAGATTGTGTTAGATGTACACTTAATGTACAGCACTTTGGTCTACACTGAAGTGCTTTATAAATAAACTTGACTTTGACTTACATCCAGCCATTGTACAGCCATTTCCAAATGAGGAATACAGCACAAATTATTCATTTCAAAAAGAGCAAGAACTAAGAACCATTAAATGAAGTTAAGGAGACAGTCCATTTCTCATTTCTGGTTTTAGAGCCATCCGCAGGTGAAAAAACATCTTCGAGAACACTAAAAAGCTCAAACATTACTGATTTATTTGTAAATTATTATAATTTCCCTCTAGTAAATGCATGGGATTTATATCATATTCTTCTGAAGAAAAATAAACAGTTGATTATTGATTCATTGGTTTTTATTTGTTACTATAATATCACATTTTTGTTCATAATTAAACAACAGTAATGAAACAATAACACAATTAAATAATTATTCATTGTGTGTTTTTAACGGTCACGTTTTGCTTTTCTGAAAAAGGAAAATAACATGTTCTCATATTCCTACATCATAAAGGCTCTCTCTCATATTAATGTAAATGACAGTTATACTGAAGTGGAAAGTTATATACTGCACAAATAATGAAATTAACTAATATTGGCCACTATAATACAGATCGTATGGTTCAAGTCGGGGTAACTGTTTTAGGAAATGTTATCGCATTTGGCATGAAGCTGGACCATCAATTGTCATATTATACTAACCTGTAATATGACAATAGCATACTTATCTAGCAAGATTAAACAAAATAATTAGAAGTAGGCTATATACAGTCAGAAAAGGGGACCTTGCTAATCCAGTGCTGGTCAGCTGTGGCTTGTGAATATCCACGCTCATTGTGGTCAATATAACTTTAAATACACGTCATTAAACCCCTTCTCTTTTTAACTGGATGAAGTAACAGCTCCGTGTCTCAGTGTATGATGGATATTGTCCACTGTCATCCACAGAAACTCCTGTAAATAACAAGTGTAATTCCACTCGAGTCATTAAGAAGCGAGATTCATTCACCAATCAGAGAAGTCACTGAAGCTGTTACCATGGGAATAAGCAGGTTTCCGCTGCATTCCAGAATCTACAACTTTTTTATTGGGTGTTTGAATGCATTGTTCTAAACTTCTGCTATGTTGTATTTTTATACTAGTCAAAAGATTTAAATTTAGTATTTTTTTTATTGCTTATTTGATTACAACATTGCAACACAATGTTCACAATTCAGGTACCCCCTGGCTATTTGAAAAGGACCCCTGGGGGTCCGATGACCCCAGTTTGAGAAACGCTAAAAATGCATCTCTCGTGGCGCAAGATGCACAAAAAGAACAGTTCAGGTACTTCCATCTGAATCTGTAAGGTGGCAACATTCTGAATGTTTCAACTAATCGACTAGCCAACTAGTTGACCATCCAGATTCATGACACATCCCCAGTAAAAGCTTGCTTAACTCGTATCCTGTGTGTCTATTTTGGAGAATGAGAGACAACTGCTATGGGACATCTTCACCTGGGGGAAACAACCAATGGGGCATATTATCTGGAGCCAATTCCATCTCCAGCCGCAGGGAGAGGTTTGTTCTATCAATTATGCAAAAAGCTTTGATGGAATAAACCGTAGTGTGTTTGTGGTAGACATGCTGCAGCTCCATGTTAACATGATAAACAGTAGGGTCCCTTTGGGAGTTCTACAGTACACCATGTGATCAGCACCCAGGCAACATGTGCACACTAATGTAGCAGCAACGGCTGTAGTCTACCTGACAAACCAAACAGCACCATTTTAAGACTGCCAGAGGATGATGATTTGAACCCAAGTAGACAGAGCAAGGCGGGGTTTCATTTTTCAACACGTTGATGAAAGGCTCATTGAGACATGCTACTCCTCTTCTCATTCTTTCTTGTGTAGTCATTCTGCACTGAATCTTTGAGCCAAAACTCAGTTAGAGCCCAGCAGAACTCCTTTCATGACAACGTCTGGGTTTGAATCACTCCAGCTACTGGAGAACTCCAACCTGCATCCCAACCACAACTCATCTAGTGAAAGTGCACAGTGGATTTCACACATTCCAAGATCAAGGCTCGAAAAACACTACTGAAACTCATCGGTATTCAGTTTTGTGTGTTCAATTATCAGGGTAAAGGTTGTGATTTGAGCACAGAAAGGTGGTCCTAAAAGGGCAAAGTTTACCAGAAGCATAATTTGCATTTAGATTTACGCATTTGTCAAACATTTTCATCCAAATCGATTTTTTTTTTATCAGTGTGTCAAGCATCAGAGCTTCCCACTCTTATTCTCAATGGTGGCTGCTGTTACCTGAGAGTGGTGGTTTTTAATCAACTTACTCCTACGAAGGAATTACCATTTCAAAGCACACATAGACACATTGCTCCAGCACGCTTGACACACAGGGAACCAAAAAAAAAAAAGAAGATTTAAATGAATTCCTTGCCTTACAATCCTAGTAATTTCTCTTAGCCTCCCCCTAGTTAGGATTTGGCAAGTTCTGTGCCTTAAGAATGAAAAATGCAGCAGACAAGGAGAATTAAATGGCACTAGTTCTGATGGGAAGGTGTTTTCATTGGCAAACAAATGTGCAAGAAAAATCAGTATGGAATCTTGCAGAGTTGTATGTAAAAGTTGTAAAACATTACTTTATAGAAATCTTGCAAATCTCTCTTTGGGCAATTATTAGAAGAGGCTTTATTCAAGTGAACAAAATCATACAGGAAAAGAAGAGCAATTCTGCACCTTCAAACAGAATCTAAAATCAAAATCAGTCGAGGGAAGTATAAGCTTGTAGCAATTCTCACCTGGGCTGTACTTTACCTGTCAGTAAAAGGAGTAAGTGTAAAACTGGTGTACTGAAGCTTAAAGGAATTTTGAATGCATGAGATCTGTTTGAACAAAAGGAGCTCCTAAATATTTTAGCCCACCCTGATGCAGCAATCTCAAAGCTTAAGAAATACTCTTAAAATGTCTACATACCTCAAATATCTATGTCCATTGAACTTATTTATCTTAAAAATCTTTAGAATAAAGTGTTAATATCTCAAACGATATTTTGAGATGCCATTACTCAAATGAACTGAGGGAGTGAGTTTACTCAATGGAATTAAGTCGACTTATTAGGGTTTTCAATATGCACGAATGTGAATGCAAACCCTTCTAGCTCTTTTAAACACATTATTTAGCAATATAGCACAAAGTGCTTCACAAAACATAATATCAGGCCAGTGGTAGCTCAGCGGTTAAGGCCCTGGGTTACTGACCGAAAGGTCGGGGGTTCAATGGCCCTGCGCTCTGACCCCAGCTTAGTTGGGATATGCGAAAAAAATACATTTAATTGGCTCTGTACCTGTACTCTGTACAAAGACAATAAAGTTGAATCTTAATCTTAATAAAATCAAAACATATGCAATCAATCATGATCTGCTCTTCTCTCTGGCGCACGCGTGCAGCAACCGGGCTTCCCTCGATATTGCGGAACACGGACCTCAAAACTGATATGACCAATTTAAATTCTAGTGAGACTTATCTAGTTTAAAGCGTTACGGAGGAAGTCAAGTCGAATCTCTCAAACAGTAGGCAGCCCTGAGGAGGAAAAGAGCAACACTGTGCTATGTGCAATTATTTTTAATTATACATCAGCACAATTACAAAAAATTTTCACAATATTACATGAATAAAAGTAACTTATATTTTGACAAAGTTATAGTTTCATACTAAATAATCTAAAGGTAGAATCTATTAGACCTCATTTTATATCAACAGTAGCAGTTGATTAAAGTTTCAAGATGTGCTTCACTAGCTACACTCTTTCCTCCTGTGTGATATGTTCTGTTTGAATTATGTTTGAAATTAGAAACAAATATGATAATAATGGGCTCATATAAGTACATATGCGCTTCAATTTTTTAAGGAGGGAGAGAAAAGTTCCTGTTGCCTTAGTTGTTTACATCAAAAACAAAAATAATGTCACTTGATGCATGTCCTTGTACTTGAAAACCATGAAAAAAAAATATGCAACATAAAAGGACATGCGATCCAGGATACATTAAATACAGGTTACATTTTTACTATGGTGGGTCACCACTTGATTTCCAATGTAAAAATCTGTCCTGAAGCAAAACCAGTTGAGAACCACAGAGTTAAAGGTACAAACAGGAACAGTCTGTCTGAGCTGTCGTGCAACTACTGTATATGTTAATTATTAATAATCACAGAACATTACTTTAAAATCTCACAGAGTTGATGTTATTTTTCATTTAGTAGTTCATTTAACATGTAAACTAACATGCTTTAGTTATATAACATGTTATAGTTACATGCTATTTATTTTTATCATGTTTAAAATTCTGTTTATAATTATAATTCTGCTATCCTTCTTATTTATTCTATTTATGTCTTCAAAAGGGAGACTTTTTCTTACATATAATTAAATTAAAAAATGGTTTCAAGTTTCAATTATAATAAAGCATTTGTTCAACCAAATAAAACCTGTTTTCAACCTGTTTTCGGGGTCATTGTAACTGATAATAATAATTGTGTAATATCGTATACCGTGATATTTCCAGGGACGTTATCGTACCGTGAAAATCTCATACCGTTGCAAACATACCTTTGCTAAGAAAGGGGGCCCTTGGTAGCTCAACGAGTATTGATGTTGACTATCACCCCTGGAGTCGCAAGTTCAAATCCAGGATGTGCTGAGTGACTCCTGCCAGGTCTCCTAAGCAACCAAATTGGCCCGGTTGCTAGGGAGGGTAGAGTCACATGGGGTAACTTCCTTGTGGTTGTGATTAGGGGTTCTCACTTTCAATGGGGCGCAAGCTAATTTTGCTGTAAGTCTCCGTGGTGTCATGCACAGCAAGCCACGTGATAAGATGCACGGATTGACGGTCTCAGAAGCAGAGGCAACTGAGACTTGTCCTACATCACCCGGATTGAGGCGAGTAACCGTGCAACCACGAGGACCTACTAAGTTGTGGGAATTGGGCATTCCAAATCAGGAGAAATGAAGAAAACAAAAAAGGAAAAAGGACTGTGGGTGGGGGAGGGGTCAAATGCTATTATCTCTCATTAACTTATGGCAGAACTATTATTAATTCAGCACCTGTCAGAGACTGAATGAGATACCGGTACTGAAAGGTGATGCATTATTTACAAAGGCCGGTAATGAAATACAGTGTTGTGAAAAGAGATCTAAGAGAAGCTGACTTTCATCCAAAACCTGATCTTTTTTGTTAAACGGCCAATTTCGTTTTAAATGTACCTCTTCAGCCGGGGCTTTGCATGAGGATTATTATGGCACAGGTTCCAAAAAAGGAGAAAAACATGGATAAAAAAAAAATCTTTTTTAAAAAAAGATAGCGAAAGGGTGTACTCTGGCAGGGTCTGCAACCCATGACATCTTTAAAGTCATTCCAAACACCTGTGCAAATATAGACCCACTGTAACAATAAAGCCAAGGCCACAAAATTAAATTCATTCACCATGTGTACACAAAGCAACAATAGTCAACCAGTGAAGCTGGGATAAGCCAAACAGCACGGCCCCCGACACAAGTATTTAAATCCACCTTCTTTATTAGGTGAGAATTATGAGAAATTAATTGAATTGTTGAATAGTTTACCAAAAAAAAAATATTCTTTAATCATTAATATATTTTTTTCTTTTGAGGAACAGAAGCAAAGATATTTTGAGGAGATGTAAATAATTCCATCCATACCATGCAAGTCAATGGTGTCCAAAAAAAAGGACTTAAAGGCAGCATAAAGGTAACCCATATGACTCGAGTGGTTTAATTCATGTCTTCTGAAGCAATACGATCAGTTTGGTCTGAGAAGCAGACCAAAATGCAAGTTCTTTTTCTATTAAAAATCTTGCCATGCTGTCTTCTAAGCATGATCATGATTTGAAGCTCGATTACACTTCCTTGCACTTGACGCATACATGGACATAGTCACGTAATTTCTCCATCAAAATATCTTAATTCATGTTCCGAAGAAGAAAGTCATACGAGCTTGAGACGGAATAAGGGTGAGTAAATGCTGAGAGAATTATAAATTGTATTCCTTCAATACCACCTTCAGACTAGCATTAGTAGCTAATGGCTGTGAAATTATAAAGAGCTATTGGTTATTTTAAACAAGAGATGATCGTTCAATATGTCCTGCCCCAAATTCGTGGGGTCTTTAAACTATTTAATAACAATGACCATGAATTCTGCAATTCCTCAGAAATTACCAGCCAACTGGCCAGACACTTGCTAAGAGTTAATTTTGGACCCTGTCTTGAGCTAAATAGTTTTTTAGTGCAGTCTAAATGACATATTAATGAAATCCAATTTAATGTATTAAGCGAATTAATAAAAGACACTCTAAGCAGAGGTATCCAGTGGAAATGACATCACATCCCCTATAGGCAAGTGCTCAATCTAAGCCCATTCAAAATATTCAAGACCTGAATGTGTCAAACAAACTAAAGCACACCGCTTTTGCAAGAACAGGCCTCAAAGTTTTGTTAAGGTTGATGTACATTTAGAAATGAGGATTAGACGTGTCCCTGGGCTCTCATCTATTTAGTCTGAATAGAAGATGCTTTTACAAAAAAAGATAAAACAAACTTGTTTTACCAGGTCTGCGAATATTTATTGTGCTCAAGGAACAAGAAAATCTCCTTAAGTCTTAAAACTGTCATTATGTAATCCATCTTTATATTCTAAAAGTTTCACCTCTCACATTTCACAACGACAATTCGTTACTCACCATTATGATGTTCATATGACTTTCTTTCTTCCGTGGAACACAAGAGGAGGAATTGTGAGGAATGTTGACGCTATTTTTTTTTCCATCCAATGAAAGCGAATGGTGACTGAGGCTGTCAGACCCTAACATTCTGCTCCCTTACATGTCTTTTTGTGGTCCACAGAAGAAAGAAAAGTCATCCACGTATGGAACAAGATGAGGGTGAGTAAATGATGGCAGATTTATGAATTAAATTTTTGGGTGAACTAGCCCTTCTAGATAACACTCTAAACAGTAATGCAAATTATTTTACAGAAATTCCAATACGCATGAATCAAAGACAAGTGCTCCTTCCTCAATGTAGATTTCAGTATGCTCGATAAAGCCCAAATAAAAGACATTGCTAGTGAGGTTTCAGCAGAGGTGCTTGACCCCCTCCGGTGAGACAAATGAACTGAGATTTTACAATTACAGCACGATTTCTCTAAAGTTCTCTGACAGATGCTTTCATAACTGGCATCAAAGCAAAAGGCCAAATGCTATCCTGAATGCACAAATCAGGGCCCAACAATCCTTCACTCTTTGGCAGCAAAGCTTCATAAATAAATGCAAATCAAATATTGTAATGTGACTCACGGCATTTTTTTTTTTGATAAGGGAAATACAGCTGCATTGAGCCAGTTAATTAATAATAGCTATACTCTTTAATCATTAACTACTTCTTCTATCCAGATGCCTATCTTAATATTTTGTCAAATATGACAGTTGCTATTGAACATGTCAGTCCTTCATTTCAAGTAGCCAGAGTCCTTATTTGCCTGTGCTCAGAACTTTGTCTTTGTGGTGTAAATCACAGCTCACTAGATATTATTTAAATTATTCACTAACCAACTCAGACAAAAAGGGTTCACAGTTTCCCCTATGTTTGCCAAGCGGCATGAAATAGATTAAACTTCCTTCCTATACATTATACTGAGACTGTCCTTTAGATCTTTATTTCTCCTTGTACGTGAACTGAATCATAGCCAAGATTTCTCTGACTATGAAAGGTGCTGTTAGGGAGATTCTCGCAAAACCTGTCAAAAAAATATCCTGGGCTGCATTTCCCAAAAGCATCATGAGCCTAAGTACATCGTAGGAACCATTAGTGGGTGACCTGGGTAGCTCAGCGTGTATTGACACTTCGAATCCAGGGTGTGCTGAGTGACTCCAGCCAGGTCTCCCAAGCAACCAAATTGGCCTGGTTGCTAGGGAGGGTAGAGTCACATGGAATAACCTCCTCGTGGTTGTGATTAGGGGTTTTCGGTCTCAATGGGGTGTGTGGTAAATTGTGCATGGACCAAGGAGAGTAGCATGAGCCTTTTTTTTAAGAAACCATTAGCGCAAATGGTCTATGATCAAAAAAGTGATGCTTTTGAGAAACGCAGCCCTGGTTATTCACTTCAAACCCCAATGTTGTCACTGTAAAAATCAAGGTGCCTTAATTAAACATGACTTGAAATGTCAAGTTTGGGGCTCATAACTCAAATATTTCAGTTCCTTGAACTTATTTTTATTCAAGAATCAATAGATTTGAGAAATGACAAATTGAAGCTATAAGGAATACACATATTACCTTGAGCTTTAATTATTGAATTATGTTTCCTAGGTCAAAGGGAACATATGGGGCATTTAAATAGTTCTTATTAAACATTTATAGAGGTCTTAGCACTTTTGCAATAGCCCATTATTTACATTGTTTCAATGCAAATAGTTGTTTAGTGTGATGTCACCATTAGGATGATCTTTGTCCCCTTTGGTCAAGTTGGACCCTGTTATCGCTATCTCAGTTCTCCTTGTATTTGTGCAACTGATTTTGGTGGAGAAATGGGTTTATTTAATGATTAAGTGAACTTAATTACACAAGTATCGGAAACACCACTACTCATTTAAATCGAGGGAATGAGTTTACTCGAACAATTAAGTAGAATCAGCTCATTAGGGTTTTCAGTGTATTTAACAATAAATCAATACAAATATATATATATATATATATATATATATATATATATATATATATATTACACACACTGATGGACAAAAGTTTGGAATAATGTACAGATGTGAAGTGGCATTCAACTGATCACAAGGTATATTCAGGACATTACTGATGTAAAAAAAAAACAAAAAAAAAAAACAGCACATCACTATTTGAAAAAAGTCATTTTTGATCAAATCTAGACAGCAGCCATCACTCCAACACCTTATCCTTGAATAATCATGCTAAATTGCTAATTTTGTACAAGATAATCACTTGCCATTATATCAAACACAGTTAAAAGCTATTTGGTTCATTAAATTAAGCTTAACATTGTCTTTGTGTTTGTTTTTGAGTTGTTTTAAGGTCAATATTAGGTCAAAAAATAAATGTCTTTCTCTAGACACTCGTCAGCCAATCATTGTTTTGAGGAATGAAGGCTCTACAACGTTTGAAATTGCCAAAAAAAAATGAAGATTTCATACAAAGGTGTACACTACAGTCTACAAAGACAAAGGACAACTGGCTCTAACAAGCACAGAAAGAGATGTGGAAGGCCAGATGTACAAATAAACAAGAGGATAAGTACATCAGTACATGTCCTCAGCTGACAACTTCATTGAATTCTACCTGCTCAACACCAGTTTCATGTACAACAGTAAAGAGAAGACTCTTTTGAGGGCAAAGAAACACAAACATTGGACAACAGATAATTGGAAAACAGTGTTATGGATCTTAAACCCATTGAGTTTTTGTGGGATCAGCTAGACTGTAAGATGCGTGAGAAAAGCCTGACAAGACACACATCTATGGCAAGTGCTACAGGAAGTGTGGGGTGAAATGTCACCTGAGTATCTGGACAAACTGACAGCTAGAATGCCAAGGATCTGCAAAGCTGTCATTGCTGCACGTGGAGGATTTTTTTAAGAGAACTCTTTGAAATAGTTTAAGAAATTCTGATTTTTTTTTTTTAAATTTTACCATGTTATTAATGTCCTGACAATACATTGTGATCAGTTGAATGCCACTTTGGTGAATAAAAGTACCAATTATTTTCCATTAGAGCAAAATCTGTACATTATTCCAAACTTTTGGTCGAATGTATATTGCATAAAGAAAATTATGCCTACGTTTAGGACCACTAAGATTTCACATTGTGACATTATTTTCACTTATTTTCACCCCACAATTCTCATTACTGAAACATGTCCAGATGATTTACTTTTACTAGGCTATTCCAATGATGTATTGTCATAACAGTCATTTTCTGTTTAAAAAACACTGTTGTACAATTTCTTTTAACTTTTGTAGTAATTAAAATATTATAATGACCATATTTTTTGCATTATAGTAATGAGAATGGGGGAGGGAAATTAATGTAACTGTCTTAAAAATAATATCACAATGTAGGCCTACAAATTAAAAATCCTAATGGCCCTTAATATAATTTCTTATTTGTTTATTTTGATTTCAGACAAATAAGACCAGGATTTTTTATTGACATGTTTTATAATAATCGTCCCTTATATGTGTTTCTGAATCATAAAAGAACCCCATACATCATAAATGTCTCTGTGATTAAATGTTTTCAACCAAAAGCAAAAAAAAAAAAAAAAAAAATACATTTAAATAGACCTCTTCTTTAGTTATTTAGTGAAATCTGTGCAAAACACTCTTTGCTATGCAGAAAAGTACTTTGGACCAATAACACTGTATGCAATGTATGGTGCATGTGATTCCAGGAGCTTGGAAATCATTCCGTCCATCCCCTTAAATAATGCACTGTAATCTAACAGCCAGCTAACACGCATGCATTATTGACCACTGATAATGAGAAATGCATGACAGCGGTAGAGACGTTCACATTATACCAGACAAACCCTATAGACAGGCACAGCCCCTATCCCGCATAAAGCTTTTCCGTTACGCCCATCGCAAACCAGCGATTTCAGAGACTCGGTTCGTTCGGACAGTTCGTTGTAATGAACTGCTTCACAAACCAATTCATCAATTTGCTCGAGTCATCACATCTTGTTTACAAAAGTGTCCGCGCGGCACTTTTAATGTCGAGAAATAAACATATAGTTACCCACTGTTTCTGTGCATCGATGTCTTTTTATTAAGACATTTACTTTGAATCATATGTTCTCTTTCACATACATTTACTATTCATTAAACAAAGGCAGAAAACATTTTTGGACGAAGTCAAAGCCATTCTTAGGTAAATTTTACGATATAATTCAATTGGAATATTTAAGTTAAGTTGATTCATGAAAGATTTACACACAAACTGGTTCTGTTCGTTACATAGGCACAACAATCCAGTGATTTGCCAACTCTGTGCGAATCGGTTCAACCGAGTCATCATAAAGAACCGTTTCAACAAAACAATTAGTCACTAGTGGCGGAGACTGTGACTACCATGCACAATGGTTGCGCATCGTCTCTCTACATTTTATAAAGTTTGACCTCCATAAACATATAGCCCTATTTAACTTTAATCTCAATAAAACGAGTCTACGACAACAGCAATGCAAAACAATAATCTCCACCTGCATTCTTCTCCATCTTGCACAGTCATTGTTGTTATTCTGCAAATCTGAGGTCAGTGCAAGCCCATTTCCGCGACATAAAAGACAAGTTTGTACGCTGAAGTATCAACTTGCAAATCTGCGACTTTATTCGTAAGGTAACATAGCAGGTGGGGTCTATGCACTTATTGACATACACGATTGTGATCTCACGGTCAATGACAGTTAAGTGAAATTGCGCGTGCACGTTCCAATCACAGTAAGACTTTTGTATGGACTAAAATACATATAAACACCGTCGACAGTTTATTATTATTAGTTTATTCTGTCCACACCCCATATGATGAAGAGGCTGTTGTCAAGCTCCTGTCAAGGAGGACAAGCTCGATCTGTCTGTTCCTTCTTCCCTTAACATGTTTCCTCGTCCGTGCATGAACAACATATGATTTATTCAACCCAAAAGCACGTAATTATCGATATTTCGTGTAAAAACGAACAGAGGCAGGATCAGATCGTAGTGTATTTCATGTAAAATGACAATTACTTCCGCAATGCTGGTGGATTCATGCAGCTCTTCTTTAGATCTCCGTTTCTACACCCGGCAATATTAAAAGCACGCATGCAGATGAAACACTGCGATGAAAGCTGCGAAATTGCACTTACCTAGTGCCACCTCACAGGCTTTGCGCAGCTGCGAGTGATGAGCCTTTTTCACCTCCTTGTCAGCGAGGATCTTTTCCAAAGCTCGGGTTAAAAACATGTTTTTCGTCTTTTTGCCTTCATACATGACGCGCTGCGACGGGGCAAGGATGACCTGTCCCAAAGGCGGCTGGATCGGAGATTAGTTGATATTCCCGTATAGTTGGGATTTTTCTCTGATGGATGATGCCCTCAAAAGAGAAACATAAATAAAGCCAGAAGGTGGGGTAAATCCCTCAGTTTTCCATCAGCGACCTGCTGCCTGCGCCATGTTGGAAGGAAATGACGTCACGCACGTATAACGGCCGCAGTGAGGCAGAGTTTGAGTAGAAAATAAATCATATTTGGAAAGTATTTTTATTTTGTATAAATCTGGAAAAAAAAAATACGAACTGTGCAACTATGTACAACATGTCATTTTTGCTTCATTTTCATATTATTTTTTTTCCCCACAGACCCCTGACATGTTTTTTTTTATTACATTGTTTTTTTTCATTGTTATATGTATCAATAAAAATACATAGACTATAAATTACATAATTAATAATTAATGTAATAGTAAAGAATAAATAAAAAAAATGAATGTAATTATAAAACATATTTCTAATGTCAATTAAATTAAAGGGTGAAAATACAATAAAACAATTAAATTATAATAAAAAGTAAAAAGAAAGAAAAAAGGTGCACTCAGTAACGTTTTGTATGTGTCATCTTGGACTTACGGTGACATCTAGTGGTGTGGATGAAGCGTCGTTCAAAAATCATACGTTTTCTGTTACGGTGCCATTGTAGAAATTCACGATTCACAATCAGCCATGATTAAATAAAATCCAAGAGTAAAAGTGTCCAATAACAAGATGGTTACAGGGATTGAGGGTGTAGTATTCAGATGGTTATGTGCTTCAAAAATGGTAGCCCCCATGAGGGTGCCCTTGTCCCATTTATAATAAAACGGTTATGCTATGACTAGAGTCCTCATCTAATGTGAGTGGTCATGATTTTATACATAATTTGCAAAATTACAATTAATTTATTTAAGGATTAAAATTTTTTAATAGGGACAACATTTCTGATGTAATGGAGGCTGCCTCCTCAGGCATACAGAGAGTTATATGGAGTAGACTCACATTGCACATGTTCAATACCATACACAGTGCAAAGATCTTGAGCTTTATTTATCCATTTAACAGTCTTTTACATTTAACTGTAACAGTCTTGGAAATTGTTGTGGCGGTGTTCAAACTTTGAAAGCTCTATTTAATGATTATCTATTTTATGACCTTTTAGTAACTAATGAATTAAAATCTGGTTGGAATATGAATACATACAGTTTGTCAGTAGTGTTGTGTAATTTTAACATTCTGAGTTTATTGTGTGGTTCTGAAAATGTGGGACATGGAAAGGTCACAGATCTCAAAAGGCTCCATCTTATAACACTATATCCAGAATCATTATAGCTGCCCTTAAACAGTTATCAAATGTGTTCCTATGTAGCTAGACCATTTGAAATAAACTTTCTCAAAAACATTTTTTTTAATCATTTTCTTTTCTCTGCTGGTCTTAAGTAAGACCAAGGAGTTAACCTCTACAGATATGTGTCACAGATGAGTAATTCTCAGCTTGTATTCACAAGATGCCTGAAAAGCTTTTACATTGTACAAAAAGGAAAAGTTGACATTAATGCAGAGGCTGACTCAAGGCCAGGCCCAGGCATTTTGTCCCAGATCTCAATCTGTCTGTGTTCTGACAAATGTTAGCAACTGTATATCACAATTCAGATCATAGGATGACTTAATATACTTAACCATGTAACTAAAGGACACGTTAGTTTGACTGTGTTGGGCATGTTTGACTATACTGTGTGAAAATTCACTTTTTTATTGTAAGCATAATTATATACTGTATTTTCAGCAGCACTACATGATAACATAAAACAGGTGGTATGTACAATTATATTCATCTTGGAAAAGCAGCTCCAGCAGCTTTCTTTATGGATCCGACATTCCTCCTGTCTTGCCCTTGTGAAATTAATAATAAAAAATAAAAAAAACAGATCACGGTTTCAAAGGATTGGGTCAGTATTTCATTGGTATGTTATGTATGGAAAGTCTACTGTGCCATCATTTGAGGCCTACTTTGATATTGTAAAGTCCATTGTATTTGTATGTATAAAGCATTTATCCATTGTGTTATATTAAGCAAGTATGATTTACACTGACATTTTGATTAAACCACTTTTAATAACTTTCAAACTGTTGGAAAACATACAAAGTATACAAAGGTAACAAATCTTAATTTTCTGATTAATACACTGTGGCAGGGTGGAGGGCTGGGACGGGTCGTGATTATACACCCCCGGTCCCTTATCGGGCGAATTGAGCCTCAGAGAGGGATAAAGGCCAATGGCAGATGGTCGTGTGGGAGAGAGAGATAATTACGGACACGTCCGTCCTGTGTGCTTTTTGTTTAAGTTGTCATTAAAATATTACTTACATTGTCAAGCCGGTTCTCACCTCCTCCTTGCCCATCTAAATCCCTTAACATACACTTTATATAACAATGCATGTTTTAATTTAAAAATAAATAATGGCTAAATCAAAATGTAATGTTTTGTGTTAAATTGAATTCTAACAATTGTAACAAATAGTATAAATGTAAACAAATGTAATTGATAGTACAAATGTAAACTTTCACCCTCCTACAGTAATGCAATAAATCAAAATCAAAGCTCTCTTGTAGCTGCAGTAATACTGTATGTACAGTAGCAGTAGGCTGCACAGCATCTGTATTAAAATAAACCCGTTTTAGGATAAAAGTATGTGTTATTTACATTATTTGGGTTGTATTGTTCTTTTAATCCTTATCTATGTAAATGCAAGTGCTCACTGTATTTTTGTCTCATAGAAAAGAACATTTTTGTTAAAAATTCAAGTGCTTGCTTATCTTCACTGTTAATACACTTACACTCTTTTTTAACACATTAACATTTTAACGTAGAGGCTTATTAAATAATTTAATAAATAAACCTTATTTTCCAATAAAACCAAAAATGCCCCCTAAGTGCTTAGACACTTTTGGACACATAAGTCATGTAAAAATGAATTATTTCCATTGCATTAGATAACAAAATATCAAACCAAGAGTCACCTTTTTTTTTTTTTTTTTTTTGTTAATGTATGAACTTAGTTACTCTCAAGTTCACACAGGTGTCCTAGCAGAGTAACCGCTGTAGTTCGGCACATTAACTAAGTTCTACTAACATTTGAGTACCAGAAAGTGTCCCATTCCCCCATCTATTGTTTGCCCTTGAAAACCTTCGATATGTCACTTAGATATTTTGTTATATAATGCAAAAACATTCATACATTTCAAGTGAGGCTCAAGTGTCCAAATATTTTACATAGCGTCACTGTACGTGTAAAATAACATACAGACTCATTTGTAAATAGCTAGTTGAGACATATTGCTTTGGCTTATGGGCTAAACTGGGGTACAGAAGAGAATAGAGGTGGCAGTTAGGTGAAAGGGAAAAAAAAAGTCATTTGGTACATTTCTTCAGCAGGTCTGAGGCGATGGTCTTTACAGCTCTCATGGTCTCTGTGCAGGTGGGATTAATCAGGGCTTCGGGCAATAGGAAGCCATAGTAGCCTTTATCACGCAACTCAAAGGCAAAAGCATACGGAATCCCATTCTTATAGGCCCAGTCTATTGAGCTTCCAGAACTCAAATCTGCAAATGAATGAAACACATTACACGTCTGGATATGTGTTGATATAAACAGTCACAGTGAGACTGCCATCATTGCTGAAGTTCTGACTGAGAGAGCAAACAGAGAGCTGATGACTCATGCAGTCGCTATATGTCACTGATTGTAGAAGAAAAGAGCCAATGTCTGACTTACAAAGTGTGGTGGAGGCGGGGCCATATCTGTATCTCACTCCATAAGCTGAGTACAGAGCAATCACTGCATTCTGGGCAGCTGATTCCTGTAGGGGAAAAGAAAAGATTCCCAAACTGCTACATGATAGACTGCTTAGATTATTAGCTCAGTCAATCATTATGAGTGTCTGGTAATAAGTGTGATCGAAATATTCAGTGTGCTAACAGCCATCCAGACAATTTATGAACAGAGTGCCCAAAAAATTATATCTGACCTATTCCATATATATATATATATATATATATATATATATATATATATATATATATATATATATACACAGGGTTGGGAGGGTTACTTTTGAAATGCATTCCACTACAGATTACAGAATAAATGCTGTAAAATGTCATTTGTAACATATTTCATTAGATTACTCAGAGTCAGTAACATATTCTAAATACTTTGGATTACTTCATCAGCACTGGTAGATTTTTTTTAACTTGTTTTGACTATAAAAACGCTGCCAGTACAGTAAGACAAAATACACATGTTAAAAATACATTCTCTGAAAAACATAAATATCTTATGCAGTGTTGTTTCTAAAACAAGATAAATCAAATTGATCTAGTTTTAAGGGTTTTTAGATATTTTTACAGGAAAACAATACAAAAATTATTATCAAGAATATGATTATTGCCCTAATATCAAAGGTCTTACTAGAAAAAAAGAAATTATGATCCCACGTGAATTTTCTTGATAAAAAAATATGATCATGCCTCGTAACATGTGCATGTAAAATGGTTAGAAATAGCATTTTAGCTTAGCGTAATCCTGACAATTTACACAAGGTTTATTTCTATTTCTTCTGCTCGTATGAATGTAACACATCATAAGAAAGTGTTTCACCACTGTTCAAATGCACTTCGCATCATTTATATGTATAAATGTTTTCCATCTGAAAGGACTAAATATAAAATGAAACAAATGACAATAAAATGCAAAGTAATCTCTTCAGTAACAGTTGCTTATATTTTGTATTTTAAATACATAATCCCGTTGAATGTATTTTGTTACTCCCCAAACCTGTCTATATGTATATATATGGAAAACCAAAAGGGAATATGCACAAATCATGCACATAATGTTTCTCAGCTGCTCTTAAATTCTAAATACAAGATGATCTCCACACAACTGGACAATTTCTAGCTGTCTGAATATAGAATAAACCAACACTCACCACACAGTTAAAGTTTGGAATAGTTGCATATTTGTAGGAATAGGGATAAAGGAGCATCTGAGCGTAGGCGTGAATCGAGATGTAGGCCTTGACACGTTTCCTGTGTTTGCGTAAAAACTTGGCGACAGCTTTGACCTCGGGCTCTGACTCAGGGAATGGACCACAGTATGTGTCATCACAGGGGTGCAGGGACGCACCCTCATCTATCAGAGATAGCAAAGATAGCAGAGTTGCAGAGGGAGGACTTTTTTTTTTCATTTGATTTGTAATCTTTTCATCTTTTCGTTCCCAAGCCTGCAGTCAGATCCAACTGTTACTTTCCTCCCTTGGAATCTCTGCTGACTCACTGTTAGTGGGCTTTATATATTTTCAATGTGTCAGGTATGATCTATCAATGCATTTATAGTGAACATCTTTGGGTAGGCTTTATTTCTTTGTGCTTTAGAGAGATATAGGGACCAGAGTATAAAATATAACATAAGTTCTGTGAAAAATCACAGACGTGGAACCAGAAGGCAAATCCAGGAAGTGAGAGAGAGACAGAGAGAGAGAGAGAGAGAGAGAGAGAGAGAAAGAAAGAAAGAGCCCCCTAATTCTTCCCTTAAAAAAAGGAAAAAAGGAAATTTTTTAGTCTTCAGCGCTTTTTTTGTTTTTCTTGCAGATTTTGTACTTAATTGTTATAAAATACAAAATCCAACCAGTAATGGGCTAATCTAAGCAAATCTAACCAGTTGTCAAGTTTTTGGATGTCTGAGACTAGACGACTAAGCCATTATTATTTTTAACATCATCATAATCACATTTAAATCACTGCTTGATCTCTTACATTAGAAGACCTTGAAACAACAGAAAGGGGAAACAAACATGGATTCTGACTTTCCTTGGTTTCTTCATGTATTACATAGGGAATTTCAAGTACAATATTGTGTTTGATGTAAATATTTTATTGTGTTGATACATTTTTAATCTGTTTGTCAGGCATCCTCATTGGCTGCTAAAGGGATAGTTAACCCAAAAAAGATCACATAAAGCAAACAATAAATAGTAGTCATCCATATGACTCCAGTGGTTAAATCCATGTCTTTTGAAGCTATATAATAGGTGTGGGTGAGAAACAGGTCAATATTTAAGTCCTTTTTTTTTACTCTAAATGGCCACATTCACTTTCACTTTTACATCTGAAAGTTAAAGTTAAAGTGGAGATATATAGTAAAAAATGATTTAAATATTGTTGTGTTTCTCACCCACACCTATTATATAGCTTCTGAAGATATGGATTTATATGGATTACTTTTATGCTACAAAGGTCTGATCACCATTTACTTGCATTTATGGACCTACAGAGATGAGATATTTTTATAAAAATCTTCATTTGAGTTCAGCATAAGAAAGAAAGCCATACACATCTGAGATGGCATGAGGGTGAATAAATGATGAGATAATTTAAATTATTGTGTGAATTATCCCTTTAAGCACTTTGCTGTCTTTGTACTCTTTAATGACTGTTTATCTCTTATATGAAGACTCTTAAACACAGGGTTCTTAGAGGTGAAGTGTGTCAGTGAGAAAGGGGACTGTGTAAGAAGCCTGCTTTTAATTCCATTTTGTGACGCTAATTTCACTTCAGCAAATAAAAGAAGATGAGCCATTTGATTCATCAGAATATCTTACTATCTTACAACTTACCACACCACTTTACTTTCCAATTCCGGTTGGCATCCACTCCCCGACAATGATACTCTGGAATCTTTGACCGGGTTTTCCGCCAAAAGCGATCCTAAGAGAGAAATACACAAGTTATTTTCCTCAGTTGCTTCTAATGGTGTAATGCCATAAGAAGAGGCAAGCTATACTTGGCCTTGTTTCTACATGTTTAAAACAACACATACCTGCAAACAATTCATTTCAGAAAGCTCTTGACACTGTCAGCATTTATCAAAGATGTGACACTGAAATTCTGACATATGAAAAACAGATACTTACTGTCTTCCAGCTGTAATGGTAACCATCCACATTGAAGACAGGCATAATGTAGAAATTGAGCTGATTCATCAGTCGTCTCATGCTGGTGTCGTGTTGATAGGAGTTCAGAGCCTGCGTTCACAATGAATACAATTGTGACAGACTTCAAATGATGCATGAAATATGATTCTCAGTTTCCCAACAGATAAGCTTCAATAGAGCAAATTAGACTGTACAAGGACACAGCAGTGTATGTGATTCCTCTGATCTACACTGCAACAAATCATTTTCCTAATCAGGATTTTTGTACTGTATATCTAAACATTCTTTAAACAAGATATATTTGTAAGAGTTAATTACATTAAAGCAAAATTACATTACATATTAAGACGTTCGCTGAGAATACATCTTGAATTAAATTTAATTTTCTTACCCCATTGGCAAATCGTTTTTTTCCCCCTTGTCTTAATCATTAACCTCACAAAATGTTGTTTGATTTATGCTAACAAAAAGAGAAAAAAACTAGAATATTGATTAAGAAAAGTATATTTTTGCTGTTTAAAAACAAATGGCCCATTTAAAAAAAATAATAGCCATTTTCTTGGCTATTTTCTCAATATAGCCAATATTTGAGTGCTGAAACCAAATGAACCTCTCCCTTGACCTTTGATCTTTTGCAGGAAAGCCATTGTATCTGTCCAACATCATCACCCTATCACTTTTGCACTAATACACTGCAAATAGTGAATTGCTCACTCCTCTCCAATTAAAGGCTATCATTGGCATTGTAAAATATGAATATAATTGCAGTGATTTCATTATATGTCATATAAGAGAGATGTAATTAGAGATGTGTTGTGTGTAATCCAGCACCGCAACAAGTGAATGGACAGGAGCGACTAGGTGAGGAGAGCTGGAACTCTGTAATAAGGTTTATGTTCAGTTCAATCAACTTCAGTCTGTGTCATAGCTCTGCCACTTTGTGGTATATTGAAGGTATTGCAACAGACCTGACACTCTTGCTTCTCTCTCTTTCTCTCATTCTGCATTTGTCCAACTCAGCTAACACTGTGTCACTATTACTATTCCTCACAGGGTTAGAGATTTTCACAAAAAGATAAAAAAGGTGAATAAATCCCATTGATTTACCTTGGAGAGACACAAGCAATATCGGTTTATTCTTGCAATAGATAGAAATGATATTTTTTGCTTGCTTAATGCTTAATAATTATTCAAAACCATTCTGTAGTGTAATCAACAAACTGGCAGTGAGAGAATATTGGTATGGAATGAACAGTGCTCAATAAAAGAAACACAAACCTCCTTCACAAACCACTGGCAGAAAGCTGGACCAATCCATTCTCTAGCATGCACACCACAGTCTATCCATACAGCCTTCTTATAGGGCTGTGTCCTCTTTCCTAACTGACAGGAGAGGGGTCGTGTAAGTCCAGCAGAGGATATACAATATTTGTGGAATATTCATGAGTTTAATGTCTCTCCCACCAGCCTTTACCTGGAGCACATATAGGGGCCGTCCCTCATAGGACCGTCCAATAGAAAACATGTCCACCAGGTGTGGGTGTGTCCGGTTCATCTCAAACATCCAACTCTGGATCTGTGAAAAAATTTTGACCCACATTCTCCAAATTATAGCTCAGATTTCATGTTCATGTACAGTCACACATTATGGTTTCCATGAAAGTTTCATACACTTTTTTTTTTTTGCAGATCTGGTCTACTTTGGAAGGGTCTTCGCTCATTTGTAACTATTTCATGGCTCACCGGGGTCTTCACACCTGCCAAATTGCTCCATAATTCAACGGTGAAATGTTTTTTTTTTTCCTGATTTTAAATTACTTTCTCTTATCCCAGTTTAAAGATAACTATAAGTAAGCCTTTCATAGGTTGACACAGGAACACTCTGTGGTGGGTATCAATACACCAGTTTTAATTTGATTGGATAACCCAAGATGTATTGTAATACTAGGTGTAAACTAAGTCATTGGTATGACAGGCCTCAAGTTTAGTGAAATACTCACTTCTTCCCAAGGATGGTACACTTCATAATCATAATGGAATTCCGATCTGCGCTTCCTGGAAGACCTGTATCCAGTCTGTTTTTCAATTTCTGTCTGGAGATTGGATATAAGTACCCTGTGGAGACAGTGAGGTGTCAGGGAGATGTTGAAAGCACATGTACTCTGTTCTTCTGTAACTAGCTGTTAAATTCTCTCTGATCTGAGCTTTCAGATCTAATCAGATGCTAGTACTAGACACTTTTCTATATCCAATGCTGAGTTTGAGGAAGCATTGAGAAGGTGTTTTACAGTAAATAATTCCCACATTAATAATGGACATGTGCCAAAAAGTTTGACCAAAGTGTCCAAATACATTTTATGCCAATTTTAAACAACATATCTATGGTTTTATTATTTGAAACCTAACATTAAAGTATTGTGACGAGGAGGAGGGTGTTACTGGGCCATGAGGGTGCACGGCTGGTGCTGAATCAGCTGATCAGCAGGAGAGTGAGATAAAGGGGAGCTGGAGATGCCAGTTTGCTGAGAGCTGGAGGAACTACTGCCATCTGCCAAGATGGGGAGGAGTGGTTCTGTCAGCCAGGTGTTGAAGGGCGAGCTGTTGTCCGTCAGAGGGGAGGAGCAGTTGAGGACTGGGCGACGGTGTGTCAGGGATTCGGCTGGCAAGTTTTCTCTCTCTCTCTCTCCTCTCTCTCTATCTGTGTGTCTCTCGCTCAACCTTTCCCTCTCCCCACGCTTATCCTCGTCTCTCTCCCAGGTTCCTAGGAGGCTGGGTGGACCACCGGCTGACAGATCTGAAAAAAAGAGCAGCGTCTCCCCTCCATAGATGGGGAGGGGAGTCCAGTGGTACCCCGGCCCAAGTACTCCAGAGGGCAGTCTGAACGATGGGGCGTGGCGACACATGCCAATAGCTGATTTCATTGGTTTATACAGCAGAGTTCATTGGTGTATGGTGTTGAGAAGTATGACACTTTCAGCTAAGCGTACGCAACGGGGAGACAAGTCTCTGGTTTTATGAGGACATACATAAACCATTATGTCTGTGTATTACTGACTGATAAAGCTTAAAAAGTAAACGAAAAGAAAGTAAGCACTAATAACCAGTGCATATTTTCTTTTAAATATAAGCAATTAATTATAAGCAAACGTGATGTTCAGAGCAGAATTTTGAGTTCTTTTAGTGCAGGGTCTGTAACTGAGATTCTAATGTGAGTGCATGACTCTCCTATTTGTTCCTCATGTTGAAATCAGACACAGCAAATCATTTTGTGAAGTTTTTGTGCATGTTCATGCATTCGCTTTTTAAATGTTTTTTAAAAGGGTTATTTCCCTTTTATAACCTCATGTAACAGGCCAATTGTAAACCGCACTCTGCTGCTGTGGCACAGCGAGCTCATTGTCTGAATGTGTTTGAAGTGGAGAGCACAGAATTGTTAAAGCTCAAGCTGACTTTTATCATGCAGCTAAAATACTTTAACTAATTGGATTTTTATTGCTTAAGGTGCACTCAATGTCCTCATTAAAAAAGTTCATTATTTTTATACTAACTAAACTAATTATCTTTTGTACTCCTAAACTCCTAAAGAATAAAGAATTTTGCAATATATGTAGGTAATCATGTCCACTCACATTAAAATGAAGACTCCAGTCACATCAGTAACCTTATAAAAGCTGTTTTATTTTACATGGAGAGGGTCCACATATGAGGGCTGCCATTTTAGAATCACATGATCATCTGAATACTACTCGCTTAATCTCAGTAACCATTCTGTTTTTTGACAGTTTTACTTGTTGAAGTATTCATGGCTGACTGTGATTACTAAATTGCTACAATGGCATCTGAAACTGAAAATTATTGATTTTAAATTATGCTGCATCCAAGTCGCTAGGTGTCAGTGTAAGTCTAATATGACACAAAAACAAAAGTTACTGAGAGCACATTTAAGGTCAAAGATATGCATAGAAAATAAGTGTCATAAGGTTATTTGGCATCAAAAGCTTAAGAATGAAATTGCAGCTTTAAAATTAATTAAAAGAACCAACAAACTGGCCCACATACATATTTTATTAAAAGGTAAACGAGGGACGCATGGGATGAGTTTGCCATAACTTTGTATTAGAACTTATTCTGCAATGCAAATTAACTTTACTATTTTATTTGGCTTGCATTGTAGTGGGCATCTTCTAATATGCCTCTTGCTGCTGCTGGATAAAGAAAAAATCTGAGAGTATCCGTCTCTCTCCTTCTGCCCCAGTGAGCAATTTTTATCAATTTAATATGGCTGCCAATATTATTTTATTTGTTTCACTGTCTCAACCTCGGGACTGCTATCCTGAGATCACCAGAACCGGCTGGATCCAGCTCCATTCCTGCTTGGTGTTGGACTCCACTGCTATGTGTCTCTGAGTGATGATGACTAATGCAGCCGGTGCCAGCCAAACATCACTTCAGTCTATTACGATGGACTTCAGAGGATGAACTGATGCCAACTCCAACCATAAGACCATAAGAAATCATTCCACTGTTTGCAAACCAAGTTTGAACTGCCCCTTGTGTCTGAGCTATTCGGTATTTAGGGGTTGGGCGACACGTCACTCTGCCCTAACGTGTTGCCCTGCCCCATCATACAGACTGCAATCTGGGGCTACTTCCTGGGCCTGAATCGGGTGGGGGAGAAGTGTGACGAGGAGGGTGTGGCCAGGCTGTGAGGGTGCACGGCCGGCACTGTATCAGCTGATAAGCGGGACAGCAAGATAAAGGGGATCCGGAGATGCCAGTTCAGGAGAGAAAGAGACACACGCGGCTGCTGTGTGTGTGTGTCTGTGTGTTTAAGTTGAAATGTTATTAAAAGTTTAGTTTTGACTGCTCAACTGGTTACTGCCTCCTCCTTGCCCATCCTTACCCGTTACAAGTACTGTATGTTTGTACTATATTTGTTTTTTTTACATATTTGTAATGCAAAGATATTCATTCATTTTTAAGTGTGGCTTAAATAATTAGTTCACCCATAAATGAAAATTCCAACATCGTTTACTCACCCTCATGCCATCACAAATGTACATGACATTCTTTCTTCTGCAGGACACAGTCGAAGATTTTTAGAAGCAGTGGTGATTTCTCAGGGCCAGCAAAGCCTTCTCTGCTGGCGTAACATGCCTAATAAATAAATATTAGCATTCTCATTGACCTTTTTGCCTATGTATTTTCAAAGGCTTTCACTCCTAATTCTCACAACGAATAGCAAAAAACTAAAAAAGTATCCAATCAGAATTTATTCCTCAATGCTTACAAGCAAAATGTGACAACTTTTTCACAAATCGCATGCTTAAAGCCATGCTCCATAGCCGAAGCAGAATGTGAGTCTGAGCTCCACCCCTTCAGGCCTTCAGAATTTCCACAGAGTCCCCAAACAGTGCAAGTGAATGGGCATCTAAAGTCAGATTGTCAGATTCATCAGCCAGTCAGATTGTCTTCAGGATATGTCCCAGTCCAGGCCTTCTAGATGGCCTTAAGTAACGCAATCACGCTTTAAGTGATGTATGTAAGCGCGCAAGATCTTGCTGACGAGTCGGCTGTCATCACGGATGGTATTGCCATTGAGAAAGATCCTTATGGATTTAAAATCCTGAGATGTTCTGCATGATTGTGCGATTGATTAACTAAACAGGAAAGGAGGGCTGATTTTCACTTCAAACAATTTGGTAAGTGCTTTTTGCATTGTTATAGCAACATCAGGTGTTTTCCACGTGTAAATTAGGCTGCTTGAGCATTCAGTATCGGATCAAGTTTTGAAAAGTAAACGTATATCCTGACGAAACAAAATGTATTACAAAAAAGTAATCGTACGACTCCAGTGGTTTAATCAAGGTCTTCATGAAGCGATCCAATTGGTTTTGGGTAAGAAAAAAACAAAATGTAATTCCTTTTTTAGTTTTAATCTTGGCATCAGCAGTCTCCTTGGCAATCATGATTTCAAGCTCGATTACACTTCCTAGTGCCATCTAGCATTCTACGCATGTGTTGCACTAGCAAGTGGGATTGAACTTGAAATCATGATCATGCCTTGAGACTACAATGGCAGGATATAGTGTAAAAGGAGTTACATTTTGGTCTGTTCTTGCCAAAAAAAATTATTAAACTCTTCAGAAGACATCGATTAAACCATTGGAGATGTATGGATTCATTTTATTCTGCCTTTATGTGCTTTAGGAGCTTCAAAGCTTTGGTCACCATTCAATTGCATTGTATTAACCTTGAGATATCCTTCTAAAAGTCTTGGTTTGTGTTCTGCAGAGGAAAGAAAGTCAAACACATCTGGGATGGCATGAGGGTGAGTAATGATGAGAGAATTTTCATTTTTGGGTGAACTATTTCTTTTAGTATCCAAATACATTTTGTGGCAATTGTATGTTCATTAGGAACTGAACCCATAACTTTGAAGTTGCAAGCACCATGTTCTTCTAGTCGTGCAACAACTGATGTAGCCTACATATTAGCAAGATTTTAGAGCTAACAAAAATTAAGTTTACACCTCTAACCACCACCTGAAAACTATTGGATATTTCTGACAGCTTCCTGACAGGTTACACTCAATATCTCCAACATTGAGTTACCAGTCACGAACACAGCGAGGACATAACAGATAAAACCCCCAATTTGCTTGTTTGGTTGTTTTTTGTCCAAGATTATAGAGGAGTGAATGAGAATGCCACAATTTATCCATCTGACCTGTCAGGACCAAAGCAAAAATAGATGGAGATTTTTAAACAAAGATCCAGGCGCATTCATTTCTCTCTCTCAACCCATCTCATTATTCAGAATCCTCCCTTCAAAACCTTCTGCCCATAAATATGCTCAAATACATCAGCATGCCAGCACCATTTACAGCGTCGATTGCCATGAGGAGGAGATGAGAATTAAAGAGAGGGTAAAAAAAGGGATCCCTTGGGAAAAGGATGACAATGAAAGTGTTTCTGGCTGCTGCGAGTGAGATAAACTTCATTGTTGCTAGTGATCTGAATGATTGATTGAGGGAGTGCTCAAAAGAGAAATCCGAATCATGCCTTTGTTTTTTTTTGGAAGGTTCTGCACATGCAAATCAAAAACATGGGGATCTGAGTTGATATATCAGATGCTTGTTCCCTAGAAATAGTTGTTTGTCCTACAGGACAATGAGTGGGGGAACATTTGCCCTAATTATAGTACTAAGGGAGGAGGACACTTACTTATAGTGGATATGCGCCTGGTGTAGATGTCCCTTCAGCCATTGTGTTTTGTTCCAGCCCACGTGAACGTCTACTGAGCTGTTCTCTTGAATCAGAGATAAACTGTTGGGCTGCCAAAGGTCCACCTGCAGAACATCACACTGTCTGTCAATCAAGCAACTTTTTTTTTTTTTTTAAATAAAAATTTATCATCACTATAAATATATACCTTAATGTAAAGATCAAGAATAAAAAAACCTGTTGTTTCAAGCTGTTATTAAAGGCATAATCCATGAAACTGATTACCATGTGGAATATCGCAATATTTTATAAATCTTTAGTTTAGCTAAAAATATATAGGGAAAACCATGGCTAGTTGTCACACTTTTTACTCCAGTGACTATTTCTTAGGTTAGGATTATTTTTGAAAGTCCATTTCTGCATTGCAACATATACTCACCAAGCACTTCATTAGGAACACATGTAGACCTACTTATTCATGCGATTATCTAATCATCCAATCATGTGGCAGCAGTGCAGTGCATAAAAATCACACAGATATGGGTCAGGAGCTTCAGTTAATGTACACATCAACCATCAGAATGGAGAAAAAAAATGTAATCTCATTGATTTCGACTGTCTAAAGTTTACTCAGAATGGTGCCAATGGGCTACAACAGCAGAAAACCACATTGGGCACTTTATTGTGACTGTAGTGTTCCTAATATAGCGCTCGATGGTGTATATCTGAATGTTTTGCCTACAGAAAGTTCAGGAAAAAAGATGCTTTGTCCTTTAGTGAAAACTTGCATCAATAGCTGGGCTTATTGTCAAACTATATGGTGTACTTACACCATAATTTCAATTGTAACAGTTCCGTAGGTTTCATATAAATTTTGGGGGGACAGGTCTTTCTGTTATCCACAGATTAAAACCACCAAAACAAAATCTACACCCCTCTTTAAATTCACACCCTCATTAAACAGGCTTTTCAGCTAAATTGAAAAAGTAAAACAATTAGATTCTTGAAAACAAATGGATTCTTGAAACGATACAAAATGGAAAATTTCAACAACAAAAACTTTTTAACCCACAAATATTGTAATTGATAATTTTATGACATTTAAAATACATGCCTGATAATAAGGTGACAACATGACCCGACCTGACTTTCATGAAAATTATCTTTGTCCCAAGAACACATTTAAACCTTATGGTAAAAATCTGCCTTCATAATTTGTATAATCTCAGTTTGATACAGAGCTTCAGAGTGCCAGCCTGATTGCAGCATTTTACCAAAATAATCTGTTTCTGCGTGTGGATCCACTAAACCACCTCAGATTGCCACCATATGCTGGAGCCTTTGTAGCAGCCCAAATATCTCTCCCTGAAACATAACCTCAGATTTGGATCATCTGCCTCCTCTGCCAAGTCACTACTCTGATGACATTGACTACAAAAATTGGCCCATTAGGTACAAAAAAAAGTGTAGAGTTATTCATTCTACTTATGTCTGCACCAGCAACAGCTTATAGTAATGGAAAAACTGAATCACAGTTGTTTATGACAAATTCTATTTAAAAAATGAATAGAGTTCAGGCCGTCAGCAACTGGACCTATAAACGGTGCACCAAAATAATAGTTTTGAATTATACTCCCAAATACACAGTCACTTCTAACTGCCTATTGGCAAATTACACCATGTTAAATAAAATTGCCCTACAATTTTTAAGTGTGGTTTAAAGGGATAATGCACCCAAAAATGTAGGCCTAATCCATGGAAGAAATATGGGTTAGGTACAACATGATGGTGAGAACATTATGACAGAATTTTTCATATTAGATTAAATACACCTTAGTATGTTGAGTGTATTTTGACTGTCTGTATTTTATATTTTAAATATTTTTTTCAAGCAACATAGCCCATGATTTTTGTGTATGTATCTTGAAATATTTTTTTCGCTGCATGCTGCCTTTGATCACAAGCTTTAGATGATAAACATGTCATCTATTTTTTGTTGTTGTTGTTGTTGTTGTTGTTTTTTATCTCATTGCTCACCTTGTTAAAAACCATAAAAAATGAGATGAGTAAAAAAACAATCCTGACCATACCACCATTAACACTGGTGCCGGTGGTTTGCAGCTGTTGTGCGTACTATACGCAAACTGTTGAATTCAGTCCTTTAAGCCACAGCTGTATCTTATTTAAGCCGAGAGAAAATCTGGCCAAGTGGCACACTATCAATGACTAAATTGATATAATAGTTTGCAGACTGCCACACAAGAGTGCAGTCAGAGTTTTAAACCTCTCTCAATTAATGCCATGACCTAAATTTTTGGGGGTCTCTGCACTCAGTGGTGTTAAACCACTGGTGATTGAGATGGTATGCTATGGCTCACACAAGAGCCATACTGGATGATTAACCATACCATGAAATACCATAATGGATGATTAACTATAAGTATAGCATAGTATTTACAGTACATTGTACTTCAAAGAATATCATGGTATATGTTCTTCAACCCACACTTCTGATGGTCACATCAATAAGCATACAGAGATAATTCTGAGATGAGATTGTCTCATTTAGTGTCAACAAAACCCTGCAAAGTAAACCAGTGTTCTCTGAGTACTCATCACAAATACAGAGGCATCTCAGATCAGAGGATCATTTCTGAAAAACAAAAATTGTATCTGGGATAGTGCAGGGGAAGTTTCTGACGTTGTTGTCTGACTCTTCCTAAACGAGGCTGAGCATGAGGATGATCATGCATCACTGGTGTTGAGATAGACAAATTGTTGACGCTCACAGACTGGAAAATAGCCAATGTAAAGACATATTAACACAAAGACATTCAGAAAAGGTATGCACTGGTAGAAAACAAAAATATTTTACCAGTCCTGGAAGACTGAATGTAGAAGAAAATGTTGAGAATTTTGCAGAATAACATGTTTTGATTGACATGATTTGTTACAATAAATGTATTCACTTGGCAGAAACTTTGATCCAAAGCTACTTACAGTGCATTCAAGATATTTATTTTATCAGTTTGTGCTGTTGTTGTTGTTGTTGTTATTGCGAGCACCATGCTCTATTGCTTGACCTACATGATATACATTTCTGGGCCATCAGTAGGTATGGTAATTTTTTGACATAGTCAATGTGACATGAGTATTGTAAAAAGAGGGGACTCACCGTGAGGTTTTGGAAAAGCTGTTTGACTACTTGAACCTCCGTCTTGCACTTTGGAATTATTCTGAACACTTGATCACTACAGAAATAAAGGATTACCATTACTATAAGTGTTCAAATGCAATGCCCAGTCAATGCATGAAAACAAAAAAGTATAAACATTTTAACAAAATAAAAGCTTCTATTATCCATAAGAAAATATAACCAATAATTTCACATTTACGAGTAGCCAATCAGAAAAGGTGTGATGACTGAACTGTATGCACTCCATATCCCACTTATTACACCTTAAGAAACAGCTAATTTCCTGATGTATCTTCAGTCTGCACTCATCTTAATTTGGTCTGAATGAGCCACCATCTAAAGCACAGTAACTGGTATCAGTAGGGATTTTGCCCAGACATTCTAGGGTTTTAAAGATTTTACAAGGATATCCTCCTTTCATGTTTTATCTAAGCTGAAGGAATTCCTTCTACTTGCGCCAGAGTGATAAATTGTTAAACAAACATTTAGTCACCACTGAATCGAGACAAATCACAGAACAGCCAGGAAGTTGTTAACATGATTTGAAATCTTCGCTGCCCCTTTGCCCATACACTTACTGAGATGTTCAATGTTTTCTGTCAGGCATATAAACTCACATTGGTCAAAATGGCTTTTATTATGCCATTTCAATGGAAGTATAACATGTTATTTCAAAGTTACAAAGATGGAGATTAAAGTCCTATTATGGTAGATGTTTAGTTTGGCTTATATAATGACAAATTACATAATTTGTCATTTGAATCTGACCTGAGACCTATGCTGTATTGCCTATTACAGTAGATGAGTAAATGAGGATGTGGGAACAAGGAGGAAACCCTATGACAACATAAATGGTTGATATTGTTTTTTTAAGTCATTGCTACAGTATGTGGTTGCTAAGGTGTTCTTGATGGTTGCTAGGTGGTTGCTTACTGGTACAAGTCAAAAGAGTCCACACCCAAGTGTCTGATATTCTGATCTCTGAAATATGGCATGGGTCCTCCTTCACTGTAAATTTATGGGATTTTTTCCATCGACTGCCAGGTGAAAATCATAAGTTATATTGCTTAGAAAAGTAAGACCACATCCCTCCTCCACAAGCTGCTTAATTTGAGGTATCATTCATGTCCTAAGGACAATTGTGCAGAATGAATTCTGCACTGAAGTTTAATACTCTGGCCAGGGTTAGGGTTTTCTTTTCAAATCCCCAACACTAAGAATTAGCTAAAGTAATAGTGACGCCTTTGCAAACACCAGTAGTTAAAGTGACACAAATGCTCCAGGTAAAAATTTGGTCTGACATTATAAGAGAAAGCCACAATGCTCGTCTCAGGTTTACCATAAATGTAGTCATCTCCCAGTGATGGTAGTAGCAGTGGATATTACGCTTGACACCACACCACACCTGTAGTACTGTATCTTTGTGAGATCATAACATGTGGTATTTTATGTCTCAGATGGTATTTCCCAAAGAATCTTTGTTTGCCAGCAGATAGAGGCAAAAGATAATTTTTGTGTTTAATATGAGACAGTTAGGTGACGTGAAGTGAATCCATATCAGCCAGTGTCTATAAAACAGCTCTTCGTGATTGCTTGTCTAAACTACAATACTAAAGCAAGGAAATAGCTTTAAACTGCTTTAAACGTTTGTTTATCCAATAACTTGTTCGAAACAGCACAAGCCATGATACTATTTCTGAAGTGACGTTTTTGAAGTACATATCGGAGGCTTGGCCGCATTATTTGTTTTGAACCAGCAATGGGAGATTCTGATCCATCGAGTAAGTAGTTCCATGCACACATGCATTTTTTTATGGCCGTACTCAGTTTTTCCAAAACATTTTAACATTTATTTTTCATTGAACTGTTGTATATAAATACATGTAAAAAAAAAAAAAAAAATTTGGAAAAACTGAGTGTGGTCATAAAAATGCATTTGTGCATCATATATATATATATATATATATATATATATAAATACTTTGACTTTGACTTGTGTTATTGTGATATATATTATTATATATCACAATATACTCTATATATCACACAATTTAACATCAACACATGTCAAAATATTCATAGATAAATGTTTTCTAGATGCAAAGTTGTATAAAAGTTCTGGAGTGACAAACATTACTGTTTCCCTCAGTTTGAGATTTTGGTAATTTAATAATTGCATATAATTCATGTTTCTTGCTGCTTAAAATACACAAGACATGATTTATGCTACTAAGAAAGCAAATAATTAACAATACTTTTCAGAAAAGGTATTGGAAAACATCTTTTTTTTTGTTTTAAAGGAATATGTTTGGATGAAATATCTAAAAATAATCCCAGCAGACCAGACCAGAAAATACAGCATGAGCCCCATCACCAAAAATGTGGTGCTATGCCCCATCATGTAATCCAATGGGCTGCAATAAAACTGCTAAGAATGAATTCTCTTTTGTATGCATTTATTTCAGGTTCATTATGAAGCGAAAAGAGGTCTTTCATCCATCTCTGTTTGATTAAGATAATCTTTACGTCTACTGCTTGCCAAAGTCTGAAATGTTTAGTGATGAGGAACAGTTTCTTGACTTGAGAGGGCAATCTGGAATAGTTTTTGTGCTTTTAAACCCAATATCTCATTGAAACAATTGTTATTTGATAGGTCTTCTCAGTATGTTTGCATCATACTAATCCTCAGCATTTTTTTCATGTTCACATCTTTTTGGGAGACAATAAAACATAAGCACATTGTCTTCATTCCTGATATTACATTAGTGAAGTATACACACCCCCTCTGATTTCAGCTGGCAACTGACTGACACATTAAGGACAAAACCTGGCATTTAGTTTGGTGTGTGTGTTTGTGAATGTGTGCGGGCAGTCTTGGCTCAAACATACTGGGCTTCACACCCTCACACATGTGAAGAAGCATTGATTGTTGCATTTTATAGCCTGTGTAAAGCATCCATCTGATGCAATGGAGAGAAACACAATTGACTGCCCCGATATGGTTGCCTGGAATTCATAGCACCCTGTCTTGAGAAAGGCATTAACTGATGGGGAGGTTGACATTTAAGCCTGAAAAGTAAAAAATAAATAAATAAAATCTTAGCAAAACAAAACATGAAAACTATCTTGTTGACCTGCTTTTTTAAAGCACATTTTCAGTAGCGCTACTATTTAATCATCTAGTTTTAGACAGTTAAACACTTTTAACAATGTGTGACACCCATGTAAAAAAAGCATATCATGTCAACCACCCATATTCAAACTGACCTATAAAGAGAGGAAGTCAAAACAAATAAATCTTCAGTGAGAATCATTGTGAGCCATAAATAACTTAGATGTTTCAAAGCTTTTCTTATGATAAGCAGCATCATTCATAATCCTACATAGCTGCATCAGAAAAAAATTACATTGGCCTAAATGAGAATTTAGACTGAATTAGGTTGGTGTATTTGCTTGTGACAAATGCATTCCTGGTGTCATTTCCCTTTTAATGCAAATAATGTAAAAGCTGCTTTCTTTTCACCTGTGCAACAATTTATGGTACCCTAAAAATGCACTAAAATGGAATATGGAGCATTTATTCCATCAAAATCAAAATAACAGGGTACTTCACAGTGGGGTGCAATTGTCCAGCTAAAAAGCATAATGACTTGGTTGTGTCCCTTACGGAATATCACTGAAGCCAAAACATCACTTCACAGAAACTCTGATGTTATCGTCATGTAAGTGGTGATATCTGGAAAACCACAGGGATAAGGTGTCCTTTTCAGCAGTGTTTTCATTGTACTGTTTCCACTTAAATATTTTCTTTCGGCTCTCTGTCTGACAGTGTTTCCCCAGTTCTAACTCAGTCAGCGTCGCATCAGTCAATCCACGCATCTTATCATGTGGCTCGTTGTACATTACACCACAGAGACTCCGTTTGTGGAGGCTCATGCTACTCTCCATGATCCATGCGCATCTTACCACATGCCCTATTGAGAGCGAGAACCACTAATCGTGACCACGAGGAGGTTACCCCATGTGACTCTACCCTCCCTTGCAACCGGGCCAATTTGGTTGCTTAGGATACCTGGCTGAAGTCACTCAGCACACACTGGATTCGAACTTGCGACTAATCCAGACTCTTATTTGAAACTAATGAGGACAGTAGAACACTCTGTTAACTTTGGTTGTGCGTCTTATAACCCGGGTTTCAAATTAACAACCGCCAACCCAACAAATGTGGCTATTTAATACGCAGTGGTGGGTAATTTTGCTCATCTACCCGCCACTGTGGAGGACAACCTGTTAGACATCTCGGAGTGACACGACAAGAAATGCCATTAGACACAAAGACGCATTTGAAGAAATACATTTCATTATATTTGGAATAACAGATGAAAGAATATCCATTGATGTGTGTTTCTGATTCGCTATGTTTTCAAAGGTTCAGTGGCATGCTGCCGCCCATGAGCACAGTCTCATGGAATACAGAACACGCTCTCACTCTTTATTCTCTGCTTCAGTTGTATGAAAACAATTTGCAGAAATAGTGTCATCTGTGATAACGCTGCAATTTATCTCAGACCATCTCAGGAGGTGCTCAATATGTAGTTCGCTTTATTTTTATATGCATTGTGAACACAACTCTGCAGGTTCACTTTATTCTGACACTGATTCATTCCAAATATTTGTGTCTATATAAACAACATTACTATATAGCAAATTACATGCAGTGGCATTAGGTGAATTGTTCTGTGTGTTATAATAGTTTAGTTCGGCCTCAGAACTGGTGCTTGAACAAGAAATTTCTCTTCTGTGCTTCTCTACTCTTTAGCTTCCAGATAGATAGGTAGATAGATAGGTATATGTAACCCTTCTCTACTAGCCTATGTACTGTCTATATACTGTATTTACAGAGAAGGGTTCTAAGCAGCATATGAAATTAAATGTTTTGCCCAGCCACTGTGGCTGATGAATACCAAATTTTACCAGCCATATACCGTATGCATGAAAAATACAAAATATTTTTTTTCATGTGTGTGTGTGTGTGTGTGTGTACTACATTGTGGCGACAAAATATCCCCACAAGGATAGTAAAACCTGAGATCTCTTACCTTGTGGGGCCCAGCCAGCAGTCCCCACGAGGGAAAGGTTTCTGTGAGGGTTAGGTTTAGGGGATATAAATTGTTAGATCAGTATCCAATACAATGATAATAAACAAGTTTGTGTGTGTGTGTGTGTGTGTGTGTGTGTGCGTGTGTGTGTAAAATCTAAGTGGTGGGCATAACAAATTTAATTTCATACCCTGCTTAACCTTCTCTGCCCCCTAAAATATGCTATGAGTAGAGAGAAGACATGAAGATGGCAATGAGAGATCCAGTAAGCATCGAGTAGCTCAAGTCTACCAGGGAACTTGCTTACTTTTCCAATATCTGGTTTTATCATCAAACCCTATAATCTGTCTGTGACTAAATGTGTTTTACAAAAACGTCACAACAGGCTTATAACACTAATATTTGCCAAATGTCAATATTCGTCCACTGTCATCTTCAGAGGTCCTTTGCACTTTGTGCTTCTACCTGTCGAGACAACTTGCACCGCTTAAGATGTCACTTAGTGCTTTTCAACCTTTCCAAAAGAAAAAATCTTGGCCCGGTGAAACAGCTTTGCAGTATTAATCCAGTGTTGACATAAGAAGAGACTGATCTCTAGTTTTTTGTGCTGACTCTGAGACACAGAGTGCACATCAATACTTCAATCATCTCCTCGTCCTAGATTCTCAATACTTCTGAGAATCCGATTCATTTTATCGAATCGGATCGTTCGGACGGTTCGTTGTAACAAACCGGTGAAGAACCGAATCATATGATGCTGTTTACAGAAGTCCCCGCGTGTTATTTTTTTACGTTGCCAAATTAATATTTATTAAAACACCTAATATGACTGGGCGAATTTAATAGAGTGTTTTCCGTATCAGTCGAGTGTTTTTCAAACGTCACAAGAACGACTCGCGAATCGGACATCAGCCATCCTCAGCACTTCAGAGTTCTATAGACTTCACCGCTCAGTAAAACTTTTAGCGCCAATGAATGACTGAATGAAACACATCACTTACCCGACATAGCGGTTTTTGAAGAGGTAAGCGCAGACAGGACATAGCGTGGTGCTGAAAATTATAACACATCCGAATAAAACAGTACTGACCAAGTCTCTGCTTCTCAATGCCATATTTACTAACCTAGTTTAAAAACTGTAGAAACGGTGATGCTGCAGCTGTTTATCAGAGGCTGCGCTTTGCATGTGGATAGTGACTGAAAATAATCCGAATGAATGTCCCGTGTCCGCTATTTGGACGATTTCTTGAGGTGCGGGTAGAGGTGTGAAATCATTCATGAGGGAATTCGGGTGGTATCCCGAGTCTTTAAAGTGTTTTGGAAGTGTGGTCACGTGATGCGGGGTGTCAGAGGGGTTGGGTAATGAATCTCTTTTGAGAGAGATCATGGAAGCGCTCAAAGTGAAGCTGCGCAGTTTATTAAGGGAGGAATTTCTGCCTCGTCACGGCTGCCAGCAGTGAAGATACCAGGGTTGCAAAACGTTCAGTTACAAAATATATGAATTATATATAGAAAGACCTACACTGTAAGCAACTACTTCATTGTTGTTAACAACATCGTTTTCCACCCATTTAACTTTAACAAGAATATAATATAATTTCTACTCAGTTTTATGAGTTTAATATGAAGAAATAATTTGTCTTCATCAGCAATTAATTTTTAAAGTGGTCATAAAACTAAAATGACATCATCATTGCAGGCTGCAAAGTTGGCACAACTTTGACTTTTGGCAAACATTTAAAAAATTTAAGGCAGCAATTAAAATTAAGTTTAAAATTTTAGTGGGCTGAAATGTTTACAGTATAGGCCTATATATTTCTTTTGACAGGTAAATTCATAGTAATTACACGCTCCACACTGTTTTAACAGTGTTTTATGGTAACAATTTCAGGTTACCACTTAATATTGTAGTGTTTGCTCACAGAAAACTTGTCAGGATGTTTTGAGTGGTTGCCCTGGAATTGCAAAACAGTTAATACATGTTCTGAGTGGTTTTTAGCATGTTGTTATGCAATTGCTACAGTGCTCTAGGTGGGTACTAAAGCATTATTAGGGTGTTCTGGGTGTTTGCATACTGACTAAACTCCAAGACTTTATTATATTCCTGGGAAAGCCTCTGGTCCCAATGTAAGTCTATGGTATTTTTTTTGTGTGCCGCTTTTATTATCCACCAATGGAAATTGGATGTCCAGTTGCTTCGACAAATAACAGCGCATCGCTTGAACAAGCTGCACTATTTCAGGTACCATTCATGTCTGTTGCACAAACAGTGCAGGGTTAAGTTTAAATCCAGGCCAAAATGTGACCGATAATTTTTATTCTTTCATTTTATTTCTCTTTTGTTCATCTTATCATCACAGATATGAGTTTATGGGTCATTCCTTACAAGTGTTTCGAGTAGCACCATTTAGCTCTCATTAGTTGCTAGCATTCCTGTGTTTGATTCTGTATTTCTCAATCTGTAGCAAAGTTAAAGGTTTGGAACTAGCAGGCTACAGACTTTGTAATTGCATGGCAGCAGCACATATTTCAAATGCTTCCCTCTGTGTCAACACTCTGCCACCTTTTTAACACCCAATTACTGTGCAACAAATTACCCTCACAGACAGGCACTGACAGGAAAGCTGATACTGGGAAGTGGGTTCAATGTGGAAAATGAAGACACCCTGGGTACCTGCTGTGCAAAAATAGAATAATTTCATAAAATGAACTTAAAACTGACATTCTGTTATTCTTCCATTGCATGCACAATATGTTTGACAATAAAGACTTTGATTGCGATTCAGGCATCTAACCAAGCTTCAGTTAGTCTATGGCATCTTCTAGGTTTAATGAGGAAATTGCCCCTGGCTGCCATAATTTGTCCCCCTTAATATAATCCATATTTCAGAAATTGCATACAATCAGACACCACATTGGGGAGGAGGAGAAATCATAAAACGCCTGTGTTCAGCAATTACAAAAATAGCCCTTTAACAAGTTCCCCACATGTGCTGCAATACCTGCCCAATAGCATCATATTTCTGACTAGTGGAAAAGTTCTGCACTCAAGAAAAAAGGGCCTGAAGTGTCGTTAGAGGAAATATGGACAGGTCGAGCTACAGTAACATATTCAGGTCTTGGTTTACTTCCATAGCAGATCATGTTCATGGTTTGTAGGAGACCGCAAAGGTTTAAGTAAATACAGAGGGTGGAAGGTGGTAGACTGAAGCTGGCTTGTTGAAGACTCATATTGCAAGGATTCTGTAAGGGACCATCTGAATCACTTCTATCTTTGTGGTAGTAAAAAAAGAAAAAAAGTCTAAGTACACAACTGCTTCAAGACTGGAGGTTTAACAACTAAAGTTTGCACCACCAATGAAACATTAGTACCGCCTGCAAACTTCAATGTACCCGCTTGCAGTTCAAGCAGCACTGTACTGCCGAGACGTTCCATGTGGCCTGCTTAAGACTGCAGATGAAATGGGACAGTGTGTCTATGTGTGATCCTTATTGCATGCAAAAATGTCATGATCACGAAGGTTACATTAACATAAAGAAATATACTCAAGGAGATTTCTATTGAAACATTCATCAATGCCTGGCGAAGCAGAACTTCTCATTACTCTGTTCATCCCTGTACATCTCTGTGGCTGATAATACACGTTCCTTAGACATTACACAATGCGATCTGAAATCTTTTCACTCTTTTATTGCCTGTTGTTTATCTCAGTCACAGTGGACCTTGTGTGAAGTCATTATGTAATAAAACCAGCAAAAGAAGCACTGGTGCTAAAACGAATGAAAGGTCACTCTCTCAGATGATGTGTGAGCCATGGACGAGAATCAAATTAAATGGCATATTTATATCCTGTTCAAACAGCCACAATAGGATGATATCATATCTGTGAGGAACTGAGTTGTCATCCCTGCTTACTGATTTATTGGAGATTGAGTTTTGTTTTAGGGCTGCACATTTCTTCTTCAAGATCTTTGTCTTATTAAGCTTGAGAGAGAGTTTGTCTGAGGAGAAGAGAATGGATGAGAATGACAACTCCAGCTTGATCACAGAAGCCAGCACACAATTACCCATGCAGGATAGACAATTTACTTCATGGAAGACTGTTCCTCTCACTCATCCTGCTCATCATGCTGCTGTACTGGAGACAGGCCCTCTGTCATTATCTGCTGACCCTCAGAAGATGAACGACTCTGTTGCTCACCATTATTTCAGAAATTGAAATTATAGTCGGATAAAAAAAATGCTTTATCTATGTTTTATTGAACATACTGTACAGGGAAATGTAGCATATAGTATGTTTTTTTAGCTTAATTGATAGGCTTTAGGGTCAAATATTGATCGTAACATGATGCTTTTTCTAAAACACACACACACAATTGTTTTTTAAAGTTGCATTTACATTTCTTGAAGCATCCCTGTTGGTTATATTTCTATTAATTAATTAAAGAAATATTTTATTATAATATTTTTTTAGTTAAAATTAATGTGATATTGACAGAGCAGGCTGCATATCTAAAATAAATATAAATTGATCTCTCTCTCTCTCTCTCTCTCTCTCTCTCTCACTCTCTCTCTCTCTGTCTATATAAAGAATACCGATGGGGAGAATGGGGTGGCGAATGCCACAAGAGTGGCCCCCTGGGATTTGTGGGCCCCTGGGCTTCAGCCAACCCCCTTTTAAGCCCCCAGTAGTTTACTGTAGTATACTTTTAGGGCAAAAAAAAGAAAAAAAAGAAAAGCGGGGCCCCCTGGTGGCTGGGTTGGGCCCCTTAGGCGCCTGCTTGCACTGCTTATAGTTAGAAATGGCTCTGCCTATGTTCAGCCTGTGTAAACCCGTGCATTAATGCACCCCTCTATAGAATACTTAAGAAATGCCAGATGGCACTGGAATTAATAGAAATGCTGCAACCTTTTCTAAAGTGTTTTTTTTTTTTAAATGAACATAATATTAAGTATTTGCAAGTAGTTGACAAAATGTGCCCTTTAACTATTGCCTTATATCTTCACTACGTAACCCCCTGTGTGCCTTTTATTTATCCATAGTGTGGAGGCCTTTTACCCCAAATGTGGTAAAAGGCCCCCTCACCAACTTATATATATATAAAAAAATCACCTTCCATTATTATTGCTTTCCAAACAAATGATGTTGCTCCATCAATATTCAATAAAAAATAAAAAATAAATTTTGAAAAATAAAACTGTATTTTTTTTTACATGGTTTTACTCTTTCTCCTTTTGCCAGTGATTTGTTCTTGACTCCTTTCATTTCAATAAATATGTGAATTTCCCAACACACTGTCGTGGTCACACACTTGACCTTATTTGTTACTTTGGGCTTGGTGGTGTTTCTATTTTAGGTTCTGTGGGTGGATTTTTAGACAATATGTTAATTGAGATTTGTCTTAATATTCCTCAACTATAATGAAGGATCAAAACATATTGAAGCCTGAAATCTATTAATCAGTCATGTTTTGCTGATCCAATTTGTACCTCTTCTCTTCCATCTTCTCTTACACTGTCCAGCTCAGATGAGATTCTATATGTGCATAATAACACACTGGTTGCAGTCCTAGATAAACATGCTTTGGTTAAAACTAGTATTGTAACACCATCTCATTCCTCCCCATGGTTTACATCAGAACTTCATTCCTTGAAAGCTAAGGGTCGGTGTCTTGAGAGACTTGTTAAGAAAAATGGTCTTACTTTCAATGCCTTGGCCCTTTCTGATCATCGCTCACTGCATACTGCACCTTTCATATTTTTCTTTTCAACCACCCCCACCACTATTGCTGAGTTGATTTGAAAAATTAAATTCTTCGACATGCCAGCTTGATCCTATTCCCTCTATCTTTTGTCTCTTTCTTTTCATTTCACCTAATTAAAAGCTCTCTGGCATCAGGTTCTGTGCCCACTACCCTGAAAGTAGCAGCTGTCAAACCCATCTTCAAGAAGCCTGGCCTGGATGCATCAGTCTTACAAAACTATAGACTCATCTCAAATCTTCTATTTATGGCAGCCCAGTTAAAGGCTCACTTCCTCACCAATAATCGTTATGAACCCTTGCAGTCAGGTTTTCGTTCCTACCATAGCACAGAACCTGCACTCCTTAAGGTTGTTAATGGCCTTCTCTCTTTAGCAGACACTGGAATGTTTAATATTCCTCAGTTTTTATGTACTGTTTGTCACAGCATTCTGCTGTCTCGCTTCTCAGTAGTAGGCATCTTGGGCACTGCAATCGAATAGAATGTGATGGACAGACATCATTTCATTGTATTTAAGAATCACAAATCTTCCACTGCTCCTGTCTCACATGGTATTCCTCAGGGTTCAGTGCTTGGTCCACTACTTTTTATAATTGACATGCTCCCTCTGGAAAATCATGAGAATGCTTGGGCTTAGCATTCACAGCTAAGCTGATGACACTCAAATTTATATCAGCTATCACTCCTCATAAGTTTCTCACTATCTGCATATATTCCAGACCTCAGATACTGGTTTGACAACTTTCTGAAACTCAATGCTGAAAAAAACTTAAATATTACTTGTTGGCCCCAAAACACTTATTTCTTCTGAACACAGCCTTAGCTTCAACAAAGATGGTGTCATTGAGCCATCTCCCACTGTTCGTAATCTAGGGGTGATATTTGACCCTTCGCTAACTTTTAAAGAACACATTAATCATGTCACAAAGGAATAATTTTTTCAACTATGCGATATTGCCCATCTTCTGCCTCTGTTAAGCAAGAAAAATGCTAAAACTGCTATTCATGCATTCATAAACACGAGGCTATTATTGTAATTCACTTCTTTTGGTCTTCCTTCTAAAACTCTTAACGACTTCAGTACATTCAAAACTCGGCTACCAGGGTCCTCACTCATATGAAGAAATCAGACCTGATGTCACTCCCATACTACGTCAACTTCACTGGTTGCCAGTATCCTATCACATTCAATTCAAACCATATCCTTTAAATATCTACATGGACTTGCTCTGCTCTAATTTTCTGAATTACTATCTTCTTACTCACCCTCTTGTATTCTGCGGTCCTCTGGAGTTAATCTTCTCACCATCCCTAAGTTTAGGTTATCTTCAATGGGTGGCAGTCATTTTCAGTAGTTGCCCCTCGCCTCTGGAACTCTCTTTTGCCCACTCTACGTGAACTTTATTCCATGTCTGCCTTAAAATCTCAACTCAGAACTCACATTTTTGCTTTGTGTTATGATAACCTGCATGGTTAATAATTGATTGTTATTTTTGTTGATTGATTATTTGTTTAGTTTGCTTTCATTTTTGAATCCATCCCTGCCCCATGTACACTGTTTAGGCAATTTAGGGCAATGGCAACTTTATAACTATTGTTACATCATCTGCATAGGCAGTAAGTTTAATGGGGGCTATTTTAAGAGAACCAGGAAGAGAAACACCACATAACTTTTTCCTCAACATGATTAAAAAAGGTTCTATCGACATTGTATAGAGAAGACCAGATAGAGGACAGCCTTGCCTTATGCCTCTAGTCTCCGAAAATGATCTAGCCAATGACCCATTAATCTTATACATACTATAAATATCACTGTACAGCAGCTTAATACATGACACAATATATGGACCAACAATTGGTTTGAATAACCAACCCATTTTGCTGGGTTAAAATAACAACCCAATTATTTTTGTTGTGTAGCCTTAATATTCAGAGAGAGAGAGAGAGAGAGAGAGAGAGAGAGAGAGAGAGATGGGATAGAGCTAACACAATAAGGTCTTGGGACGTCTGGTCCATCTCCGCTTTCCAACAGAAGTCCAAATTATAAAGAGTTGTTTTTCTTTAACACTAGAGGGCAGCGTCTGATAAGTAGTGTGGCCTCATCTTCTCCCTTATACATCATTGATGCTGCTTTCTCTGATGTCTTCATAAACTAAACATGGCTCATTACTTTTTAACCGAAGCAGGTTGATGGCTTCAGTTTTGACCACTCCAGTACTCCTTCAGAGTATACTGTGCTCTGTGAGAGTCAATAACTTTGGAACATGGATTATTTGGCTCTGCTGATTGAATTATATTGAGCTGTATTAATTTGGCAGACACCGAACAGGGCAAACACTGAGTCCGTACAGGGAAGACACGGCAGACTGATGCTGAGACTACAAAGGCAAGGACTACATCTCAAGAGACTTCCATGCTTGAGTCAAATATCATATTGTAAAGCTAATTGCATGCAGGCACTTAAAGAACAAAGTGAATTTCCAAGTGAAGTTCCAAATGTCATTTATGTATTTTTTCCATTGAGTATTCATTTGTGTATAGAGGGCAATTTTAGAAACACACTTAGTCTGATTTTTAGAGCCTTACTTTTACTGTGCATATTGATCTAGGTGAAAGAGACTATAAAATGTACTTCAGTTCTGTTTCACATTCAGGCTTCCACCAAAACATTCTCTCTTTGTCACTTTGTAACTCACTTAATATTTAATTATTTTTTAAGGGAAACAAGAAACGCAGATTCACTGGGGCACGTCATTTTGTTTGACACTTTGAAGGCATTTGATGGAAAAGTATTGAACGGCTGAATAAATTAATGTATTTTTCTTTCTTTCGCCTTCTTTTTTTCATGCTTACTTTTTTCATTCCTTCCATGCTTTTACATCCAAGAGAGCTAATTTAAAGGAACAAAACAGTCAAGGTTGAAATAACAAACTGACCCACCCCCCATAGACTATAGGATGACATGTGTGGTTAATTATTGAAGATGGTCCTATAGTTTTAATAAATTAAATACAGAAACAAGAGATCATTTTCTAACACACACATTTGGAATTAAAGTCAGGATAACATGCAAAGCCTACAAAACCATTATAAATGAATTAAATCATGGTTATTATTATTATTCTAACATCATAAGCTATTACAGTTCATTACATAACTCATCTCCATTCAGTTTTTTAAAGTAGTAACTAACACTGGAGTCTGAGAAAGTCTCTATTGTAATTACCCCCAATGTCATCAACATTTCCCCACTGTGCTGGCACGAATTCCCTCCCATTTTTTCCCTGTCCTTTTCATGCTAGATGGAGGCTGGATTTAGGATGAAGGTCTTGGGAGTCACATGGACCAAAGTTTTTGATTGATGTCCAAGAGCCATTACTACACTTTCTCAGACGTATAGAGTAGTGCTGAACTTTGATGGTGACTTTAAATGTAGCAAATCCCATTAGCTGAGTGTTCTATTGTCTTTGAATGCAGTTCTTTTGTTCTGATGCTTTTCATCATGTTTCAAACCTCCGGACAGCGTCAGTTCATTTAAACGGATCCTTTTGCAACTTCACAAGACTTTTTAAAGAAGACAATCAACATGACTGAGGAGAGCAAAGCCGAACACAGAGCAGAAAGCGGGAAAGACTTGGAGAAACAGCTTCGTTTACGTGTTTGCGTTTTGAACGAACTTTTAAAGACCGAACGGGATTATGTTGGGACGCTGGAGTTTCTTTCGGTAAGTGAGCCGTGGGTAACTATTTTACTTCATATGTTTAAACCCATAATAGGGTACTTGTAGTTCTGGTTAAAATGGATAACACCCCATCTACACGGTTTCAACGTGACAATTAGCGCTCAGTTTTAATCAAGGAGGGTTTCTACACTGCAAGCGCGCGAATCATTTTGGCTGTTTAATCTCAGCGCCAAAAACATCACAGTTTCACTATGCAAATTTAGGGGCCATTAACACGCAACGCATTTTTTTCTTTCGTCTTCGCTGTTTTTATATTTTAAAAATAAACTTGCGCTTGGCGGACGTCTTTGCGCCGCGTCTCGCGCAGAAGTGCTGCGTTTTTTAGACGCCGTGTCGATTTATTTAGTTTGAACGACCCCTTACTTTATACAACTTAATTTATTAAACTGAGAGAGATGAAGCTTTTTCGCGCCTGTAGAGATTGAGTACATATAACTACCGAACGCGTCTGTTTAGCATGCAGGGAGTGAAAAAGCAGCAACAGATGTCTGGTGGTGAACCTCAAAACCCAGACTGCGACACCCCTGTCAATCCAACTGATCGCTTTGGTTTGTTGCTCTATCTATGAAGGAAAATCACTTGTCTCAGAATCACTTGTCTCAGTTTTACATGTGAATCACCCCCCCCCCCCTCCCCCCACCAGTGTACTGTACACTGAAAGCCATAAATTGGATTATTAGAAACTTTTCCCCTCAATCCCATTGAGTAATGGAGTCTCCCAAAACTTCAGTATTTAAGTTCAGTTGACTTGGTTTTCAAGTAGAGTTAACTATTTAAATTGAGTTAACTTCATGGAAGTAGACTTAAATCAGATTTTAATGTACATATTGTTGTTTTTACTGTTGTGCATTTTTAACAACAGCACAGCTCAAATAAAGATGATAACTGATTCTAGGTCAGTTATTAAATAATTCTTGACAGAAATGCATATATGTACTTCCGCTGCACATGCACACAGAGCACTGAGATAGTGTGACCAGGGTCCAACTTGACCAAAGAGACACAGATCACCCTAATGATGACATTACATCAAACATCTGTTTGCAACAAAGCATAAATAATACAACAAAAGAGCTAAAACATCTATTAATTCTTAATAACAATTATTTAAATTCCCCAATCTGTTCCCTCTGACCAAGGAAACATAATTCAAGCAGCAAGGGATTGTGGGTATTCCCCAAAGCCTCAATTTTGTACTCAGAAGTTTGAGTTATTAACACTTCAAATTTGAAGTCTATGGATTTTTAAGAAAAATAAGTTCAGTGAACATAAATATTTGAGATATGAGTCCAAAACTTGACATTTCAAGTAATGCTAAATTAAGACAACTTGATTTTTACAGTAATGACAACTTTTACAGGTTTACAGAGTAATTAAATTACCATATTACTTGGAAAACTGCAAGCACAAGAAATAGAGTATTTTAAATCGTCCAAGGTGCTCATCAGCACTAAGTGTAGGTCGAACATTTCTGCAAGTCATACAACAAATTGCAGAAGACAAGATTTCTTTGGTGAGTTATTAAAACATATTTTGATAGTTATTAGTTATCATTAATAGTTTGGTTATTTAGATCATTTGTAGCCTATTTATTAATGTGAAATTTCCATATGTTGCATTTTGTTGATTTACATATAGATAGGATTATTTAAAATGTATATAAACGAGACATTTTTGATTACAGAGTAAAATCTCAAACAGGAAAAATCTCCAAAATGCAATGTTATCATTTTGTGTATAATTATTATTTTCATGATGAATATCTTAACCAGCGATCCATCTGTCCGTGTAATGCTCCAGTAAGGCTCAGTTAGCAAGTTTGTAGGTAAATGCCTTTAACTGAGTCTGAGCCAGAACTAAGAGAGCGCAGGTGGGTTCAGAATGAAAAGCTCTTTCACTGGCACACTGTGGGCTTGCACATCAACTAATGTAATTTCTGCCTGCACTGGTGGATTAAAGGGTGTAAAGACAGGAAGGAAAGGAAGCGGTTTAAAACAATGCAGCCATGCTTTTCAGACACAAAGAAAATATTCTGCAGTTAAAGAAACTAGTGGCCAGTTATGCACATATACTTTGATGTTAATTAATTTAAAATTGAGCAGAAGTTAAAGTATGAATTGGTATACAATGTTATTCTTTCAGAGTTACCACTCTGAAATGAATGATCGTATTTTGCTGTATATTAGAGCCTGAAAGAACCACCAGATGGTACAGTCATGATTTCATGATTTCTGTGTTTCGAGACTCAGCTGATGTACTATGCGAATTTAGAAGATAGTTTAGGGCACTGTGTTGTTTGTTGTAAAAATGACCCGTGTTCCCACCCATAATGCACATTCACATGCTACTTGTAGACTGTCACAGGTGGTTCCCATGTCGGCACAAGATTTCACTTTCAGTTGGACAAAATTAAATATGACTCAACATGATTTTGTTACTGCTCCGGCTTCCTCCCACCATCCAAAGACATGCAGGCTAGGTTAATTGGTGTCTCCAAAAATTGCCCTAGGTGTGGATGTGAGTGCGAGTGTGTGTCTGTCTATGTGTGGCCCTGCGATGAACTGGCGACCTGTCCAGGGTGTACCCCGCCTTTCGCCCAATGTTAGCTGGGATAGGCTCCAGCCCCCCGCGACCCTGTACACAGGATAAGCGGTTGATGATGGATGGATGGATGGATGATTTTGTTACATTTATAAAAATAAAAAAAAAGAACAAGAATTTTCAGTTATTGTTTGTCATTTGGAAGTGTTGATTAAAAGATGTTCTAAAACCCTCTGCCATGGTATAATTTGTTGATTTGTAACTCTTTTGCAACCCCATCACTTTAACAAAGTGCTGGTTTACTTCATTCAAATTATTCTCAATAGGTTTGCAGTTCCAATCAACACATTTCAAAGCCTCCTCTAAACTGCATTATACATTCTGAAAGTGGTGAAAAAGTTCTTCTTTTAAGATGAAAGCTTGTGTTGTACCCCCTGAGTGTGTTTTGGAGGCCAAGTCACTGGGAAATGTAACACACAGTTCTCTCAAGGATCAAAGGCTCCATGGGTGCCACTGTAGGTCTATGACTGATCACTTTTAAATGATAATTTTCCGTAATAATGCCCAAATGAGAATTCCTTAATATCTAGACCAGAGATGGCCAATAGATGGCTTCGGGCTAAACTAAGGAAGCCTAAGAAGAAGTGAACCTAGACGATAACAACAGTCCACGGTTGAGGACAATGGTTGTCGGGAGGTGGTATTTCATTGCCTGGAAGTCCCAGAGGATTGGTGCCATGCCGAACAGAGGGCATTTTGTGTTTGTGAGAATTAGACGAAGGGGTCCATTCCAGACAATATGGCTCCCCGGTGGAACTGGTCTGGAGGTATTGCCAGGAGGGGGACTGTGACGTCAGAGCCTGGGCTCTGTGCCCTCTGTTGTAAACAACATTTCCTGGTGGAGGAATTCCAGAGAGCTTAAAAAAGGAAACAATGGTGGATAAGGGTTAGCTAGTTCCGATCAATTTACTGTACCTTCACAGCTAGTTTGTTCTTTGACAAAATATGTTCTTGAAACTTGTTCTTTGCACATAGGCCTATTTTATGTAAAATACCAGGCGTGCTAACTGGCAGTTACTTGGCATGCCCCACAATTGTCTTGCTATCAGATGAGCCAACACCAGTGTTTGGCAATTCTCAGAGGAAGTCTTTTCTGAGATATCCCTAGAATTACTTATGTAACAGCTTAATATAGATCTGAGAGTGGGAGGTTTCAAATAATGAGAGCTAAAGGCTAAGAAAATAACAGTCCCCCTTAGTTCGCTAAATTAATTTGATTTAAACCTGCTCAGTTGTACACACTTCTATTTACATCCTGATCTCATGAAAATTATGTGATTGTGTTAACGCATAGAGACATTTTGCCATGTATTGCGGCAGTTCAGATGTGAAATGTCCTCTGTTTAAATGTCCGCTGGCAATACAAGTGTTCTCCCAAACAGTGTTTTTAAGGTTAATGCTCTATCGAGTTTTAAATCAACAAAACCTTCCTCCCTTTCCTAAACCTTAAACCTAAACCTAACTGATAGTGTCATAAAAAGCAGATGAAAAAAGCAATTGCTGAAGCAACCATGTCATTTTTTGTGCTTCTATGACAATTTTGGCTCACATGTCGATTTGTGTGCTTTTCAGGACTCGTACCCTGGTCCTTTGCCTCACAAGTGCAACACTCTATCAGTTAAGCTACTGCGCAATTTTGTCCATGCTCAAACAAGCTTATTAATTTAGTTGGTTATGTAATGCAAACATTAAAATGTATCACCTTACATTTTAAGTTGTGCACTATGGTTAAAGGGTTTTGATACCATAAGATAACATTGTGTGGGGAAAAGGGCAAAAAGTGTTTATGTTTTTTAATCTGTCCTGGGGCTGGTTGCATAAAAATGTTTTAGACTAGTCCTACCAGTTTATTGTCTAAAATTTTGGTCTGAACTTTTTCATTCAGTTGCATAACAACTTAGATAGGTCTAAATTAAGTGTGTTCACACTTGTAGTTTGGTTCTCTGGGTTCTCTTGGTCCGGACCAAAAGAAAAAATGATACATTTAGTCCTGGTTTGCTTAGCGTTCACACTGGCATTTTTAACACTGAACTTACAGATACAAAACAAAAGCCATAAGGATAAGGTCACTAACTAATTGAACAGCTTTTATGATGCATATATATTACTGTAAAGGGATTTAAATGGGCAAGGAGGAGGCGAGAACTGGCTTGACAATATTAATAATAGTTTAATGAAAAACTTAAACAAACGACACCAACACACACATGATGGTCAGCTAACCGTAAACGATCTCTCTCTCTCTCACACCACCATCTGCAGTAGGCCTTTATCCCTCTCAACGAGGCTTAATTAGCCTGATAAGGTGTGCAGAATCACCACCCGCCCTGTCACAATTACATTTACATTTACATTTATTCATTTGGCAGACGCTTTTATCCAAAGTGACTTACAAGAGAGGAAAACATAAGCAAATCATCTTAAGGAGACAGTGGTATGAAAAGTGCCATATTACAAAGTTTCATTAGCATCAGAATAGTATTCAAAACAGATTACTTATTTTTTTTGTGACTGGCTAAGTGCTCATGGAAAATATGTGTTTTAAGTAATTTTACATTCCACCAACATGGTATGATGAAGCTGAAAGGCCAGGAAAGTTTTCCCTGTCTGTTGCTCACTTCGACGTTGTGTCAAGTGAATCGACACTACGGGACTTTCTTGAAAGCCACTCCAGCCACCCCCTGCGTCTCTCCTTTTTTCACAAGATTTTGAGGACGACCCGGCTGGCGATGGAGGTGATTTGGGGATGGCAGCGGGCTAGATCCAGCGGGATCCAAACGCCAGGCAGCTGCGCCTCAACCAGGACCCAGCACTCAGCCCCGGCGTCGAGCGCCTCCCAAACGTCCTCGAGGACCCGGAAGGCTCCCAAGCGTTCCTGAGATGGACAACCCAGGGAACGAGATGTTTACTCCGGAGCTGGTAAGCAGACCACTACGTCCCCCATTGGAAGGCCGGGAGGAAAATCCTTTTTTTCCTTTGCCGCACCCCCTTTGGGCTGCGGTACCCACATTCTCGATAAAAGAGCGACTATATAATTTCTGGGTCATCTGGCCCACAAATGCCATTCTCACGGCAACCCAGTGCCACACTCCAGCAGTCCTGGCAACCCGGACGCAGACCCCTTGCCTCCGAACCCACGACTGCTGCCCCCCGGCCAGCTGGTTCAAACGAGTCTAGAGGACACATGGCACCTCCTCCTCGGTCACTAACCCACCCCCTGACAGGTCTGCTCTGCTGTGAAGCCTCACCAGGTACATTCAAAAGCGATCGACCCCCTAGTGCCCCTCGCACAGAGATTGGACGCATAACTTTCACTTCCCAACCCGTTACGCTGGCTGGCCAGGACCATCCGACTCAGCTATGCGCTTCAGTTCGCAGGGCCCCGCCCCCTTTCGGCGGCATCAGCTTTACCTCAGTGCATGGCGAAGATGCCAACACCCTACATGCAGGGATCACGACTGTTTTACTCAAAGACCGATAGAGCCTTTCCCTCCTGCCAAGATGAAGAAGGGTTTCTACAGACCTTCATACCCAAGAAAGGCAGCGGCTTACGACCGATCTTGGACTTGTGAGTTTTCAACCGGGCCTTACACAAACTCCCATTCAAAATGCTCACGCAAAAACACATTCTAACTTGCGTCCAGCATCAAGATTGTTTCGCAGCAGTAGAACTGAAGGACGCGCACATCCACGTCTCTATCTTGCCTCGACACCAACCCTTCCGACGGTTCGAGTTCGACAGTCAGGCATACCAGTACAAGGTCCTCCCCTTCGGCATATCCCTGTCTCCTCGCGTTTTCACGAAGGTTGCAGGGGCAGCCCTTGCCCGGCTAAGGGAAGTTGCATACTCAATTTCCTCACTGTCTCACTCTCGAGAGTCACTGTGCACCCACAGGGACCAGGTGCTCAGGCACCTCAGCCAGCTAGGTTTTCAGGTCAACTGGGAAAAGGGCACGCTCACCCTCTTTTCTCGACATGGAGTTAGACTCAGTCTCAATGTCAGTGCGCCTCACCAACGAGCACGTGCAGTCGCTGATAAAATGCCTCACCTTATTCAAGCCAGGCACAGCGGTTCCTCTAAAACATTTCCAGAGGCTCCTGGGGCATATGTCATCCTCCATGGCGGTCGCGCCACTGGGGTTGATGCATATGAGACCGCTTCAGCACTGGCTTCAGACTCGAGTCCTGAGATGGCACATACCGTGTGTTCATCACCTCCGCTTGCCACCAGAATTTCAACCCCTAGACAGACCTATGTTTTCTACGGAGAGGAGTCCCCCTAAAGCAGGTGTCCCGATGCTTTCTGGTCACCACAGACGCCTCTGAACAGGGTTGGGGCGCCGTGTGCAACAGGCACGCATCTGCCGGTTCCTGGATGGGGCCTCAGCTGGGTTGGCACATCAACTGGCTAGAGTTGCTGGCTGTAATCCTTGCCATGTGGAGGTTTCTCCTGCTACTTCGGGACAAGCACGTCTTGATTCGCTTAGACAGCACTGCCACGATAGTGTACATAAATTGCCAAGGCAGCGTGTGCTCTTGTCACATATCACAACTTGCCCGCCATCTCCTCCTTTGGAGCCAGTAGCAACTCAGGTCGTTGCGTGCCACACATATCCCGAGCAACCTCAACATGGCAGCGGATGCGCTGTCATGACAGGTCTCACTCAGCGAAGAGTGGAGGCTCCACCTCCAGGCGGTCCAGCTGATTTGGGAGTGGTTCGGCAAAGCACAGGTTGACCTGGTCGCTTCTCAAGAGACCTTCCACTGCCGCTCTGGTACTCCCTAATGGAGGATCCCCTCGGGACAGTCGTGCTGGCACACATCTGGCCCGGGGGGCTGCGCAAATACGCATTGTCTACTTGCACGGGTGCTGTGCAAGGTCAGGGAGGACGAAGAGCAAGTCACTCTGGTTGCCCCCTATTGGCCCACACGGACTTGGTTGTCGGATCTCACGCTCCTCACGACAGCCCCTCCCTGGCAAATTCCCCTGAGGAAGGACCTTCTTTCTCAGGGACGGGGCACCCTCTGGCATAAATCTTCATTAGCAGTCGCTGTGGTGGAGTTGGGCTGGAAAGACAAGTACAGTTGCGTGTCATCAGCGTAGCAGTGGTAAGAGAAGCCATCTGCCTGAATGATGGTCCCAGTGATGTTGTGTATATAGAGAAGATATATGGCCCAAGCACTGATCCCAGAGGTACACCAGTAAGTACCTGATGTGGCTTGGATACCTCACCTCTCCAGGCTACCTTGAAGAACCTACCTGAGAAGTAGGAATTAAACCAGTCAAGCACAGTTCCTGTGATGCTCAGCGAGGAAAGATTGGAGAGTATGGTCTGATGGTTGACTGTGTCAAAGGCTGCAGAAAGGTCCAGCAGAATCAGGACGGATGATCTGGTCTCAGCGATTCAATGACAGACAGCAGGACATTCTCGGTGGAGTGTCCGCTTTGCATTTGCATTTGAGATTGCATTTCACATATTTTGCAACGGAACCTGCCGAACATCCAAAACAATTCTGGCTGCTTGGCTAAATGTGCTTGTTGGACCCACTTTCCCTTAACCTATCACTGAACATTTTGAACACTGAGCATTTTTGTGTTTTTTTCCAGTATACTGAATATATGCTTGTATGACCAAATGTTAATAAGGAACTTTACCTCCTTATTGCACCATGTTTGCCCTCTGCACATTTTGTTTTGTGTACACCGCTCTTTCTATATTATCAAATCACGTGATTTTTAGGGTCACATCTTGTGACATCACATCCTGTTATTGGTCCATTTAGATATCTTTGGTCCATGCTGCGTTCATATATCAGTCGGACCGCACCATAGTTCATGGTTCAGGGGGTCTTGGTCTGCTTGTTTGGTGTGCACCAAGGTTAGGATGGCAGCGTTCACACTTGTTCATATGAACGTCACGAAAAAAGCAATCACACTAGAGTTCGTTTTAATCAAACCAAACATGCTAAGTGTGAACACACTCTAAGACAAAAATGTTAGACTGCAGACTCAAACTTAAAATCCCTACATTTGTTCATTACAATCGATTTTGAAGCATTGCATTCTTCTAATAAGCAATTTTTTTCCAGCAATGGAAAATATTTTTATATTTGAGCAATTTCTGTGTTGAGTGCCCATTGTCCATCATTTTATTTAAGCGGTTCAGTGTCTTACTTTTCCCACAATGCAATGACAATTAGACTGTCTTACTAAAACTGTGAGCTTGTTATATGCAACAGGCTTTCTATGGCGTCTTTAGCTAGTCAAATACATTTTTAGACAAATTCTTATGCTAATGGCTATTTTTATGCAACTGGCCCCAGGGGATTGTTTTGAAAGGGAATAAACATCCTTGTTGTAGCTCCTCAAGTGTTCATTTCACCAGGAAACAAGCAATGCATACAATGAGCCATGTTAAAATTATTTAGCAGAAAAGTAGGTATAGTAATATGATTCTATGAAACCAAGTTTGGAAAATAACATTCACCATTAGTTCACTAAATTAAATTGAGTTTCTCTTTTGAGAGTCTGCTCATTTGTATGTGTATCTTGAATTTTGATAAAGGTCAATTAAGCAAGCTTGCTGCATTGATACAAAAAAATAGAACTAGAACTGACCAGCAAACTGCATGCATGAGTTCTTGAAGAAGGAAACAGACAGGAGAGAGCAGGGGAAAAGCTTTCATGTCCTACTTTAGTAGTAAAACAGAACCAAGTCACTGCATAATGTGTTCTCTGGAGTATCAGCTGTGGATTAAGTGGTCCCTCAGCAGCGTTTTCCTCTCACTATACACTGTTGGGTTAGGAGAAGTTGACCACCAAATATAAATATTTTTAAACCTTAATAATAGAACTTAAAAAGGGATTTTTGCTCCACAAACTACCGATGGCTCAGCGGTTAAGGCTCTGGATTACTGACCAGAAGGTTGGGGGTTCAAGCCCCAGCACCACCAAGACACCACTGTGTGGCCCTTGAGCAAGGCCCTTGATCCTATCTGCTCCAGGGGCGCCGAATCATGGCTGACCCTGCACTCTGAACCCAGCATAGCTGGGATATGTGAAAAATAAATAATTTCACTGTATATATGCAGAAATGTATGTATAATGTGACAATTGGGCAATTAAATTAAAAAATTAAATTAATTAAATTAAATCTACAGAGAAATTTGTTTGTGTCACAGATCTTCCGGACACTCCCAGCACTAATACTTTACAATCCCTCTCCCCTGAGTACTGATCTTCTGCACCTGTCACTCATATCTTTGTTAACTGGACAAGCGCTGCAATGAGCACAACCTCTCTGGGATCAAAATAGCACAGTTACTCAGTCCCTTGATAGATTTACCCGACATTTCAGAGAGGTTTTTGGTTACCCGGTTGGAGATACTTCGGTTGGTGAACAACTCTATAACCTCCGTCAGGGTAAGAGCACTATAAATGAGTACGCCCTTAAATTCCACACCCTAGCAGCATCCAGCGGATGGAATGAATCATCACTCCTCACTATCTACCACCTGGGACTTGAACCAAGGTTACGGTTGCATCTTTCATCCTTTGATGATACTATGGGGCTAGAGCGCTTCATCCAGCTCTCCAACAGAGTGGCAAATAGCATGAGGTCCTGCCTCGATGAGCTGCCCGCTTCACAGCTCCCGCTTGTCACCTCGCAACACCCCTCAACCCATACCACAGAACCGGACAGTGATGTAATGCAGTTGGATGCTTTCCGATTGTCCCTGACAGAACGCCAACGCCAGCTGACCCAGAGGTTGTGCTTGTACTGTGGTAAAAAGGGACACGTCATCTCTGCGTGTCCCATTCGACGTCCTCACCCACTGGTGAGTCACTTACACACTCCAAGGATTTGTTCCTCCCCTCTTTTAACTAATGTTTCACTTACTGCTTCTGTTTTCTCATTCCTAGTACCTGCACTTCTCAACTCCAGGTCAGCCAGTAACTTCATTTCCGGTGCGCAACCAGCTCCGTCTCCAAAGATGGCCATGTGAACCCAACTTTCAAATTCAAACCACAAACGGCAAAGCTTTAGGTAAGGGGTACATCTGCCACTGGGCAGGCCCCGTCAAATTACAAGTTGGATGCTTGCACACAGAAGAAATCACCTTACTGGTTTTAGAAAACTCCACCTCCGATATTATCTTGGGGCATCCTTGGCTCATCCATCATTCCCCGGTCATCTGCTGGTCAACAGGTGATGTCCTGAAGTGGGGAGAAAAATGCTTCCCAACCTGTTTCCCTAACTTACCTACTCCGAACCACCTTAATATAGTCAAGGAACCTCTTCTCCTCAATCTAAATACCACCACAATTGAAAGCCCGACCAGCTCACAGTCTGTTGAGATCGCTCCATGCTACTCCCACTTCCAGGACGTTTTCTGCCCCTTTGTGCCTCACGGTTACCACCTCACCGACCATGGGACTGCGCAATTGACCTTCTTCCTGGTGAGCCAGTGCCCAGAGGTAAAATATACCCTCTCTCCATCCCAGAACAAGGAGCCATGGAGGAGTACATCGAGGAGGCCCTTTCCCAGAGTTACATCCGTCCGTCCACTTCACCTGCTGCTTCTAGCTTCTTCTTTGTGGCCAAGAAGGATGGAGGCCTCCGTCCCTGCATAGATTACAGCTCCCTCAACAAAATAACCATGAAGTTCCGGTATCCTCTTCCCCTCGTTCCTGCTGCGTTAGAATTGTTGAGAGGATCGACTATGTTCACCAAACTTGACCTGCGCAGCGCCTATAACCTCATTCGGATCCGGAGGGGAGACGAATGGAAGACAGCCTCTGTGACACCAACAGATCACTATGAATACAGGGTGATGCCATATGGCCTGGTCAGTGCCCCCTCTGTGTTCCAGGGCTTCATGAATGAAGTTTTCCGGGAGTATCTCCACCGATTCGTCATCGTATACATAGACGACATTCTAGTGTACTCCTTGAATGAGACTGACCATCGTCAACATGTCAAGCTTGTGTTGGAGAAGTTGAGGGAATACCACCTATACCTCAAGGCTGAGAAATGTTCTTTTCACCAGAAGACCCTCCAGTTCCTCGGATATAATATCAGTCCAGAAGGTATCCAAATGGACGAAGGGAAGGTAGAAGCTGTGCGCGCCTGGCCCACTCCAACCACCATTAAGGAACTCCAGCGCTTTCTTGGTTTCGCCAACTTCTACCGCCGGTTTATCAAGAACTTCAGCTCCCTCACTTCTCCACTTACCTCACTTCTAAAATCTAAGCCCAAATACTTATCCTGGACTCCCGCGGCCTCCAATGCTTTCCAACACCTTTAGATTGCCTTCACTACAGTATCCCTTCTCAACCATCCTAATCCCAGCAAACCTTTCGTGATCGAGGTCGATGACTCAACCTCAGGCGTCCTTTCGCAGCAGCAGGTGAAACCACCCAGACTCCACACTTGCGCCTACTTTTCTAAGAATCTCAACTCAGCAGAACAAAATTACGATATTGGGAACAGGGAGCTCTTGGCAATCAAACTGGCACTTGAGGAGTGGCGACATTGGCTTGAGGGGGCCCAATTTCCTTTCCTGGTACTCACAGACCATAAAAACCTGGAGTATCTTCGGGAAGCTTGCCGCTTAAACCCTCACCAAGCATGATGGGCACTCTTCTTCTCGCGCTTCAACTTCACTATCTCCTATCGTCCAGGTGAATATCAAGATAGATGCCCTTTCCCCTCTCTACACTCCTGAAGAAACCCATGAGAAACCAGACACTATTCTTCCTCCCTGCATAGTAGTTAGCCCAATTCAATGGTCCCTGGATGATGACATCGCTGAGGCTTCTGCCACTGAGCCAGCTCCGCCAAACTGTCCTGCCGATAAGACCTATGTCCCCTCTACCCTACAACTAACTCTATTCTTTACACTCCTCCTTGGGCACTGGCCACCCGGGAACCAATAGGACCCTCTCACTCCTCCAGGACCGGTTCTGGTGGCCACGTATGGACCGTGATGTCCAAAGGTTCATCCAGGGATGTGTCAAATGTGCCATCTCCCGAACTCCATGCTGACTTCCAGCTGGCAAACTCCTTCCTCTGCCCATCCCTTGTTGGCCCTGGTCACACCTAGGGGTCAATTTTATCACTGATTTAACATCCTCCGAGGGTTTTACATGCATTCTGGTGGCAGTAGATCGTTTCTCTAAGGTCTGTAAGTTACTTCCCCTCAAACGACTTCCCACCGCCCTAGAAACTGTGGAAACTCTTTTCAATCACGTTTTCCGCAATTACGGAATCCCTGAGGATATCGTCTCCGACAGAGGGCCGTAGTTCATCTCCCGAGTCTGGAAGGCTTTCTTTTCGCTCCTAGGGGTAACCATAAGTCTTTCCTCTGTTTACCATCCACAGAGTAATGGTCAGACAAAAAGGAAGATTCAGGAGATCAGTCGTTTTCTCAGAACCTTCTGCCATCACCGACAAGAATCGCTGGAGTTGTTTTCTGTCCTGGGCTGAGTACGCACAGAACTCTCTACGTCAACCCTCCACTAAACTTACACCATTCCAGTGCGTATTGGGCTACCAACCTTCTCTCTTCCCATGGTCTGGTGAACCATCTGAAGTGCCAGCTGTTGACTATTGGTTTAAGGAGAGTGAGAGGGTCTGGGACTTGGCTCACCACCACCTGCTATGGGCTGTGCGCCGCCAGAAATGTCTCGTTGACACCCGGAGATCACCCACTCCGGCTTACCATCCAGGGCAGAAGGTGTGGCTCTCCACGAGGGACATCCACCCGTCCCTCTCTCCTAACTCCTCAGAATCGGATCCTGCTAATGCTCCACCCCAGCCACTACTCCTGGAAGACGGACCGGCCTATGCAGTTCAAGACGTCCTGGACTCCCGACGCCGTAGGGGTCGTCTCGAGTACCTCATTAATTGGGAGGGGTATGGTCCTGAGGAAAGATCATGGGTACCTCGTAATGACATCCTGGATCACACCCTTCTTTCACACTTCCACGATACCCACCCTGGTCGTCCAGCCCCTGACCACGTCCACGGCGTCAGGTTTCACGTCCCTCTGGAGCGTTCTGTGGTGGGGGTGTTAATGTTACAGATCTTCCGGACACTCCCAGCACTAATACTTTACAATCCCTCTCCTCTGAGTACTGATCTCCTGCACCTGTCACTCGTATCTGCATCAATCAGCTCCACATCATAAAAGCACAATCCACCTTTCACTCTTCATCTTGTCTCGACTACATATACAGTCTCACTCACCTGCTACCAAGTGATTACTTCCTTCGATGATATCCCAAGCCCTTCTCTCCATCGCTCCATCAACGATTTCCCAAGCTGTTCTCTCCTTCGCACCACTGACGATATCCCAAGTTCTCCTCTCCATCACCCCTTTGAAGACATCCCAAGTTCTTCACTTCCCTTGTTTACTTCTTTAATAAACATAACCTCCGGGTTCAACGCTACCTACGAGTCTGGGTGTTTGTTACAGTTTGAAGATGACGTGGTGCATTTTTCTAAATAAGACTCAACATTGTCGGATTCCCACAGTTTGACTCATTGAACACAAATTATGCCAATTGCAATGGATAGGTTGATGTAAGAAACAAATCAATAATTAAAATTAAAAACTTTAAATCATTGCTTCCACCCAGTACTGTATTGCTGTTTGAAATGAACTAACACCAACCTTTCGATTTGCTTCAAAAGACATTAATTCAGGGGTCGGGAACCTATGGCTCGCGAGCCACATATGGCTCTTTTCAGGATTTTATATGGCTCTCCGATTTTCAAATGTTGACTGAAAATACACCATCGAAAATGATGATAAATTATTTTTAAACTATTAGCATTTTTGATTAATTATGAATGTGTAAAAGTAAATTAAATATTTTCAAAATATTTATTTAAGAAATCGTAGCTTAATATGATTGACAGCGGCGTTTGGCCTGTAGCCAGCCTACCTTTCAGAGAGCTGACATTTAATTGGCCGAAGTGGTTAGGCCTGCGTCAAGTCAAGATCAAGTTAAACAACTACAGCTAGCAAAATTAAAAATCATAATCAACGAGAAAAAATGGCGAAAAGAAAAAAAGACGTCGCTTATCGTTCATTTCAGCCCGAATGGACGGATCAATTTGCATTTGTAGAAAAGTTGGGGTCCGCAGTGTGTCTCATTTGCAATGAACGTATTGCGTCGCTCAAAAAGTCAAATATTAAGAGACATTTTGAGACGCACCATGCAGCATTTGCCGCAAAATATCCCGATGGAGAATGCAGGAGAAAAGCTTGCGCTGAGCTTCAGCGGAGAATGGAAACCGGACAGCAGCAGTTGCTAGCATGGACTAATAAAGGCGGGAATCTGAATTCTGCGAGCTTTGCTGGCGCTCTGGAGATTGTGCGGCATGGGAAACCATTTACAGATGGAGACTACATTAAGGGTTGCATGCTCAGTGTGGCAAAAGAACTGTTTAACGACCTCCCAAACAAGGATAAAATTATCCAAAAAATAGAAGACATGCCTTTCTCTGCTAGAACTGTTCATGATCGTGCAATTGTGATGGCACGCCAGATAGAGGAGATGCAAATAAATGACATCAGTTCAGGAAGTTACTTTTCTCTTTCCTTGGATGAGTCTACCGATGTGAGCAATATAGCACAGCTAAGCATAATCGGGCGGTATGTGACGGGTGATACAGTCCGTGAAGAGAGTCTCGCTGTTTTGCCGATGAAAGATACAACAAGAGGCGAGGATGTGTTAAAATCTCTGATGGACTTTGCTGCAGAGAAACATCTACCACTGAATAAGCTTATATCTGTGTGTACTGATGGAGCACCCAGTATGTTAGGGAAACATAAAGGATTCGTTGCCCTTCTATGTGAGCAAGAGGAGCGGCCCATCTTAAACTTTCATTGCATTGTACATCAAGAGGCACTGTGTGCTCAGTCGTGTGGAGAGGAACTTCGCGAAGTAATGTCATTGGTCGTTCACGTTGTGAACTTCATTGTGGCCCGAGCTTTAAATGATCGCCAGTTTAAGGCCCTGTTGGATGAAGTGGGGAGTAATTATCCAGGGCTGCTTTTGCACAGCAATGTGCGTTGGTTATCCAGGGGAAAAGTGCTTACCCGCTTTGCTGCCTGTTTAAATGAAGTGAGGGCATTTCTGGAAATGAAAGGAAATGTTCATCCCGAGCTCACTGACATTGAGTGGCTCCTGAAGTTTCACTACCTGGTGGATATTACATGTCATATGAATCACCTCAATGTTAAAATGCAAGGCATTGGAAACACAATCTTGTCCCTGCAACAGGCAGTGTTTGCATTTGAAACAAAGCTGGAGCTGTTTATCAGGGACATTGAAAGTGTTCGTCTCCTGCACTTTGAAACATTGCGGGCATACAGAGAGGAATGCTTGGCGAGGGACGCCGCTCATCATTTTGACCTCCGTAAGCTCGCAGCCTTCACGTCTGATTTACTTATGTCTTTCAAATCACGCTTTATGGACTTCCGCAGACATGCCGATTTGTTCAAAGTGATAACTCATCCACATGTGTGCACCGTGGACGCACAAAACCTGAGTGTCTTCCCTGGCATCTCCATTAGAGATTTTGAGCTGGAAGCTGCTGAACTGAAGGTGTCGGATATGTGGGTGTCAAAATTTTTCTCTTTGAATACCGAACTGGAAAGCCTCGCTCGTCAGAGGGCAGAACTGGCAAAGCAACATAAGTGGGCAGATATGAGAAAACTCCAACGCGAAGACAATCTCATACTGAAAACCTGGAACGAACTTCCAGCCACTTTCAGCACAATGCGTAGCGTCAGTGTTGCTGTCTTGACAATGTTTGGCTCAACATACACATGCGAGCAGTCCTTCTCACATCTGAACAACATCAAAACCAGCCTGCGCTCAAGGTTAACAGATGACAGCCTGAATGCCTGCATGAAGCTAAATCTCACTAGTTATGACCCCAACTACAAAGCACTCAGCAAAATGATGCAGCAACAGAAATCTCATTAATGCAAGTAGGGTGCAATGTACTTCTTGTTAATTAATGTTGATTAATGTTCTTGTTAATTGATGACTTGTTTATGATGCCCGTTTCTCAATTTGTATGGTGTCTTAGGAGTGCTAGAAACCAGCACTATGTCAGTGAACAAAATATAGTATGAAGTATCTTACTTTGGTGTCAATGAGTGAAAAAAACAGCGTTATTGCCACCTACTGTTGTATATAGCTACCAGAACTACTAACAGTGCAAGTGTTATATTACTGCTGTTGTCATTAAATAAAAATGGACAAAAAATATTTCTAAAACACTCATTGCTGTGGCTGAGGCTCTTTTGAAAAATTTCTCCAAATTATTTTTTTTTTTGGCTCTTCTTAGTAAAAAGGTTCCCGACCCCTGCATTAATTGTTCGACTGGAGTCATGTAGATTACATTCATGCTGCCTAAATATGCCTTTTGGATGTCAGTTGGCCAGCAGCCTAATGGCTTACGTTATAAGTACAAATCTTAATTTGTGTTCTGCAGAAGAAAGACAGTCATGCACATCTCAAATGGCATCAGGGTAAGTGAATAATGAGAAAATTAAAATTTTTGAGTGAACTTTTCCTTTTATGCAAAGTGTAAATGGGGCAACATAGCCTTGGAGGTGAGTTCTTTTGACTTGAGCCAGGAAGAAACTACCCAGAAATTATTCAGAAAATTCTAGCAACTGCATAAAAACGTGCTAAAATCAAATTCATAAGCTTGGACAAATTGTCTGGATTCTGGAATATGATGTCTAGTTTGATTTCAAGCTTTCCATAGCATGCGTTACTGTATATACTCAACTGCTCTGATAGAATACAGAATACTCAATATTACTTTGTTATGAGTCCCTTACTATTTATTAACAGTCAGACTGAGGCATTTTGATTTGTTGGTATCACATAACCCGTGCTGAAACCGAAGGGGAGGATCACATCCTTTCCCAGACAGGCAGTGAACCCTGCAAACCCCTCCGTCAGGGTCACCGTTCTCCATTCTCAACCTTTTCCTCTTGGTATCCTGGTTTATCCATCTGTTGCACTGGAAACTGTTGGGCTCCTTTTCAGCCATTTGTCACTGATTGTGTTTAGCAAAGCAAACAAGCAGCACAAGAATTGATTTAAACATCTAGAGAGCCTTCTTGGGCATTCTGGATTGGACTCTATTTAAGGGATAGTTCACCTAAAATGAAAATTCTTTCAACATTTATTCACCCTCATGTTGTTCCAAACCCACCTGACCTTTTTCCCTCTTTTGTAGAATGGATAAAGAGATGTTAGGCAGAATATTGTAAGCCTCTGTTACATTCACTTTGACACCTTTTGCTCTTTTGCAGGGTTGGAAAATAATAATGGTGTTAGAATTTACATTTTTGGGTGAACCATCCCTTTAAAATTAAAAAGATGGCATTCCTTGCTGATACCAGGGTTATGGGTTCATGTTGGGTCTAGGCCATGATGAACTGGAAGTATGATAAGAGAATAATTGGAATGTGGACAGGACATGGTTGTCTTTGCCACCAGACTAACATTTCTCCTTTGTCAGCCAATTAGCAGGGAGCATTACTTTATTTCTCACATTAATACGCTCTCTCCCGCGGTCTCCCGCTCAATCTTCACGGCCTTCACCTCCTGCATATGTTCCATCCATTATGTCCCAATACATTGTTTACAAGAAGTTTTTCCCCTTGCTACATGGAGGGTCATTAAGATTCCAATCTTTCTAATGAGTTTGGGTTTATTTTTCCTCTGTTAAGTCAGATGGGTTCTCATGAAGCAGCAGATAGACATTATAACCAGCAAAGGCCTCCCTTTATCTTATACTTTCTAAGCAATAAGCTGAACTAACTCCCCAAGGCTCAGGGCAGGCCGCCTCATTCCACATGCACAGCATGAGAGCAAAATGTATCAGCCATTTTTCTATCCCAGTGACAGTCCAATTTATGCAAGAGAACAGAAGCTTTTTGTGCCCCAGGGAATTCAGAGGTAAGGTTCCGCATTCAATCTGAATGTACATGACTGTGCCTAAGGGGCCATTTACACAAACGTGTATATGTGCATGGACTGTTTTTAATTGTGTTTCTATGTAAACATTCGCTAGATGGAAAGTCTTTGACCTTTGCACCACGTCTCACTGTTTTTTCAGCATTTTGCACAGTAGTGTCAAATTTTAGACATCCTGTCAAGTTTAATGTAAACATTAAATATAAACATGTATGCAAATGTAACAGTAGCCAGCTTGTACGTAATAGCTGTGCAGTGAATAAACCTTGCTATTCTGGCTTTAAGAGGTGCACTAGAGACTGAAGCTAGGGGCCATGGGTTTAGGGATTGCCGTTTGAATCCTGCTCGGCCGATTCAAGTAGGACCGGTGACATAAACATGCACTAGATGGATGTCTTTGACCATTGCAGTGCATTTTTCTGTTTTTTCAGCTGAAGTGTATTTATTTATTTTTTTGCCAGTTTGTCAAGTTAAAAGTAATGTAAACATGCACTAGATGGACATTGTGGCAGGGCGGAGGGTCAAGCCGGTTCGGCAATATAAATCATATTTTAATTATAAACTTAAACAAAAGACAAAACACACACATGACGGACATGTCCGTAAACGATCTCTCTCTCCTGCACCACCCTCTGCAGTCGGCCTTTATCCCTCTCGGAGGCTTGATTAGCCTAATACGAGACCGGGTGTGCAGGATCACGACCCGGCCCCACCCTCTGCCTTGTATACCTGAAATATAAACATCTATGCAAACATGTGCTAGATGGACTTATTTCACCGTTGCGGCATGCGTCTTTTTCATAATCTCGCACAGGAGTGACACATTTTTAGACGTTGTATCAAGTTAAATGTAAACATTAAAAATAATTATCTAATTAAGCATGTGCTAGGTGGACATCTTTGACCATTTTGACTTGCTGTTCTTTCAACATCTCATGCAGGAATGCTGTGTTTTTTATGCCATTGTTAAGTTTAAAAATGACATAGTGCCCTGAGACACCTGCATTCTGTTCTATTCGTTGAACTGCATCCGGACACCTCTGATTGTCTCTGAAGAACAGTGGAGTTGTCGTTAGTGGGGAGGAATCTGGACCTTCCTGCTGTTGAGGTCTTGCAGTTGTTTGTTGCTTGTCAAATCAAGAAGCATCTAATCACCTGTGAAAGCTGTCCATCATTTTGCTTTAATTGAATCCCATGCTAGTTAAAAAGTCTGAAGAGATTTAGTTTATGACCCTTTGGGATTTTCTGTCATCATCAAGAAATGTGTTTTGTGCTGTCGTTTTACTTCTGGGGAGCAATTGATTTAGTGGTTAAACTACAGAACTGTCAGCTCTCTTGGGACAGCCATTGACATAGTAAAATTAATACATGCAGATACATGATTCACAATGATCACCTCTTGTGTGTTTTGAAAATTGTTTTACAATTGAAATGATCTGTGTCATGTTGCATTACTGTGCAGTCTGGTGTGTCATGTTTGTGAGTGCACACAGGACTGTGAGTGGCTCAGGCCGGTGAGTTCCTTCAGCTTTTGTTTCAGTGTGAGCAGGATTTCCTTCCTTCCTGCCCTTCCCCTCCTTTTACATTGTGCTGTTTCCTCTGCACATACACTGGCTGCAGATGCTCATGTGCAGCTCAGCACAACTAGATTCAACGGCAGGGCATTTGTCTAATATCAGCCTCTGGAAGACAATATCGGAATTAGAAACGCCCCTGGGCGCTTTGACAGTGCTACTGTAAAGAGTGCATACCCTCTAAATGATAAGTATTTTTAAATGATAAGTAGCTTTAATTTTTCAAAGTGAATGCCACTTCAGTCGCCACCTGTGTCGCTCCTTCTTCCCACAGGATTGGCAATGGAGGCGATTTGGGGATTGTCCTGCTAGCTTGAGTGTAAAAGTGCATGTTATGCATAGGCATGTTGCAAAATGGATCGCTTTGTAGTGTATACGATACAAAAGTATACAGGAGAGGAGGCAGATTCTGGCCCAAGCAAAAGGGAAGTATGATCACGAATATATAAAGTTGGGATTTTTGTGGACCGGTCCCGATGATGCACCGCTGCCACAGTGTGTTATTTACAAAGAGGTGCTAGCAAATTATAGTATGAGACCCTGTAAGCTCCGACATCACATTGAGGCCAAGCTCTAGTCTGGTGGCCAAGCCACTGGAATTTTTTGACAGAAAGCTGAAAGAATTGAAAAAACAAAAGAGTAATCCAGACTTTTAGCTCTGTTAATACTAAGGTGACTGAAGCATCATATCGCGTTGCTTTACGTATAGGACTGAGTTTCCCCACCTCTCTCGAAAAGCTATGAAAGTCCTCATCCCCTTCACCTCCACTTACATATGTGAGTGCAGGTTTTCTGCTTTGACCCTGCTTAAATGCAAATACCGATCAAGGTTGCTGGTGGAGGATGATTTATGTTTATTCCTTTCCATAGTGCAGCCCCGCATCGATCACCTGTGTGCATCAAAATGTAAGACTCATTGTTCCCACTGATGTAGGGGTGATGAAAATGATGAGGTAAAATCAGATTTTTTTTCTTTTCTTTTTTTTTGCTTAACGTAAGCCTATAATGGAAGTGATTTTTACACATTTGATACTGTGACAAAACAGCACTGTCCATAGTTGTTGTTGTATGATGTCTGATGTTGTATTATGCTCTTTGGTTATAGGGCTGTTGAGAATACTTAGTTTAGTTTTTTGACTGTGGAGGATTCTGTTCTGAAGGCTAATTTTAGTGTTCTCCCATTCATGAAGATAGGAGATTCACTGTCATGACTGGAAATAGCCTCCCAGGAGCATTCCAAAGATGGCCGACAGTGAACTGACTTGCTAGAAATTCTTTGTAACAGTCCCTTCTTCTGCTTGTGTGTAGACAAAGGCACGTTCATGTCCAGCAACTGTTGCTTTGTTTAGCATAATGCAAATCCTGCCCCATTGCAATCAGTTATTTGGAGAAATATTCCAACTGCCAGAGAAATTTAACTGTTGTAGGCCACAGTGGTTAAAAATTGGAAATTTTTTAAAAAAGAACAAAAAAAAAGCTGTTTTTGCTTTTGCTTTTTACTCATGCAAAACATGCAAAGGAGAGCAATGGTGGAAGATTTTCACAGTAAAATAATTTTAAAATATTTATATTTAAATAATTTGTTGGCTGTTCTTCACCAAAACCGATTGCACATTGTATGCCTTCAAAAGAATTGGAATAGGGACATAGACCTATTCCATACCTACTGTAGTCCATAGTGTGTCACTATCAACTGCCATTGTATTGAAATTAGTAAATTATGACTACATTTTAATTTTAGGGTGAACTATTATATTAGTGATTAAACATAAAGCAGCAAACCGGTGTAAATGTTGGAAACAAAAAGAAACTAAATGCACTGGAGCTGCCATTGCAAGCAATGAATCATGGCAGTGCCTGAAATATCAGTAGATATTGAAAGACATGGAAACGTTTTGGTATTGTCTGAGAACTTATGGAATATGTGAAAAGGCAGACTTTCTTACTTTTTATAAATGTCAAAATGCATGCCTTATTTTGAGATCTAATACTTTGAAACCTTTTCCTGCTTAAGGATATTGTCAATTCTTAGCTGGTCCTGGGTGCAGTGATTCTTTATCACTGATTTGTTATTCAAACTGCACATAATCAAAGGTCCGAGCCTGGTGACAAATCGAGTGTGCACCAGTTCAGCCTTCAGGCCAGTTGAAAGCTAGTGCCAGGGAGCAGGAAACAGCATGAACAGACTCACTCTGTGTTCATTGTACAGCTTTCAAAGTGAACCCCGAATTATTATTAACTGACAGACTCAATGATTGCTTCCAAAGTCTGATTTCCCTCAAACCTTTGCTGGCATGTTTTTTTTTGTGGCTCTACTGTGATCAGAGACAGACCACTGGAGACATCTTCCCTGTCTCTTATATTCTGCTAACCAATCTGGGCCTCCAGCAGAGTGACTGGCATGCTGAAGGGGTTAGTGAAGGCCACTATTCATTCACACACAAAGATGGCATTAATCCCGGAGCTCTTGGAGGGGCACTTTTGGACGGCCCTTTTCATTGACATTCAAGCTGTCTTTAGGGATTTCCAAATGGAAAGACAAAGTTGTTTTCTCTTTTACCCTGCATCCAGTCTGAGCTTAAAGGATACAAAATCACCAGTCAGGCCCAGGAAAATTGAATTGTAGTCAATGGCATAATCGTGTGTGCCAGGCATGCTGACTAAGCTTGAAACTTGCAGCATAAAATTCAGCTTAGTCACCAGATGCTCCATTCAGTTGCCAGTCGGTAATGGGATTTTGAGCCGTTAATCCATAAGAATAAACTTTGCACTGCATATGTGTTAACATTGAAGAAGCCATTATGGATATAATAATGGTAGATAAGATGAGAGAAATGAGAGAAAAGAAGTGCTTTTCTTGTCATTGAGACACAATTGGGAATGGAAGTTGAGCTGACATGATCACGACCCTCAAGCCATGGTTCCTCATGTTGTTCTTTTTTGTGATTAACATTTTTTTTTTATTGATTCACACGTCAAACAAAGAAAAGAAAAACATATACTGTATACACAGAATCAACATTTAACCCCCACTACCACCCCTCCCCCTCCCAATACCCAACCCCACCTGACCCTCAACAAACATCCCTATGGTCACACATGAGCACCCCCCCCCCCCCCCACCCCACCCCAACTCCACTTCGTCCTCCACTGCCCCACCCTGAGAGCCCTCCAAGAACACCAACCAACCGACATCCATCCCCTTAACTCTTCTGCCGATCATAACACTGGTTAGGACCCAATTTTGTATGTGTTTATTCCCTATATTGATGACTGCCCATCACCTAAAATACAGAGTCTGGGGCACAATTAAATTTGAGTGCCCAATACATCACACATAAAACTCTGAACCTTCAACCAAAAAGACCAAGCCTATACAATCTAGAGGGAATCGATATAAAATCTTGAATTGTATAATGCAAACGCTTGAATTTCTATAGGCAGACTTGATATTTTTTAGAGTCCTAGCCCACACTCCCTCCTCCAATACCAAGTTTAAATCTTTCTCCCATAATCTCTTGAGAGAAGTTGAAGCCCATCTGTTGACTCTGAATTAGCAGGGAGTAATACACTGATGCCTCATGACCTTTTCCAATAGCAGTAATCAGCACAGAGTATCTGCCGCTTTAGGGGGGTGTATGCTACTCCCCAAAATTGTACAGAGCAGGTGCTGCATCTGTAAATACCTAAAGAACTGAGATCTGGGAATCCCAAAATGTTGAACCAAATTCTCAAAGGATCTCAACACTCCACTCTCATATAGGTCAATGAGCTTATTAACCTCCCTCACAATCCACTCTGTCCAACAGAAAGGGGACATATTAATACATAACTTTGGATTCAGCCATATGCTCGAGGCAACATTTAAATAAATGTCAGATTTAAACACTCTGGACACTTTTGTCCATACCGAGTGCAAATGCAATATAACAGGGCATAACTTAAACTCTCCACATTAGTTTGATAGAAAGGCTTTGCAATGGCGAAATAGGGGCAAGAAGTTCCTGTTCAATACAAAACCAGGGAGGGGCTCCTTCAGGTGGAAGCGACCAATGCTCCAAATGTCTGAAATAGAATGCCTAATAATAAAACAAACTCTTGGGTAGGCTTAGTTCACCTTTGTCAATCGACCTATGCAACTTACTGAAAAGTAATCGTGGACGTTTACCACTCCAAATGAAGGACTTCGCTATACTGTCAAATTGCTTGAAATAAGAGAGGGGGGCATCTATAGGGAGAGACTATAGCAGGTAGTTGGTTGGAGACGAATAATAAAAGGGTTGGAGACGAATAATAAAATATCATTTGCATAAAGCAAAAGCTTATGCGCCACACCTCCCACCACCCCTGGAAAACCATTCTCCTTTCTTATCGCGGCTACTAATGGGTTCAGTGCAAGTAACTTAATCAAACAAATAAAAGTAAATAAGATAATAAGATAATCCCATTCTACCATATCAACCACCTTAAGTGACCTGAGTCTGATCATTTACCACTGACCACATGATATTGATGAAATACCTTATGTTATCAGAAGAGCTACGGCCCGGAATAAACTCCACCTGATCTATATGTATAAGAGATGTCAATTGGACAGTAACTCTTACACTCGCTTGGATCTTTATTCTATTTAAGAATCAGACATATCCGGGCTTGCATCATGGTTGGCAGAAGCTTTCCAATCTAAACTTTTAGCAAAAGCGGAGCCAGTTCCATAGCATAAGATCTAAAAACTCAGCACTCAGCTCCACAGTCTTGCCTGTAGACAAGGCCTTTATTACCTCACCAAGCTCCCCCAAGGTGCTAATGGTTCCACAAAGTTGCTAATATCCTCATCAGTAGGCAAAGATATGGAACTATAGAGATCAATAGAGAATTCTTTAAAAGCATTATTAATATCAATGGCTGAGGTAAATATTTCACCACCAGCAGATTTCACTGAGGGAACGGTAGAAAAAACTCTATCTGGTTTATATATCTAGCCAGAAGTTTTCCTGCCTTTTCCCCCAATTCAAAGTATGACTGTCTTGCCCTGAATAGCCAAAACTCCACACTCTGTTACAAAATAGTATTATATCTGTAGTTCTTTAGGGTCAATTCTCCGAGGCCATCAAATGACATTCGGTGCTGCAGCTCTGCCTTGGCACTTTTAATATTCCCTACCAACTCCATGAGTTCTCATGCTTTGGATTTTTTGGGAAGCACCTTATGTGCTTCCCAAGCCATGCCCACAGAGGATACTGAGGAAAAGTTGGTCTCCACATAAATATCGATTTCAGCCTTTAACATTACATTTGTTGGAATTCAGGATTTTGCAAAAGGGATACATTAAAGCACCAACTATATGATTTCCTTTTCTCCATATGTGGAGAACACCTCTAAACTCATTCCACATTCCAACATTAGTGCAACAATCAAACCCCAAACTTCCAACCGAACCAAACAAACAGAAAAAAGAAAACATGTGCATACATCCCTCTAAAATCAAACAGTCATTGTATGCCTATGAGAGCCCCTGTGACAACTTTGCTGTCGGATTGCTCAAGTCCGGTGTTTCAATACAAATTTTATGAGACAGAATTACACAACAAATGATAATCTCTAAAACAAACTCTTACCTATATGTGGAATAAACGCAAAGAAAGTGTAGATTCATCCACATAACTGTCCCGAAGGTGTGTTCCTCCAAAAAACAAACTCCAGCCGCTAAGTGGAACCAGCACAAAAAAAAGGGGTGGTCAGTTTCCTTGGACAGCCAAATGAATGTTCAGTGAACCAGCCCATTTGTCTGCTACATCAGTACCACAAAATAGCTTACTCACTCCATTGACTTTATAAAGGACATTGCTTGACTTTATAATGGACATTTGAATGTTTTACGGCCATCCTTAGCATCTATTCTCAATTTGGCCAGGAACATCAGTGCAGTAGCGACTTTCTGTTGATGTAAGTTTCTTGCATTCCTTGAATCGATCATGTATCTCTCTTGTCGAATTCGCAAAGTCTGGGAACAAGAAAATGCTGTGGTTCTTCCAAGAAAGCCTTCCTTTATTCCTTGTCTTGCGTAACACAAGATCCTAATCGGATGATCTCAGAAATTTGGCCAGAGTTGATCGATCTCCCTCAGTGGACCACCAAGCCGGAACCCTGTGAGCTCACTCGATTTCCATCTTATGGCCTGTTATGTCGAGCAGACTAGGAAAGAGTCTCCAAGTCCTCCAACTTCTCCCAGACATGCTCCAAATCCACCTTGGTCGCTAGCAGATAACCAGATAATTTCCCTCTCCGATTACTCCAGATAATCGACATCCCCTACTCTTGCAATCATCGTCTCCCTGGCTCGGGGCCTCCGGGGTGTCAGCTTGAGCACCTACTGTAAGTGTCTTCTAATGCCTCCAGAGCCCGAGGATTATTCTTTGACATTTAGTCCACCTAGAACAGTTATGGAACAGAGTGTATGGAATCTAACCGGTTTATGACAGTAATAGTGTTAAAAATAGCAAAGTGTGCAGAGCTCACTGTTCACACGTCCGAACATCGCATGGCATCACATGACTCTCCTCATGTTGTTCTTTCAGCTCTAGTAGGTTTAAAAAGATAGTGGTCATTTGAGGACCATAAAAGGGACAGAAGTGTCAAGAATGGTTCTTTTTTTCAAAGTCATGATTCAAGGAAGCCGCACTGAACAGGAACAAAACATATACATTTTTTTCATGTTTTGAACTTATGCTGCATGCAATGAATTCTATTAATGCAGTTCTGCTTTAGTTCTTGCCTGCTGAAAAGACCAGCGTTGGTTAATATTGGTTGGTGCTTGTTTGATGCTGGTCTGGCTTGTGGGTTAGCAAAGACACATGCTGTTCAACAGCAAAACAAACTAACAAACTTCATAAACCAGCCTAAACTGGTTTGCTGTACTTAGCTAGTTTAAGTTGGTCTTAGCAGGTTTAAACTGGTCTCCCAACCTGTCTTGAATTCCCCATGCTGTGAAACCTATTTAACCAGCCAGCTAGTTTAAGCTAGTCTTTGCTCGTTTTAGTAGGTCTCATAGCCTGACTTGGACAACTTATATTGATAAACAAAATCTTAAAGGAATAGTTCACCCAAAAATGAAAATTTGCTTATAATTTACTCACTGTAAAGGATTTAGACATTCCTCCCTTGTTCTCTGTTGCTGGGGAGCCCCCGGCATGACGTACACCCCTCCCCCCCCCCTTTCCCTGGGGAGGGGCGTGCCTTCCGCTCTGGCAGGTCATACCCGTCTACCTGGATGAGGGAGGGGACAAGTGGGGGAAACAGAAATAATTAAAATAGGGGAGGGTACTTCCTGTAACAGTGTAGTACCCCCTAAAAAAAACACTGTCAAATTTAAAAGAGAGGGAAAAGGCCAACATGGAGCAGCAGTAAGAGAGATAGGAGAGAGCGGGGAGCCCCAGTTCAGCGGGGAGTCAGTTAGGAGCCCCTTCTCCTCTTGTGGTTGGCGGCCATTCCTCCACTTCCAGGCGGCTGCTCCGTTGGGGTGGATGGTAGTGGCGAGAACTCTACTACGGCGTATCCCTCCTCCTTCCCGGGTTTCGGCACCATTGAAAAGGATTTAGACGGGCAAGGAGGAGGCGAGAACCGGCTTGACAGTATACAGTAAATAGTAGTTTAATGAGAAACGTAAACAAAGGACACAAACACACATGACGGTCAGCTGACCGTAAACAATCTCTCTCTTGTCGCACCACCTTCCGCAGTCGGCCTTTATCCCTCTCAGAGTCTTAATTAGCCTGATAAGGGACTGGGTGTGTATAATCGCAACCCGGCCCCGCCCTCCGCCCTGTCACACTCACCCTCAGGCCATCCAAGTTGTTTTTTCTTCAACAAAAGAATTTATGATTTTTAGGATTTCATTCCAGGCCTCCTCCTTTAAACAGTGCAAGTGTATGTTCTCCATTATATTGATGGTCCAAAATGCATATTTAGGGTGCATCAAAATAATACACATGACTCCAGTCGACAAATAAAGTTCTTCTGAACCCAAACAATTGATTATTTTTAGAAACAAAACATTACTTATATACTTTTTAACTACAAATGTTCACTTCTGGACATCTCTGTGATGTGCGCTCATGAGAGGCATGACGTAAGCTCATTGGTAAGGTCACACATCACGTGGAGGATAAGGCAGGAAGCGTGTCATTGTTCACAAGAGAAGCTTGCACAGACCACACACCAAGCGCCATTCACAAACAAAAACAGTCCAAAACTATATAAAAACAAAATAAAATAAAATAAAAAAATATTTCTAAATAATAATAATTAAAAAAAACATTACTGCAGTAAGTAACCATCCTTTATTTCGGAGCAATGTCGTTGCATTATCTACTTGTGCTTTTCTTTAGCAGAAATATATAGGCTATATGACTGTCAAGAATTCAAGCCACACAAGTGGTAGTTAGTGAAACCAAGTGTAATTTGTGTGAGACTTGACAGTGAAGTGGCGTGAAGGTGAGTTATTTATGCAGGCAGTGATGGGCGAGTGAATTGAGTGCAGGTGTGGTGAATTAGAAATCGGGTGATGAGGAGCAGAGCACTGTGGGAGGTGCAGAGCCCGATTGAGACGTGACAATGACAACGTTTTCACACATACCTGAGTTCGCTGAAAAAACAGCACAGGCACAGACGATTATTTCAGATATCAACCATTAATTTCTTTCAATGATCTTAAATCACCAGGGGTAAAATGTTCACTGCACACCCTCCAATATTTGAGAGAATATAGGGGTGTACTGATATTCAGGTTCAGCGCGATAAGCCAGAGCTTCAATCGCTCAAGATCATGTATAGGCAGTTGATAAAGAGTCGTGCATTTCCCAGCGTGTATTTTCGTTGGGGATTCTGAAGGTTGAAGCATCCAGGATATACACGCCAAATGACCATTTTGAACAATACTCTTATACATATACAAATCTACAGCAAAATCAATTAAACTTTTGTACAGCTCTCCTTCCCTTGAAAACAATGACACGCTTCCGGCCTCCTCCTCCACGTGACTTGTGAACTTACCAACAAGCTTACTTCATCCCTCTCATGAGTGTGCATCACAGAGATATACGGAAGCGAACATTTCATGTGTATTATTTTGATGCTCCCTAAATATGCATTTTGGACTGTCATTGGAGTACATTCACTTGCATTGTTTAAAGGAGGAGGCCTGAAATGAAATCCTAAAAATCTTTAATTCTGTTTTGATGAAGAAAGTAACTCAAATACATTCGCCTGTAGGTGAGTAAATTATCAGCAAATTTTCATTTTTGGGTGAACTATTCCTATAAGCTAGCCTAAGGTGATTTACTTGTCTTAGTTGAATTACGTTAGTCTTAGCTGATATAAGCTGGTCTCCTAGCCTGGTTTGGACACCCCATACTTAAAAAAATCACCTTAAACCAGTCTAAGATGGTTTGCTTGTCTTAGCTAGTTTAAGTTCGTCTTAGCTGTTTTAAGCTTGTCTCCCAGCCTGTCTTGGATATCCCATGCTGAAAAAAATATCTTAAGCTGGTTTGCTGGTCTTAGCTTCTGTAAATTAGTTTCAGCTTAGCCTAGATTTAAGATGGTCTCCCAGGCTTGCTAACCTGGTCTTGCTGGTCTCGCATGGCTAACTGAAAAGTGCCAATAATCAATCTAAAACTAGCCATGGACCAGGCTGGGAGAACATCTAAAACGAGCAAACCAGCTTAGGCTGGTTTAAGATGTTTTTTTTTTTTTCAGCAAAGTCCAGCACACCAGCATCCCATGCTGGGGACCAGCATCCAAACTGCAACATATGCCGGTGACCACATATAGTTGCTTTTCCTGCAGGGTGGATGTTGTGGTTGCTGACTGTCAGAGGCTGGAGGGACATCATAAAGGCAGTTATTTGTCTCTAGACAGGTGGGCGTTTGTGGAGGAAAACAAATATTGAAAAAATATACTTTTTTGTTAATAATAACAAAATCCATGCATGCATGGCTTTTTAGCGTGTACCAAACCAGCATGTTAGCCATTGGTGCATTTATTTATAGAAGGGGTTTCCTGTGGATGTTTCCCATTGGAGTCTGTGGAGGCTCGGATGGGTCCTGATTGTTTTATTAGCCACCAAAAAAACATACTGTTGGCTTTTGTTATCCCCCTATTTGGATCCTCCATGAATAGCCTGTTCTGCGTCTGTTCTTTTGAACATGCTGTCTTCATTTTAGAATCACAGGGTTTGGTATAGTCTGTTCTCTTGAGTTGCTCACGCTGTCACAAATCAGAAAGTCTGATGGCACACAGGGTTTGTTGATGTTACACAGAAATAGGCCTTGGTAAATTGAAATTTTCCTCCACAGGAAGAAGACCACAGGCCATTTCCACAAACACCCTGTTGTGGGTGTGTGAAGGATGAGAACAATTTGACTTTGACTTTGGTTCTCATCGTTTGTCTGGAAAACAGCAAGAACTAAATTTTTCTGAAGCAAATGTTAGTTGTGGTGTGGGCATAGCTATGCAGTTGCTAGGGTGTTCTTGGGGTTTGATTAATGGCCAAAGGAGTCCAAAGAGTTCAGCCCAGAGTCTATATTATATTCTGGTTCCTATGTCTTGGTCACTCTGTCAGTGTAAGTCTACGCATTTTATATTTTGCTCATTTTATTGTCCATTTGGCAAAATTTTAAGTAGTGATTACTTAGAAACTTAATACAAATTCTCAATAAAGTGCATAATTTGAGGTTTTATTCATTTAAATTTGGCAAATGCTTTTATTAAAAGTGACTTACAGTATACACATGATATGGGATGATTTATGCTTTGAAATATCATATTTTTTGGGGTAAAAAAAGCTGACTTTGATTAGTCACTTGCTTTCTTTTTTGAGGAGGATACGGGAGTATCCAACGTAGGACTTTTAATTCTCCACTAAACCTCACAAAAACACACAGAACACTGCTGCTTGCATCTCTTTCTCCTCCAGTGGTATGGATTGCCCTTTTTTCCCTCTTCAACTCACACTGCAACATAAAACAGCTGTTAGCTGTTTGTCCACAGGTGTCAATCCTTACCATTTTCCCTCTCCCAGCCTCGCTCTCCACAGATGTCGCTCAGCCACGCCCCATCACCACACTAAGTTTGAGCAATGGTAGTATGTAGTATTGTAATAATGCTTGCTTTAGCACTTCTAATTGTGAATTGGAAGAGTGTATTTGTCCCAGGCTTATGATGAAAAACACACACAGGTAGATTTAAAGCATTACTTATGAAATGATCCTTTATAATTACAATAGGACTTATACAATCAGCATGCCTTGTAGGCACAAAAATATGACTTAGTCCAGTGGACACAAATATTTCTTTTCATTCTGTTGTGTTTGAAAGTGACAGAAATGTTCATGACATGTCTCACGCTCCACAAACACAAATTGGTGCAGTTATTAGTCTAGTTGTCTCGTCTCGTTCACTCTGCAGCGTCTAACTGTCTTACAATTAACAATATGAATGATTTTCTCCCTAGCATTTAAATAATTACAAATATATTTATAATCCTTTCATTTTCTTCATCTACCATAACATACTCACTCAGACTTTAAATTATGTGTTGTAGAATTGATGAACCCAGCAGACTCTAAATGTTTTCTTTTGCAGACTGAATTAAAGCTTGGCCCAATTAGTGCCAGTGTGAATCATCTTTGAACAAAGAAGCCATTCACAGAAGTTTTGAATGGAGAGCGTCTTCAATTCTGCAGACACGAAAAGTGTACGTTACCTGTGAATGACCGCAAACGTCATGCATTATTTCCATTCTGTGATCCTGTAATAGAAGCTCGCTTAAACAAACCTCTGTTTTTCCAGGTTCTGTTTAGTAAGAAGGAACTGAAGTCAGAGAGAGAGAAAAAGGTGGAGATGAACTATAAAATAGTCTTGAATTGACCAGTGAATATTTAATTTCTCTTTGGGTGGGCTTTGGATTTGATTAGATTTTTTTTATGATTGTGTGTCTGCACTCTTGCAGAGGATGAGAACATTTATCCATCATGACTTCCTGAACATTTAACCATCATGAATACAACATCCTTATATTAAGTATGTGCAAAGCTGTTTATTTGCACCATTAACTAGTCGGTCAGACGACAGGAGTTGTTCAGATAGAACGCATTCCTGCTCTCAAAAACAGCTGGTTTGAGTTCAACAACGCGGGTCTCGAGACACATTTTAATAGTTGAACTTTTTTTAACTTAACCTGCCATCTTAACGCAACTCATGGTGCGAAATGCTTAAAAAAACAGCGAGAGTTGTGACTCAAAGGCCCTAGGTGTCCATCTGAATTTGTAGCTTTGGTGCTTTAAAGGGGATAACTTTAACGATGAAACTTCTCCATTGCAAATTACTTAACAGCTAAAGTACTAATGCTAAAAAAAAAAAAACTTCATCTTTCAGTGATCTTTGAATGACAGCTGTATCAGGAAGAAACATGGTTTGTGCCGAAAATCTTGTGTGAGAACTCTATCAACTGTCTATTTTGGAACAGCTATTCTTCCCCATTCTCATAACAGTCTGTGTTTGGATGAGATGATGCTGGAATCTGCTATTACATAATAGTGAATGGTATTACAAAGATGTGGCCTGTCACAAAGGAAACAGGCAGGGCCACTACATCCCATTTCACACTAAATCAGTTTAAGACAAAGAAGCATTGGCATTCATTGTGTCACAGTTCACATCACACATGTAAATGTATACACACTTACACGGGAAGTTACAGATCATAATCTTAGGCCACTGAGTGGGAGTTTGGGGGGGGCGACATGTCTCCTAAACTGGATTTGTGAACAAACATGTCCACTTACGCATAAACATATTCAGACCCACGCAAACATGCACATGCAAACATTCTACACATTTATTGCATCTTAGAAGCAATAGAGAGAGCAACTAATAACAGCCTATGCATACACACACCCATGAATATATATATATATATATATATATATATATATATATATATATATATATATATATATATATATATATATATATATATACACACACAAACATTCTCAAACTGAATAAATACTTGGGTACTCAGAGGTTAAAGTTTGATTGGTTTTTAACTTGCATGAAAAAAGCAATCAGGGCTGAAATTTCACAATCTATGCAGAACTTTGGAGTAATTTGCAGTTATGCTATAAAATAGAAATTAATCATTTGATTTATTAAATGACAGTCTGGTGGAATAGAAAAAATAAGTGTAGTTGTGTTTGTTGTAGTCTGAGTAGTTTGTAAGAATTGTTGATTCTCAATATGAGGAAATTGTTTCTAATTATGGTGAGAAAAATATTTTGGACCTTACTTTAGTTTATTCCTACAGCTCTCAGACAAGGTGTTTCAATGTAAGGTTGGGAATCGATTTCCCGATTTGATTTGATCTTGATTCACAACTTCTCTATTGGATTTCCATTTTAATATGGTTTGATTTGATTCTGATTCATTTAAGTATATTTCAGTTTTAATATCCATTTTGCTTGCATATGAATGGTCTCTCAGCAAACGCTGTAAAATATACAGGGAACCTCCTAACATAATTACAAAAATATTAAATAAATTAGTTAACAATTGAGCCCATACTATGCAGTTTAATTGCTATTTAGTTAACAGATATAAGAACCAACACAACCAAATCTGAAGTAAACTTAAGTAAATAAAATGTAAATATTGATATGGAGATGGTGGACACCGTGGTGGACACTGGTGGTCAGGGAAGCTGTCCGACTGAAGAAAGAGGCCTTCCGGGATTTGTTGTCCCGGAGGTCTCCGGAGGCAGTTGCAAGGTACCGACAGGCCCGAAGGGCTGCGGCCTCAGCCGTGAGGGAGGCAAAGCAGTGGGTGTGGGAAAAGTTCGGAGAAGCCATGGAGAAGGACTTTCGGTCTGTACCAAAGTGCTTCTGGAAAACCGTCCGCCACCTTAGGAGGGGGAAACGGGGAACCATCCAAGCTGTATAAAGCAAAGATGGGACGCTGTTGACCTCATCCGAGGAGGTTATTGGGCGGTGGAAGGAACACTTTGAAGAACTCCTAAATCCCAACACGCCCTCTATGCTAGAGGCAGAGCCGGAGGCTGATGGGGGATCAGATTCTATTTCCCTGGGGATGTCACTGAGGTAGTCAAACAACTCCGCAGTGGCAAAGCCCCAGGGATTGATGAGATCCGACCAGAAATGCTGAAAGCTTTGGATGTGGAGGGGGTGTCATGGATGACATGCCTCTTCAACATTGCATGGAAATCTGGGACAGTGTCTAAGGAGTGGCAGAACGGGGTGGTGGTTCCCTTCTTCAAAAAGGGGGACCAGAGAGTGTGTGCCAACTACAGGGGTATCACACTTCTCAGCCTCCCTGGTAAAGTTTACTCCAAGGTGCTGGAGAGGAGGGTGCGGCCGATTGTCGAACCTCAGATTGAAGAGGAACAATGCGAGTTCCGTCCTGGCTGTGGAACGACGGACCAGATCTTTACTCTCGCAAGGATTCTGGAGGGGGCCTGGGAGTATGCCCATCCGGTCTACATGTGTTTTGTGGATCTGGAAAAGGCGTATGACCGGGTCCCCTGGGAGAGACTGTGGGAGGTGCTTCGGGAGCATGGGGTGGGGGGGGGGTCCCTTCTTAGGGCAATCCAATCCCTGTACGTCCAAAGCGAGAGCTGTGTCCGGGTCCTCGGCACGAAGTCGAGTTCGTTCCATGTGGGGGTTGGTCTCCTCCAAGGCTGCGCTTTGTCACCAATCCTGTTTGTGATATTCATGGACAGGATATCGAGACGTAGTCGGGGTGGGGAAGGTGTGCGGTTCGGTGAGCTGGGGATCTCATCTCTGCTTTTTGCAGATGATGTGGTCTTCATGTCATCATCGGTCCGTGACCTTCAGCTCTCACTGGACCGCTTGGCAGTCGAGTGTGAAGCAGCTGGGATGAGGATTAGCACCTCTAAATCTGAGGCCATGGTTCTCAGCAGGAAACCGATGGAGTGCGTACTCCGGGTGGGGAAGGAGGTATTGCCCCAAGTGAAGGAGTTCAAGTACCTTGGGGTCTTGTTCACGAGTGAGGGTACAATGGAGCGGGAGGTTGGCCGGAGAATCGGGGCAGCGGGGGCGGTATTGCATTCGCTCTATCGCACCGTTGTCATGAAAATAGAGCTGAGCCGGAAGGCAAAGCTCTCGATCTACTGGTCAATTTTTGTTCCTACCCTCACCTATGGTCATGAAGGTTGGGTCATGACGAAAGAACTAGGTCGCGAGTACAAGCGGCCGAAATGGGCTTCCTCAGAAGGGTGGCGGGCTTCTCCCTTAGAGATAGGGTGAGGAGCTCAGTCATCCGCGAGGAGCTCGGAGTAGAGCCGCTGCTCCTTTGCGTGGAAAGGAGTCAGTTGAGGTGGTTTGGGCATCTGGTAAGGTTGCCCCCTGGGCTCCTCCCTAGGCACGTCCAGCTGGGAGGAGGCCTCGGGGAAGACCCAGGACTAGGTGGAGAGATTACATCTCCACACTGGCCTGGGAACGCCTCGGGGGTCCCCCAGTCAGAGCTGGTTAATGTGCCTCGGGCTAGGGAAGTTTGGGGCCCCCTGCTGGAGCTGCTGCCCCCGCGACCCGACTTCGGATAAGTGGTTGAAGATGGATGGATGGATGATATGGAGATTTTAAGATATCGTAATCATTCAAATGCAGATTGCGTTTAATTGGAAAACTAATGTTTTACCCAGCCCTTTTTTCAACCTAGTATAATAGTATATATGTTACTATAACTAAATTTTGCAAACTGACTTTTACATGCTGCATTCTATGTTATGCCACAGTTTCCTGGTGAAATTAACACGAGAGCCGATACTGTGTGTTTCATTCACTTTCACACAAATCACGACTATAATGGCTGATTATGACTTTATAAACTGTTATTTTACTTACACACTACTATGTTATCATATTGAAACACTTTACTGTAAAAACGACACATTTTAATGCTTGTATTACAGACTCACCTACATTTACTCACTTATTCCAAATTCCTAAGTGATTAGCTTCAGTGGTAGCTCACCTGATAGTGTTGGACGTTGAACTCAGAAGAGCACTGTTCGAGCCCAGCCAAACCTCCAAGATGACACATGAAATGTAAGTGTCATAGAAGCTACAAAAAATGACATGGTTGCTTCAGAAAATGTGCTTTTGATGTCGCATTTGGTTTTTCCACACTATCGTTAGGTTTACTGTTGGTTAAGGTTAAGCATGTCTTTTTTGTTCATCTCTCATTTGCTTTTAGAGTGCTATTGGTAACATTTAGGTTAAAGCTTTAGGTTAGGGAGGTGGATTTTACTCATTAAAACCACAATCTAATATTCACCTTAAAAAACCTACGATTTCACTCGCTTTTGTCGCCCCCCCGCAGGATATTTAACTAGGAAACTGCAGCCAAAGGTGTAATAAAAGACGTAATTATAGTTATGGGGATGATGTTAGTGTGAGAATGACTTCAGGTCTTGGAGCAGGGTCTAAACACTCTCATATTTGGTCACCTGGCCTCTGTCTAATAAAGGCTGGATTTGCTGCAGCAAACGTTTATCCATAGCTGAAGACAATCCACTGGCCAACAGAGTTATGGGAATGTGTGTATATATATATATCTCTCTGTGTTATGAGAGAGTGGACTGGAGTGTTTTGGAACAAGTTGTTTTTTCCTCCAGTATCCTTGGACCACATCCATCTTCCCACCTTGAACATTCTCAGTGCTCCAAGTCTGCCCAGCCCATCCTTGGTACAGAGTATGCATTGTGAAAGACTGGCATTTGTAATATCAAAGTTCTTTTAGCATAGACTGAGGAGATATCTTTGAGGAACTGAATTAACATGCACGAAACTGTGTGAAGTAAAACATGCATCACCTTTGAATCTAACCAAGCACTACTCGCAGTGGGACTGATTCTGATCCAAAGCACCAATGACACAGTAACATATACAAATGTAAACAGAAGCTGCATGTAGTAGCATGTGCCAGCAGCACTGTCAAGCCAATACAAGATTCTGTCCACTGACACTCCACACGCATGAGCATTAGACTTGCTAATGAGCCCATTGTAGCCATGGAGCACAGCTACAGAAACATAATCAACACCAAGGCTTTTGCCGCACAGACTTTCATTACGCTGTAGAATCGTAATCAGAAGCTGAGTTTCTTTACACTGTTCCTTCTCCATCCTTTCATTTGGAGAAAGTGTTCTGAAACTGTTTAATTTCAGTTGATTGAATATACTGTGTAAGTGGCTAGTTATCAGCCTTGTAATCAGCATAATCGGGCTCAATGTGATGAGCACGCTAGTTGAGAGCCTCTCTTTGGTTATTTGTCCCAATAGTCATCAGACCGAGCTGAGCTGTGAGGTTCTTTGCCCACACACACTCTGCAGTGTGGATGGACTGTTAACAGCAATAACTGTTAATCAATCTTGAGACAGATGTGCTAACAGGAAATGCCTGATTTTCTGTACTGACATTAAAGTGTACAGAAGGTTTTAGCAAAATTGCTATACCTGAATCTGTATTTTATGTTTGTGAAGAGTGGTTAAAATCCCGAAAATAGGAAAAAATGCAATGCCTCAATTAGCTAACACCCTATTAGCACCTGCTGGACGCGGCGGTCATTCTCTACTAAGAAAAGTGCATTACATGAAAGGGTTTGCTCTAGGGATACCCAGATACTGATACTGGTATCAGTATGAGCTCTGATACCGCACTCATGTACTGGTACTCGTACTTGTAAAAATGCTTCGATACCAAAACTGATACCATTTGACGTAAGAATGTCATTGCATAAACATGAGATCACAAATTAAAATCATGTTATGTTCTAGTGAGATTATTTAACCAGAAAATCTGCGATTTACTGAGATAAATATATAGTTTGCAAGTAATTGAAATGTAAGCTTGTGAATGTGTGGAGACAGTGTTGTGCTGATGCCGGCTGCCCATACCTGTTAAAGATCCACCTTCATATAGCAGATGACAGTAAACAGAGTGCAAATTCACGTTGTAGCATGAGGAACATACAGGGTACATACTTATTTAATTAAATAGCAGCCTTTTGCGATTTAATAATCACTTTGAGTCACGTAGCTAACGCTTTTCCAGAGTGGGAAGTTGCCGTCATAATGTCAGAGCTCCTTGGTCAAAACAAAACAGAAACACTTCAAAATAAAAGCTCAGTCAAACTTAAAGATAAATTTATAGGAAAATGTATGACAGAAATATATCACTATTGTACAGTTATGTAATATTCACTGAACTACTGTACTACTATACTACTATATTTTTAACAATAATTTACCAGAAAAAGTACATGTAGTCTCTTGTTATACATTATATAAATTGTAACCATTAATTATACGGGAAAATCATATCTAAAAAAAAAAATTTTGTGCAACATTTTACCGTAAAACTATGTATTGTCTTTTTAACTTTTATACATGATAGTATGATAGTGATGGGGATTTTGATTCCGTTCAAAAGAACAAGTCTAGTTATCCTTAATTAAAATTTGCGTGATCCACAAATTCTACTAAGAGACTTCAGCACTGCAGTGTGTTTAAGCATCATAAGTGTTTCCCCACAATGACAGCAAAAGCATATCTATCATACTGTGAACTGCTGAGTATGATTATTTATCAAACTATGCAAAAAAAAAAAGAAAGAAAAAAAAGACAACAATACAGTACTTGCCTACTAACAAAATAATCTTGAGTTTCAAAAACATTTGTACTGTATGTCATTGTAATGTGTGGTCATCACTCACTTTTATTCATAATTCATCCAGCTCTTAATGAATGACATGCAGCTCCTTTCATTCAGCCGATCAGCAGATCGATCATGAACAAGATGGCTGATTCATTAAATTCGGTCGCGAACGAGTTTACCAGTTCATTCAGTTAATTCATGAACAAAATGACCGACTGGTTTAGTGAAGGGTTGTATTCATTCAGTGGGTCAAACCAATGATATTCTCCCTCACAGCCCCCTCTCGAATGCTATTGTCATGTCATGCAATTCATGTCACGTTAACTGTATGTCTTCAGTAATTTTTACACATTCATACATTTTGGATTATGATTTGTGCATACCTATAAACTTGTTTTAGTGCATTTCACCACTTTCTCTCCTTGTTGAACATGACTGATTCACATGCCAAACTGAAGCGAACAAAATGCCTCTCGTTCATTGATTCAGCAGATATTCATTCACAAATGAGATGACTAATCCGTTCATTTAGTTTGTGAACGAGTTTACCAGTATATTCAGTTCGCTCTTGATCTCATTCAGACTCAAATGACCGACTCGACTAGTTTAGTGAAGGGGCATATTCGTTCTGCGGGTCGAGCCAGTGATATGCTTTTTCACAGCCCGCACTTGAATTCAATTGGCTCGTGATATAGTCAGTCTTTACAGGCATGAAAAGCCGCCAAAGCAGTCTCATGCTTCAAATTACAGCTCATTGGCTTTGAAAGAGAAAGACGTCAGTGAATGAGAAATATTTGTCAGTGTATGGAGGTGATCAAGAACCATTCATTCACTTAAAACATTAGTTTGAAAAGGCTGATCTGGTTACAAACAAAACATCACTACTCTGTAGTCTTTACACCAGCAAGAATTTAGCATACTAACATTCACTGTCACTAGCTAGTACATGAAGAAATAAAAGAGGTTAATTTGAGTTACTTTGACATGTGTAAGTTTGTTGGGTTTACCCTATTCAGTAGGTTCCCTCTACACAAAATATTTGAAATAAGTTTACATGGTAATTTTAAGATAAGAAAACTAATTTCAAACATGTGGAACCACTGTCCATGATTGAATCAAGTTCAGCTAAAGAGTTATTTTTGTGCAGCTCATGAGCTCACCCACTACTGACGCTGGAACTCCTCTGTCTTATTGTCTTGAAAAACACTGAGAATTGAATTAGTATCAGCAAATAAATTGGATGAATGCTGACAAAAGGTGGGTTTACTGTTTTTAGTTCTATTATAAATCTTCCCTTTTAATAGAGATTAAGACATTGATTTGGCCTAAAGCTTTTGATAAAGGGTAGTACACACAAATGTTTGTTTTAAATTGTTTTCTTACCTTTTCACTTAATAAATGTGCCATGTGGCCTGTGCCTGCTCTGATGTGTTTATTTGCCAGCTGAAATGTCAGTTATAATAATTCCATTGACTCCCATTCAATCCAAAAGCTGTTTTTAATGTCAGGACCATATTAGATATGTATTAGAAATGACACTTTGAAATTCTTGAAGTTTATGACATTAATACAAATTTCTACAATTGGAAAGGAAAGAATAAGACTATTTTTCAGTTCGGTCCAAATAACTTTCCATTAAAAATACCTTCACATCTCCTCATAAGTTCAGCTCGACTAACTTACCTCACTGTAAGGCAAATTGCAATTGTTTCTATGTTGTTTATAGACAGTGACAACCCCGCAAAATAGTTTCCAATATCAGTAACAACTGCTTCTTTCTTTCAAAGCTCTGTAAATGAATTGTTTTTAATTTGTTTCCCTCAAATGTACAGAAGATACTTGTACCGAATAAAGAATTACAATTTAGCATATTTCATTACTGGGATATTAGTGATCATACTGATTTTAGTGATTGATCTTTAAAATAAATCAATTAATTAAATGAATCAAGATTTAGTTTTAGGCTTTGTTTCAACAGGCACCCTGTGTATTTGTTTTTTTCTTTAAATAAACCAATGATTTCTGAATGAGTCTTTGACAGATTTTGCCCCTCCAATGTTAACAAATCAACAAAACGTACAACCATAACCAAGATATCATTCATGTATGTGTGGCTTTAAGATCTTTATAATGGATACATAACAGTCCAATTATCTCAGGCTGTTTTTATAATGAATAAGCAAGTGCAACAGTATGAAAGCATTTACTGATATGATATGAATAGATTCATTCTTATTAAAACATTCCCCCTTGTAAGCATTCTTCCCTCAAAATAGAGATCTTACTGTGTGATATGATAGGATTTATTTGTGTTAACCAAAATTTTAGATGGTCTACCTTCATATAATGTGACTTGAGGACATTCTTCATGTCACAGAAATTATCTTGTCTCTTGGCAAATGTATTCCATCTTCCATCCTGTTGTTTTGGTCTCTATAGTCGTGTTTTGTCAGACCCCCAGTATTGTGACATCTCCCCTTTTCCTTTATTCTGGGATGGTTATACATTAAATTTTTATGCATGCGTTGTTGTCCCTGATCTGGAGGAGATATCGTTTTTCTCCAACAATGACTACGTTTCGTAAGTGATTGCTTCAGTTCTCTGCACTTTTCTGAAGTATTGGTCATACAGGGCCCCTCCATCAGCTTTCTGCAATTGAATTTTCAGGTTAGTCCTTTGCAGACAGATGAGCATGCACTGGAGAAAGACAGTTTGGTTGCTTTGTTGACTATTTCCATTGTCCTCTTTCCTGTGTCTCTAACAGGTACTCCTTCATCGCCTCAATCAGTATGCTGTGTCTAAAATCGATAAGAATATCACTGAGGAGACTGTCAAGGTGAGTTTTGGACACTTAACTGGTTTGACAGGGGCAAGTATTGTTATACAAATTATAAAAGATAAACAGAGATATCTTTGGGACGTAAACATTTTGTTATCATTTACTCACCCTCATGTCATTCCAAATCCATATGAGTTTCTTTCTTCTGTGGAACAGAAAATGAGAAGTTAAGAAGAAGGTCCATGCTATACTTTTCCATACTGTGGCATGGGTGGGGCGTGGTCATGCATCATTCTGCGGGAGAGGGAGAGCGGTAAGGCTCTTCACCTGGCTCATAATTGTCTCTAACACCTGTCTCTCATTATAGTGATGGTGGAGGGAGACTTATAAGGCATGCCAGAGCATCAGAGGAGGGAGAGACAGGTGTTAGAGACAATTATGATATACAAGCCTCACCACCCTCCCTCTCCCGCAGACCGATGTATGACCACACCCCCCTGCTACAAATACAATGAAAGTAAATGGGAACTTTGGATGTCATGTTCCAAAAAAAACACTATAAAAGTGGTCCATAAAACTGGGTCTTTTAATGCCAACATCTCCTTTGGTGATCCATGGAAGAAAGAAAATCATGGTTTGGAATGATGTCATCATACTCATGAGGGTGAGTAGATGATGCCAGATTTTTTTCAATGATCAAAAATTATAATTCTCCCATCATTTTCTCACCCTTATGTCATCTCAGACTAGTAGGTCTTTCTTTACTTCTGTGCAACACAAAGACATATTTTCAAAAATATTTAATTTAATTTATTTTACTTTAATATGTTTGTCCTGACAATGCAAGTGAATGGTGATCAAAATTTCAAGCTCAAAAAAGAACATAAATTTACCACAAATGTAATCCATAAGATTGGTTTAATCCATGAAGCAATCTGATTGGTTTTGGGTGAGAACAGACCAAAATTACACTTCCCTCTTAGTGCCATCTAGCACTCTGTACATGCATCAAGTAATAGGATATAGTGTAATCAAGCTTGAAATCATGATTGTGGCTAGATGCAATGGCAAGATGAACAGAAAAAAGGCCAAAACATACTCTATGAAAGTATGTGAATTCAGCAGTGTTGTGTAAAATTCAGAATTTCAGAATTAAATCACTTTCAATTCATGAGTTGGAATTAGTATTGATTTGGTCACACCCCACAAGATCTTGAAGTGGAATTTGAATTGGAATGATAGGAAGTGGAATTTACTGAATTGCGAGAAATTCAACACAGTCACACTACACAATTTCATTAGTCCAAGGCACATTTTGTGACAAATAATTACGTTATTTTTTTATTTGTGTACCAAGTATGCCTATTTATTCCTTAATAGGTAGAATGAAGTGTTCTTCTATTAAATATAGAGATATAAATTAAATACAAATTTCTAAAGGTAACAGTTTAAACATTGTTACATTTGTATTATATTTATTATTGATTATTAATATTGTAAAAAGTTATGTGTGTGTAAAATTTAAAGAAATAAGTTAACCTGCCATGACTTTACATATTAGCATATATAATTTAGATTATATACATTATATATATATATATATATTGTGGTAATTAATATTATGCCACAAATGCTGTTGAGTGAGTTTACCTTGTATTGAACACAGAATATTCTTTAAACTGTCAACCTAGTCCTATGATGACAATTGTTTTCCTCATTTACATGGCTTTAAACTGTTCAATATTCTGAGCGTCTCATGTACATTTCTGTTAACGTATATTTTATGGAGGGATGTGCTTGCTGTCTTAAACCAATAATATCAAATTTGTACTCATCACATGAACACTTATGAGGAAAAAAAGGATTTTAAAATGGCACACACAGACCTCGACATTTGGTAGCCTACATAAAACATGACAAAGTTAACAATCAACAAATTGGTCATTTTATTAGACAAACAAACTCATCCAATGAGATGAGCAACAATGTGAATAAAACCATGCAAATGGCCAAACAATGCAACCATATCATTCATGACCAAGTGTATGCTGGAAAGAGGGTAAATGGGACTGAACCACATAAACATTTTTATAGGCCAATTTGAACTCGCCGATGTGCTTGTTGGTTCGACTAAGTATGTTGTAATAATCTAACACCTGTGCCATTAAACGGGCTGTTTACAATACAATAATAACAATACATTTTGCATATTTACAATGTAGCTGCATGACAGTAAACTCATTGCATTTTCAGTGCTGTAGTGGAAATACCTGGGTGTATCGGAGTTCTTGCTGACTCTGTCATGTAAACAAGCACATGTTTTGTAACATGTCTGAACATCCGTGTTTGAGGAAATGGCGTGCAAGATGCTTGCTGGCCCAGGGTCACACAGAGGCCATGGTTATTAAATATCAGCACTGTATTGTATAGCACACAGCTGGCCTGCCCACATATACTGTATGTTGTGGAGATTCTACACTGGAGAGTATCATGCAGTCACCGTCACTTCCAGAATTTTTTTTTTTTTTAATTTCTCCTCAGTATTTGCATTGTTGTTTTTCTGTGATCAGACAATGTCTTTCAGTCAGTATGTCAGTGTATCCACGTGTCCTCCCATCAGGTGCTGTTTTCTAACCTGGAAGAGATCCTGTCAGTGCACAGGGACTTCCTGTCCATGGTGGAGGAGCTGCTGCAGCCCGACCCCAACCCGTATCATGAAGTGGGCGGCTGCTTCCTGCACTTTGTGAGTCTTTTGTCCAATTTCGATCTCTATATCATGCTGTTTTTCTCTCACTGTATTAGACACATACACTCCTCTATAAATACATTAGGGGCAGTTTGGGCTCAGCGGTTAAGGCTCTGCGTTACTGACCAGAAGGTCAGGGGTTCAAGCCCCAGCACCGCCAAGATGCCACTGTTGGGCCTTTGAGCAGCGACCTTGACCCTGTCTGCTCTAGGGGCACCATATCATGGCTGACCCTGCGCTCTGACCCCAGCTTAGCTTGGATATGCGGAAAAAAAAAAAGAATTTCACTGCATATATGTGACAAAATAAAGGCTTTTTCTAAATTCATATTTTTCAAAGTAGATTATTATTGAATTATATGATTTTTATAGGACTGTAAAATTAACAATTAAATTTTGCAAAGACTGCAGGGATCCGCAAATTATGATTAATTTTTATGTTATTATTTGCAATTAAGTTGATAAAGAAATCAGTATATCTTGAAATTAATTTGATTATTATTTTGAATTGATTGACAGCCCTTGATTTAATTATAACTAAATAGTCCAGATTGAAATGATCTAATGCAGCTCCATTAGCTCCATTGTCCATTCTGGTCTAATAGCTCAGAGTGATCATAATGTATTTTATGAGTGTCTTACATTACATGGTTTTCTCTGTCACCCTCTTTCTACTGTAACATGCTCAGTGAGCATTTAAAAAATGTTTGATGATGTGCAGCTATTCATTTTTAGCTGGTACAGAATCTTTTAAGGCTTCATTGTAACATAAAACCACATTGTTATTCTGTGATAGACTTCCATCAGCGCAGGAAGAATGACCCGTAATAGTAGCGTGCACTACTACTGTTAAGATCCACTATAATTTAAAACTCAATGTAGCATGCAATGCTTACAAACCTTTATGACCATGAGCAAGGACCTCATTAGAGGCATCTTCAATCTCCATAAAGAATGACCCCTCATACAATTTGTCCCAAAGGGCCAACAGCTTAATTTTCTTACTCACCTTGAATGATTGACCATCCATAATCACAGTCAGAGGTCAGTTCTAGTAGTATAGATTATTACATTTTTAAAGATTATATAACAAAACTCTATATTTCCACTAAAAGTAGGAGTAGGATATAACCTCTACCTTCCTGTTCCTGTGGAAGGGAATTTTGGCATGTGTTTGTGAGTCCAAAAGGTGTTTTTTTTTTTATTTTAGTTTGTGAGAGTTTTGAAGTCGAGAGGAGTCTTTGAGTAAGAACATTTTGCTGTCGTTTTGGGTTGGAGGCAGTACTTTGTTGCACTAGCATTCGATCCGACAGCCTTCCATCTGGGTCTGGGCAAAACCTCAAAGATGGCTGGTTTCTGAAGGGCATGAGGAGTGAAATCTCATAGGCAGCTTCAAAAGAGCTTGCCAGAGCTGGCCTTCTGTATGTGATTCGCTGTCTTTGTGTCTGTGTATCTCCTCAGAGAGGAAGGTTTCAGATTTATGACGAGTACTGTGGGAACCACGAAAAAGCTCAGAGGCTTCTGTTGGAGCTCAATAAGATCAGGACAGTACGCACACTTATGCTGGTAAGATTCTTGTCGCTGCCTCTATCAAGCACTACAAAAGCCAAAACCTGAACATCTCTCAGATCCCACTAGAGGTCATATTAAAAGTTCTATGCATACACACCCTGCTGGAACCCCCCCTCCCAGCTCAAACCAGCTTAAGGTGGCTTGTTGGTCTCAGCTGGTTTAAACTGGTCTTTGGGAGAGTGATTTTGCAGGACACTCTTTCGACTCTACGTAGACCTACACGCTTGACATGCTCGTAATACTAAACTCCATCAATCCCTTCATTTGCGTTCGTTTACACAAGATTCAAGAGAATCTGAGATTTTGATGGACATATTTTCCATTTCTGTCCTTGGACTGTGAGCTTGTTATATTAGGGATGAACCCCTTCATTAATTCGCTGGTGCGTGCCAAGGTCAGGTCTTACACTGAGGGCCCAGTGGCATGTGTGTGTAATTCTATATCTTATAAAGTCCACTGAAAAATTGGAGCTCCTTGGACTACACAAATTAATTTCCTCTACCCGTGCCGTCAATGCCCTTCAATATTCTGTCATTGTAATGCAATGAAAGCAAGCTCTGACCCCTCTGTTACATTACGGTTTATACACAGTAATGCACATGCTTACAGTAGGGTCCAAAAGTCTAATTTCACATTGAAAATCTGCTATTTTTGTGTATGTAAACCTGGAAACAGTTTTGGGAGTTTGAAAAATGTAAAGAAAGAAAAGTAAAATGACCTAAAACGAAGAAGAAATATTTAAGATTTTGTTCTATTTGTAGGCCTGTAATCAAATGTAAGCACATTTGTGACACTGACTATGTTAACTCCTTTGTACAAAAGACAGAAAAAGCCAAGCATTCAGTAACATCACAAGATGGTCTTTGAAACATTCTTACTGGATGACATGGATCATGCTGACTGGAGTGCTGTCATTAATGGGATAGTTCACCCAAAAAGGAACATTCTCTTATCATTTATTCACCCTCATGCCATCCCAGATGTGAATGACTTTCTTTCTTCTGCAGAACACAAATTAAGAATTTTATTAAGAATAATAAAATCTCAGCTCTGTAGGTCCTCATAATGCAAGTGAATTGTGATCATCAGACCTTTGTATCTCCAAAAATCACAAGCAAACATAAAGGCAATCCAAATGACTTCTGTGTTTAAATCAAAATCTTCAGAAGTGATATATAATAGTTGTGGGAGAGAAACAGAACAATATTTTAGTCATTTTGTACTTAAATCTCCACTTTAACTTTCATTTTCAGATGCGAAAGTGAAACTAAACAGGCACCACATGTGACTTTCAGATGTAAAAGTGGATATTTAGAGTAAATAAAGGACTTAAATATTGATCTGTTTCTAACCCACACCTATAATATTGCTTCTGAAGATATGGATTTAACCACTGGAGTCTGTTATGTATTGCTTCTCAGTTTCCTTTATGTGACTTTTGGAGCTACAAAGGTCTGATCACCATTCACTTACATGCGAATCCCAAAAAAACAAAAGAAGGATGTGAAACTGAAAGGGGACTCTGATAGTAAAAAAGTACTTAAATATTTATCTGTTTCTCACCCACATCATATTGCTTCTGAAGACATGGATTTAACCACTAGAACCATATGGATAACTTTTATGCTGCATTTATGTGCTTTTGGAACTTCAGAATTTTGGTACCCATTCACTTGTATTGTGAGGAACTAAAGAGCTGGATTTTTTCCTAAAAATCTTTGTTTGTGTCCTGCCGAAGAAAGAAAGGCGTACACAGTGAAGAAAGCAAGTCATACACCATCTGTAATGGTGAGTAAATAATGAGAAACATTCCATTTTTGGGTGAACTAACCCTTTAAAGCAGTTTTTTTTTTTTTTTTTTTTTTTTACTAGTGGTCTCAGAATGTTTTGCCATATATAGTATATAGTATATATCTTGCGTTTTTAAAAGCTTTATGTTGTTTATCTACACATCAACATCATCTTGCATCTTATCAAAAACCTATTTAAGCTTTTTTCTGCTCTTAATGCATTCTATGCTTCATAAATGAAGATAAATGAAGACATTAAGACAAAATTAGAAACATAATCATTGATGTACTTGACAGAAAAGGATAATGTTGGCAATCTATATGGTGGGATTGCGGGTACTCTTTGATTTACTGCTTTGTAAGTCTTTGAACTCGTGCCGGGGTAGCCATATGACCCTAATTTAATTTGATTTAATGGCAATTTTATGGCCATGACCTTGGGGGGCAACATGCCATCGTGTCAGCCTTGTGAGATTCCCAATGTAGCTCACCATTAAGAAGCGTAAATTAAGATACCAAACTGTCTTTTTAAATTGATTTTCTTTTATGACTTTGTGTGCTTGTTTACCTCATAAGAACTGCATGTTGCTGGGCGGCCGGAAGAACACAGAGGTTCCTTTGGAAGGTTATCTGGTTGCACCCATCCAGAGGATCTGCAAATACCCATTACTACTGAGAGTGAGTACATTTTACAGTGTATTTCTAGAGTGGAATATTAGTGTCCTGCTTGCTGCGTATAAAAAAATCAAAATACAAATAGTATATCTAAACAGAACAGTACGATACAGTCTGCATTATGCAACAATGAACATTTCAATGTTGTCACAAGATGTAATCATTTTGCATGTTTAATTCAGCTAATAGCATCCAGTTATGATTGGAAATAAAAGTTGTTTCATTTAAATTGAGAAATGTTTAAAAGTCATGGCTGGCATTACTTCATGGTTCATTCGCACACTGGAAATGGAAGGCCAAATCAAGGGCATTGCATTGTGCGAAACAGGAATTTGTATATGTATTTTTGCAAAGGTAATTGGTCACCTGGTATTCCATGCATACATACAACACACATACAATTCACATCACATAATACAATTCACAAACTGTATTCAGAAAAGCATACTACTCATACTGTCTTCAGAATGCACTGTATGAAACAACATACATTCTGTAGAACAATGCTTTGCCTCCTATGGCCCCTTTTTCCATCTTTGACATTGCCACCCTTAAGGTTCATTTACAAATCAATAAAACACCAACACTACTTTTGTTGTAATGTCAGTGTGATACAAACTGCATTGTAGATTTAGTTGGAAAATCAACAATAATCTTTACGAGCCATTTTTGAAACTCTGAGTTTCATCTTTTGCCAAACTCATTGCTAATGTTTCGTGGTTGCTCTTGAACCGAAAACATAAGAAAAACAAACACCCACAATCGCTAGTTCAAGTAATTACACCATAAGTTCTGGAGTATTCGCTGAGATTCTCACAGCCGGAGCCCCTCGCCACGGCCCCTCTTGCAAAATACCAGAGATAGGCATCTGTGGTTGCTCAGATGTCTTACAAATTTAAATGTGAGTGGCAGCCTTAAACTGATGAGGCAGAAACCTTGTGTTTACACTTGGGTTGGAGATTAGCATCTTCCTCAGCAGACCCCGTCATGCAGTAGAAAGGTTATTAAGCATGTTGTACAAATCTAACAACACAATTTAAACCTAGAAAAAACCTACAAAAATGGAGTTGGCATAGTATTTTTGTTGTTGTTTCCATTAGTCAGTGTCAAGTTTTGGTTAAAAGTTACTTTTACTTCATAAATATCCTGGTTCAATGAAGGATTGTATTATATAACAGCATAATTATGTTCTGTCGTAATTATACCACTTTTTAATTTTGGAAACCATGAAATGTAATGCATAATCTTTGTGTTTTGTGTGAATCTCTAGGAGCTGCTGAAAAGAACCCCAAAGAAACACAAGGACTTCTCTCTGGTGCAGGAGTCACTGCAGGTGATGAAAGCTGTCTGCTCCAGTATCAATGAGGCTAAAAGACAGATGGAAAAACTGGAGGTGCTGGAAGAGTGGCAGTCTCATATTGAGGGCTGGGAGGTATACACAAACACACTTTCATTGTATGCACAACTATTTTTATTGTTGATAAATGAAGCTAATTATAATGACTAACTAGCCGTTTACTAACCACACTGTAAAAATGTTAGTGTGATTTTACAGTAAATTGTTGGCTTCTAGTTACATGACTTTCACAGACTTTTCACAATCCAACCAGTTACACTAAGACAGTAAGAAGTATGTCACTTTACATGTTGTGCATTTAGATTTTTAGCAGTTTATAAATATTACGTATTTGTAATATTATTTTGATGTGACCCCTTTGGATGTTTGCTGAGGCTCCCTAGTGATCACTGGTCTACAAAATTTGCCCCACAATGATTTTGAGGATTTACTGTCCTTACAGGAACATATGGTCCCTCAAACATTAAACACACACACACACATGTGGCTCATTCATCTAACTGCATCCGACTTCTTCATCTGTAGTTTTTCTACTTACGTAGTTATCTTGACGTCAAAGAATGAGTTGTGCCGTCACCCGCCTACAAAACTCTGTTCTTCATCTTGCCTGTGTCTTTGATGTAAATGACTGAAACTTTTAAATCTTAAATCTTAAGACCTATTTAAACTTGATGTTTTTGTCCCAACTTCTCCTTCCGCCCTCTATCTCAGCTGTGTGCTCTTTAGACTATGCCAGCACTGTCTGCTTTCTGCATCAATGCCTTTAATTAGACCTACTTGGTTTAGTAGCAGCCGTTTCACAATAGCACAAGATTAAGTTGCCTATTATTCATATTAAGATGTCTGATTACAGCAGAAATACTTTCTCATGTGCTTTATAACTAACCACAAACTATATCCAACATGCAGACATGTTCTGCCCCCATTGCATTTCTCAAATAAAAGGCAAACACATGACCCATCAAATAAGCATTGCAGTCGACTGCAGTTCGAAACTCATTTATCTTCCAGACTTTCCCCTTCATAACGTGTGACTGGGCATGGGGCTGTCGGCCAAGGATTACAATGCCAGTGATTGTGTGGACAATGTGGGTTTTGAGATTTGACTTTATGTAACGCACCCTGACAGTGAGGTTTTCTGTGAGTTGGGTTGTTGATGGCTGTGGGGAAAGAAAGAGGTGAAAGAAAAGAACTTACACTCGTTAGTCAACAAGATCAGAAACTACAGCATGAACCATGAAACAGTTTAGAGAGTAGTTTTAAAAGAATAGTTCACTCTGTCATACCTTTATTTAACATATATCCATTAAAGCATCTTTCTGTGTGTCCTGCCGAAGAAAGAAATACGAGTTTGAGACAGCATAAGTGTTGGTAAATAATGAGAGAATTATAATATTTGAGTGAACTATTCCTTTAAGTAAGGAATAATTGACAACAAATCATTAAATTATTGAAAATGAATGCATACCCACACTCCAAAAAATATTTTAGCCTATTTTCAAGATGTATCCATTTCAATATATCCATACAAATCTTACAAAATGCAAGTTTAATTAATTCCATTTTCTTCAAGACTATTCAATTCAATTAGATGGAAATTTGTTATTCAATTGAAATGAATACATCTTAAAAATAGGCTCAAATATTTTTTGGAGTGCAAGGCGGTAATGTGGCCTTAACATAAACTTGATATTCATTCATGTATGATTGAATCATTTTTGATAATTTATTGGAGTAAATTATTACACTTATGCCATATTTTATTTCAATACTTTCTTCAGGTTTTTTTCCTTACTTACACCATATTTTAAACGTCTTGCTTAGAAACAGGCCAAGCCTTTGTTACTAATTGGAGTTATCCAAGCCAATGTTACTAATTCGAAAGCATTTAGAACTTGTAACTTAAAAAAGCAGTTGTAGAAAGGGGTCATTCACATCAAACATGGTTTGGCATCCATCTGTGCTGTTAGTACGGTGTAATTAGCATTGTACCATGTAATGTAGCATCTCACTGTTTTTACAGCGACTTGTGCAGGAGTGCCATGTTTTTTAAGATATCAGGCTAAAAACAACTGCAACTTTTTAACACCTGCGTTCTGTTATATTCATTGCGCTGCATCATGCTGGATCCCGGTAGCTCAACTGGAAGAGCATGAGGCTAGCAATGCCACGATCAGGTTTGATTCCCTGAGGAAACAAAAAATAATCAAACTTATCTTGAATGCATTGTAAGTCGCTTTGGATAAAAACATCTGCCTAAATGTAAATCTAGCTTTTTTTAGTCCACAAACAGGTTCTTTTCTGTTCGTTGCACCACAGTGAACTCGTTCTGTCTGTTTTTCCAGCATCCAGTGCAGGAGTTTGCTTTTTGTTGAGACACCATGTCAGCTTAAAAAGAACGTCAACTTTCAAAAGCGCATCTTGAGGCATTTACGCTCTATTATATTTATTGCACTATATCTAGCTTTGACACTTTGGTTTATATTTGTATATTTAAAAAAACGTCAGAAAAAATTAAACAACACCTTGATATATCTTTCAACAAATCAGAATTAAGTATTCAGAAGTGCTGTGGTATAAATGATCATATTTGTTTATCGAGTTAAACAGAGTCAAAATGTCTGGGTTTTGTTAGCGTGGGTGGTGTTGCTGATGAAGTTCTGGTTCTAATGGGACACTGCGGTAGGTGTGAGCCACTTTGGCACAATGGCACTAGACAGAGTTAATGCTTGTGGTTAGCGTGTTAGCCATGAATGACTCTGCTGAGTCTCTCACACATCCAACCTTGTATCGCTCAGATTCTGCTCAGTCAGGTCTTTTCATCCTCCACAATGTCTGATCTCACTAGGAAAAGACCACAGCAAGCTATAGATCCATATTGGGCCATGTTTTGCAGGTGACTCAGAAATGTATGCTTCCATCCTTTGAACTTATTTGCACATCTGTGCAATGAGCTGCCGAGTGTTCACAAATGCATGCATATCTAGATGTATCTGTTATTTTCTAAGCAGCCCTAATAATTTTTGTTCTCACTTGTTTGCAGATGTTGACGTAATGACCAGAGCTATTTTTAAACATGGTTAAAAATAAGGGAATCTTCGCATTTATACGCAGCAGCCTTGCACGTGTCCTTGTGCTTTAAGAAGAAATTTCGCAAAACAAAGGCAATGTTGTCTTAGCGTTCAGAGTGCGAGTTGAAATGAACCCAGCCAGATTTCTCTGTCCACATCAACCATTGTAAAAACATACCACAGAATGAAAAACATGCGGTCAGATTTTTATGAGGGAAATATAGTGTTTTATAAAAGACAGACATGGGTTTAGAAAATGATGTTGACTGAATTTTGGTTTAAGATCTACAATTTCCCTGGAAGATTGTTTCTGTCTGCAATACATTTCTGAGCAGTCACACCCATCTTGTAGGCGAGAAATTATATACATTTGGTCTATGAGGCAAGAGCTGTCACATAAGTTTTGCGGAGGACTGCAATGAATATTCTGGTGAAATTTCTGTGCTCCAGTTAGTGGCAAGTACTGTGCTGAGTCCAGGTTTTCATCAAAACAGCATTTATGAAGTACAGAATGACCTTTTGGAAGCAGTTCCAAAATCTGTTTTAGCCGTTTGTGGTTCATTAATGGCCTTTTGCATTCCTCTTACTCACATCCAGGAAACAAAGCCTTTGACAGATAGAGGAACACGCATGCACGCACACATTCATGTTGGTGCTGCTATCATTATGAGGACTCTCCATAGACATAATGATTTTTATACTGCATGAACTATAGATTCTATCCCCTAAACCTAACCCTACCACTAAACCTAACCCTCACCAAAAACGTTCTGCATTTGTACATTTTCAATAAAACATCGTTTGGTATTTTTAAGTGATTTGAATTATGGGGACACTAGAAATGTCCTCATAAACCACATTTATAGCATGATAACCTTGTAATAAGCAGTTTGTAACCTAAAAAAAGTTTTAGGTTACACACACACACAAATGACATATCAATGGTACATTTATGGTTTAAATGGCCTGTACAGAAGATAGAGGCTTGTGCTTTATAGGTTTATGCTTTCCCATATACATATACATTTGAACACGAAATCATAATATACCCTAATATTTTTTCTGGACCACTCATTGCAGAGAGAGGAAGAGGTTGTCTGTTCTCACAGGGTGTGGGTGGAGATAAAAATGCACTTTTTTCCCACAACAGCATCCAGAGTCGACTGATTGCTTGTTATTGTTGACCTGCAGCACAGCTGTGTGTCCTTCACAGCAGTGGAGCGGTGATAGGGCACTACTGTCTGAACCAAGAACCCTCTGGGAAACAAAGACAAAGTCTGAGCTGACTTAAAGGAATAGTCTACCCAAAAATGAATTTGCATTAACTCAAGTCATTACTAAGCTGTTTTGGAACAACATGTTTTTCTTTATTTCGTGGAACACAAAATAAGGTGTTTTGCATAATGTTCTGGCTGCTCTTTTCTATACAATGACAGTGAATGGGAACGGGGTGTGTCAAGCTCCAAAAAAAAAACAAAGCACCATAAAAGTAGTTCATATGAGTCATGTGCTATAAGTCTTCTAAACCAATCAATAACTTGATCTGAGGTACTGACTGAAGATAATTCATTATTTGCTGAAAATTGCCCCTTTAGCAGAAGCTCTTAAAATGTCATTTGTGTTCATTAAAATTTAGAGTGTCAAGATGCCTCCATCAGGTTTACAGGGTTCGCACGGTCAAGGAAAACCTGGAAATATCTGGTCATTTTAAAACTGTGTTTACCAGCCCTGGAAGTGACAAAAAATGACAAAAAAGCCAAAAAACAAAAAATTGACGTTTTATTTGTCACAAACACTATGGATTAATCCACTGGAGTAATATGGACTACTGTTATGCTGACTTGTGTGATTTTTGGAGCTTCAAAATTTTGGCACCCAGTCACTTGCATTGTGAAGACCAACAGAGTATAAATATTCTTCTAAATACCTTGGTTTGTGTTGAGCAGAAGAAATAATGTCATACACATCTGGGATGGCATGAAGCCCGTCTGTCGTGCATGAGGCCGAGTGAATGATGAGATCATTTTAATTTTTGGGTGAACTTCCTTTAAGAGATGATTCAGGTGTCTGGATCACAGTGATGCTGTACACAGTGTGAGCGTGATCACGGTTGTCTGCTGCATTTCTGCTATATAATGCTCAGAATCGTCTGCAAGACCAGAATTGCGTGTACATTTTGTGGCCACGTTTGAGCAGTTTGCTGATCTGCATAATTCCTTTAGTAAATTGAGGGCTAAATCAGCGCAGATACTTTAGTGGGCACAATTCATTCTTCATGAATTCTCCTCGATATTTATGCACTTCGATCTGAAAGCAACTGCCAAGAACAAGTCTTTCATGTTCACACAGATTAAAGCAACACAGTGATTTGTGTTGAATAGCTTGATTTTTTCCATTTTTCTTCCTTACTCAGGGTTCCAACATCACAGATAGCTGCACTGAGATGCTCATGCAGGGAGTTCTGCTGAAGATCTCTGCTGGGAACATCCAGGAACGCATCTTCTTCCTCTTTGACAACCTGTTGGTGTATTGCAAGAAGAAAAACAGGTGAGCCTTCACTTTTATCTCTCAGACCCTTCAGCTGTCAGCTGTGGTAGCTCCTAATGGGATGAGAGAAGCTCACAGTGATGTGTAGTTCTTTTGAAAGTCCAGACAGCTGTGTTCTATTGCAGGCGTTTGAAGAACAGCAAAATGGCCACAGAGGGTCCACGTTACCTGTTTCGAGGCCGAATCAATACAGAAGTGATGGAGGTGGAGAATGTGGATGATGGAACAGGTGTGTATACTGTATGTAATTGTAAATGCACACTCTCATGTCGTACTAAACCAGGATTCACATTTTTTGGTGAACTACCCCTTTAATAACTCTGAGAACCTGAACCTGAGTCTTTTTCGGAAATCCACCGGATTCTTGGAAAATAACTGAATAATCTTCTCTCCCATTGCGCTCATGATGAAATTCTTTCTGAACTCACACAATTTGGGGAAACAGTAATAAATTATGTTTGGTTTTATTTTTGATGTTCCAGGCTGTATATTTTATTTCCACAGATGTGCTTCTAAAATGTGTGGCCTTCTTTAGCAGCTAAAGGTAAAAAAAAAAAATGGAATTTTCTGGGAAAAATTAAAAGCGTTTGGAGCCCAGTGACTGGATGAACTCTGAGTGCAGTGTGTCTTGGCTAAGGAAAAACCCTGATTATCAGTTATATTTGTAGAAAGCAATCATTTGCTCTCTGGCGGACTTAATATCTGGCTGCGCTGGAGATGGATGGCTTTCACTCCATGTAATCCAAACAAAGCCTACTCTACCACATTTACTTGTGGGTGTTTTCCCGTTCTCCCCAATGGCTCCATGTGAATTCCAGACATTGGTTATTATTCCCTTATAATAAAAGTAGTTAGGCTAATGGACACATCCTGTGCATGGCTGTAAATGTGCTCTCCAGTTCATAAATGTGTTCTGGCTCTTGGATTTGCATTTTTTGAATTATTTCTATGAAAGAAAGATTGTTGAGGGAAAAGGATGTGGTGTAATATAGTAGTGAACTAAAAAAATGCAAAGACTAATGAACATGTTTTAAAATAGATCGGGCTTCATATGCAGGTTGATTAAAATTACAATTTATTAAGTTAAAATTTGTAAATTGATCAGGATTAAAGGGATAGTTCACCAAAAAATAAAAATTCTCACATCATTTGCTCACCCTCATGCCTTCTACAGAACACAAACTAAGATTTTAAGAAGAATATCTCAGCTCTGTAGGTCCATACAATGCAAGTGAATGGTGACCAGAACTCAGAACGTCCAAAAAGAACATATATGCAGCATAAAAGTAATCCAAACAACTCCATTGGTTAAATCCATAGCTTCAGAAACAATGTGATAGTTGTGGGTGAGAAACAGATCAATATTTAAGTCCTTTTTACTATAAATTCTCTTCCCTGCCCAGTAGGTGGTGATATCCACGAAGAATATGAGTCACCAAAAACAAAATAAGAAGAAAGTGAAAGTGGAGATTTGTACTAAAAAAAAGACTTAAATATTTATCTTTTTCTCACCCACACCTAAAATATCGCTTATGAAGACATAGATTGAACCACTTGGGTTGTATGGATAACTTGCTGCCTTTATAATGTTTGTTTTTGGGAGAACTATACCTTTAATAGTTTTTTGATGCTTAATAATAAAAAAATAAAAGAAAACTCAAAATTTATTAAATTGAATCAAAGGAAGATACTTTTACCAATCAATATCTGACTTACGTGGCTGATGTACTGAATTGAGAGGATAAATCATTGCATTACACAAGCCATTCGTGGGGGAAGGAAACACAGGCGCCCAGATTGACTAATTATGGTTTGAAAGAATGGCCATTTCAAATGCATGAAAAGTAAAATAATGTGTATTTCACCTTATTTGCACTTTGCTGAGATGTTTGTTCACTTATAATTATCACAGTTATACTGTAACAGATCTTGCTTGTATAGCAAATTATGTAGAACTACATTTGGAACAACATATAAAAGTACTTATCCCGCAAAATGCATGAACGTTATTAGAAATCCACCACACACAGTTTTGTTTCAAAAAAGCCTCAATAACGTTCTTAAGGAGATTGTTTTATTTGCCTCTGTGTTGCACACAATCTGAAGACACTGATGCAATCTTCGGGATTGTTTCAATAGCATGTTGATTCTTCATGGCCTTGAAATGAGAGCAATCATTGCGCCGTCTGCCTGTGATCCGTTTTGTTCGCAGGCTGTTTTGTTTGTTGCCTGTTTCATGTGGAAAAGTGTAATTTGCTCTGAACTCCCATGGGCTGTTCACACTGCTTTGTTTATGGCAGAGAACATCCATTTTGTCATTTGGGCCGCTTTAATTGATAGCCTGGCATACAAATGTTGAGAGAAAGCAGGAATATGATGCAGAGAACATCGCCATTCGTGCCACATGCAGGCAAAGGGGCCATACAGAAGAAAGAAAAGATGTTTTGGAGAATGTGAGGAAGTGGCTTGGGAGGGCTATAAAAGTCCTCACTGACGAACAGACATTGATTATTCATCTATGTTTTTTTACAGCGGATTACCACAGCAGCGGGAACATTGTGAACAACGGCTGGAAGATCCACAACACAGCGAAGAACAAGTGGTTCGTCTGCATGGCGAAGACGCCAGAGGAGAAGCAGGAGTGGCTGGAGGCCATTTTGAAAGAGCGGGAAAGACGAAAAAGTGAGTAGTGAAATGAGTAAAGCTGCTGAGATTCAAACAATTTACATTTTAGCTAATTTAGCATATCACTAAACTAAGATTTAATGGTTACTTTATTTTACAGTGATTATATGTAATTACTTAAGTAGTTAGTAGTTAGTAGTTCCTTCGGTTGAAGGAAAGCCGCGACCACAACTTTGCCATGGTAATGTTCTCGCAATGAGAACATGAACCATCCACAAATGCTGCCTTGGTGTGATCACAGTCCAGACACACAAGACAACGCCTGTGGCCGTCTGAAGCGGAGAGCACTCTTCCGCATCCAGGAACTACACAGGGGCGGAAGGGCATCTTTATAAAGACGCGTCCTGAAAAGGACGTTCAACGCCGCTGTGTACTATGCTCTTTTTAGAGGAAAATACTCTTTCATTGAGAAACTCGTCAGTTAATTCTTGTTTTGAGGAATGAAGGCTATACAATGCTTGAAATTGCCAAAAAAATTAAGATTTCATACAAAGGTGTACACTACAGTCTACAAAGACAAAGGACAACTGTCTCTAACAAGGACAGAAAGAGATGTGGAAGGCCAGATGTACAACTAAACAAGAGGATAAGTACATCAGAGTCTCTAGTTTGAGAAATAGACGCCTCACATGTCCTCAGCTGACAACTTCATTGAATTCTACCCGCTCAACATCAGTTTCATGTACAACAGTAAAGAGAAGAATCAGGGGTGCAGGCCTTATACGAAGAATTGAAAAGAAAAGGTTAGAGTGGGCAAAGAAACAGACATTGAACAATAGATAATTGGAAAAGAGTGTTATGGATCTTAAACCCATTGAGCTTTTGTGGGATCAGCTAGACTGTAAGGTGCGTGAGAAGTGCCCGACAAGACACATCTATGGCAAGTGCTACAGGAAGTGTGAGGTGAAATGTCACCTGAGTATCTGGACAAACTGACAGCTAGAATAACAAGGATCTGCAAAGCTGTCATTTCTGCACATGGAGGATTTTTTGATGAGAACTCTTTGAAGTAGTTTAAGAAGTTCTGTTTTAAGAACTTTTTTTTCATTTTTTTCATTTTTCATGTTATTAATTTCCTGACTACATTGAGATCAGTTGAATGACACTTTGGAGAATAAATGTACTAATTTCTTTCCATAATTGCAAAATCTGTACATTATTCCAAACTTTAGGCTGCCAGAGTATGTATATTTAATTCCATGCAATTAATAAAAAAATGATCTCACATGCCATTAGAATTGAAATAATATATTAGAATCCTTGCAACAGAAATATATAAGAAAGCATAAGACAAATAGAACACAACCTGAGGAATTGAGGGCCCGGGATGTAAATTCCATCTTTTGTTTGCTCTCACAGCACTGAGACTGGGGATGGAGCAGGACACCTGGGTGATGATTTCTGAGAAAGGCGAGAAGCTTTATAACCTCATGAGTAAACAGGGCCATCTCATTAAGGACCGCAAGCGCAAACTCACCACCTTCCCCAAGTGTTTCCTCGGAAGGTATGTCAGCAAGAGCTGCCTCTCTATGGGGACAATGGCTGTGATGGACTCCAAGAAAGAATGCACCAGGGCTCATGGCCTGTGGTGTAATGCTGAGAATGAGTGTGTAGTTGTATGAGTAATAGTAATGAAGGGGCACATAAAATTTCATTTTGAACACCTCTGGTCAGACATAAAAAACAGAACTGTGCAGAATAATGGAACTTGTGTGGATTGATAGTGTGTTGATAGCTCTCTGCTTCAGCCATTTTTTTGCTGCTTGTAAAATGGGCATGCAGGTGAACAGGTCTCAGTCTACATGACAAATAGTTCTGAAATACCTTCATATAAATAAGAGCACATCTTTTTTTATGCTGGTGCTGTTGGACCAATAGTTCAGGTTTTACTTTTCCATAGCCATACCACAAAAATGATAATGATGATAATAATGTTATTTTTAACAATGTAACATATAACAATGTATTTTATATGTGCCAGAAAAAATAAGTATGCTTTTCCTTATATACCAGCTTGTGTTGACATGTTCCACTAAGTTCAACATTCAATTTGTCTGTTCAAAGGCAAGGAATATAAAGCCTCCTCAAAGACCAACTGCTTTTAGTTGAGGCCGGATTACATTGTAAATTGATTTAAACTGGGGCACAAATTTCTCCCCAGTGTTTCCAGACAATACAAAGACATTGAGGTCTTGAACAGGAATGGACTCATTAAGGAAAGAGAACGCTGGTGGCTAATGTTCAAGTGTGTGTGTGGATGTTTGTGTGTGTGTGTGTATCAGACTTCCAGATGGAATAAAAACCATAAGACAACAAAACCTGTGAAATGATATCTCTGTCTGGGCGAACATTCTTAAAGGAATAGTTCAGCCAAAAATGAAAATTCTCTCATCATTTACACACCCTTTTGCCATTCCAGATGTGTATGACCTTTTTTCTTCTGCAGAACACAAACAAAGATTTTTAGAAGTATATCTCAGCTCTGTAGGTCTATACAATGCAAGTGAATGGTGGCCAAAACTTTAGCTCCATAATGCCATAAAGGCAGCATAAAATTAATCCATAAGACTCCAGTGGTTTAATTCATGTCTTCTGAAGTGATCCAATTGGTTTTGGGTGGGAGCGAACCAAAATATAACTCCTTTTCCACTATAAATCTTGACATCAGCAGTGTCCATGGCGATCATTATTTCAAGCTTGATTACACTTCCTAGTGCCATCTAGTGCTCTGCACATACATCGAGCGCTAGTGTATTCTATCCTGATCGTGCCTTGAGAATGCAGTGACAAGATGTACAGTGGCTTTGGCCACCTGTTTATGTTACTATTTTAATTGTGACTCTCAACTCCATTAATATGAATATTTTTGATCAATGTGATGTCTCCAAGAGACAAATATCTATTGCTTTCATCTCTTTGTTGCCCCACATTTTTTTTTAAAAGTCCACTATGTTGTTTATCTTTTCTTTACCCCAAACTTGGAGCTAAAATATTCTTCAAATTCTGCAAAAGTGAGCAAGCAAGACTAATTTGCATGTGAAATAATGAGTTTGTGGTGAATTTGCTGCACTGGTTACGAAATGCTTACGACGGGTTTACCAGAACAGTGTTTAAGGATCACTCTTCCAACTTCTATAGTAAAATGCCAAAATTTATGGAAAGCCTTCCCAAAAAAACATAAACTGTTAGGGAGGACCAACATTATTGATTCTGATGGATTTTAAAATGAATTGCTCAAATAGCACATATGGGTGTCCAAATGTTTTTGGCCATACAGTATGTGAATGACAAATGAACTGGCATTAGTCATATTAAGAACTAGATTTGAGTAGAATTTCAGTAATTTAATTAATGACAAAATTGATGTCAGGATACAGTATAAAGTAACAACTGTAAGTTGACATCAGGCTGACAAAATCCTCTCTCTTTTCTTTATATCTCTCCTCTGCTATACTTGTTCAATCACATTCTGTCACACATGCCTTGCTTTGATGCTTTTTACATTTGTACTTTTTCATTTTGTCAATCTGCCTATTTCCTCCATGTTGCTTCCTGTGTCCGTTTCTCTCCATATCCATCTCTCATTCTAGCTCTCTCTCACACACACACACACACACACACACACACACACACACACACACACACACACACACACATACTGGAGTCTGTGATGTTTCTCATGCTTTATCACCTCTGGGTTTCAAAAACTTTGGGAAGAACCGCAGGATTACACTGGCGGAGCTGGGCATGTTCGTTTTGGTTTTGTGGAGGGATGGATAGACGGAGGGAAGGAGAGAGAGGGAGGGAATGTTGAGAGTAGAATCAGATATCCTCCTCAAAGCCAGTGGTTTTGCCCGGCAAAATTGTAAAATTATACAGGGCAGTCAGTTTAACTTTAGTGTAACTGTCAAGAGAAAAAGACAGATGGTACGGAGAGCAAGAAAGATAGAAAGAGCAGGAGAGAACATGAGTGCTCACATACTGTAAAGAAACACTTTCCAGAAGTTTTGTCTTGGAAAAAAAAAGGCAATAAAAATACACTTAATTCAAGATATATTCTCTTAAAACAATGCTTATAAAAACAGTTTATAACAGCTTTGTTTCTGAATATTATTTAATTGACCTAAAAATATTAGTTATTTTTACTGGAAAACATGACAAAAATAATACAATGATTTTTGATGTGCCCCTCATTAATCTCATGTTTTTGTAGTCTGCTATAAATAATAATTTTCATAAGCTTAAATAAATAAAAACTACAATAATTAACAGCATAATAAATGTGAGGGTCTCAAAAACTACATTACAGAAAGTGACAGGACTTAACTCCACCGCACTGCACAGGAAGACTGTTAATAATCGAGCTTGTCTCTGTAGTGTAATCACTCAATTCTAATGGATTTTGTTGACAGTCATTCCTTTAATTTGTGGATCCCTCGTTGTTTTTCCTAACATTATTTATGTTCTCTGCCTCTCTGTCATCAGTGAGTTTGTGTCGTGGCTGATGGAAATCGGAGAGACCAATAACCCTGAGGAGGGGGTTCACTTGGGCCAGGCCCTACTGGATAATGGCATCATCCACCACGGTTAGTCTTGGTATTTTCCTCACACAAAGCCATCTTATGGCTTCAGAAGACTTGTAATGTAGCACATCATATAAATGACCTAAATGCCTTGACTGTCATCTCTTAAGTTTCTCGACTCAAATAGTCCCTTGATAGGTCTTCACTATCATCATTTGTGCTCTATTAATGCACACCTGTCATACAGATGGCTGATTGGACAAATAGCTCTCCTAATATTTTAAGAGCCCTGACATCATTGCTGTTCTCGGTCCTGGAGGAGTTTATAAGTGCAGCTGGCTTTTTATAACTTAGTCTGTGTTTATATAAATCATTACAAATATTCATCCCTTCACACCCTGCTGTTTGTTTAATACTTAGGGAAATGGTTAGTCCTCTGTATGCTATTACTTTGTCATTTGTTTGGGTGGAGGGGTTGGGTTCTGCTGAATCCAGACTCACCGTATGGACTTTCCTCTTAAAAGTAAATGACTGGCTGTGAATCAGGACTTCATGCTAAATCACTTTTCACTTCACTGCTTCCTAACGGGGAGAAATAAATTTGAATATTAGGGCTCCCTGTCCACTCGCTCGCATTTGTGGGTTTGGTGAGAAGTGTCTCTCAGCCTTGTGTTTGCTGAGGTTATTAATACGACTATTATAGTTTTTACACATACATTACATGAAACTTTCTAATATTTTACTTCCATCATATTTTGATTAATGCGTCATTTATACATTTTTAATCAAGTTGAAGATTAGGTTGAAGATTTTAATCTCTGATTTTGATCGATCCAGTAACAGACAAGCACCAGTTTAAGCCCGAACCGGTGCTCTATAGGTTCCGCTATGACGATGGCACGTACCACCCTCGCAGTGACATGCACGATGTCATCTCCAAGGTAACTCAACCAGCACTGCTCTGCTAAATAACCAGGTTCTCTCTGTCTTATTCTATGCCTTCTGGAAACTTTGGCATATGATAACGAATGCCCTTCTTCCCCTCAGGGTGTGAGGCTGTTCTGCCGACTCCATAGTTTATTCACGCCAGTGATCAGGTAAGAGGCCAGTATCTTAGTTTCCGCATCATTACAGCTGTCTGCAGTCACATCAGTTCTGCCAGGTGCATTTGCACCCCCTGTTCCTTCTTCCAAACTAAATATAGCACCTACAAGAAAAACAGTGAGTTTGGGGACAGTTAGATAAAGAATCACAGTGTTGGAGGATTATCTGGAACCAGAGCATTCAAAAATACATTGATTCAAAAGTCTGTGACCACCAGTCAAAATGCTTCTATTCTGCATTTTTATAATTTTATACAAATTTTAATACACAAATACATTAATTGCTAATTACATTATTAACATGAAAATTTGAGTGAAAAAAATGAACATGATTTGAGAATGTTCCAAAGAGCATCTTTGTGAACCTCAATGGAAGCAAGGAGATCTGAACTTTTATGCCTTTTATCTGAACTAATGTCACAAAATGAAAAAAATAAATAAATAAATAAAAAGCAAAGAAACGTAATTATTTCTTAATTGTTTTTTATTAAAAAAATTTTGTCAAAACTTTTCTTTGTTTTAATTTTTTTTTTATCCTAAAACTTTAAAACGTTTATTTTCAGGAAAAAAAAACAAAAAAAACAAAATAAAAACACTGGTAAAAAAAAAGACATGGTATGCATAATATTGAAAAGTATGAAGTACAAATATTTATGAATGCTGAAAAAAAAAAATTCTATGAAATTGAATTGAGAAATGTATAACTAAATAAAATTAAATATTTGTATTTTTATTAATATAATTTTGTAAAAAAAAAAAAATTCAATATGTTGGATTTTTTTTTTTTATATTAAAATGGTTAATGAGTAAACCTTAAAAATAGGCTCAAATATCTAGGTTTAGGTTCATATAATATAAATTCACAGATTGATTTGTTGTTGTATTGATTAATAAATTAAATTAGATTAAATGAGATTTTATTGTACTTATAAATAAAATAACTACTATATTTGATTGTATTTATAATAGTATGTTTAGCACTATAAAATATATTTAACACACTTATTTTTAACACACATATTTAACACATTTTTACCTAATTTGACAATGAAAATGTGTCATTCAATTCTGTGTGATTTCTTAAGACTGGTCGTAATAGTCAGAACCTTATACAATCAGTATTCTATGAGTAATAATATATATATATATATATATATATATATATATATATATATATTTTACATTTCTATGAGTACTAATGAGATCATGTTGACATGAATAATTACACTCATCCCCACTGACTGTAAATTTTCAAAGGTTAAGTGTGTAGCAGGTCAGCTGAACAAACAAACAAAACAAAAAACAAGTTCTGGATGCATTAGATGCAGATTAAGTCAGAATAGACCTGTAATGGATTTGTACACTTCTCAAACTGAACTGAATAGCTTTAGGACCTGTGAACAATCAACATGGTGGTGGGACACCATAGTTTAGTCAATAGCCATAGTCTAAGTCCTAGTTGATGAAGTTAGACACAATGACAAGTGAACGAAATGGTGTTAGCACCAAGTTATACTTGACTGTCTCTCTCAGTGTGTGTTCTGCCTGTGATAGAGGTGTCCATCTAAGTGATTAATCACTGCACTGAAAATGAGTGGAAGCTCCATATGTAAAACAGGTGCTATTAGAGATTTTGGCAGATGACCCGTCCACAGAACATTAAACTCCTCTCGCCAAACAGCCAAAAGCTAATGGACTCACATTCTCTTGTTCAAGTGATCGGATGGCTCCATTTTCTGTTTCACTTTGGGTTGTACTGCAAATTTGCAACCCCACAAATGAATTCTTTAGAGTTTCATACCATTTTCTGCACAGTAAATGTAATAGTTTCTCTGTTGTATAGGTCTTATTCAAAGCTAAGGTTGTTCTCTTTGTTATTGCATCTGTGTCTTTGCATTTGTAACTGTCATGTGTGTTTTGTGCATAAGAACTTGTATACAGACATATTTTTCTACTCTTACGCCTTGTACTGACCATCTCTGTGTAACTATAATTGGAGATTTTAGCAACATAGCTCCAGTTTAATTATCTGGTATTTCCTGCTGGTGGTGGGGGGAGCTCAGGAGGGGTTTGACGCCCCCGCTTTACCCACGTAAAAACATCTAGCTTGTCAATGCACCTCTAAATCCTGTGTGGGTTAGAAACATTCCTGACATAACTGTAATAGTACAACTTTGAAGGAGTAGGAAAGGTTTGAAAGAACATTCTTTTGGCCTTTCTATAATTGTTTAAACATAACCAAATGACCATAGGTTTAAACAAAATCCATTTTTATTTTCAAGACTAAAGAGGAGTCAAAAGGTTTGGCCGGTATTTTCAAACACTTGTCCAGTAGATTGCTGTGCTCTTGTGCCAGGCATATGGCAGCCTGTGGTAACGCTGTTTACCCTCATTTGTCACAGTGACAGTTCTGGGTACAGCTACAGAGGAAGGGCTGGCTCCATGTCTGTATTTGTTAAAGCATGGCATTGCCTGTCCAGCCTTACACATTTGGTCTATGATTTAAAAACATTATTATGTAATGAAACAGACACCTTCACACCCCTGCTGAAAAGACCAGCTTAGACAAGCATGAATTGCTATGCTGGTCCAAGCTGGCGTATGCTGGTTTGGTGCTGGTGGACCTGCAAACCATAACAAAGACACCAGTATAATTCAGAGTTGTTGTTTAGTGAGTATACTTCAGAAAAAATTTACATTTCCTGACATCTGGATGTGTTTGTTTAAGTAAAAATGGAACTGGGATGTTACTCTTTCTAAGTTTCTAAGTTTGGCTTTGACTGTGTGTATGTATAAGTCATGAGGGTGTGGGCCTTCCAAAGCCATAGCCCTCTGGCTTAGCACAGCAGTGACCCTCAACTCCCTGGCTTCATGGGAAAATTTCTGCTCTATTTCATAGTGATTTCCTGTGGCAAGCAACATCAAAGTATCTATTAGGGCCACACCAGGCCCTGTATCTGGACAGCAATGGGCAGAGAGGCACCTGCTGACCTCTACTATTGTGGGGAAGCAAGATTTGTAACTTATGCTCTAAGTAAATTTCATAGCATATAAAATTGCACATAGAGGTTTCATAGTGTGTCATATAGAAGTTGTCAGTTTCTACTAAACTTCACCTAGCCTAGTTAGCATTGCCACGCATCAAGACTAGAACGTTGTAAGAGAAAGGGCATGTCCACAATAATTAGTTTTCATCTGAAAATGCATTGATTTTGCCATGTTTATTTATCTCATCCACACTGGAACAGCGTTTTTCTCCACTGAAAATGTATATTTTTTTCATCATTTACTCACTCTCATGCCATCTCATTATGTGTATGGCGAAGACAGCATAAAAGTAATCCATAAGACGCCAGTGTTAAATACATGTCTTCTGAAGCGATATGATAGGTGTGGGTGAGAAATAGATCAATATAAAAGTTCCGGTCACCATTCACTTGCATTGTGAGGACCTACAGAGCTGAGATATTCTTCTAAATTTTTTTGTCTGTGTCGGGCAGAAGAAAGAAAGTCATACACATCTTGGATGACATGAGGCTGAGTAAATGATGAAAGAGTTTTTATTTTTGGGTGAACTATTCTTTTAACATTATTTTCCCTTCTCACTCAACCTAGGTGATGTCAGTCGAAAGGAAGGTTATTTAAGAGGCTAAGCAAGTTTTACATTTTGAAGAAAGATCATGAAAACATATATTCCCCCCTTAAGAATAACATGCACAATGAATCGTTCACAATAATAATAGGAACACGTATTAAAGAAGTAAATAGGGGCAATCATTTTCTTTTCATTTAAACTGTGAAAAGTGGCAGCCTCTATTCAGAAAGAAATATAAGGTAAAGGACTATTTTGGGCTTTTAAACATGAAGAGGAAATGGTTGTAGTGACGTGAAAGCAGAGAACAGCTCCCTCTGAAACTTTGTCCAGCAGATGTAACTCAAGGCAAAGGTTAAAAGTCAGCTTGAAATGTGTGTCTCTTGAGCCTTGAGCGGAGATGACACATTCTTGACCTGTTCAAGTAAAAATGTTTCTTTTTTTTTTACACAGGGATAAAGATTATCATCTAAGAACATATAAATCTGTGGTAATGGCCAACAAGCTAATCGACTGGCTGATAGCACAGGTAAGATTTGAATATAAATTGTACTAATTTGATTTGATTGTACTAATTAAGGGATAGGTCTGCCAAAAATGAAAAATTCTGTCACTCACCCTCATATTGTTCCAAACTATACCTTTCTTTCTGCCATTGAATGCAGAAGAATTGTTTTTGCATTTTTTCCCCACATACAATTGAAAAACCCAAAGCGAGTCAGTCCGATTGTTTGGTATGATGCTACTATAGACAGCTCGGAAACACATTTTCCTCTACAGGAAGTGAGAGATTTCAAATATGCTGAGAAGGAAGTGCAATGTAGCAATTAACCAGCTTCTCTACTCTAGCGTTGGAGTCTAGTTCTGTCGGCTAAAGACTCATACAAAAGCAAACAAGCCACCATAATGAGACTGCAGATTTGGACTAGACTTGTGGAATAAAAGTGTGGTTTAATGATTGAGGGGCAACCCTCACATTCATGCATGTCAACGTTCAACAAGATGATGTATTGCGTTTGACAGTTAAATGCAATTAAATTGCACCCCGATTTAAATAGCATGTGACACACGGCATGGTTATATTCACCCCAATAGTGTGGTGAAATCACAGGAATATACGACAGACTAGACAATAGGTGTCACTGCAGTGGCATGGAGTGTAAAGACGGTGTATGATTGTGTAGTGTTGTCTTAGCAACAGAAGTTTGAATCCATCTTTTGTCCAATTCTTTTTCCCATCCGATATCCTGTTTCCACTCTTAATATTTCATTTACTATTACTTAATGTAATAGATAAAAATTTATATAAATGTTATTTCATCACAGCGATTTGGTCAAGATGAATGTCGAGGAGTGCAGAGAAGGGTTTGATCAGTAGGCGGGGTCTATCGATTATTGTGAGATGCTTGTGGAAGGCTACCTAAAAAGTTTAACCCAAGTTAAACAATTTAAAGGCAATGCTACCAAATACTAACAAAGTGTAAGTAAACTTCTGACCCACTGGGAATGTGATGAAAGAAATAAAAGCTTAAATAAATAATTCACATTATTATTCACATTCTTAAAATAAAGTAGTGATCCTAACTGACCAAAGACAGGGAATGTTTTCTAAGATGAAATGCCATAAATTATGGAAAACAGAGTTTAAATGTATTTGGCTATGGTTTATGTAAACTTCCAAATTCAACTGCAGTAAATATGGTTCATTTTGTGGTTTCTGTACATTTACAACAACATGCCATGGTACAACTATGGTTACTGTAGTAAAACCAAGGTTTTTTTTTCTTAGGTAAGTTTAAGTCTAGGTTTAAGTGTAGGGGTTGATGTAAACACGTCAACATAAGACTCTAAATAAGAGTCTGTATGTTACTATTTAAATGTGGGTGCAAATAGTATTTGACACTATTTGCACCAGGGTGCAATTAGTATACCAGGGTTGGGGTGCAAAAAATATTTGCCAATATTTGCACTGTGTTGCAAATAACATACATCATCATTTGCACCAGGGTGCAATTAGTATCTGCCATTATTTGCACCAGCGTTGTGACAAAAATAACATCTACCAATATTTGCACTGGGGTGCAAATAGCATCTGCCATTAAATTATTGCCAGACGGTTAAGTGACTCATCGCAGTTGTCCTACTATGGTGACTGGACCGCACTAGTGTTTTTGTGACTTAAATGTGGTTTCTGGGATTAAAGGGAGGGTGTGTGACATTTTGACGGCTTGTAAGCAGACAAAGAGAGTGGCACTTGTCTTTTTCTGCTCTTAAGGGTGACTGCAAAACCAGAGAAGAGGCTCTGATCTTAGGGGTGGAGCTGTGTGACAATGGATTCATGCATCATGGTATGATTGCCATTTATTATGCTTTCTTTCTTTCTTTCTTTCTTATGTCATTTTCTGTCCCTGTTGGATTCTACCTTTCCTTTTCTTCACGTTTGCTCAGCCCCCCCCCCCCCCCCCCCCCAGCTTAAACCAGCATAAAATGGTTTTGTGGTCTTAGCTGCTCTCCAAGCCTGGTCAGACTGGTCTGTTGGCTAGTTTTAGGCCAGCTAGACCAGTTGAAGACCAGATTGACATGACTGAGAGACCAGCAAGATCAGTTTAGACCATTTAAGACCAGCATACCACCCCAAATTGGATTTAGTTCTTATAGTTTTTTTTCCTGTCAGTCAAATTCACATTGCAAAACTTTTCCTCTAACAAACTTCGACCTTCTCCACAATCCAACTTTGACTGACTGGTTGTCATGGCAACCGAATCCACATCATACTTGTGTGACTCATTTATTGTTTCTCATTATGCATAAGACGGGCCGCTCCCAGCAGCCTACAATTACATTTCGTATACGGCAAACTACCAGCAAATCTGTGGAACGCAATATCTTGACTTGGCTACTCATCAGTATCTGGCCCTGAAAGTGATCATGACGTTCATCCAGATAAGCTGGTTCACTTGGTTATGTGACCATTAAAACTAACTCAACTTTATCTAATCTGGCCCATTTAAGTGAGAACACTGGTTCCCTTTTTCTCATTGGGGTATTTTTTTTTAACTAAAAAAGTGAAGGGATTGTTTAGAGCCCATGTTGCCATGGCGACAGATTGAAATCCTGGCTGGTGCCTTTCGTAGAACCCACTTTCCATAGAAACGGCTTTCCCTTTACAACTCTATCCTCTCTTATGTGTCCAATCCAGTACAATGACATGCTTCAGCCTCTTATGTGTGATTCAGAATTCAATTTAAGCTTTCATTTAATACTTGAGCGCTGTCAAAGTAGCAGCCAAACATAAAACAAAACAGTTGATATAAAGTTGCTTTATTGCTTTACTGAAATGAATCACAATTGGGTAGTTGACGCATTACATTTCCATGGACTTTTGTTAACATAAAGATTTTAAGTTAAAATGTATATGAATATATAAGGGAAAATTTATGGTTTAGGTCTTGTGACTGGTCACCTTTCAGTTTTTCACAATTTTTGATCACCTTATTGCAACACGGCTGATTTTAAATGTTTATGTGGTGAGACAATTTAATTTAATTTGTTAATATACAAATATTCTATGTAGTATCTCAGTTTTATGAGATGCATGCATTATTATAAAAACATTTACAAAATGTTGTTTAAAATTGTTTTATTCTGTATAGTTTACCTCATTTACCACTACTGATGTAAGTTTCCATTTGAATGGGAATTGGGTACTAATTGCCCAAAAACTCTTGCTTTTTATCTTTTAACAGTTCTGGAAAAGAGTGAATTTAAGGACGAGCCTCTTCTGTTTCGCTTCTTTGCTGATGAAGAAATGGAAGGATCGAACACCAAGCACAAGCCCGTAAAACACGATCTAAAAATAGTGGAGAATGTCATCGCCAAATCACTGCTGGTGAGCGATGCCGTCTGTAATCGCCTACAGCTGATGACACTTAAATAATGCTCGCTGGCATGAGCCCATGTGGTTTTCATTCACTTGCGTGGTCCTTTTCTGCTTCGGCACATACTGGGGGTCTGAACTCAGGCCAGCTCTGACACTAGACTCTTCACCAGTAATTATGCTTGACTGTTCCTAAACCACCCTCTCATAACTCTTAAACTGGGTCAACAAACTTGGCCCGCAAGAAACTGCACAATGGTCATTAGTGAAGTTCAGATGCTTGGAGTGTTTCCAAAGCATGTATAGTAATAGAACGCCACTGCATGATGAAATAAGGTTCATTGTTTACCAATTTGCTCAAGATCTAACACCACAAAGTGATCTTTTTTTTTGTGTTTTTTTTTCAGATAAAGCCAAGCGAGAGTGGTTATGGCTTCACTTTAGAGGATCGTAACAGAGTACCTATCATCAAATCAGTGGAGAAAGGTTCCCATGCTGAGGTGTGTTACTTTGTGTCTGGTTTTTAAAAATTGAAGATGCTGCTTTACCAAGTGCCAAGAGATCATTGTCTGTTCCACTGTTTTCTGCTGATTTTGCTTAAGACCTAAGCAAACACATTGTGAACATAAAGGCTAGACTACAGTTTTTCTAAATTGGCATTTAATAATCAGACTACACAGCACTGAGTTTTCATTAGAAAGTCTTCACAGAGGAAAAGTTTATTGCTTAGAGTTTACTTTACCATAGTTCAAAAGATTTCATTTTGTCCTCAGTAATGTATCAACTTCGTCTCAGTTGTTTCTCCTAAAAATTCCTAAGGAGCAATACATATAGTAAGAGTAGACATACAGTAAGAGTATTTAGCTATGAAATAAATGTGAAGCAAAGCTCAGATAATTTGGTCTTGGAAGATTTGGATGAGAACTGTTTGTATTATCTGATTTTAGATTGCAGATTTTGATATATTGGCAAATTTGATCACAATTTGAGACATTGTTGAGATTTCTTCTGAATCTCTAGAGGAGTATGGGGTCTTTTTTCAGGATAAAATCGACACTTAAGCTAATATCTCCATCTGATCTCCATTTAATCTCATTGCTGCATGCAAGAAACATATTAGATCTTGAGTCAAGACATGCTCAGATGTTTTGACAGTCAGACTCAATTTAAAGAGTTATTTCACCTAAAAATGAAAATTGAAAATTCACTCATAATTTACTCACCCTCATGGCATACCAGATGTGTATGACTTTCTTTCTTCTGCAGAACACAAATTATGATTTTTAGAAAAACAATTTTAGCTCTGTAGGTCAATACAATGTGAATGGGTGGCAACAATTTACACTCCAAAAAGCACATAAAGGCATCATAAAAGTAATCCATATGTCTCCAGTGGTTAAATCCATATCTTCAGAAGTGACATGATTTTTTTGCTTGAAATTCTTCTCCCTGTCCAGTAGGGGGCAGGATGCATGAATAATGTGAATCACCAAAAACACAAGAAGATGGTGAAAATGATCTGTTTCTCACCCACACCTATCATATTGCTTTTGAAGACATGGATTTAACCACTGGAGTCTTAAGGATTATTTTTATGCTGATTTATTTGATTTTTGGAGCTTCAAAAGTTTGGCACCCATTCACTTATTGTATGGACCTACAGAGTTGAGATATTCTTCTAAAAATCTTAATTTGTGTTCAGGAGATGAAAGAAAATCAAATACATCTGGGATGGCATAAGTGTGAGTAAATAATGAGAATATTAAAACATTTTGGTGAACTATCCCTATAATCCCTTAAATTGATATAAAATTCCCAATTATTGCTCTCGGTTTACATTTTCTTCAAAGTATTTTGATGTGCATTTTAATGTGTGCCATTGTGGTCCCCCTGGCTAATGCACAAATAGAAGCTTCACACTGTTATTGAGGTTCTTTTTAATTCTTTAATATGTTTGATCTGTTAGATCAAAACCCAGTAAATGTGGCTTGGGAGACTGGATCAGTTCTGACGTGAAGAGAGTAATGATACCCAGGCCTGAAGTTACGCTGTGCATCAGAGGATGAGCTTCATGCTGTATTGCATGTGGACCTGCACTGTTTCCAATGTGAAACAGCCTAAAAAGGCCATAAAATCCAGCTGTACACTAGCATAGATGAAGCGCTGTCTCGTATAAGTAATGAAAAAAGGCTTTCGTGTCCATAAATGAGAGAAAGACAGAGAGAGAGAGACAGACAGAGAGAGAGAGAGAGAGAGTAGATAAAGGAAAGAGTTTGCAAGAGAAAAGTGAATTAAAAAGAAGGGAGAAAGCAACAAAAAGAGGGAAAAGCTCTCCAGCCATTTTTCTGAATGCTTAATTGACAGAAGAAAAGCATGTGGAACAGAGGACCATGCTTTTTATTGTGAGAGAAGAATGGTTATATTTATAGCTGTCAAGAGACACGTCCAATCCATTCATTGAAGCACAATTAATTTGCTCCACTTGAGAGCTCAGAGCAGGAAGTTGCATACATGGTTGAATGGCCCCTGCACCTGACCAAGAAAAATCTACCTCTTTCCATCCATCCATCCATCCATCCATCCATCCATCCATCCATCCATCCATCCATCGTTACTCTATTAGGACTGCTCTGTATTACTGAATTTAAGGGGAAGTGACTTTATACTTCCACTAAAAATGACTTTGGGACTAGTGTACATTGATCTCTACTTGGGGTGGTACTATGATGGGTGGGCAATGGTTTATCTATTTGTCAGATCGGGGAATGTTCCTTGATGATTTTGCCTGCATTGGTCCCCCTTGAACATTTTCCAGCATTTGTTCTTGGGGCGTCAGAAGTTTCAGGGAAGACACAAGGAAAATCTAGTGGGGGACTGCACCCCCCCAACCCCCCACCTGGACATGCTCTACACTCTATTTAGAGCTTATTTTATATTCCTGTATGGCTCTTATGCAGATGGCCGGTCTGGAAGTGGGGAAAAAGATCTTTGCCATTAATGGGGACCTAGTCTTCTTGAGGCCCTTCCAGGAGGTAGAAAGCTTCTTAAAGCAGTGCTTCCACAGCAAGGGACCCCTCCGAGTACTAGTCAGCACCAAGCCTAGAGAGTGAGTAGAAAACTTCTCTTCAACAATGATCTAAAGACTAAAATGCAAACCGCATTTTAGCTGATCCGCATTAGCACATAGGTCAGTTATCTATTAAAGGGACAGTTCACCCAAAAACTCACACTCGTGCCATCCTCGTATGACTTTCTTTCCTGTGCAGAACACAAATGAAGATTTTTCGAAGAATATATCAGCTCTGTTGGTCCATACAATTCAAGTGAATGGTGATCAGACCTTTGTAACTCCAAAAATATAAAAAGTAATACATACAAATCCACTGGTTTAATTCATACCGTCTGAAGCGATACAATAGGTGTGGGTGAGAAACAGAACAATTCTTAAATCCTTTTTTACTATAAAGCTCTTCTATGACATTCTCACTCATCTTTTGTTTTTTGGCGATTCACAGTCTTTGTGCATATCGCCACCTGCTGGTCAGGGCTGGCCAAAGGTGCAGATTTATAGTAAAAAAGGACTTAATTATGGATCTGTTTCTCATCCACACCTATCATATTACTTCTGAAGACATGGATTTAACCACTATGGAGTTGTATGGATTAATTTTATGCTGCTGTATGTCCTTTTTAAAGATTCAAAAGGAGCTTGAAAGTTCTGGCCACCATTCACTTGCATTGTATGGATCAACAGAGCTGAGATATTCTTGTAAAAAATTTGAGAATTAAAATTTTGGGGTGAACTGTCCCTTTAAATGCGGAACCCTTTACACAGGGTTACTCCCTGTCTAAAGATACACATCATTTATGGATTAGAAGCAGCTCCAAATCTAACATTAATGAAAAGGAAACTATGCATATATACACTTGCTATAGGGAGTGGAAAATCTGACATATTTGCAGACTAAATTGATCTATGCCTCTATCTGCTCCACAGGACTGTGAAGATCCCTGACTCTGCGGATGGATTGGGCTTTCAGATCAGGGGGTTCGGCCCATCTGTGGTGCATGCTGTTGGCAGAGGTAAGAACTCCAGAGAGTAGGAAAGGAAGACAGAAAGACTGGGCTGGGCTTCGGGAAGTTATTTCCTCATGCCCTTTATCCTACTGTGTGTTTGAACCTCAGCTGGAATACAGCTGGAGCTGTAGGTACAGGACTGGACTTGAGCCAGACTGGGAAGTGCATCACACATACTGTATATATAGAGAGCAAAAGAGACTCAATTCCTGCTGTGTCTGAGCTGCGTTCTCATCAGTCTTGGTGAGAGATAAGGTGAGACAAAAAAATCCAGTCTGCACAGGCACTCTTGATGAGAAATAGAGATAGAAAGAGACAGAACTAGGATGTACTTTTCAGCAGGGTAGTGGCATACGGATTCTAGGTTCCCTACCCACGTTAAGAAGGTTATCTGCTCATTCAGGTGATTGCTGCTCGTAAGCTCAGCTTGGCGTTATGATAATGATTACCTTGCTTGTTCTTAAAAACTGCTTTTTCCTGTGTTTCGCTTGCTGCAGAAAAGAGAGTATGTTTATTCAGGAAAGAAAAATGCAGAGTAAAGTCTCCAGACCATGTAATGTGATTAGGGAGAAACATAAACCTTTTACACTGTTGTGCACTTTTAATACACAACGATTTTCTGTATACTTCCCTGTGTTTGTTAAAGAGATAAAGCAAACAAACTTGTCTGAAAGACACTTCCCACAGTGATTGTTCTGAGATTGAGATCTGTAAATGTCTTTGCACATCATTTACAGATAAACAGCTCTGGATATTACTGTTTTGTGTTTTGCTTTTGTGAAAACTAACCAAAGTTTCAGTTATAGTTCAGTTTACAGTCTATTACATTCTCTAATGAAGAAAGTGGAGTCAATGCCAATGAGTCTGTTTACGTTAGACGGATCTTGACCTTGAGGTCATAGTGTTTATGTGTGATTTTCTTTGGCATTCAGACATTCATTTTTCCAAGAAGTGTAACCACAAGGAGAAAATCTAAACTATTACTCATGCTGCACTTTTATATAGACCAAGGCTATTTAAAGGCCTGATAGTAAAATGCTTAGAGACTATAGAGGTTGTTTGTTTAGCAGATTTCCCCAACTTTCTCAGTTACAATTTTTTTACACTCTCTCAAAACATGCATAAATGAGCTCTGTTCCAAACCTAGTGATCTGCCTCACTCATTACCTTCTGCCTATGTCAGCTGCCTTCTAAGGGATTTTTACGTTCACTTTGAATGCGTCCTTGCACTAAAAAGATAGATGGAGCGCCACAAATAGAACAGAATGCAGAAGACTCGAGTCACATTTTTAACATTTAAAGTTCTTTTTACATACAAATGTTTGGCACAGACACACAATAGACATAAACCCTGAACACACAGAAACCTCAATAACAGTGACAATCAACAAACCTTATTAATGGGTAAGTTCACCCCAAAATAAAAGGTCTCTCATCATTTACTCACCCTCATCCCATACCAGATGACTTTCATTCTTCTGCTGAACACAAATAAAGATTTTTAGAAGAATCTTCAACTTTGTAGGTCCATACAATGAAAGTAAATGGATGCCAAAATGTTGAAGCTCTATTGTTGGTGTATTTATGTAGATGTAAAGTAATGAACATTTTGTAGTATCTGTGACTTGAAAAAACAATAAGCATAAAATGCAATACATTTTTTTTACAATATATGCCATTAATTGGCACATTTCCTCTCTCTTGGTAGGCACTGTGGCAGCCGTCGCCGGCCTTCACCCAGGCCAGTGCATCATTAAAGTTAATGGCATCAACGTGAGCAAAGAGAGCCATGCAAGTGTCATCGCCCATGTCACAGCTTGTAGGAAGTACCGAAGGGCCACGCAGGTGAGAGCGTGGGCATCCCTCAGCCCCCCCATCCCTCGTAGAATTGTACTATTCCTGACCTCTCTAAATAGTAAATCTCCATCTATAAAGCACATAAGAGAACCCTTTGTGATCCAGTTCAGTTCATTACCCAGCAATAATAGTAGTTATGGCTCCTTTTGTGGAACAGGGCAGGGAAGAGGGCCAGGAAGCCGCTGGGGGTGTGAGGGATATGGTTTAAGGAATGGGGTCCAGGCATGGCAGTGTTGGAGGGTAATAAAGGATTGAGCCAGACTTGGCACAGGCTGAAGTAGGACGCAGTGTGGTTGGCTGGCTGGATGGACTCTGGTTTCCATCAGGCCGGGAAAAGCAGGGCAAGGGGGTGCCCAACTTCCTAGTGAGCAGGGATTTGTGGCCCACCACAAAGAAGAGACTCAGTAGCTCATCCAGGGCTGTGGAGCCCAAGTAAGCAAAAACAGCAGGGGGAAGTGTAGAGAAGATGTGGATGGAGTCGGGGCATGGTGGGTTTTAGTGGCTTTAGACTCTGCATAGTAGAGCAGCCCACATTGGCTGTTCTCATGTCTTTTCATTTGAAGACCCTATGATATTATCGATATTATTGTGAGTTTGAGTCCATGTATTTTAGCTTCGAGGCCATCTATATTCTATTTTACTGCTAAAAGTTTCTCCCAAAATCTCCCCAAAACAACTGAGATTTTAAAGAGTTTGGAATTGTTGTGTCTCATGGTAGTGTTCAAATCAGCTCATAAACCAAGGCCCTTTTTATGAAAGTCTGAAAAGTTATTTTGGTTGTTCTTATTTCAGCAAGACTCCATTAAATGGGTCTACAACAACAGCGAGAGTGCACAGGAAAACCAGAAGAGGACCAATCAGAAGCCAGCCACAGGGGAGAATGGAGATGTGTTTGAGTGCAAAGTTGAAGGTGCTGTTACTCACAAATAGCCTACACACTTTCTCAGCTCTCAACTCCAGCCTTGGAATTTGCTCTTGCTCTTTGTCCCGTGAAACTAACACTACAGATCTTACTTCAGTTGCCTCATGTGAAACTGACAGGAAGGGGAAACAACTCATGTCGAATGGCTCATTAAGTCAGGAACACTCCTGCTTTATTGACCTAAACAACATACAGTACATAGATCAAATAAATAAATAAATCAGTGGTCTCTGGATGAGTTTATGGAACAGAAAATCATGATGTACCATTTCCTTCATAAAACTGAAATGCACTGCAAATAATTAAATTAAATTAAATAATTACAAATTTCTTTTGAAAATTCTAAAAGTTCTTAAAACAAGATTAAGTTACTTGAGAAGCAGAGTTTTCAGAGAATTCTTACAAAATGTATCAAGGTTTATACTTAAAATTAATAAAAGTAAAAATAATTTTGTTTTCCCTTTGAATGAATGCTTTTTACTCCTTTGTCAAATAGTTGTTTCTTGTTTTAAGCAAATAACATTAAAGGAATAGTTCATCCAAAAATGAAAATTCTTTCATCATTTACTCACCCTCAGGTCATCCCAGATGTGTATGACTTGCTTTCTTCTGCTAAACACAAAAAAAGCTTTTTAGAAGAATAGCTCTGTTCTGTTGGTCCTTTCAATGCAAGTGAATGGTGGCTAGAGCTTTGAAGGCCCTTAATGCATATTAAGGCAGCATACAAGTAATTCATACAACTCCGTTGGTTAAATACATGTCTTCGGAAGTGATATGATAAGTGTATGTGAGAAACAGATCAACACGTAAGTCATTTTTTACTATATATCTCCACCTTTGACCAGCCCCAACCAGTAGGTGGCGATATGTACGAAGAATGTGAATTGCCCAAAATAAAAAGAAGAACGTGAAAGTAGGGATTTATAGTAAAAAAGGACTTAGGTATTGATCTATTTTTTTACCCCTACCTATCATATCACTTTGGAAGACATGGATTTAACCACTGGAGTCATATGGATTACTTTTATGCTGCCTTAATATGCTTTTTGGAGCTTCAGAGTTTTGGTCACCATTCACTTGCATTGTATGGACCTACAGAACAGAGATATCTTCTATCTTCTAATAATAATCTGTGATGGCATGAAGGTGAGTAAATGATCAGAGAATTGTCATTTTCATTTTTGGGTAAACGATGGCTTTAAATTTTGTTAAATGTTTCTGAAAACAAGACTTTATATCTTTTGCCATTTTGTAAATATATTTTGATTTAAGAATGTATAGATAGTTTTACTGGAAAACAAGACAAAAGTAGCTTCAGAAAATTGAATCAAGGTGTGTATTTATTGTTCACTTTTTTTTATTATCTTCCTTTTATCTCTTTTTTGTCTGTTTTTAGCATGTCTCTTGTCTCTTATGTCTTTTGTAACATTGGTAACATGACTGGTAACATGGAAATTGGTGTGTGATTAACAGAGGTCATAGATAAATTCAACACCATCGCCATGATAGATGGGAAAAAAGATCATGTGAGCCTGACGGTGGATAATGTGTATCTGGAATATGGTGTCATGTATGACTACGACAGCACTGCTGGGATGAAGTGTCATGTCCTAGAAAAAATGGTGGAACCCAAAGGATTTTTCAACCTGACGGCCAAGGTAGAGTAACAGATAAACCAGACATTATCATTATCTGCTGCAGTGGAAAAGTGATTTGATTCATACACAAGCACTAGTCAAAGATTGTCTTGTTCTAAGAGGCTCTTCATTGTTCATGCGTAATACACAGGGACAGATAGAGGTTGAGGGAGAGTGTATTAGCATAGTGTGTGTGATGAATGAAAGTTGCCTTTTGGCCCCCAATTGTGGAATTAAGGATAAACACTTTAAATCACTGAGCTTGTTGCGTACGGTCTGGAGACATAAAAAGACAAGAGACGCAAATGACTCGGATACAGTTATAACTTTTGCCAAACATAAACATGCAGCCTTATTACTGTTATTTATTAATGCTTTTGGCTGTTCTTTGAGTTAAACACAGGATGTGAGAAAAACATTTCAGTGCGTTTTAAGCATCCCCTGTAGCCTCACTCTTTATACTCTTATAGAAAAGTTGTGATTTATTTATTTGTTAATGATAATAATATTTAAAGTATATCATTTTAGTATTTGTTAGACTGAATTTAATGTAAACTGAGAAAAAAATAATAATACTGTGCCTGGACAATAATTTTCAATACTGTATTCAATGATGAGAATGAGATTTAAAAAAAAAAAATTATTCACATTACAAAAATGAGAAATTGAGGGAATTTACATAATTGTCATGCAAATTCTGTCACATTGCAAAAAAAATAAAATAAATAAATAAATAAATAGTAATAGTCCTAAAAATAGGCCTAATTGTCTTTTTATACAAAGTATAATTCCTTATTTTTTCTTTTAGATTTTTGGGTGAAATTGAACACGGAAACTTCTTTGAGATTCTCCCATGTGTTAGTATTTGAAAGAATGCAGTTATGTAAAGCTCATTGTCTGTTGTTGAGCATTCATGTTTGCTTTAATGTGGTTAGTATTGCATGCAGTCTTTTCCAAAATGCGATCTCAGCTTTTATGAATCACTGTTTTTCACGCTTGTTTTCAAAAAGAAGTGCCAAATTAATTTTTCCTCCAAAATTGGGTTCTCTATTATTCACAATTTCCACTAATGAATCAACAGCTGTCATTGATCGTTCTGTTGCCAAACAGTGGGGGCATCACATCTTGATTGTGTTGTCCCAGAAATGCGCACTAATGGGACTCTGATGTATTACATATTCAACAAATAAAAAATAAAAAACACTTTTGTATTAAATTGCCTTAACTGCCAGTAATTTCTATCTGATTACAAACATGTGCATTGGTACAGTAGGTCTGCACATCCTCTGAGAAAACAGATGAATTTTAATACTGCAATGCTGTTAGGCAGATTACAAGCATTTGATATGGAGTGCTCTTAAATTTCTTGTCTCCTCCGTTCTCTCACAGGCAGAGATCTGTCTCTCTTATGAAAAAATACTTCTAGGTGCATATTCAAGCAGTCTTCTTTGCCAAAACGAATGCTTTATGTCTCTGTTTGTGTGCTTTGTCAGATTTTGGAGGCCCTGGCCAGGAACGATGAGCAGTTGGTTCAGACCTGCAGCAGACTGAGTTCCAGCACAGAGCTCATCCCTGAAGACTCAAAAACCAGGTTCAGTGTCATGTGTGGAGAGAGACTAGAGCACATCAATCGAAGAATCACGAATTACAGGAAGGTCAGCAAGCATTATGTGAAACACTTTCAGCATTCCAAAAGTGTATCAGTTTCATTCTTGTGTGGGACTCAGTAGAAATGTTAGGCAAAATTGTTCAGGCTTTTCCATTCAATTTAAGTGATTGGGGACTGATGCTATATTATTACGTTTTCTAATCTATATAATAGCTTTGTGTGAAGCCTTGCATACAGTACAATTCAATATAGCATTGTGATGTCAAGGTTTATTGTGATTAAGGACTTTTGGTCTGTTTCTCAGACAAAAGCTGTTGTATTGCTTCAGAATAGACTACTTGAACAGTATGGATTAGTTTCACTTTACATTTATGTGCTTTTTAGAGCTTGACAATTATTATCCCATTGACAAGAATTGTATGAAAAAAAAAATACCTTCTACATTCTTAAAAATAGCATTATTTTCATTCTGCAGAAGAAATAATGTCAATAATGTCAATGGCATGAGTTAATGATGAGAGAATTATCATCTTGGGGTGAACCAAAAAATAACATATGCTGGTGACCAACTACCCTGGTCTTTTCTACAGAGTGGATCACATTCTGTGCTTGAAAAAGATAGTCGAATGTCTTGATACATTTCTTTGGTTGGCCTTTAGATGGCTGCGGCGAAGCTAACTTTATTTGACTTGTAGTACCTCTATTTAGGTTACGGAACAGGAAATGATCCCACCCTGTCCTTTTTTACACCAGCTGGCCTTGATTGATGAAATATGCAAGTTCACCAGTACCAAGGGAAACAGGCTTGTGAAAAATTTCATTTTTAATTTCCATCAGTTGCTCTTATTTGGAGCAAGAAGAGGAAAATATGTCTGCAAGCATCTGACGGTTTCTCTTGTTTTTCCATGTGATTTGATTCAACATCCCACTCAGCACTGGATTAATTAGCTATTGCTTCACTAGCTATAAATAGCTTTGAACATCCCTTCCCATTGCATAATTTCCCTTCTGTGGCATTCTCAGTGGGGTACCAGAGAGGCCTGGCAGGGGCCAGGACCCAGACACTGAAGCTCCCTGTTTCTCAAGGCTAGCCAGGAATGTGGGAAATCCAGTCCCAGAGGAGGTTGTGTGTCTAGAGCAGCTGTAACTCATCCACTGGTTCCAGTGTAGCCCGGGACCACAACCATAAACTGAATGACCTGGGTCGTTATGGCATTTTTGGGCAAAGGGCGAGGTTGTAATCCATACTCAATACCATTGACTTGCTCAAGGGGAACATTGCGATCTGGTCAGCCTATTACATGCTACTGTGCAAAAGTTGTAATTCTCAAGCATTTTTGCCATTCAAGTGCAAAATAGATCTATTCACTGACTGCTTTGGAAATAAATTACCCTTACTGTATATGATTGATTTTTTACAAGTTGTGGGGTGTGTTGATGAATGTCCTTCTAGAAAACATTAAATCTGGGCATGCAATGACTCTGCAGTTGCATTTTATAAATGTACAATTCTATGCTTTCAAGCTGTCCTGCAAAGGCAAAACACAGTAACTATACATTTGGCAAAATTGACAATCTTATACTAACTGTCCTGTGACCAACAGGTTTGACTCAGCTATGCTCAGATTCAGAGAAAACAGAGAAAGACTCTTTTATAACCCACATTTGGCTGGGCAATGAAAAAACATTTGCATTTATGCATTTGGCAGACGCTTTTATCCAAAGCGAATTACAGTGCACTTATTACAGGGACAATCCCCCCAGAGCAACCTGGAGTTAAGTGCCTTGCTCAAAGACACAATGGTGGTGGCCGTGGGGATTGAACTAGCAACCTTCTGATTACCAGTTATGCGCTTTAGTCCACTACGCCACCACCACTCCATTGAAGGAATTTGTCTCAGTTTCGGTGATGGCAATGTTACTGCATTTTGGCTTCATAGGGCAGAAAAGTAAAGTTTGTATTTTTTCAATGTTAAAATACTTTCTCCTATCCCAGTTTAATGTACATTATGTAGAGATAAGTAAATCATTTGTAAGTTGATTTTCCTGAAAAATGGGAAACACTGTGGCTCTGCTTTTTGAGCATCCCGACCAGCCCAATAAAGCAACATTGGTTCAACCAGTGGCAGTGAGTTTGGGGTGGGACTACGTGTTTGTCCATCCAATGGCAATGGGGGGAGTGATCTCATTGGTGACATTAGTGGTTCAGACAATTGTGCAATTTTTTAATGAGTAGGTGATTCTTGATGCCATTTGAGTGGTGTACTTGCACAATGCTTAGGTTAGGTTAAACTTTTGTTTTTAGGTCTTAAGATTCAATTGGAGTAAGTCCTGATAGGAACTGAACTATAATGGGCTTTGCATGTTAACATTCCAAAGTCAATCCAAAGATTCTAACTCAAACCTTACTAGAGCCAGGCTGGTTGAAACAACACTACTTGAGGTGTTTACAGTTCTGTAGTACTGCTCAGGTTGAGTATTATACATGAAAACCAATATATTCTTGGTCATATTCACACACAAAATATTGCCAAAATATTTAGCTTGCTCAAATTCCTCTCTACTCTCAGTTTTCAAGAGTTTTGAAGAACAGAGCCTGGCCCACATTCAAGCAGGCGAAGACCAAGGTTTCCCCTCTACACAGCAGCGACTTCTGCCCTACCAACTGTCACATAAACGTAATGGAAGTGTCATACCCCAAGACCACCACTTCACTCGGAAGTGCCTTCGGAGTCCAGCTGGACAACAGGAAAAACACCCTGGAAAAACTGGGACGCAATTCGGAACAGGGTGAGTGAATATACATTCGCAATTTCCAATTTGAATGACTTTCATTAACACAAAAAAATACTATTTATTACACCACTTTTTGGAAAACTTTAACTCAATAATTTTGAAAATAATGATGTGCTTGCAAAAATATGTGCATTTTTAATTTATTCTATATAAATATATACAGTGTATATTATGTTCCCCTTCTGTCACTCACTCGACGTTGTGTCGAATGTAGTGACACAAGGGGTCTTTCTTGAGAGCCTCGCGTACCTCTGGATCTGAGAAAAGGCCAATGAGAAATTGAGAATTTGAGAAATTGGCAGACAGAATTTGCATGTCCCGCCCCCGGACATGCGGGTATAAAGGGAAGCGAGCGTGCGTCTGTCAGTCAGATTTTTTCTTCGAAGCCGATCGGTTGTGCATCAACAAGCTGAGTCTGACTACTGTTCTACTCACCTCTATCAGAGAATTTCTGTTGGATATACAGCGTGTTTCCAGTGGCATTTTCCCTCTCTGCATGAAGTATTTTCATTCACAAAAGAGCAATACACAGCAGGCGTTGAACGTCCTTTTCAGGATGGGTCTTTCAAAGAGGACATCTTCACAGGACCTCTTCCTCAGTCTCTAACCACGCCCCTGCCGGGTGCGCGGAGCAAGGTAAGCGCTTTAAGTCTTTTCTCAGCACCCAAGCCTCGGGACGCGCTTTTGCCTCCCGACGCATTATTACTTGCTCCCCCTGCTGCGATGCCCCACCCGGTACGTGAGGCATCCTCGTGGGCACTGGCCAACGACACCTCCCTACGCAAACATCTGCAGAGCAGCGGGCTAGGCAACACTCAATACCTTTGCGAGATTCTACAATCTCAGGGTTGAGCCGGTCTCGTCCCGTGTTTTGTCAGGTCCGAGCTGGTAGAACTCTGTATTACGGAACAGTCAAACAGGTGTTCCGCTTGCACTTAGCGCCATTCACCAAAGTGATCCAGTGCGCTCTCTCTCCCAGGTTAGCCACTAAGCTCTCACTTCCTGGATGTTCTTCCACACTAAACTTCTGGCCTGTGAACTCAGCGGAGGAATTTGCGACCAGACCCAATACGAGCCTCAAGTGCTCTGTACTGTGGTAGGGCTCCACATGCCTAATTCCCTCTTCATGCAACTCCTGTGATGTATTTTCCGCGGTAAGGTCCCACCGTTGGCGAACCCGCATCTCCCTTGGGCAGTCCCTCTGCCCTCGGTCGCTGTGTTTGTAGAGCTCCTCCCTCACCAGGTAGGACCTGCCACCACGCCACTTCCACGTGTGTCTTGACAACCCATGTGACTTATTGGCCTCATGTTACCTCCCCCCAGTCTGGGCAGGATGTGGTCTCCGCAGGGACTTTTCCCCCTGAAAGAGTAGGAATGGAAAAGATCAAGTGGCCCCAGCCACTTTATGCTCTATGACGAGAAACATAGAGAGAGAAAAGGCCGCTGCTCGACGGTTTGCTCCCATGATAGTCATGTCGCCTGTTCCCCCCTTAGGGGTGCTGGGAACCTAAGATCTGTGTACGACACCTTTTTCTGGGGGGGCTGGGGAGGGTTACGTGCGGCTGATACAGTTGCTTCTAGCACGCAGTAGCTTGCTTGCACCTGTGTCAGCAGTTCACATAACACGGTCTAGTGCATGGCGTTTTTAAATGGGACCCCTTGTGTCACTACATTCGACACAATGTCGAGTGAGTGACAGAAGGGGAACGTCATGGTTACTGTACGAGACGTTGTGTCCCCCTTGCCATGACACTAAGCCTACCATTGTAAATGGCCGTACCTCATTCTCGGCTCCTCAGTGTAAAAACCTGTCTGACAGGTGCACTCCCTCTTCCCTTTATACCCTTATGTCCGGGGGCGGGACATGCAAATTCTGTCTGCCAATTTCTCATTGGCCTTTTCTCAAGTTCAGAGGTATGCGAGGCTCTCAAGAAAGACCCCTTGTGTCACTACATTCGACACAACGTCTCGTTCATGTGTGTTTATTCATGTGTGTTTCCCTCTGACTTGGCTGGCTTTTGTTATCAGGTAAGCTGAATCCCATGGTTTATGTCCAGCATAGTATTACCAGCATGGCTGCCCCATCAGGACACAGTCTGAGCAGGGCAGAAGGTCACGGTCTGCGTTTCCTGCTACGGGAAGACGACCTGCTCATCCTGGATGCCTACAACAAACTTCTTACCAAACTCACCACTGTTGTCAAAGAGATGGAGTGCTACGCCTCCCAGATTCATGAGTGAGTCTGACATATTTATTCGATCATATTTTCTCGTCCTGATTGACTTAAAGGGATAGTTCTCCAAAAATGAAAATGTTCTGAAAATGTATACAACACAAGATTACTATTAATATTAGTATATTACTTTTTCTTTTGCAGAACACAAAGTTTTTTAGAATAATATTTCAGCTCCCACATCTCCACTTTCACATGCTTTCACATATGCCTCCTACTGGCAGGGAGGACAATTTATAGTAAAAAAAAGTACTTAAATGTTGAACTGTTTCTCACCAACACCTATCATATTGCTTCTGAAGACATGGATTTAACAACTGGAGTCTGGATTGCTTTTAGGATGCCTTTATGTGCTTTTTGGATCTTCAAAGTTCTGGCCACCATTCACTTGCAATGTATGGACCTATAGAGCTGAAATATTCTTCTAAAAATCTTTGTTTGTGTTCTGCAGAAGAAAGAAAGTAATAAACATCTGGGATGGCATAAAGGTGAATAAATTACAAGAGAATTTTCATTTTGGGTGAACTATCCCTTCAGGATCCCTTATGGATTTTATTCCTTGTGTGTTTCATCATGAGATCATGGTTAAATTTTTGAATGATAAATGTTTCTTGCTGATCTGACATCTTATATGGGAGGCAGATTTTAGAAAAGTACAGCATCTGTCAACAATTAGAACTTAAACTGCCAGCAATGCTAGCCCTGAAGTGAATACAATCTTTTTAAAGCACAACAAAGTTCTGCAGTATGACTGATCTTCACGTTATTTTATTTTGCTTCAAGACGACTCAACAACTCAAAAATCTAAAGCAAAATGAACTTAATAGAAATTCATTACCTTTGATGAGAAGATCATCACATTGCTTAATTTACCTTTTTATTGGCTGCTTAAATATTAAACTCATTAACTGAATGTTTCTCTTGATGGTAATAACTAAAATAAAATAAATTAATTGCTTCAAAAAATTCTCTACCTGCTTTTGCAGTTAAAGTGTTTATATCACAAAATATTTAATTTCCTTTATCTTTTAAAATAAAAGAGTTTGATTTACTATGAAAACATACTAAAACTTTCAGAACTCAAAACTTTGTTCCCAGTCCAAAAACACAATTTATTGATACTAAGTTGCTGAAACCACTCATTATAAATTAAATTAGATAAATTAACAACATCTATTCATCATTTACACCAGCTACTCTATTTAGAAGGATGGAGATCACCAAATATGCTGAATTTGACACCAAACCATAGCCCATGTCTTTAAGGCACAGCTGCAAAAAACAAACAAACAAACATACAAACAAACAAACAATAAACACAGTCTATTTAAAGGTTCAATGTGTAAGGGTCTGGGGATGGAAAATACAGTAGTTATGAAAAACAAAATTACGACCTTTTATGGTACACAAAAATGTATCTAACATTATAAGTAGATGACACGGGGAAAACAATAGAAAAAATAAAAATAAATCCTTTAAGCACTTTCTTTGTACTTTTTAGCAGATCTTTGCTCAGTTTAGCATTTGCTTCTTCTCAGTTGAACATTTTAAAGGCATTGGTGTGTTGACTAATAATATTAAACATCTAAAGGTAAGTGTCACAAATGAATTTTTTTGCAACTATTCGAAACCCCTCTTGACGGCAAATGGTTTTCAAAAGTGTGATTTTTATTCACATGTTTTGAAATCAGATCACGTAAAAAAAGTGTTCCTGGACGTGACAATCCTTAAAACTGCATGAGTCTCTGTGGGATGGTATTATCCCAGCAATCTTGTAATTTTTGTGAATTTCACAAGACCATTAAGTTCTAATAACGGTTATTTCTCTAACATCTGTTTTATTTCTCTAGCATGTGTGTGTGTGTGTGTGTGTGTGTGTGTGTGTGTCTGTGTGTGTCTGTGTGTGTGTGTGAGTAAAAATCCAGATTTTTAGGATTTCATTCCAGGCCTCCTCCTTTAAACAATGCAAGTGAATGTACAAATTTTTTTTTTGATGGTCCAAAATGCATATTTAGGGTGAATCAAAATAATCCACATGACTCCAGTCAACAAATAAAGTTCTTCTGAATGCAAACGATTGATTATTTTTAGAAACAAAACAATACTTATATACTTTTTAACTACAAATGTTCACTTCTGGACATCTCTGTGATATGCACTCATGAGAGGGGTGATGTAAGCTCGTTGGTAAGGTCACACGTCACGTGGAGGAGTATAAGTTTCTATTTGTATAAGTGTATTGTTCAAAATGGTCGTTTGGCATGTGTATCGACCTTCAGAAAACCCAAAGAAAATATGAGAAAAAAATTTAACTCCTCATCGATTGCTTATACATGATCATGAGCTCTGGCTTGTCGCGCTGAACCTGGATATCAGTACACCCCTACATTCTCTCAAATATTGGAGGGTGTGCAGTGAACATTTTACCCCTGGTGATTTAAGATCATTGAAAGAAATTAATGGTTGATATCTGAATTCATCAGCTATGCCTGTGCTGTTTTTTCAGCGAACTCAGGTATGTGTGAAAACGTTGTCATTGTCACGTCTCAATCGGCCTCTGCACCTCCCACAGTGCTCTGCTCCTCATCACCCGATTTCTAATTCACCACACCTGCACTCAATTCACTCGCCCATCACTGCCTGCATAATTCTGTATGATATCACCTGTACCATATCTCAATGTGTAAACTCTGTAAATCCTGTGAATCTCAGTAAACGCTCTCGCACTTGGATTCACTTTCACTTTAAGTTCAATTCTGACAGTCATATAGCCTAATCCTATATATTTCTGCTAAAGAAAAAGCACAAGTAGATAACACAACGGCATTGCTCTGAAATAAAGGATGGTTATTTACTGAAGTAATGTTTTTTATTATTATTGGTAAATTATTATTTTGTACATTTTATATTGTTTTGAAATAGTTTTGGACTGTTTTGGTTTGTGAATGGCACTTGGTCTGTGGTCTGCCTCCTCCACGTGACGTGTGACCTCACAAACAAGCTTATGTCATCCCTCTCATGAGCGCACGTCACAGAGATGTACGGAAGTGAACATTTGTAGTTAAATAGCATATAAGTATTGTTTTGTTTTTAAAAATAATCATGTTTGGGTTCAGAGGAACTTTATTTGTCATGTGGATTATTTTGATTCACCTTAAATAAGTATTTTGGACCATCAAAAAATGGAGGACATTCACTTGCATTGATTAGAGGAGGACTGAAATGAAATTCTAAAAATCTTAAATTCTGTTTTGATGAAGAAAGAAACTCTTGAATATCTTGGATGGCCTGAAGGTGAACTATTCCTTTAAACAGAAACGGGTTGGGTTACTGCCTGTTTGAGCTGTTGATGGCTTTATTTTCTGGAAGCACATTAACACCTTGAAGGAAATGGGACACTCTGAGGTTGGCCCCAGTATTTAAAAATGGAAAACTGCAAAAAAAAAAAAAAAAAGAAAGAATTGCCACATGAGCACAGAACACAAGATGCACAATATTATCGCTCAGACTGAGTGTCGCTCTAACTGAGTAAATTGCAGTGTGGCACAACTGACAAACAAGACCACCCATAGGAAAGAAAAATCACAAATATTTTTTTTCTCATAGACAGCAAGATTAAAGGGATAGTTCACCCAAAAATGAAAATTCAAACATCGTTTATTCAACCTAATGCCATTCCAGATGTGAATGACTGTCTTTCTTCAGCTGAACACAAACAATGATTTTTAGAAGTCCTGAGATTTGGATCTCAACTTATAACAACAATAGTTTAATTTGTGTATGCATTAATTTATACTAAGGATTTTTAGGAGAAAAATCTGAGACAAGTACTTGATATTGTACTTATGTGAAACATAATAGAGAACTCAGTTAAGTCTTGTGAGCTATGAAAGAAGACCCTATGAACGATGGAACGATTACATTCTCTTCCAATTCTCATCATACCACTTTTAAATGAATAACACATCCATTATCTGTAACAGCCTCTGTATTTGCATCATTAGATAGCCATCAACCTGTTAGATCCTTGGTGGACATGATGGAAATTACAGCTCGTCTTGATCTGTGGAGGGCGTGGCACTTTTCACTGCTGTTGACATATGCTTGTCACTACCAATTCCTGGCTGAAGGTCTGCGAGTGTACTTATTGGCAGGGACGTCTTTGATCTGGTGGGGAGATAATGACCTTCCTCATAGCCCTGGGCTGGAGAGAGTGCAGTAATGGCTGCCTGGAGGCGGTTGTCAGACAGCCATCCCTATCGTGCAGCAATAATGGGGCAAATAGCAGCAGAGTAGCTCATTGGAGCCACCCCCGGAATCCTCTGACTCTGCTTTAGATTACCAAGTGCAATGATCTCTGCTGTTGGAGATAACAGATCTAAGATCTGAAGTGGCCTATATCAGTTTTTCAGGTAAACGCTCAATTGAGTTTGAAATCAACAAAACCTACCTCCCTACCCTATGTCTCAAACCTAAACATGTCCGATAGCATAAAAAAAGCAAATCTGACATAAACAGTGCAATTTCTAAAGCAACCATGTCATTTGTTGTGCTTTTATGGCACTTGGCATATAATTTGATTGCGCTTGAATAAGCTTGCAAATGTAGTTGGTTATGCAATGCAACTGTTAAAAATGTGTCATCTTACAAGTCATGAGCTATGGTAGAGTGTTTTTATGTATTATAAATAGCATTGTGTGAGGAACAGGGCTAAATTTAAGTGTTTATTAACTGATAATCTGCCATTTACAGTTGATTTTTCAGAAAGTGAATAAGGCTGTGTTTACACTGTCACATAAAATGTAATTTTTTTCCTCACATCTGAAACAGATCTGATATTGTTGTATACGTGTAAACGAAAGAATCCGCACAAGATCGTATTTATTCACATACGATCTGTGCCACTTCCAAATGTGGTTTTAAATCAGATGCATATCCGATATCTGGACCTCTGACCTACGTCTTTACACGTATATCCGATTCCCCTTGGGAGTGACATCAGGGATAGCTTTTAACGCTGTGTCCTTTTCAAGCAGATGTGCCTGTAGGCGCTCACACAAAAACTCAATGCTTCTCTTGTTGAGGTGGAAATTTTGTTTTTGTATGAAGGTCTTTTCGTCTGAAAACTGTTTGCAAGAGTATTGTTGTCTATGAGAATTCTGCACATGATCTCCGATCATCTCAAGAGGTGCTGTGAGTTTTCACTTGCTTTATTGCATTGTGATTGCAACTCTGCAGGTTCAGTATTATATATCTTTGTTTTAAAGAAACAAAAACAAAAGGGATTAAATCATAAATACAAGACACGTTCATCTTGAACAAAATTGAGTTTTCTTTTCTTTTGGCAGCATTAACTGTATTACCAAAACTTAATGCAAACACTAATTCGATAAGAACATATATTTGGCAGCATTATTTTGTGAACACAAGGGAATTTAATTGGCTTATTTATTTGGATTATTATTGTATTTACATTTATGATTGTCTTTAGTTCTTAATTTGTAGGTTTTAAGTAATTGTCCACCTGTTGTCGTTGACGGATTCTTTTGTGATGGCAAATGGTTATTTTAATACTTTTTGGTTTAATTTAAAGTGCAATTTGAATTTAGAAATGTCTTTTGTATATGTTTTGTTTTTGTTTGTATTTTTTTAGTATAAATTAATAATTTTTTTAAAGCAAAATCAATAATGCAAAAAAAAAAATCGACCCTCGTCAGTTGACGATGTAATCGGATATCACAAGATTTTTTATCGATAAATAATTTTTACATATCACCCAGCCCTAGTTTGTACTGTTTTTTTTTTTTTTAAGCTGTCAAGTTTTTATTTACCCATGTAAAAGAGAAATGCGCAGTCTTTTGTTGTTGTTGTCTAGGAAAATTAGATGGAACACAAGCATGTTTTTTTTTTATTATTTAAGCAGAATGAGTGCAAGAAATTGTGTTGAACCCTGCGTTTCGGCACATGTATTCCAGAGGGACAAATAAAAATACATCATGTGAAGAGATAGTCCATCTTTTTAATTCAAGAGTGTAATATAATATTACAGGCATGTTAATGTCACCAGTTCTGTTGTATTTAGACAGATATTCCAATCAATTTCTTATAATCACAGATACAGTATATGCTCATGATTAATGTTTCATGCATAATTAATCAGCACAGTATACCTTTTCTAATAGGTCAGTTCTGTGTGACAGCAGTGTGTAAATGCTCTAGACACACCCAACTCTGGATTTTTATAGACATCGCTTATGGCATGCAAATCAACTATGAATTTTACAGACATCTGCAGTAATAATTAAACTCATCCCATCCTAATAGGGCTTTAACCACTTTTCCCGTCTGACCAATGTTAAAATCATTAAAGACGTACTTACCATGGCAGCAGTAAAAAGTCTCTTTCGCCTTTTTAGCTTAATTGATTGCAATCGCTTGCAATTTTGCCCACTTTTGAAAATATGAAATGGCACAAGGCCATTCAAAACCCAAGGCGCTCTTAAGTGAAAGCGATCAGTAATGGAATCATTCAAGTTTGGGCAGAAGAGTAATGTAAACAGTTATCAGATACGAGTCGTGTCTTCAGTGAATGTAAACGGCGGGACAAATAATCAGATATGGTCAAAAGATCGGGTCCATGCATTAAGCCTTGCAGTGTAAACACAACCTAATAGTCATCGCTGTTGTAGCGCCTCTAGTGTTCGTTTCACCAAAAAAGCCACTGCAATAAACACAATGAGCTACGTAAAAATTATTTTAGGTAAAGTAACGTGATTCTATGTGGCCATGTTGAGCAACTAAGTACTCAAAAAGTACAGGTGTATGGAAATCATAAAACAGGATACAAAAAAGGGACATTCTAAATATGGTAGGTTGACAAAAGGCATTGTAAGGGGCTGTTCACATACATAATTGTTTTTCTATGTGACCATGCACAGTTCTTTAGTAGGCTACATATATTGTGTACCATTAATGAAACTATGGACTAAAATGGACTAAAAACATCTTGACACCTTTTCACATTACTCAGCACAAGGTGAAGTTTATCAATCATGGTATTTATATGATATATGATATTTATATGCAACTCAAAAGAACATGTCCAATAAACATGGAATTTGCTTGGTAATATTTGGTATGTGCTTTCATGTAATGTTAGGATTTTGATACACTTTTATTTAGAAAATGTCTTTACCTGGAGTAGACAATCGTTCACATTCGATTGAATGCAGCTGCAGGTTTTGTTTCAATAAATTGTAAGTAAATATCCACTTCATTCAGCTTTGTTTTTGTTCTCTGTATTCTCAAGCATACAAATGGAGCTTTTGTTCCATTTGTTGTGCTGTCGATCTTTTTTTTTTTTTTTTGGCACAAAAACATGTTTGGTCTGAAGAGCCTATAAATAATTTTGAAACTTAAACCAAACCTGGTGTACATTTGCATTTTCAGTGAATAAAAAGGTCAATTTCATCCTGTTCATTATTAAAAGTTATTTGCATTAGTGTGTTATCTTACTAGCTTTATACTGTACAGATGTTTCAAATGTATCTTGTCAAATGTTTCAGATATCTGTCATATCTGAAAAAGTGTGATTTGACCAGTGAAGTCAGAACTTCACTACAGTTGAAAGTGCAGCTGTATGATGTTAGCTCAATGTAAAGCACAGCTGAAGAGCCCCATGTGTTACATGAAAGCTGTCATGCATAAAGAACTGTAGGCATAGAGACCTGTGGACCCGAATCAAGATCCTCCCCCGCAGAGCTTCATCATTGTTCCTTTCCTCCACCTTTTCTCACTTGGATGCTTTGTGCCTCCTGAGGCCCCACACTATGTGCACTTCCATATAAAGCTGTAACCAATAGCAGCACTGAGTGCTCTTTTCCATGGTGACAGAATGACACTTGATGTTGGAGACCTGTCTGTTTGCTGGAAGAGGGACATTTTTCTTGAACCGCAGAGCTGGAGAACTAGGGCATTTCTTGTGTCCACTGAGCATTCTCACAAGGGCGGATACGTTCCTACATTTCTCACTTGGAGAATTGGTTTGGGTCAGAATTATGATTTTGTTGAGGTTTTCTTTATTGTTAGGATGAGAATTAAAGTTAGGGCTTGCATTTATAATGAGAACATATTCCATGAATGTATAGCATCTATGGCATGTTTATAGTGTCCCCTTCCATTTTAAGAACCTAGAGGGGGTTGTGTGAAACTCAACAAGGCTTGACATGTTAGTGCGCTCATGTGTGGAGAGACTGGGCCTCAAAACCAAACCAGTGAATTATTGAAAATATGGCTTAAATGTCCCCATGTGTGAGAATATGTTGCACGCTAGCCAGTTCCAAACACAGAGGCTTGTTAAAAGTTTTCTTTGCTGTCTCTGAGATAGGAACCAATTTCATGTCGAGTTGGGATTGTTGACACAGCTGTATATGCATGTTTTGAAGTTATTCATTTTGTGAGTACCTTCAACTTCCTCAAGTTGTTGTGAGGAAGCCAAACACAAACAAGTTTTGATTTTGTTTGACTCTCACCGTCAGCTTGAGCCCCACGTCTTGATGACTTTACAGCTATGTGCTGGGCCAGTCCTCCCGAAACATGTCTTTCTAAACTTTACAATGCTAGACGTATTAGATTTGAGATGTGGCTGTGTGTTTGGGCTGTCGGAGACATAGAGTCATTATGTGAGGTTTCTTTTCCACTGATTATCTGAGTCAACGTCTATTTCTGGACCCACTTAGACCGTAAAGAGCTGTCTGACGGACATGTGAAGTGACCAATCACAGTTAGCTTTTATTATGGGATGGTAAGGGGTGGGTGAACCTGAAATCGAAACTCAGATATCTTTTAACAATGTGATGCCATGAATGACAAACTTTATTTACTGATGAGAAAATTGAGTAGAAATTAATAAAATGATTGTTATAGGTAAAATGGATGAAAAGAAAGATGCTCTTAAATCAGAATGCTGAAATTTTTTTAACCAATCAGATTGGTTAAAATGGCCAGTCTGCCGTTGTTCCAACAAAGAGATAGTCCCGCTCCCTACTCATGACATTGTTTGAGTCAGTGTCATTGTGTTTGAATATATTGGTCACTTTTTCATAGTGCCACAGAGACAAAGTGTTTACAGTTCTCATAGAAATTAACCTATGAATGACTTGCTTATACAGGGCTCAATGCTAAGGATTTTTTCTACTGGACCGGTTAGGCCAGTGCTTCAGATTTTTACTGGCCCTGACAAAATTTTCACTGGCCCAAACACAAAAAGGACAAATAGCTGTTTTTACCATCATAGCGAGATGAGCGTGAAGCGATCATCTGTATTCCGCAACTGTTTTCAGGTCCTTGAGTAACATATAACCTGTGAGTAAGGGCAGCCGTGGACTTTCTGGTGCCCTACTAGGGTAAGATGTGCCCCCCTAGGGAGTTGGTGCCCTACGCAGACTATGTAGTCTGCTTATTGGGAGCGGCGGTACTGACTGGCCTGATCGGACAAGTGACAGTTCGAGCTACTGGCCCGAATCTTTCTCACACTGGCCCTGGGCCATCGAGCAGTCCTTATTGTCGAGCCCTGCTTATAGCTGTCTCTGCATATTAAGTTTGAAAAAGTTACATTCTTCAGCTTTAAAAGAAACTGTTGGCAAAAGAATGACAAGAAAAAATAATACTGCAAGATATTAAATATGCATTATCAATGTTTGGTAATATAATCTTTTATACATGTTTAAGCCTAATTAAATGTTTATAAATGTTTTAATATTTTGTTAAAGTTTGATCTGTTTCAAGTAGAGCTTGCCACGTTGAGAGAGTTTTTTTTGTATGCACAATTTGATTGAAAGTAAATGGTCCATGGGCAGTCCATGTTTTTTTTTTTGCCCTTTCAGGTTGAGTCTAATTTGTGGTTAACCCCTCTCTGTTTCTCCCTGTCTCTTTCTATATCTCTCTCTGTGACTTTCTCACAGTTTACTCTCTTCCATCACACATCCCACTGGCTCTGAAGGGAAACCCACAGAGAGCTACATCTCAGCTGAGAGTGAGAGCGAAAGAAGTGAACGCAATGGCAAGAAAGTGTGTTTCAATGTGGTCGGAGATGAGCAAGAGGACTCGGGTCACGACACCATCAGCAATAGGGACTCCTACAGGTATAAGAGAATCTTATAATACCACATAACCTGCTGAAAACACCAGCTTAGACAGTCTTGAATTTCCATGCTGGTCCAGGTTGGTTTATGCTGGTAAGGGCTGGTATGGTGGTGGTCAGCATCGCCATGCCAAATTGTCTGTGTACCTTCGGATAATTAGTTTTTTCGTTTTTGTCTTCAAAATGAAATAACTAATAAACCGTTCATTTATCACATTTCTGTTATTTCCATTTATCACATCACAACAATTTATGAAGTATCTGCTCGTTTTTCAACTAATAAAGAAATAGCCAAAAACAAGAAAACTAATTTTTCATCCATGCGTTTTAACTGAGATTATAACGTGAATATTTGTTTTGCACATGTGGGCAGGCCTGACACTCCAATTTTCTGTTGGGCCTACGCGCACCAACATCTGTTCTTCCTCAGCCCCGTTCATAGAAAATAAGAGTTCACCAAGTTCAAGTTTGCAGATGGTGTTTGCAGATAGATTCTAATCATTTTAATGCAGAACATTAATATTTCTTAGAAAAACTGTCTACTGCATGTTTATTGCAATCTTATCAAGCAATGGACACCTGGGAATGAAAACCACTGAACTCACCAACTTGTTTTTGTCACCGCAGATTGGGCTGGAAGTGATTTTTTAAAAGGAAAATTATGAATTGGTATGCTGTGCAAAGACCTAACTGTAACTAAATAGACTTTCTTATCTGGTCATTATTATTGTTGTTGTTGCTGTTATTATTAATGATAATTAAATCAAGCCAATAATTGCAGGGGAAACATAAAGGGAAATTTAAATATTCATTGGATGTGAATAAGCCTCGCATGGACATCGTCATGATTTTGATGAGTAGCCTATAAAGGACACAATTGGACAGTGGGATTTTTTGAGTATAGGGGCTCAGCCCTTATTGTTCATGTATTTATATTAATTTTATTCTCTATTTCGATTACTTTCATTCATAGTTACACCTTTTGCCTTTTTTAATTTAAAGTTGATTGTCGGCGCTCTAGTTGCGCACAGTTCTTTACTTACCACCTGTCCAAGGCCCGCTCGCCATTACATTGAATTCATGTAAGAAAAAGCAACCAAACGCGCCCTGTTCCTAAATTAACTTTCGCTAACATGCAGTTGCATTTTGCATGGTTTATATACAAAATTATTTTAAAAAAATTATTAGAACTACCTATCTGAACTTGAAAACGGCCCCCCTTACACTCAAAAGCATGAACCCCTAGCGTAATTTAATTTAGACAATTGATCATCTGAGTAATTGATCATCTGTTTTATTAAACTTTTTTGTATCAAAAAGGTAAATATAATACACCAAAAGTGTATTGAAAATGTTGCCCATTCATCCAACCTGTTCTTAGAGAATTGCATTGCTGGTAGGCTACATCAAGCCAAAAATCTAAGGAACTCACATGGGGTATAGGCCTAATGTTAATAAAGCTGGCTATTATAATGGGGTAATAATATTAAAAACCATCATCAAATTGTGGCTAGAAGAGCCTTGCTAATATAGGCCTACAACACATATTTTATTTAATTCTCATTAAGTTTTAAACACACTGTCCATAAATAATATTTTATTGTGTAATAGTTGAATGCATATAGTGATGGTAACATCTAGTCTGTATGCAGATCATATAGCCCAAATATTAAAGAGAGGCAACTGCGTAATAGATAAGTGTGTCATTTTTTTCAATCAGTTCATGGTTATTGTATACTAAAAATAAAATTAAAACTATTTGTAGCCATTATAAATGTAAGGTTCATTCTTTTCTGTTTAACACATAGCCTACTGTATTTGAACATAAATTTACACCCCCCACTGATATTTCACTTTTAAAAAGGTATAAGGATAGGCTACACATGTCGGGCAAAATAAAGTCCTTTCTGACTGTAGCCATGGCAACCTGCACACTTGAAACTGCAACGCAAGCACCGCATTGAATGAAATAAATAGCTGTCCTTAATGTAAGCCGCGCAGAGATTTAGTGCTCGCCATGTCCCATGTGAAAAGGCTTTTATTCTGAAGAAAAGTAATGAGGAAGGACAGATGACATTACAGGTTTAACTAGTAGAAATGGGCGTGTTTTGTCCATCCATTTGTACAAATCAGCTAATAAGATTTAAGCACTTGAATGATAAAACTAGAAATCGAGATTAATTCCTGTTTTTCTATTTCTTATATGCAATGAAAACATTTAAAAAGACGTGTTTTCTCAATTTTTATATTTTCCTTCTAGATCAGAAAATGAGTACACGGGCAGTTTATTAGTTATTCCTTTTTGAAAACAAAAACGAGAAAACAAATTATTCGAAGGTACAGAAGGTACAGAACCCAAATGTATACAGTATTTAAGTTAAGTAAAAGCACATTGGTACACCTAATATGTCTTTATTGTTTGTCATGTTGGTAGGAGGATAGAGCAAATAGGTCTTATTAATGCATACCATCTTCTCATATTCCAAGTGCTCACTTTTGACTTATTCAACAGTATATACATTTATTATTTAAAATCTTTTCTATAAAAAATAAACAAATAGCTTTTAGAATTAATATGCCTGTACGTTCTTGTTATGGACCAATATAAATTAACTTACGAATTAAAAAATCAGCTCTAAATAATTTATATTTCCCTATCTGTCAATCACTCGATGTTGTGTTGATGTAGTGACACTAGGGGTCGCTCTTGGGAGCCTCAAACACCTCGGGTATAAAAGGAGTTGGCTGTCAACCACTCATTCAGATTTTTTCTTCGGAGCCGAGCAGTTGATGCGGAGGACACGACTGGGCGACCACCTTCGGGTGCGGTCGCCCAGTCTGAGGCAGAATCGGAGCTGCCGGCTATGTTTGCCCGGGCAGCCGCGAGGGTTGGGCTGGAGTTGAACCCTCCACCCTATCCTGAACCCTCCTGGCTTGATGATTGGTTCCTGGGCTAAGAGCGCCGCTCACGTCCACATTCTGGCCCTGCCCGGTCCCATTCTTCCTGGAGGTGCACAAGGAGCTCACAAAATCGTGGCAGGCTCCTTTTCTCTGGACCCAATCTCTGAGCTCCTCTGCTCTCACTACCCTTGATGGTGTGACAGCCAGGGAACACACGGCGGTTGCAATGCACCTGTGCGGAGATGGCAACAATTCTGAAGAAGGACACAATAGAGCCTGTCCCTCCAGCCGAGATGAAGAAAGGGTTCTACAGCCCCTACTTCATCGTGCCAAAGAAAGGCGGCGTGTTGCGGCCAATCTTGGACCTGCGAGTACTGAACCGGGCCTTGCACAGACTCCCGTAGACCTGAAGGACGCATACATCCACGTCTCGGTTTTACCTTGGCACAGGCCCTTTCTGCCATTCTCTCTCTGTGTCTTTCTCACAGTTTACTCTCATCCATCACACATCCCACTCCCCTTCGGTCTGTCCTGGTCACCTTGCATCTTCACGAAAGTCGTAGCCCTTGCTCCGTTAAGGGATGTGGTCATTCCCATCCTCAGTTATCTTGATGACTGTCTGATTCTAGCTCATTCTGGAAACTTAATGCGTGCTCACAGGGACCCGGTGCTCGGGAACCTCAGCCATTCTTCCCGACATGAAGACCTACAGAGATGTGCAGTCAGGTCGGTGCTTTCCTTTCTGCAGGAGAGGCTAGAGGGGTGGCTGTCCCCCTCCACATTGAAGGTGTATGTGGCCACTATAGCGGCATACAATGACGCAATGTAACCTCCGTTCCCTGATTGAGGGAACGAGACGTTGTGTCCCTCTTGCCACAACACTGAACTATCCACTGAAATGGGGCCCTGTCTCAGCTCCTCAGCACAAAACCTGAATAAGTGGTTGCGAGCCAGCTCCTTTTATACCCGTATGCCCAGGGGAGTGGCATGCAAATTCCACTCGCCAATTCCCATTGGCCTTTTCTCAAAGATCAGAGGTGTTTGGGGCTCCCAAGAGCGACCCCTAGTGTCACTACATCGACACGTCTCGTTCCCTCCATCTTGGAGCAGCATTTGTTTCTTCTTGCTGTGTAAATGTCTTTAAATTCTTCATATTTTTATAATGATCTTCTGTGTTGTGTAAATGTGTTAAAATACTTCATATTTTACATAATGATCTCTTGATCTTCAGCCGAGAAGTAAATCTTATTGACTTAGGGGTAATTCACCCAAAAATGAAACATTCCTTTAAGGAAACTTCATTTAAGGAGTGTTAAAGTTGCAATTGTAACAGAGGTCACAAAATAAGTTCTCAAGAATTTGCTGTGATGTTAAAAGACATTTTAAGTTTCAAACCTCATTCAATTCTCTATCAAATTACTTAGGAATGTTGTTTAATTTGTGATGTGGCTTTAGCACCATTAAGGTCCAGACAGGTACGGATAATCGGTTAATTTGTTAGTAACCCATGAATGTTTGGCTGATTGCTTCCAGTGATTGTAACAGCAACAGGAACTCAATAGCTTCCTTCACCAGCATCTGCAGCAGTCACTGCAGCTCCTATGTACACAGTGATGAGATGGACTCAGGTAACACAACCAGACATCCCACACACAGCTTCCACCAAGGCACCATTGTTATCACTCCCCTTATTAATGCTTCAAAACATGAAGGAACATCCATAACTTGAATCAAATTTGGCGAGCTTGAATATGGCTTTCAAATGAATTATTCTTATCTCTTTGCACTGCACATCAAGCACACATTTTCCACTTAGTCGAACAGTCAGACAATACCCGGCAAAACACTGTCCCTGCCAAATGTAGGCCATTTGATGCTAACTACTGAAAAGATGGAGAAAGAGAGGAGAGGCTTGTTCATTGCTATTACTACATCTATGTCAAATCATCTAATGAACACCACTTCACCCTCTCTCCACACACACACATGCATAGGAGATGAGATGCCAGCCAGCGTGTGGATATCTCATGACAAACAGAAGAGGCTGCATGGGTTCCTGGAGCATCTGTTTAGTGAGGTGTGTGGGTTTGCAGAAAGATCCAAAAAAGTCAAATAACCACATGATTGTAATGTAGAACATTTATTCCTATATATATATTAAAAAAAAATAAAAAATTTCTTTCGAGTTTCATGATTCAGATTTACAAAAATTTTCAACAGTGTTTTATATGGGGTAATGAATACTTTTGCCAACAAACTTTCCAGGTCTTCTCCTTTAAGGTCTCCAACAAATTGTGCAAATTTATCACAGGCTTCTTACATTATGCCATCTCCAATTTTTATGTTCATGTTTCATCAACTGATTTTGGCATTCGTTTTACCATGGAACCGTAGACTTGTTTGGTGTTTTCAGACATTTGCATTGCAGCAGATTCCCTCAAACTTTTGCCCGGCCCCGAGTGCAAACACAACTTTAGTACCCCCATTGCACCGGCTCTGCAGTTATATCATTTAAATTCTATTTATAGTTTAATTTTAGTTTATTTTTATTAATTATTTTCAATAGACAAATGCAGAATTCAATTGAAAAAAAAAAAAAATCATCAGTTTATTAAATTATCCACATGGTGGTTTGCTTTTTGTTTTTCCTATTTTCCACCCACTTTAAAGAAGCCTTTTCGTGACCTTTGACCTCTTTGACACCTTACAAAAACAAGCTGAAGCCCCTCACACAACTGACCACTTCTGTGGACTTTTTCCCCTGGGAGGAGTGTGTTCTTTTTCCAGACTGTTTTTCCAGTAAACTGGAGAATGTGCAGCTCACTGCGTTCCTCTCTAGACTACTGTTGGTTTATAGCATGCAGGTTTCCGGGGGTGCAACACTTCCAGTTCACGTGCAACACAAATGTTTGCTGGCTGACAGGGTGGGAGTTTTAGGGGTTTTATATGGGCAGACTGGTTCCCTAGTCACAATGTAAAAGCCTGCACCAAAGGGATTGTTTTGAATCTTGGCCACCTTGTAGATAGCACAAAGACGGATTTTGTCCAGATTTGTTGGAGTCATTTTGCTTAGTCAGCTAAATTAATTATATAGATTCTCACCCCCTGCTTTAAAATCCCCTAGCTCTAACTAGCCGAAACTGGTTTGTTGGTCTCAGTTGGTCACTCAGTCTGTTTAGACTGGGCTACCGGTTGGGTTTAATGGGGGTTTTGGGCACTTTTCATCTGGTCTGTCTAGGAGACTGGCTAAACCAGCAAACAATATAAATTTCCTCCATTATTTTGACATTGAGCACTGGTTTCATTTGCAGGTGGAGTCCATCATCAGTTTGTTGAAAGGACCAACTGTGGCTCGGGCCTTTGAGCAGACAAAGTGCTTCATGCCGGGACGAGGACTTCAAGGTAACAAGAGATGTTCCCTGTTAATTAAATAAAATGTTTTTTACCAGGAACTAAATTCCTGTTGGACTGCGCTTATTCATACAATAGGCCTGAGACAAAATTCACCAAACTAACTAAACTGGCTGTGTGTATTTTGTTATAAGTTTCATAATGGTCTCAAATTCTCAAAAGATCTCCAGGTAAATATATTGTTCGACAATCATTTTTCAAACTTCTTCCTGCACTGCCACTCTTAAACAACTCCTTGGCTACTTATGCATACATAGCAAAGTTTTTGAGTCTCTCAGAAGACCCAAAAGACAGTGGAGTCACAACTGTAGTTAGCTGCAGTATGAAAGTGACCCTTGTGAAGTGAGTTACGTGTGATTGCGTGTGTTTGTTTGTGCGAAAGAGTGCGAAAAATTGTATGGTTAGAGGAAAAAGTCTGTGTGGCACATTTGCTCAATGTACAGGAGTGACATAAATCTGGGCCTGTGTTTTTCATTTAAAGGGTAGTTGGGATAAGGAAGTGGGGCTGTAGGAGGGGGTTTCCTCTTTGTTGCTTTGTCCTTTATGGCAAATCATCCTAATCAAATCTGTACAATTCCTTTTATTGGGACAGATAAAGAACACTGGACTACTAGAGATAGTCTAGGACACTTCCTCTGTCTTATTCAAGGACACTAGGACAATAGATTTCTAGAGATTGTCTAGGTCATTTCCTCTGTCTGATTCTAGATTTTGTACATACATAAATTCCAAATGGCATTTTTGCACCCTTGAGCAGCACATCAGGAAGGAGATGCTATTCGTTGGGCCATTCTGAAAGTGAGCAGAATCCTTATAGATTCCTTTCATGAAGGGCCCTCCCTCAAGGCTGTTAGCTGTTTGTTAGCTATATACTGTATGTATATTGTATATAATCTAAAAAAAAACGTCTCGGTTACGTATGTAACCTCCGTTCCCTGATGGAGGGAACGAGACGTCGTGTCGAAGAAGCGACACTAGGGGTCTCTCTTGAGCGCCGAAAGATACCTCTGATCTATGAAAAAAGGCCAATGAGAGTTGGCGAACAGTATTTGCATACTCCGCCTCCGGATACGGATATAAAGGCGAGAGAAATACGCTCGTTCATTCAGGATTTTTCTGAGGAGCCGGGAGTGTTCCAGGCATCTCAGCGGCTCGGCTCAGCGACGTGGCCGGGAAGACACGACGTCTCGTTCCCTCCATCAGGGAACGGAGGTTACATACGTAACCGAGACGTTCCCCGTCTGTCGCTCACTTCGACGTCGTGTCGAAGAAGCGACACTAGGGGTCCACTTCAAAACTCGCCATGCGCTGAGCCGTGTACGTGTACTGCTGACACAGAAGCGGGCAGGTATTTTGCACGTGCGCAAGCGACCAACTGTGTTCAGGCTGCACGTACTCTTCCCCAATGCCCCGAAAAAGCGTCAGCATCCTTTTGGTTACCCTAGGGGGGAACAAGGTGACGCTCCCAACTAGGGAACGGGCCAAGCCTGGCTGGGCCTCTTTTCTCTCTATGTTTTCTCGGCATAGAGCAAGAGCAGCCGGGGCCCTTACCGCATCGAGGGAAGGGGGTCTTATTCCAAATTCCTATTCTTAGGGGGAAAAGACCCTGCGGAGGCCACACCCGCCCAACAGGGGAGGTAAAGGTGGCAAAATACATCACATGGCCACTTAGGCATGTGGAAGGAAATGGCACGGTGGTAGATCCAACCTCAAGGAGGGGGGAGTTGCTACAACACGGCGACCGGAGGGCAGCGAAGGACTGCCTAAGGGAGACGCGGGTCAGCTCGTAAGGTGACCGTGCCGCGGAAATACACACAGGAGGAGTCCCGTAGGAGGCCTGATCTGTGGAGCACTTATTCCAGTAGGGGTAGCCGGAGGTACCCGTAGTGGACTGGACCAGCACGTTCCTCCGATGAACTGCTGCGGGTCCGAAGTGCTAGGGAGGAATCAACCAGGGACCTGGGTCCTCTGGTGAAAAAGCGCACTGTTTTGCCTCGGCAGAGGGAAACGGCGCTGGAACAAGCGGTTCACCCGGTCAGATCGTCGACGTGTACCGAGTTCTACGGGCTCGGACCTGAGAGAACACGGGACGAGACTGACTCAACCCTGAGATCATAAAGGTGTTAGGTGCTGCCCAGCCCGCAGCTCTGCGAATGTCTGCTAGGGAGGTGCCCCTCGCCAGTGCCCATGAGGATGTCACGCTCCTAGTGGAGTGGGTTCGAACCCGTAAGTGGGGGGCATGGCCTGGGTGTGATAGGCCAACTGAATGGCATCCATCACCCAGTGAGACACCTCTGTTTGGAGACAGCGTTCCCTTTCTGCTGGTCCTCCAAAGCAGACAAAGAGCTGCTGAGAGCGCCTGAAGCTCTGGGGGCGGTCCAGGTAGGCACACAAGGCACGTACCGGACACGACAGTGAGAGGGGCTGGGTCTGCCTCCTCCCGGGGCAGCGCTTGTAGGTTCACTACCTGATCTCCAGAGGGCATGGTAGGAACCATGGGCACATAGCCCAGTCGAGGTCTTAGGATCACATGAGTATCTGCCGGACCGAGCTCCAGGCAAGTGTCGTTAGTAGGGGACGCTTGCAGGTCCCCGACCCTCTTGATGGAAGTGAGCGCAATCAGCAGGGCCGTCTTTTCAGGAGAGGGCCCTGAGCCAACTGATTCTAGCGACTCGGGGGGGATCTCTGAAGACCGGCAAGGACCACCGAGAGATCCCCAGGAGGGGAACAGGTTTGGCCAGGAGGGGTTTTTAACCTCCGGGCACCTCTTGGGAACCTGACGATTAAGTCGTGCTTACCCAGAGAGTTGCTGTCTACTGGGTTGTGGTGAGCTGCAATAGTGGCAACATACACCTACGAGGTGGATGGGGACAGCCTCCCCCCCAACCTCTCCTGTAGGGACAGGAGCACAGACCTAACTGCGCACCTCTGTGGGTCTTCTGCCCGGGAAGAACACCAATTCACGAACAGACGCCATTTCAGGGCGTAGAGTTGCCTGGTAGAAGGGGCTCTGGCTTGGTTGAACTTGGTTGACCGTGGGTGGTAGACCAGCTAGATCTTCCGCATCAGGGACCAGACGTGGAGGTTCCAGAGGTCTGGGTGCGGATGCCAGAGCGTGCCCCGTCCCTGAGAAAGAAGGTCCTTCCTCAGGGGAATTCGCCAGGGAGGGGCTGTCGCAAGGAGTATGAGGTCCGAGAACCAGGCCCGGGTGGGCCAGTAAGGAGCCACGAGAGTGACTTGCTCCTCGTCCTCCCTGACCTTGCACAGCACCTGTGCAAGAAGGCTCACTGGGGGGAATGCGTACTTGCGCAGCCCCACCGGCCAGCTGTGTGCCAGTGCATCTGCCCCGAGGGGAGCCTCTTAACGGGCGTACCAGAGCGGGCAGTGGGAGGTCTCTCGGGAGGCAGAGGGGTCTACCTGGGCCTTGCCGAACCGTTCCCAAATCAGCTGCACCGAGTGGGGGTGAAGCCTCCACTCTCCGCCAGACAAGCATTGTCATGACAGCGCGTCCGCTATCACATTGGGGTTGCCGGGGATGTGAGTGGCACGCAGCGACTTGAGTCGGTGCTGGCTCCAAAGGAGGAGACGACGGGCGAGTTGTGACATGTGACGGGAGCATACGCCGCCTTGGCGATTTATGTACGCGACCGCAGTGGTGCTGTCCGACCTGACTAGGATATGTTCGTCCCGAATTAACGGGAGAAACTTCCGCAGGGCAAAAAGGACGGTCAACAACTCGAGGCAGTTGATGTGCCAACGCAGCTGGGCCCCTTTCCAACGGCCTGAGGCTGCATGCCCGTTGCATACGGCGCCGTGGCGCCATGCTCGTCTCGGGACTCGGGTCTGGAGCCAGTGTTGGAGCGGTCTCATATGCATCAACCCCAGCGGCGCGACCGCCGCGGAGGACGCCATATGCCCCAGGAGCGTCTGGAAAAGTTTTAAGGGGACCGCTGTGCCTGGCCTGAAGGCGGCGAGGCAGTTCAACACTGACTGGGCACGCTCGTTGGTGAGACGTGCCGACATTGAGACCGAGTCTAACTCCATCCTGAGAAAAGAGATGCTCTGAACTGGAGTGAGCTGGCTCTTTTCCCAGTTGACCTGAAGCCCCAGACGGCTGAGGTGCCTGAGCACCTGATCTCTGTGGGTTTTGCATAGTAACTCTCGTGAGAGGACAGAGACAGGCCAAAGGGGAGGACTTGTACTGATACACCTGGCCCCCGAACGCAAACCGCAGGTAGGGGCGGTGTCGGGGCAGGGTGGAGACATGAAGTACGTGTCCTTCAGGTCTACCGCTGCGAACCAATCTAGATGCCGGACGCAGGTTAAGCGTGAGCATTTTGAACGGGAGTTTGTGCAACGCTCGGTTGAGAACTCGCAGGTCCAAGATTGGTCATAAGCCGCCGCTTTTCTCGGGTACGATGAAGTAAGGGCTGTAGAAACCCATCTTCATCTCGGTTGGAGGGACAGGCTCTATCGCGTCTTTGGCCAGAAGAGTCGCGATTTCCACGCGCAGGGAGTGGGCGTGTTCGCCGTGTACTGCGGAAAAGCGGACGCCCATGAAGGGGGACGGGGGCCTGGCAAACTGAATTGCGTAACCGAGTCGGATGGTCCGGGCCAGCCAGCGAGACGGGTTGGGAAGTGAAAGCCACGCGTCCAACCTCTGCGCTAGGGGCACCAAAGGGACGATTAATTTGACGTACCCGGCGGGGCTTCGCAGCGGGGCGGAGCAGGTAGGGCAGCGTTGGGCGGCGACGGGGCGACCCGCAGCTGAGGTGCTGAGAAAAGACTCAAAGCACTTACCTTGCTCCGCACACCCGGCAGGGGGCGGGTTAGCGACTGAGGAGGAGGTCCTGGGTAGGCGTCCTCTAGACTCGTCGGAACCGGCCGGCCGGGGGACAGTCGTGGGGCTGAAGACGGGTGGTCCGTGTCCAGGAAGCCAGGACTGTTGATATCTGGGGGGCAAAGTGCCGTGAGAACGGCATTTGCGGGCCAGGTGACCCAGAGACAAAAGGAAATAGCTCATTACAGAGAATATGAGAATGTGAAAATTAATTCAACAAGAAAAGATTCTCCTCCCGGCCCTCCACCGGGGACGGAGCGGTCTTACCAGCCTCCGGAGCTAACATCTTGGTCCCTGGGTTGAACGTCTACGGACAGCCTGGGAGCCTTCCGAGTCCTCGAGGGGGTCCGTGAGACGGGTGCGTCCGTTCCCTGCAGCGTGCTCGACGCTGGGGCTGAGAGCTGGGCCCGGGTTGAGGCGGAGCAGGGTGTTTCATAGCCGCAGGAGGACGCCCGTCGGCGAGCAGACGGGGCATGGCCCATGGCGGCAAGCTTGCGGCGGGGCAGGATGTGCAGTGGCCTCCGTCTGCCTCACCGCTGAGGACTGCTGGGCAGAGTCGTCAACGGTGGCGCCGAATGGACGGAGCTGGGAGACGGGGGTGTGAGAGAAGGTGTGCCTTGTCTGCCTCCCGCATTTCGACCAGGTCCAGTCCACAGGTGTGTTTCTGGACCACAAGGGGTGGCCATCGCCTGTTCGAGTGCCAGCGCTTCTGACCTCCGTGGCCCGGGGGCGCGGTTGGTCATCCAGCGCAGTTCCTGCAGCACATCAAGAACAGGACTACCCAAGGTGCAGGTTTTGAAGTGCCTTGGCCTGGCATTGGTTGCAGGAAGGGCCGTGGCGTGCAGAGTGGAAGCGGTCTGGGACCGTTCCACCGCGAGGGTAGTGAGAGCGGAGGAGCGAAAAAGCCTTGGCTTAGCTCAACTCGTCGTGCACGTCCGGGAAGAAGGGAACGGGGGGGGGCGTGGCTGTGAGCGGCGCACCTGCCCGCGGAACCGATCAAGTAGCCCGGGAAAGCATAGCGGATCTCCGTGCGTCAGGCTCAGGCTGGGCGGCAGACCCGAAGGTGGCGGCCCAGGCGAACGATCAGCATCCGATGCCGCTGTAACGCTCTCCGATGCAGCGGTGATGTCATCCAATTCTGAGGCAAGCAAGCGTGCCGGGGAGGCGGGAAGTTCGAGGGGATTTACCCGGCGAACAGAGCCCGTCATTGTCCCCAAATCGTGTTCATCGCCCGCGGCGCCTGCGTCAATCCCGTAGGAAGGAGGCGAGGCGCGGGGGGCGGCTGAAACGGCTTTCTCTCACTACAAAAGAAAGCCACACGACCGCAATGTTGCCATGGCTATGTTCTCGCACTGAGAACATAAACCATTCATAAAACACTGCTTGCATGTGATCGCAGCCCAGGCATGCAAGATAGTGTTTTATGACCGAGAGAGGTGGGGAGAAAACACCGCATCCAGAAACTACACAGGGGCGGAAATTACATCTTTAAAAAGACGCGTCCTGAAAAGGACGTTCAACGCCGCTGTGTAATGCTCTTTCAGAGAAATAAACTCTTTTATGGAGAGAATCACTCTTTCAACTCTTTTAACTCTGCGCTGTCGAAGCGCCCAGGGGCAAACTGCACGCCGGCAGTGAAGAGAAAAGCCGCTGTAGTGCGCCGTAAATCCAACAGCAAAGCAGAGCGTCAGAGGATCAGAAGCAGGATCAGTTGTGTTACTCGCAGCTGACTGCATACACACGACCATCGGCTCCGAAGAAAATTACTGAATGAACGAGCGTATTTCTCTCGCCTTTATATCCGTATCCGGAGGCGGAGTATGCAAATACTGTTCGCCAACTCTCATTGGCCTTTTTTCATAGATCAGAGGTATCTTTCGGCGCTCAAGAGAGACCCCTAGTGTCGCTTCTTCGACACGACGTCGAAGTGAGCGACAGACGGGGAACTGCTTTTATTTTCAGCAAACTTAACATGTGTAAATGTTTGTATGAACATAAAAAGATTCAACAACTAAGATATAAGTGGAACAAATTTCACAGGCATGTGACTAACAGAAATGGAATAATGTGTCCCTGAACAAAGTGGGGGTCAAAAGTAACAGTCAGTATCTGGTGTGGCCATTTTCCTCCTCATGGACTGCACCAGATTTTCCCAGACATTTCTGGGGGGAATGGCCCTAGCCCTCATCCTCCGATACATCAGGTCCCAGATGTGCTCAGTGGGATTGAGATCCGGGATCTTTGCTGGCCTCGGCAGAACACTGACTTTCCTGTCTTGCAGGAAATCACACACAGAATGAGCAGTATGACTGGTGGCATTGTCCTGCTGGAGGGTCATGTCAGGATGAGCCTGCAGGAAGGGTACCACATGAGGGAGGAGGATATCTTCTCTGTAAAGCACAGCATTGAGATTGCCTGAAATGACGACAAGCTCAGTCCGATGATGGACCTTGACGGACACTCTACCTCCAAATTGATCCTGCTCTAGAGTAGAGGCCTCGGTGTAATGCTCATTCCTTCAAACATAAACGCAAATCCGACCATCACCCCTGGTGAGACAAAACTGCAACTCGTCTGTGAAGAGCATTTTTTGCCAATCTGGTCAAGTGAAGGTGGGTTTGTGCCCATAGGCGATGTTGTTGCCGGTGATATCTGGTAAGGACCTGCCTTACAACAGGCCTACAAGCCCTCAGTCCAGCCTCTCTCAGCCTATTGCGGACAGTCGGAGCACCGATGGAGGGATTGTGCAGTTGTTGTTGCCATCCGGTACCTGTCCCGCAGGTGTGATATCCGGATGTACTGATCCTGTGCAGGTGTTGTTACACATGGTCTGCCAGTGCAAGGACTATCAGATGTCCTTCCTGTCTCCCTGTCTCGCATCTCACAGTGTGAACATTGCAATTTATTGCCCTGGCCACATCTGCAGTCCTCATGCCTCCATGCAGCATGCCTAAGGCACGTTCACACAGATGAGCAGGGACACTGGGCATCTTTCTTTTGGTGTTTTTCAGAGTCAGTAGAAAGGTCTCTTTAGTGTCCTAAGTTTTTATAACTGTGATCTTAATTGCCAACCGTCTGTAAGCTGTTAGTGTCTTAATGACCGTTCCACAGGTGCATGTTCATAAATTGTTTATAGTTCATTGAACAAGCATGGAAAACATTGTTTAAACCGTTTACAATAAAGATTTGTAAAGTTATTTGGATTTTTACAAATGTATCTTTAGAATACAGTGTCCTGAAAAAGGATTATTTGTTTTTATGATTATTTGTATATGAGTTTATATGAAAAATCTAATTACCAGGTAAAAAATCAAAGAGGCTGGTAAAATTGGGCATCACCCACCACTGTGGCTGCTGGGCACGTGTCAAGAATTTGTGTGGATGTTAATGATAAAACTGTGAACGTGCTTCTCTGTGTTCAGCAGAAGTGAGAAAGTCATACTGGGTTGGAACAATATTTGAATCAGTAAATGACGTGTAATTTTTAAGTCAACTATTGCTTTAATGCACACAGTCTGCTTTTTTATATGATTGCTGCTGCGCATGTTTTGACATTCTGATGGTTCTGTGATTGTTTTTGGACAGAATTCCACCAGGACATGGAGCCCAAACTCAACTGCACCAAGAAACTGCGGCTTCATGTCAAGCAGGATCCATGGAACCTACCCTGCAGCATCCAGGCTCTCACACACACCATCGCCAAGTTTGCAGAAGGTCAGTCTTTCCAATACTGACACGCACAAACACACACACATGAGCCTGGCCAAAACCAACCACTCTTGAGCAGCTCTTGCTAGGGCTAGCAGTTTCAGCAGGAGAGGTTGGAGGAAATTATTCAAGCGCATAGCACTAAATTTGAGTTTATGGAGGAGGGAGAGTGAATATTTGGCTGGAAATCCCCCAGGTCAGTTGTCAGCAAGGGGTGAACAAGCACTCTACTGCTTTTTAGCTTCCCTATGCTGCTGTATGTGTGTGTGTGTAGGTGCCAAACCTGATGAATTTGCAGGAAACATTAGCAGATGAACATTTTAGTCTTGTCTGGTGTGTTTACAAGACTCTTTATTCATCCTTTTTAATATCTGAAAAGGGAAACAAAAATATTTGGTTGCGCTAAATTTTTTTTTAGGAATAGCAGCACCACACTTAAAGGGACAGTTCACACAAAAATAAACATTCTTTTATCATTGACTTGACCTCATGTCAGTGAAGCCACAATTCACTTTCTATGTATGGAAAAGAGCAGCTTGGACATTCTGCTAAATATCTCCTTTGTTTTTCCACATAAAAAATAAATTCACACGGTTTGAAATGACATGAGGGTGAGTAGATATTGAAAGAATTTTCATTTGTGGCTGAACAATTCCTAACTTGAGTAGACCGAAGGGTTAATTCACTGCAAGTTGCACCACTTTTGTGCAAGTATTTCAGCAAAAAAATAACCAGCAATCGAGTGTAACCTGCTGCATTGTTTGTAAATACACAAAGCTGTCAAATATATGAGTAAATTCAGAGTAATTTGCATGTAAAATTGTCCTTCATTAAAACTTTCAAAGTCTCATAATTTAAACTCAAAGCTTTAAATGTGTATGTTAGTGAATTCCAATCATTCCTAAATATGGGGCATGTGCACGTTCATTCACAGTTAACATAGTCCACGACAAAGAAAATTCTCTATAAGGAAGGCATCAGACACGCTAGTAAATGCAGAACTGAAATGAAAAGTTTTTAAAATGAAGTGCATTCACATCACAATTTTTTAATTTAGCAAACACTTATGGTCATCACATGTTTTTGGTGTCATCAGAGATTCTTTTCTGATTAAAACAGTCCAAGAGGTCAATAACATTAGTTTGATATGAAGCTTTAGTGTAAAACATTTTCTGTTCACACTGGTAGAAGATTGTTTATCACCTTCAGTTGAGTGCATCACCAGCATCATTGGTGAAACTTCTCGGGTAAATTATGATGTTAACAGTGTAATACTTGCAACTGGAAGAATCTTTAGAGAAATGTATAGAATGCCTGAAGAAGGTCTTTGACCAAAATGCTGTGAGCTAAAAAAAATGTGCAAGCTAAACAACAGTGTGTGGAGCTTTTTTTCTGTTTATTTATAGGTTTAACAGCAATAACATTGAACATACATTATCAACTGAATGCGATTTATCAATGTCGATGCTAAATGAGTGAAAACCTAAATTATAGAGCTCATATCAAAAGAAGAAAATGTCCAACCAGCCACATTGGAGGGCATTAGTTTTTTGTTTTTGTTTTTTCTCGAGAAGAAAGTGCTAAGCACTTACGCTGAAAAAACTGAGCTGAGTTGGGAATTAACTATACTCTGAAGAAATAAATTTAATCATCAAATAAATGTTTTCAATTAAGTACATGTTTTAAAAACAAATTTTAACAAAAAACTTTAATTTTTTTTTACTAATTTAATATTTAGTTAATGTTTTTTTTATTAATTATTAATTTCACTTTTATCAGAATGTTATCATGGCAGTTTGTCTGAAAGAACACAAAACAGCTTCCTGTCATGTTTACACACTCTATTGATCGTTTAGGTTTAGATAAGGTGTTTGGGTAAGGGCATAATATTAATAAACACGTCCTTTACGCCCCGTGAGCAAAACTCGTGCTTACTTCCGCATTAGATATCCGGAAATTTGCATGTGGTAAAATCGTACAAATTTATACTAATTAACTCATATGAAATCATACGAAATAACCAACTAATAAAATATGAACTAATTTTCATGAGGCTGGGTTGTTATATGATAAGTGCACTTATTTCATAATTGCTTTTTATTTTTCTCCAGAGGTGAAAACTCGGCTACTCCTGGTCTTACTGCAATACACAGGTGGGTGTCGATTAAAACATGTCCACCTCCAGATTGTGTATATTATGCAAAACTCAAAATATGCATGAAACATATGGAAAACGCATCATTTACAGTCTTTGCACCAGGCACTTATTCACAGCTTATGCTGTATAATCCGTCACACTAAACAGTAGGCAGTCTTTTGAGGTCACCCTGAATAAATTACACTCAATTGAGAATTCCACCACACAGCAATTCCCTCACACCTGCACAGGCGGCCCAGCATCCTCTTAGAAAAATTATCCACATGAGCAGAGCCCTAAGAGTCTTCTGTAACCCCCATAAGGAAATATAATGTAATAAAAAAGCCATCGTTTCTCAAGGTTATAATGAGAAAATGCAAATAAAATTTGCCCGGGAAAATAAAGAAATTGCCTCTTTTTATGGTGTGTAATGTGTTGAGGTGCAGTCCATGAGCTCATTGCGAATTGTTTCTTTGGAACATTACCTTTCATGCTTTGCTTATTGTTCTGCATCAGACCTGAATATAATGTGTATTTGCAAAATAAGAGATATTGTGAGAAATTTCATTGATTTGAATTAGGGGAATCTGAGGTTAAGGGCCCATTAATGGCTAATTTGTACGTTCATTTGTACTCACTTTATGCTTTTTCACTTAAAAGGGGAAGGGGAATTTCTGCGCTACTTATGTCACTAAGCGGAATTTTCCCCAAACACTCCCCAGTCTTTGATTGGTCAGATAAACTGATAGTCCCGCCCCAAACTTATGCCATATATTGAGCCAGTGTTGCGGTTGCAGGCTGGTCGGATACTCTAACACATAGTCTTTACACTTTTCAGGGGAATCAAACTATGAATGGCTTACTGATATTTTTCTCTCTATGTCAAATGGTTATTTAAATTCTATCATCATTGACTCCCCCACATGTATTTTCAAACCTTCATGGCCTTCTTTGTTTTGTGGAACACAAGGAGAAATTTTAAAGAATGTTGACAATGCTCTTTTTTTACACAATGAAAGTAAATGGTGACTGAGGCAATAAGTCTCTCACATTCTGCTAAACATTTCATTTTGTGTTCCACGGATAAGGCTTCACAGGTTTGAAACTACATGAGGGTGAGTAAATTATGACAGTTTCTTTTTATATTTGACTGAACTGTTCCTTTAAGCTGGGGTAGGAGGGAATAGTTTCACATTGAAAAAAATTACACACTTTACCTTGAGCTCTCTCTCAGACTCAGAGATCCAGTTGAGGAGGGACATGGTGTTCAGCCAGAGTCTAGTGGCAGCGGTGTGCTCTTTCTCAGAGCAGTTCATGGCTGTGTTGAATCAGGCCCTCAGTGCTGAGAGTGAGAGTCAGGAAGCCAGTCGCCGCTGGCTGGAGCAGATCTCCTCTGCTGGACTGCTGTTCCATTTCCAGTCCCTGCTCTCCCCCAACCTGGTAAGTATTTGCCATAGGCAGTGTGCTGGAAGAAAGTTGGGCTGACTTTGTCCGTAGGACTGGATGTACTTTAGCCTCAAAAACTAAAGTTTTATATTATTAAGACACACTTAACTGTGTTGAATGTTATTGCTTTAGATACAAAAAAACAAAGCAAGTGGAACTTACAAAGAAATGATGAAAGAGCTTTTCTTAGAAATAACTTTACTTTTCTTGTGCAGTTACTTTTGGCCTTTAGGTGATTTTTAGTGGATGTATGATATGTTTCACACTGTTTTCATGTTTCACTAACACTGAACATCCATTTTCCATGCTGGAAAGTATCTTTTATTCATTTAAACCTAGCAAACAAGAAACGTTTATGAAAACCCTGCTTAATGCATCCCACACCACAGCAGAGGATTTATCACAGCTGTCTATTAGTTGTACATTATGGTGTGCCGTGTCTGTGATGTGAAGTGTAGCCATTAAAAGTCGCTTCAAACATGCCTCATCCAGTCAAATTTCAGAGTTGAACTTTTGCATTTTATAAAAAACTGCACAAACTCCACATCTGATGCATCATGTGTTGATGAGTTCTTTTAAGTTGTGTTGATCAGTTTTTTGGCTTTGAGGATCATTGCACAGTGTAACAGCTACTTAAAAGGATAGTTCACCCAAAAATGTTAACTCTCTCAATATTTACTCACCCTCATGCCATCCCAGATGTGTATGACTTTCTTTGTTCTGCAGAACACAAGAAGAATATCTCAGCTCTGTTGGTCCTTACGTAACTGGTCCTGCTCAACCCGCTTCAAGCGGGTTTTGAACTGGCGTCTCCGGCATGGGAGACGGAGTGCTAATGAGGAGGCTAAAGGCTACAGACACTAGCGTGCATCTTGAGGCCAGGGGAGTGAGGTAAACCTCACTCCCATCAGTGTCATGGCACCACTGCAACCGGTCCTGTCCACCCGCTCCGAACGGGATTCAAACCGGTGTCTCCGGCATGGGAGGCGGGCTTGCTAACGAGAAGGCTAAAGGCTTTAGCCTCTAGCATCAGTCGCTAATGCGCCTCTTGAGGTCAGGGAAGTGTGGTTTACACGCACTGCACAGCTATTAATTACCAGATGGCTCCTGTTACACATACAATACAAGTGAATGGTGACCAGACCTTTGAAGCTCCAAAAATCACATAAATGCCACATAAAAGTGATCCATAAGACTCCAGTTTGAAGCAAGATGATAAGTGTGGGTGAAAGATCAATATTGGAGTCCTTTTTCTTTACTCTTAATCTCCACTTTCACAAGAATGTGGCTTTTATGTCATTTTTGGAGCATCAAAGTTCTGGTCACCATTCACTTGCATTGTAAGGACCAACAGAGCTTAGGCATTCCTCTTAAAATATTTGTTTGTGTTCTGCAGAAGAAAGAAAGTCATGCACATCTGCGATGGCTTGAGGTTGAGTAAATGATGAGAGAATTTTGGGTGAACTATCCCTTTAACAGCTGAGCTAAAGTCCATTATTCTACACATTTAATGAACAAGATGGCACTGTTCATTACACTGCATGTTGAGGAAACTGCATGGTGAGTATCCCTGAGATTCAGATGCTTGGCTTTTAACAACACTGCAACTTCCTTCCTTTGTTAAACTGTCCTCCTCTCTGCATATTACATCTGCCTTTTGTTTAACAAAACCATCCAAAAGGTCAGAGCCATGCCATTGTATTGTGACACAGTTAAGTTGTCTTAATGAATTGATGATTTGGCTATACGTGTTTTCCCAACACTTGCAATTTACTCAAGCTGCAGGCAATCTGGCAGACCTGTGATAGTGTAGGATAATTCTCTTTCTGGCTTTGACTTCAGATGAGATTTCACTTGGTCATGATTGGGGCCAGAGGATTACATTTCTTTATTTGTGTGTCTGGGATTTGCGTTCTTTATTTGAAATATATGTATTTGTACCCAGAGTCACTTTACAGTGAAAGTAAAATAAGACTGTTTCGCAGCCAAAGGATATGAGAAACGATTATTTCTCTTCTCCGCTTTCATAATGAATCCTAGGCTATGATGAGGAGATACACAGCGATAAGGTGGTTTGGGGGATGTGTTTCATGCAGTCCCTGCTGGAAAATCCAGCTAAGGCAAGTAGCTGTGTTTTTGAACATACTAGCTGGTGGTTTCTACTGTAGCTAGTCTAAGCTCTTAATTAGCTGGTCATTGGCCAACTACTATGCTCAAAAAAATATCTTGACCAGCTGGTAACTGGTTAGTTGCTGGTCCAAGACGGTCTACCAGCTTACACCAGCTATTGACCAACTTGCACCAACTAATGCACCAGCTTGCTCGAGTTGATGACCAGCATGGACCATTTTATGATCAGCTAAGACTAATTAAAGACCAACTTTGCTTGGACTTGCTAATGACCAGCTTGGACCAGTTAATGACCAGCGTGGACCAGGTTGGGCCAGTTTAGACCTTCTAATGACTCGCATGGACCAGTTAATGACCAGATAATTACTAGCTTGAATCAGCTAATGACCAGCTTAGACAAGTTAATGATCAGTTCATACCAGTTTATCAGCTTGCACCAGTTAATGACCAGTTCAGAAAGCTAATCATCATCTCGGACTAGCTAATGCTCAACTTGGACCAGCTAATGTCCAACATGGACCAGTCTGAAACCAGCCACTGTTTTTAAAAACATAGCTACCAGCTTGAAGGTTTAGTTCACCCAAAATTTAAAATTCTCTCATCATTTACTCACCTTCATGCCATTCCAGACTTTCTTTCTTTTGCTGAACACAAACAAAGATTTTTAGAAGAATGTTTCAGCATGTAGGTCCGTACAATGCAAAGGAATGTGTAATAACATTTTGAAGCTCCAAAATGCAGAGTTAACATAAAAGTAATCCATAAGACTCCAGTGGTTAAATCTATATCTTCACAAGCAATATGATAGTTGTGGATGTGAAACAGATCAATTAAATCCTTTTTACTATAAATTATCTTCCCTGCCCAGTAGGTGGCGTTATGTACAAAGAATGTGAGTGTCCAAAAACAAAAGAAGTATGTGAAAGTGGAGATTTATAGTTAAAAAGGACTTCAATATTGATCTGTTTTTCACTCACACCTACATATCATATTGCTTCTGAAGATATGTAATTAACCGTATGTGTCGTATAGGGCATTGTGAGGACCTATAAAGCTGAGATATTCTTCTAAAAATCTTGTGTTCTGCAGAAGAAAGAAAGTCATACACATCTGGGATGGCATGAATAAATTATAGAAATTTCATTTTTGAGTGAACTATCCTTTTAAGATCGATATTCCAGCAGGGAGACAGACATGTTTAAGTCAAGAATGAATGAATGAATAGAACACTTATTTAGTGCTTTTTCTGACACTACACTCAAAGAGCTTTACATAGAGAACAGGGAAATCTCCTCAACCACCACCAGTGTGCAGTATCCACCTGGATGATGCATTGGCAGCCATAGTGCGCCAATACACTCACCATGCACCAGCTGTTAATGGAGAGGAGAGAGTAGAGTGAGAGAGCCAATTAATGGAGGGGGTCATGATTGAGAAGAGCCTTGTGGGGGAATTTGGCCAGGATACCAGAGTTACAGAGGTACCAGAGGTACTCTTTACAAGAAGTGCCCTGAGATTTGTAATGACCACAGAGAGTCAGGACCTTGATTTAACCTCTCATCCGAAGGATGGTGCCATTTACAGAATAGTGTCCCCATCACTATACTGGGGCATTAGGACCCATATGGACTGCAGAGTGAGCACCCGCTGCTGGTGTCCTTAACACCTTTTCCAGCAACAACCTCAGTTTTCCCTAGGAGGTTCCCATCCAGATACTGACCAGGCTCAACACTACTTAGCTTCAATGGGCAACCAGTCTAGAGTGACAGAGTGATATGGCTGCTGGCCTAGAATGTAGCAGACCAAAGCAGAGGAGTTGCAGAAATGTAACCCACATGTAATATGAACATTCCCAGTGTTCCAGACTCTAGTCTTATCTCCACAGCGCCGGCGATCTTCCAACTCCACCTCCAAACACACTTAGGGGATCGGGATCAGGCAGCTGAGAGCAATCTAAATATATATTTTTTGACATAATATTGCTTGGCAGTTTTGTTGGCCCCCAGATGAAAGGATTGTGGCATCTGGCACATGGGGATCTTTGTGAGAGTTAGCCCACATATCAGGCAGAAGTGTTGCTTGCAGATGAAAGAGGAGTGGTCCCACGATTCCCACACCAGACTTGCTCTACTTTGTCTGTGGATGTTTTTTTATCCATAGCCACGGGCATACTGTGTGTGCATGCAGGCAGACGATGAACTAAAGAACAGATAGAGAGAGATAGAGAGCAAAGGATAAAGAAAGCATGAATCTCTCTGCTTCTCCTCATCAGCGTGTATCTGCCATGATTGTATTCTGTAACTACAGTATACACAAGCAAATGCACACCCACTCTTTTTTCCCATTCTCTTACCAACAGAACTTAGACACTTGGACACATAAGAGAAAGACCATAATTTTGTAATGATGTAATTATTTTTCACTCACTTTATAATTTTTCCTTTAGACGGATGAGCAGGCCATGCTAGAAGATACTCAGGTTGCTCTCATTGACCTGGAGAAGGTCACCTTCTGTTTCAGGCAATTTGAAGGAGAGCCTTTTGTTGCTAGTGAGTACTCTTAATAGGAAACCACATTCTGCTCAAGCAGGAAACATACACATTGAGCACAAAACCAAAGCTTATTTTATTAGTATATTCTACAATTAGAAATATATCCAGTGGGGTCCAGACATTTGAGACCATATTAAAAATCTGGTATTTTTTTGCTCATTTAAACCTGGAAATAAATAGAAAGTGTTAGGATTTCTGGAAATTGAAAACATTGAAATGTTATGGTGCTAAAAGGAAGAAGAAATATTTAAGATTTGGCAATATTACCACTAGAAAGTCTCGGAATGAAGAGAATAATCATGATAAGGGAATAGAATATAGCCCTGTCCTATGGTTAGATCTAACCGTCAGATCCTGCCGGAAGACGATGACGGCAGGGGAGAGGAACTTACCCCTACAGCAGGACAGGACCAAAACTGGTGGTGAAGGGGTGCATACGACACCTGCAGAGCTTATCAAGCATATGTTGGATTATGATTAGATGAGACACTTGAAGTGAACAAATGGTGTAATGCTAATGCAAGTCTTCCTGACAGAACAACCACTTTGCTTCCACTTCTTAGTCACTAATGATATGTGCAAATTTGTGACATTGACCATGTTAACTGCTTTGAACAAAATGTCAGATATCATTGCTTCCATTGAAGCACATTAGATGCTCTTTGGAACATTCTCAAATCATGCTGGAATAACATGGATCATCAGTTTTTCCACAACTTGTGGAGTCCATGACAGTTCAAGAGCATGCTGTCATTAAAAAAGGTGGACACACTGAATACAAGTTATAAAATAAAAGATTCTTGAGAGTAATGTGCATTTTCAATTAATATTTTCACTCAAATTGTTATGCTTATAATATAATTTGTAATAAATTTTTTTTACATCAAATTAAATAAAAATTAAAAATACTGTTCACTAGTGGTCTCACATTTTTGGACCTCAATGTACCCACATATATAAATATTCATGCAGACATAAATAATAGCTTATTTGTATTTTTAAGGATTATATTATTATTGTTAATATCAGTAATAACAGTAATATTTGTTTTCTTAACTTTTCTTATCTCCAAAAGTCACTGTCTTGGCATAAAATCTTTTATTCATAGAGCTCTCTCTGACTCCAAAATGCTGATTCTCTCTCTCTCTCTCTCTCTCTCTCTCTCTCTCTCTCTCTCGCTCGCTCGCTCGCTCTCTCTCCCTCCCTCCAGATATGCCCATCTCATACCATGTGGAGGGCACTCGGCTGGCTTTGAAAGTCTGTTTTTACCTGGAGGCATTTTACTTCCAGCAGTTACCCCAGAGACTAAGACATGGAGGCAGCTTCAAAATCTACCCCGTCCTGTTCACCCAGGGTAGGCTGTTTGTTTAAACTTGGTTAGCTTGATGCATGCAAAAAACAAAGTTGAATTTTGCTCTTTAAAAATGAAGCCATGTTAATACCTCAACTTTTTATTTTTGATTGAATAATAATATAACTAGTTAAATGACGAATCCAAAAGATTCACATAATGTTACTTTCATAGCCTTGGAGAGCATGGAGGGATATTACTATAGAGAAAATGTGTCAGTGGAGGAATATCAGGCCCAAATCAATGCTGGATCTCTGGAAAAGGTCAAGCAGTACTACAAGAGACTCCGGTAAGCATGCTTAACCTGTCAGTCAAAATTTAGCTGAACTCCAGAAAACTGTCAAACTGCATTGCTCTCTCTCTTATCCTTTGATTTGAATTGTGAAGCTGTTTTTCACCATGTGGAATGATGACTGATTAAAACAAATCTGTTTGATACTGACTGGCTATGGAATGTTGTGATTGGAAGATTTTTTATTTACAACAGTTAGATCTGGTCTTCTAATCTGATTCAACAAGCCACTTTCCAAGAGTGCTGAAATTTAAAATAGCTGCACTGTGACGCTGCATCCTTTCACTGGGATAATTCCACTTGTTTGTGTCTGTGGCGCTCCAGGCAGTCTGTCTGTCTGTGCATTGCTCAATGACACACGAGAGTTGATCTGGAACCTTTTCTGTTAGTGGAGCAATAATAACTTCCAATAATAACTTCTTGTTTATACAAATGTTTTACAAAAGCAATATCACAATCACATTTTCAGTAATAAATATTAGCACAAATGTGATTCTAAATAAAATATAGTACGAAAAATAGTACCTTAATATCTTTCGGCACATCAGACAGAGTGTCCATGATGGCTGAAGAAATGTCTGCATACAAATAGGAATTATATTGAAAATAAAAAACCTCAAAGCTTTGATGTCTGTCTCTCTGCTCATAATTGTTATTATGTATTTTTGTAAAATGGCTTTTGATAATTATACAGATGATTCTCCCCCAGGCCTTGTGATGGGTTCAGTTTAAATCGCCTGTCAAAACTGGTTGCACTTTGCCATAACCAATGCCTCATACTGTATATCTTCCATTACATTCCCATCACAATAGCTCAAGATATCTGTATCCATCACATGTAGATCAGAGTTTAACACAGCCATGCTGTTTTGCTTCTTTAGTCATACTTGAAAGTCTTCCACTGGCCTTCTCGGGAATTAAAGTGGCTGTTGAAGGATGCAAGTTGTTTCCAAACCCTAAACATCAGCAATAGTATTCATAATGTGAGATAATTTGATATGTTTATGGAAAGTAATCATCATACAGGACCCTAATAACATGCTCTCTGAGGAGCTGATGGATAAAGTTTGGTTTCTCAAAGCACACAATGTAAGCATCTGGAGCAGATCTTGCTTGAAATTGGTTACAGTGTGCTGAGGTCAGCAAATTGTCATTGTGTTATTGTTGCAATGCGTGTCATAGAGGTATAGGCTATATTACAGTTTTTTTATGTACCAAAGATCAATAATTACAGATCTGGCTTGTGAGTAGGCCAGTGGAAAACTTGGAATACTAGGAAGTGAAATAGGACAAGTTACTCCATATGCAAAAGTATTGTCTAACTATGTGCTCAAATAACAAGAACTGTTTTGGTTTTGCCTGCCAACATTTGGACCGTAATGCTGACTCATTATCTACACTGTGATCTCTGGCATATTGACATTTTGAAAAAGACTTTCTATATTTCAGTAATAATGCAATTCCCCTGAACCTTTTCTTGGCCCTTTTTACTGAGTGTTGATATTGACATTTTAAGATTTTATATATTTTTATTGACTTTATGTGAAGTGAGAACAGTTAGCAAGGAAAAGGCAAATCTGCACTGTTTTCAAAATGTCGTTGATCCGACATGGATAATACCATGAGACATCTTTCTATGCTAGATGCTACTCTTTATATCTCAAAAAGGTAACCACGTTCTTATGTTCTTTGACGGTTTTCTGCCTTTCTGTTTTTATTAGTCGGACAGAACTCACTGAATCAGACTTTCAGTCTTGTGCGACTCATAATGAGCCAAACACTGGAGAGGTTTATGATCTTCAGAGCTTGAGTGTAATAAACAGGAGTATTTGACTACACAGACAGGTATTAAAATGTTTTTAAAGCATGTCAAAAAAGTGGAACGTCTGGGTACACGTGATGATGTAAAGATCCAAAACTGTATTTTCCCAAGCTACTCATGATTTAAAGTAGTTAAACTACATTTTAAGCTACCTATTTAAAATTGTAGTTAGTTACAGGACACGCTGCAAACAAAAAGAAGCCAAAAGTTTTGAAGGAGTTAATCTACACCATCATAATGAACCAATTCATTAATGAATCTAATGCTTATTTAATAATAATGCTTATTTCATCATCAGCTTGAGCACATGTAAGAAACGTGCACCTGATTTATTAGCACAAATAGAGCGCAGCAGTCTGTTTCCCGATGTAAAAATCCCATAAATTTTTTACCAATATTTTACAAATCTTTAAAGACAGATCTGCAGTGAGTTGCGAGGTGGTTCATTAATAGTGCATGCTTCTTTTGAAGCCATCTTTCCATGTGATTTGATACTTCATTGTTTAAAAAATGTGTTTAATAGCAGAGTTCCTGGTGAACAAATACACTTCCGGAACCCAGACGGCTGAAAAATGGGCGGTCACTGTTGCGCTCTGTTAGTGGGTCCACAAATATAATTTGAGCCTTAGCTGTCTCGAAAGATGCTCTAGAAGATGTAATCGCCACCAAACAACAGGGACGGAGGGAAAACAACAACAGTGGATGTGCATGTGAAGAACTCATGTGTGAGGAGGTCAGAAGATACCCGCATTAGTATAACTCGAGTCTGAAGAAATATAAAGACATCTTTATGGGACTAAACTCCTGAAGAGAAATAGTCCAGTATCTCATATATGCGCATATATGCCAGCCGCCTGTGTGCATGCACAGTCATTTTAAGTATACTTTGAAAGGCTAGTGTTTGACTGTACGCAGAAGCTATGCGTTCATGTCAAAACCGAAGTATTATTTGGGCTTTACTCTCATGCTACAAAAAATGTTACGAAAACTTTAGCAGCATTGCTACTTTTAGTTTGTTACTACTCAACACTGGTTTTGCATTGCAGCTCTTTTTCATTTTATTCATATGAGATTATAGAGGCTGTCACCTTGCGGTAATGTATGAATATGTAGTTCTTTTAGTAAATGCTGTTTATAGGATTATGTGTGGCTTTTATGAAGGTGTTGAGAAGCCTTGCAGGTAAGGTGATAGAAGACAGTGGCTGTATAAGAAAAAGCTGAGCAGATTAGATTTATGTACTAATGAATTGAGTGTGGTAGAGTGAGTGAAGACAGACAAAGGGTTTGTGGCATCAGGCTTTGTTGAAGGATTTTATTTCTAATAGAACATATTCAAATGGGAATTGTTTACCACTAAGCTACATCACTCTAGAGTTGGTACTGACATAGACCAGACCCTTATTTCCTTTCCAGTTTCTTTACTCTGTATTCAGCCTCGCCGTCACATCTCAAGTTGTGGTTAAGGCTGGAATTTGAACAAATATCAACCTTAGAGTGTGGCAGAATATGTGTATATGTTTACATTTAAGTATTTATGGATTTAGCAGACACTTATATCCAAAGGGACAACAGTGCATTTAAGCTATACGTTTTACTAGGTGATGCATTCCCTGGGAATTGAACCCTTTACCTTGGCTAGTACAATGCTCTATAAGCTGAGCTATAGGAACTTCATGCTAGTTTTGTCTAAAAGCTTGTTCAGTCCAACCTACAGAATATACTCATCCATTTTTTTCAATTATACAGCATTATCTTGATAAAATAAGGCATACATGCAAGAAACCCAGAGGTCTTCAACTGTATGCAGATGAAACGTATAGTATATTACTGTACAAATGTGATGTACATTTCTTCTGACACGAATGTTCCTACTGATCCGACTTGTGATTGTTAAGCTTGATCTATATACATTGCAATAGAACAAAATCATTATTATAGTAACAGTCCAACTGGAACAATCTGGGGTTAAGATCCTTGCTTAAAGGTTTAGTTCACCAAAAAATTTAAATTCTCTCATCATTTACTCACCCTCATGTCATCCCCTCTGCAGAACTCAAATTAAGATTTTAAGAAGAATATCACACCTCTGTAGGTCCACACGATGCAAGTGAATGGTGATCAGTACTTTAAAGCTCCAAAAAGCACAGACAATCATTGTAAAAGTAATCCATAATACTCCAGTGGTTAAATTAATGTCTCCTAAAGTGATACAATAGCTTTGGGTGAGAAAAAGATCAATATTTGCAAGTCCTTTTCAATATAATTGTTTATTTCCGTTTGCTAATGCGTGTCCTTGAAGGGAATCAGTTCACGCTGCCTCTTGCATAACGTAAGCACGTTGGCATGTTCAGGCAAAACCTGACCCAATATAACTGAAAGTGCAACTCGATTTGTTTACAACAGAACGCCGTTCAAAAGCTTAATTAATTTTGCTTTAATTTGAACATACCAGCACACTTACGTCATGCGAGAGGAAGCGTGAACTGTGTTCCCTCATGGACACCTCATAGAGAGCGACCTGAAGTAAAAAAAAATTGATTAATTTTACTACGATTTTAGCTTTAAAGTGCTTTAAATATTCTTCTATAAATCTTCATCAGTGTTCTTCTGAGGAAAGAAAGTCATACGCATCTGGGATGGCACGAGGGTGAGTAAATGATGAGAGAATTTTCATTTTTGTGTTAACTAACCCTTTAAGGCCAAAATGGTGACAGGGACAACCCAATGCAGGGTTTTGAATCTGCAAGAATTGAGAAGGATGCTAAAAGCAGAGGACAGGGAACGGAAATAATGAGAATTGAAATAGTGAGAGAGTATGAAAGAAAAAATGTTAGAGTAATAAGAATGAGAAAAAAATCCTTCATAACAATGAACCACAAGAGTAAAAAACAAATTTGATTCTAGTTTAAAACACATAAGCTCCTGATTTAGTATTTGAGGACAGCTTTCATGCTTTGCTTTGCTGAAGAGAATATTATTTTGTTTATATTTGTTGTGTATCCAGCACTACATTAGGTCACATTACCAGCACACAGCTCTGGAATCCTTCAGAGGGAGGTTTTAGTGAGAATGCAGTGTGTCAATGTTTCCTTTGCCAAGTTTATGTCAGCTCCAGTTGTGTTGTTTCATGGAGACTACTAAGAGACGGCATTGTGACTTTACAGTGCTTCTTTTCATGTGGAATGGGCAAAAATTGTTTTGATTATAGTTTGCACATTTAATCAAATCCATGACTCATCTGGATATGTTTTGAGCTGTTTTCTAGGTCTAGTTTATGTCCAGTTCTTTTCAAGTTCCTTCCTATTATCCCTAAATAAACTAGAATTCAATGTGTACCATAGAGCTGAGCAAAGGGCTCTTAAGCTCAATAAGTCAATTCGTTTTCGTGGCAAGGAGGAAGCGGGAGACGGTGAGATCCAACTCTAAAGGGGTTTATTTCCCACTCTTTTCACAGTCTATAAATCACACTTTTCAGTGGACACATTCAAATAAGGCATTTCAGCGCAACACAAATATCATACTCTTGAACAGTCTGCTCTGTGCAGCTCTCTCCCCTCACTGGCATTTGGCACGTTCTTAAAAGTCTCCACTCTCACTACAATGACAAACAGCTGTTAGAGGCAATTATTGCCAGGTGATGATCCTGCCCAGTACCCCCAACCCCCCCCCCCCCCATTTCTGGAGAGAAAGTCCGTGACAGCCATCTGCGCCCTCAGCAATCAGGGCCGGTGACACGAGGTCGCGGCGGTAGCACCCTCCTGGTGCAGCAAGCTCCGGAACATCTGACGGGCCACCCCTTGGGCCAGGAGGAGTGCAATGAATCACTGTTCCTGCAGTGCCCAGCTCGAGGAAGGCCTGATGTTGCGTCTGGTGGATGCTGGTGAGGGTCTTAACCATGTCCTCCAGAGGTGAGGGATCCATGGCGACATTCTTCCTCCCTTAAGTCTCAGGTTTTGTCACCAAAGTAACAAAGTTCTTAGTTTCCGTGGCAAGGAGGAAGTGGGAGATGGTGAGATTTAACTCAAAAGGGGCTTTATTTCCCACATTTTTCTATAAATCACACTTTTCAGTGGACACACTCAAATATGGCTTTTTAGCACAACACAAATAACGCACTCTGGAACAACGTGCAGTTCTCTCCCCTCACTGGCGTCCGTCTCGCTCTTACAAGCCTGTGTCCACTCTTGCTGCAATGACAAACAGCTGTTAGAGGCAATCATTGCCAGGTGATGACCCTTACCATTCTCATCTCCTGATCTCACTCTCTATTCACAAACTGGTGCTTAACTCACCCCCACCACCACAGTCAATAATAGACTTAAAGTCTTGATGTGTCAACAGATCTGTTTGTGGTGGCTGACTTTACTGATGATGAACAGAGTAAAAGACTCTAACCAGCCTTTTTGTGCTTCATTTCAAGGTCTGCAAATTTTTTGATTAATTCTACAAGTTTGCACTCTAAAAATAAATTTAATGGAGAGTTGTTTTTGATTGTTGTCCCAAAAAAGTCTTTAAAACTTGAACACACTTGATTTCAGATCAAAGCTCTATTGCACTGCAAATTGTTTGTAGTGGTCCCTGTGGTTCAAGTCATGTGGTTGTGGTGTTTGATTTAGTTGGGAAGCTCGTTCTTGTAGCTCTCACTCTTAGACACAGCTTGATTTTATATGCATTTTGCAGATGCATTTATTCAAAGTGAACTGTGCATTCAAGTTACACATTTCATCAGTTTTCATGTTCCATGGGAGTCAAACCCATGACCTTGCTATTGCCATGCTCTTACCAGTTGAGCAGCAGGAACCCTTGATTAATGACTGTACGTATGATTACTGGATGTACATGTCAGCTATCAATTGAAAACATAGTGCTTGGCTAATCACATGTTCAGAAGTTGCCATAAGAGCTAGAATTGTATGAGAGATCTGAACCCAATTGGAAGACACTAAACAACAACTGAATGAATTGGAACGATTAGTTTGCTGTTTATGGTGGCTTTCATTTGAGTGTGTGTGTGTGTGTGCTTTCATGCCAGCATGGAACCAGTATTAGTTCATGTTGGTAAATCTGTTTGTAATTAGTCGAGGTTCATTGAGGTTGTGCATTGGTTCATGGTGGCAGATGAGCCCTAACTCTATTTGTAGATTTATTGGGCCCTTTAAAGGCATGATGGCCTGGAAGCCTCATAATGACCATGATGAAATGCTGAGCCTAGAGAAATCAAATGGAGAATCAAACTGAACTGACAGAGTGCACAATGTTTGAATGTTTGCCAAACTAGAATAAATATTAGACAATGTACTCAGTGTCAATGATAACATTGCTTTAAATTAAATGATTGAAAACTTTGAATGTGTGATATGTGAAATGTGTCATTTCTGCACCACTTGCATCTTTAAAAAGAATAGCAACAGGTTGCATTGGTTAGACAAACAAATTGTCTTGACTCCAGCTCACACCACTGGCTAAAATGGACTGTTCGGTATTCTCAAGAAAACAGTAATTTTTTGAAAGCATCACAGAGCTACTCTTTCGTGTTTACTGTTTTGGGGGGAACAACCTGTGAATTGAATACTTTTAGTTCCCTGTCTGTCGCTCACTTCGACATTGTGTCGAAGAAGCAACACTAGGAATCTCTCTTGAGCGCCGAATATGCCTCTGATCTATGAAAAAAGGCCAATGAGAAGTTGGCAGCCAGTATTTGCATACTGCGATGAAGGCGATTTGGGGATAATGACAGGTTAAATCCCCTCAAACCACCCGCCTCCCCGGCACGCTTGCTTGCTTCCGTCCAAGCTCGGAATGAGTGAGGCCCGCTTCACGGCCGGCCAGCCGGTCCCTTGAGCTCCGGAATTGGATGACTACATCGCCGCTGCATCGGAGAGCGTTACAGCGGCGTCTGATGCTGATGACGTTTGCTCCGGAGTTGGTAAACAGACCACTACGTCCCCCGGTGGAGGGCTGAGAAGAGAACCTTCAGTTAAAGGTATTTTTTGCAAATTTTTCAATAATAGAGCAATTTCCTCTTTCTGGGTCACCTGGCCCGCAAATGCCGTTATCACGGCACTCTGCCACCACACCTCAACAGTCCCGGCACGCTGGACGCGGACCCTCTGCCCTCAGCCCCATGACTGTTTCCCGGCCGGCCGGTTCTGACGAGTCCAGAGGATGCTGACCTCCTGCAGACCTCCTCGTCAGTCACTAACCCGCCCCCTGCCAGGTGCGCGGAGCAAGGTAAGTGCTTCGAGTCTTTTCTCAGCACCAGAGCCTCGGGACGCTTCTTTGCCTCCTGACGCCGCATTACCTGCTCTGCCCTGCTGCGGAGCCCCGCCGGGTATGTCAAAAATAGTCGTCCCCTTAGTGCCCCTAGCACGGAGCTTGGATGTGTGTCTTTCACTTCCCAATCCGTCATGCTGGCTGGCCAGGACCATCCGACTCGGTTATGCAATTCAGTTTGCCAGGCCTCCGCCCCCCTTCGCGGGCGTCCGCTTTACCGCAGTGCACGCGAATACGCCAAATTGCTGCGTGTGGAAATCATCTCTTACTCAAAGACGTGATAGAGCCTGTCCCTCCAACCGAGATGAAGTAGGGTACCTACAGCCCTTACTTCATCGTACCGAAGGCGGCGGCGGCTTACGACCTATCTTGGATTTGCGAGTTTTCAACCGGGCCTTGCACAAACTCCCATTCCAAATGCTCATGCAAGACACATCCTAACTTGCATCTGGCGTCTAGATTGGTTTGCAATCAGTTCAGAATCAGTTGGACTCAGGGCCCTCTCTCTAAAGATGGGGAAGTCTCTCTAAAGACCTGCAAGTGTTCTCTGTCAGTGACACTTGCCTGGAGTTCGGTCCGGTAGACACATATGTGATCCTAAGACCGCGACCGGGCTACGTGCCCAAGGTTCTTACCATGCCCTTTAGAGACCAGGTAGTGAACCTGCAAGCGAAGCAGCGGGTACTCAAATCTACCCTGGACTGGAATAGGTGCTCCACAGGTCAGGACTCCTGTGTGGACTTCCTCCTGTGTGTATTTTCCGTGGTATGGTCCCCTTACGAGTGGACCCGCGTCTCCTTTAGGCAGTTCCACCTGCCCTCCGGTCGCCGTGTTATAGCAACTCCTTCCTCCTTGAGGCTGGATCTACCACCATGCCATTTTGTGATCTAAGAGGCCCATGTGATATATTTTGCCACTTTTACCTCCCCCTTCCTAGGCAGGTGTGGTCTCCGCAGGGTCTTTTCCCCCTGAAAGAATAGGAAACTGGGTAAGACCCCCTTAACACGATGCGTGTAAGGGCCCCAGCCGTTTGGCTCTATGTGAGAAACATAGAGAGAAAAGAGGCCCAGCTTGGCTCGGCCCATTCCCAGGTCGGCAAGCGTCGCCTTGTTCCCCTGTTTAGGATAACCAAAAGGATTCCGACGACTTTTATGGGGCATTGGGGAAGGGTACATGCAGTCTGACACAGCTGGTCGCCTTTGCACATAAAATACCTGCCCGCTCCTGTGTCAGCAGTACACATACACAGCTCAGCGCAAGGCGTGATTCAAATTGGACCCCTAGTGTCGCTTCTTCGACACAACGTCGAAGTGAGCGACAGACGGGAAACGTCTAGGTTACGTTTGTAACCTCCATTCCCTGATGAAGTGAACGAGACGTTGTGTCCTCCAGGCCACGTCGCTGAGCCGAGCCACTGTTGTGGCCGGACCATTTCCGGCTCCTCAGAAAAATCCTGAATGAACTAGACGTATTTTCACACCTTTATACCCATATGTCCGGGGGCGAGGTATGCAAATACTGCCTGCCAACTTCTCATTGGCCTTTTTTCATAGATCAGAGTCATATTTGGTGCTCAAGAGAGACCCCTAGTGTCGCTTCTTCGACACAACATATCGTTCACTCCATCAGGGAACGGAGGTTACATACGTAACCTAGACGTTTTATCTACATATTAAGCTGTGATTGAAGAAAATATTTTAACACTGAAATGTCTCACTTCACCTTCACTACACTTCATCAAGTGAAGACTTGTTTAGGGGTGAACTCTACTTTAGTGAGTGCTGCATACTGTATAAAGGAAACTTGAGGATAACCATTAAGTTTATAGCCCTTTAAAACTTAAAATCATATTTCCTCATATTTATGGTCTCTGAGCTGCAAATGACATAATTTCTCCATTTACCTAAAAGAGCATGATTTAAATGGCACATATGTCTGAGCAGATAATGTTGTTTGACACCTGTAAACTTCTCACTGTTGTTGACTCCTAACACAAAATACACAATTCCCTTCCCCAGAGTTCACACACAATCAGAGAATCTGGTATCTGAGAGGATGTCAGGATCCTGTCACTTTGGTCAGTCATGTTTATTGCTTGGTTACAGGATCCTAATGCCCATGTTCATGTTTTCATTTTTGGAGCATGGTGTCTGGGTCCTGACTCTTCAGCCTATTGAGTCGGGATCTCGTGCTCCATGTCTCGTCTTTGTGAGCGCATGGCTTCAGTTGCGATTCTCTTGCCATGCACTTTTCTATTAGTCTTGTATATTGTGTGAGTGCACATGGATGTGTTTGGTTCTTTATCTCCATGTGCACTTGTGTCTGTGGTCTTGTATGTTATCACATGGTGTTTTTTTTCCGCAATGCGCTTCCCGAGTCCGCCTCATTGTTTTCCTTGTCTGTCTCCCTCGTTTTGTCATTGTTATGTTAATTTGTTTCACCTGTTCCTCATTTTCCTCCCTATATATTGTGACAGATTGTCTTGTGACTGTCAGTTAGTTTGAGAGTCCTGTCTGTTCCTGTACCTTTTTTCTGGTTTGAGGGTATGTGCAAAAATGTATCCTTAGAAGTCGTTGTATGCGAACAGCCCTGGGACAAAAGTAAGCTTACAGCGTACAAGTGCATATGGCCCCAACTACACCACTGGTACACCCTCAGATCCTGTGACAGAAGACCTCTTATGATGAACGCATACATGGGGCCATTCACAATTAAAACATTTTTGCATCTGTCTGTCTTTAATTGTTCTTCTGTGTAAACATGCGCTAGATGGGCGTCTTACTTCAATGCAAGTCTATGGGTTTTTTCCCCCTTTTTATCAATCACCTGAAGAAAATCAGTTGTCTGATTGTTTTGAAAAACAATAGTAAGCATCTTCTCAACAAGCCACACAGTTTTAGGTGTCATTCTGTACCACAAATGACACAATTAAGTTTAATGGGAAATTAAAGTTGTATCAACAAAATGCTCTCTTTATTTGATATGCTATTATCTATGGGGAAAATGATTCACTACCATAGGGCTTTTAAATGTTTGTAAATGTGTTTTGACAGCTAAAGAAACAGATTTTTAAACTAAAAATTTAAAATAACATTGTTAATCTGAGTAAATTACCTCTATTTGCATACCAACACAGTCCCATTTTATCATGATCCACTTGCAGTAAGGCACTATGTATAAATGCATCAATGTCTACTCATGCCTCAAGACCCGAGAGTACTCTGAGTAATGGTCGTGAAATAGGGACAGAAGTGATGTTTTTTTTGGTTTTAAGATGAAAAAGTGGTTGCGATTTGCATTTGGGCCCAAAGAATGCACAGCGAGATTGGCCTGTCCTTGGATGCTGTCCAGCATTTCCATTAAAGTCGCTCATAAGAGCCCATAGAGAGAAATCACAGACCATCAGTTACTACACACTGTGCCTTGAAGGAATAACCACTGCTGAGTTATGACTCCTACACGACTCAGGGTCCCACAGTCACCACACACAGACAAGTAAATACACCAGATAACATTCTAATAAAGATAACACCTCCCACTGTTTTTAATGGATTAAATTTGCCTGCTTGAATCCTAGCCATTCTCACAGTGTGTAAGTTTTGTTTGTTATGCTTTACCTTGGCTGAATTTTTGAATTGCTTGACTATGGGGACCTGGCATAAGCCTTTCTTTCTTTCTTTCTTTCTTTTGTTAATTATTTTGTTAATTCTTTCGTTGTCTTTCATTTGTTCATCTGTCTTTTGTTCATTTGTTTGTTGTTGGTTGGTTGGTTGTTTGTCTAGTTTGTTAGTTTGTGTATTGAGCTGTTTTTTTCTGCTGTGAAACTAAACAGCGGATGGGCAATATAAATCTAGTGAGATAAATCTTAAGCTCTATCTTGTGCTGCTTGAGCCAGTCATGCAAGGCTGTTTGGTTTTGTGATACATGAAAGCTTGTTATGGCCGTCTGCTGCGTGATGCTTTGTGTAGCACAGTGAGCTATTGTTTTAAATCAGTAGACCTTTTTAGTCACAGTCTCAAAATGAGGGGCACACTACATAACACTGTATCTACTGTAGTTGGAGGGTTAACTGGTGCCACTGTTTGAAAACAACCACTGTTAATAAATCCGATTCAGTTTTAACAGGTCTGTTCTTTGAATGGTATTTTAAAGTGTATGAAACAATGGCACCATAATGGCCTCTTAATAGTCAGTGTAGCCCATGAGAAAAGAATATTCTCAAAATTGATTCATTGAAATATTTTATTTAGAAATTTTGCTTAAGACTTTTGCTCTTGCTCATCATATTTTTTGAAAAAAAACTTTGTTTAATGTTAGGGTTAGGTTCTTTAAGGTAACTCCATTAACTCTTATGAGCTATGATAGATAAAACTCTGAGCAGTAAAATGTTCTTCAGAAGGCTTACATTCATCTCTTTTCTATAAAGTGTACTCTACTTTTACATAAAAAAAAAAATTGTCTTTGAACTGACTTGTAATCTTTGGTTTTGTTGGTTATACTCTTATTATAGAAAAAAACCCTCTATTTTCTTTTTCCAATTAGCCTGTTACATAATAATCAAACTACAGTCTCATTTCAGGTGATTTCAGAGAACAAATATGAGCACAAATCCTGTTCTGTAATGTACATTGCATCCTCAGGATACTTTTCTTAGCATTTAGAGCTGATTAGAGCTGGTTTACCCTTTGATATACTTCAGGACATTTATTGATGTTGAGTGCTGCTAAATAAAAATGAAGATGAAAATCCTTTTGTAAATCAGTGGAGTTAGTGTAATTATACACTATAAGCTTGTTACTTGTTATTATAGCTCTTATACTGCCTGAAGCTGATGACCTCTGTGTGTTTGTGATGTGCCTTGATTAATATGCAGGATGAGTTCAATCTTATGGACGCACCTCAAGACACTGGGTTCTTTAGGTCTGTGCATGTTTACGTGTTTCATTGTCAGACAGTGTCCCATTTGTTTTCCTGTTTGGGTGGGCGCACAAACCTACCTCTGTTAAACATTTCCATATCATCTTCTCCAGTCGGCGATTAATATCTTAATGAACAATAATATAAAAGTTGCATCAGATGAGAATATTATCATAATAAATTTGTGTTGACTGGGATGGTGGGTGGAATAAATTACCTGACAATAAAAGTGCTGCCTCTGTGCTGACACCACAGAACGTGCTGCATAGATTTCTGTGCCTCTATTAAAGGCTTTGCACTTAAAGCATGATATAACAGACAAGATTACAGGAAGTGTTCTCACAAACAGCAAAACTAACAGCTTTTGAAGAAGATGTTTATAACCTGGAGATAGATAGACAGACTGACAGCAGACAGAAGGACTGATTGATTGACATCTGGAATTAATCCCAACATAGATGTGTATTGTTTGTTCTCAGCTGCTTTGTTTGGAGACTAAAGAATATATACAGGCAGCTTTCTTTTTATGTAAGAGATCGAGACACATCGTGTGCTGCTTGTGTAAGTTAATTTGTCTATGCTCAGTAGTGCTTACACTAACATGCCTATGTTAACCCACCACAGGGCCTTTTATCTGGATAAATCAAACCTTTCCCCCAGCTCTGCTCCCAAAGCAGCCTTCATAGACAAGGTATGTACCATCACTCACTCGGCTATCTGCAGGGGCTCAGAGGAAATCTTGTTTATGACTGTGTAGTAAACCTAGATATTTATTATATGCATTTATTTTCATTTGTTGGTCATCTGGAATAAAAAACAGAAGCAGGGAGCAGAGTGGTGTTCAACCTGTGGGATCATGAGATCCAAAAATGCATGAATTAACCTACTTTATGCTTACATCACAAAGCCATTAAAATATTATTTGATGCTCAAAGTCACATACTTGAAACTGACATCATGTATCTATATTTGAACACTTGTTTTAGCTGAACATTAGCTTCTTAATGGAAAGTTCTGAGTTCCATATAAGTTAAGCTCAATCAGAAGCACTTGTGGAATAATGTTGATTACCTCAAAAAATAAGCAGAAAAAATAAAAAGCAAAAATCACTGTTACAGTAAGGCACTTACAAGTGGAACAGTGATAAACGTTGAAATACAGTATTAAAAGTATAGTTACAAACCTAAACAATATGTGTCTTAACATGATTTTAGTGTGAAAAAATCTGCCGTTATAGTGTTAACAAAGCTGTAATATTGGAAATAACTTGACAGAGATAAATGTTAGTAAGCAATTCTGTCACACTAAAATAATGTTAAAAATATAATGTTCACATATTGTGTCTTTACCTTTGAAACAGTGTGTATTTTAAAGTTTATGGACTGGCCCCATTCATTTCCATTGTAAGTGCCTTACTGCTGTCGATTGCACTTAATTTGTAATAAATCCGTGGCATTCCTTTAACTTTAGCTTTCTTTAATTTAACCAGATATTGTTGTTTATATAGCATATTTACATGAATTCACATAAAACTAGTTTAGCATAAAACAATAAATGGCTAACCCTCTCCAGTACTGCAGCACACCCCCTCTCACTTTCACTGTTGTTTATGCATTTCCAACATTGTCCACAGTTATCCTATTTAGCTTACTGAGTGTCATGTTGGGCCTATGCAGTTTAAAGTAATAATAATACATTTCAGGATATTTTTGATCACTTTTGTATGATTATGAAACAGTTATGGTACGGGTACAGGTATGGTCTTGAGTCAGTCCTTTCCATCTCTCTCTCTTTGTAGCTGATGCGTCCTTTGAACGCGATGGATGAGTTGTACAGACTGATGGAGAGTTTTATCTTGTGTCGAAGAACAGCTGCATGCCAGTTCACAGCCTGTGGAGCGTCTGGAGTCGGGCTGCTCACCGTGGCGTCGGAGCTTTGCAGTCGTCTAGGAGCGTGTCACATCGTCATGTGTAACAGCGGAGTACACCGGTCAGCTTGAGTTAAACACACATACAGTACACACAAACTCCCTCTGTCCCTTCTTTCAGACAGTCATCAGGCAGTCACCAGGGACTCTCACTAAGTGGAGCACTTCTGTTTTTTCCCCTTCTGTTTTTTTTCTTCTGTGTCTGATGCTCAGAGCAATTTACTTCCTGTCTTTTATCCTGTTTTCTTCAATACAGCCTCAGTCTTCTCTCCATTCTGCTGTAATTTTGTCTGGTTGTTTGGTCATAAATTCTTTTATTTCTTCTTACTTTTCTACTCTGTCACTCTCTACTCCTCATACCATCTAATATTCAATTTCCCCTTTGGTAGGAATATGTAATGAACCTCATTACACGCTCGTATAACATTCCATAAATACACCTTTCTCTGCATTAATCATTTATCTAATGAAATTATGAATATGCAGCATTTGAGTCCTACATTTAGAAGGTCTGATTAAATCATCTTTCGAGATGTCAGACAGCTCTATTTCTCTAAGGGTTCATTTGTAATTCTTAACTGAAGGGGCATAATTAATTCAAATCAGAGTCTATTTAGTTATCACCCACATCCATTTGTTTCACAAAAATCAATAGTCTCTATCTCCAGAAGTTCATACAGTGACTGTAAAGAGTGTTCATTTAGCTTGGACTTTTTCACATAAAAATAAATTAAAAGTTAAAGCAATATTAAAATATAATATAATTTATTATAAATTGATATGAAAGAAAAAGATCCTGACATTTTACAGAATTTATTTTAGAATAGTGACACGGTTTCCACCTGGTAGTAAGATGCGTCTCGGGTGATCTGATCACATGTGGTTAGGGGAGACACATCACTGTTTACACCTGGCCATCTAAATTCTTCTCCTGTGAACACTTGTGATTGGATTTGGAAGGGAGGGACTCTGTTTCATGACAACATACATCATTCACTATTTGAGTGTGTTCCTGCATGATAATAAACCGTAGCAAATTCAGAAAAGACAAAGAAAAATTATTTTTATTATTATTTTTGTGGATTGCCTGTATTAACCTGAGCTGCAGATATGCTTCTTATAAGTGTCCGTGCATGATGATTTCAGACACACTGAAGAAGTTCCGTAAAGTTCTCTTGTTTGGGTTTGTATCCGCTTTTTAAAATTTTACGATCAGATTGTTATTTTAATGCCGCTTGTAACCAGCAAAGTTAACACTCTTGTTTTAATGCAGCGGTTGATTGACAGGCGAGCGTTGGTTATTCGAATGTGGTTTTTGTGATCTGATTACAAAACTTTTTGACTCCTGTAATGGGTAAGGATGGGCAAGGAGGAGGCGGGAATCAGCTGAGCAGTCAGCGAAAATTTTAATGACATAAATCAACTTAAATCAAATAAAACGGCCGTGTGTGTCTCTCTCTCTCTCTAATTGGCGCCTCCGACTCGTCTTTATCCCGCTTCCGGCTGATTAGAACAATTCAGGGCTAGGCGTGCATCCTCACGGCCAGGCCATGCCCTCCTGCTCATCATAACTCATTTAGACCTGTATTTAGCACTGACCACAAGTGATCGGATCATTGAAAATGCATCTTAATACCAGGTGTAAACGGGGTCAAATAAAAAATTATTTGTCTGAACAAATGAATAATTGTAATCCCCAGCATTGATACTTGGTGAGATCACCTTTGGCACCTTATTTATTTTTTCTTTTGTGGAGAGCAAAGTAATTCCAAAAATTCTCAACTGGATTCCAATGTGGCTTTTGCTGTATGGTTCAAGTTATTGTTTTGTTGAATGATTTTCTTCTAACTCCTTTGGACTGCAGCACAGTTTTCTGTACCTGGCGCCATTTGTTTCTCTCATCTGTCCTGTTTTCCTGACCCTGCCACAGAGAAGCAGTCACATTGATGAAGCCTCTACCACCATGTTTCAATTTAGTGGTGGTTCTCTCGGTGCTGCATGCTGTTTTAAGTCTGTGCCAAACATATCACTCCATACTTAAGCCCAAAATGTGATCTCGTCAGAATATAGAATATTTCTATATTGAGGCTGTGGAGTCTCTCACATGTCTTTGGGTAGAATCCAGCCATGTTGTGATATGAGCTTTTTATACAAGTCATTTTCATGCACAGTTTCATCTCTTTAATGCCTTTAGAGTGGCTGTAGGTCTCTCGGTGGCATCAATTACTATGGCTCTATTTGCCTGGATACTCAGTTTTAGGGGACAGCCAGTTGTGTGCAGATTTACATTTGATTTAAACATTCTCTCATATATTTAATGAGGAACTTTACTCTGCTCTGGGATATAATACAGCATATAATATATACAACAGTTAGTTCCGGTCCTCGAATCTGATTGGACGAGAGACGTTCCACGAGCACTGATGGTCTCACACCATCAGCACTCTGTCACTTCAATGTGTGTATCACTCCGCTTGTGTTCGTGCCGTTCTAAACTAAAGTGTAAGAGCAGTGCATATGTATTAAGAGCTATCGTTTATAAAAAATTATATTACATATGTTAGCCAGCAGGTGGCACCAAAAGATACTTTTTGTATGTAATATGAGCCAGTTAAGTGACACGAAGTGAATCCGCATCAGCCAGTGTTTACAAACAGCACTCCATGATCGCTCATTTTACTATTACACAACTAAAGCTAGGAAATAGCTTTAATTGGCTTTAAAAGTTAAACTTTATACAACTTTAGCATTAAGGCTCATCACAGCTGAGAGACACAACAGACTGATTAATTACACAACTCAAGGACTTTCCACATTGGAGAGGATGTGCTTTTTAAAAAGTCTGTTGTGAAAGACTTTTGTGCACCAGCTACCATGAAATAGGAATAAATTCCCCTGCATGGATGGCTATTTTTCCACTGAGAATACTGATCTTCAGAAAGTTGACGGCATCTCTGCTTGGGAGTGGAAACAGGTGATCGCACATGCTCCGTCTCTCTCTCTCTCTCTCTCTCTCTCTCTCTCTCTCTCTCTCTCTCTCTCTCTCTCACTCACACACACACACACACACACACAAACACGCACACACACATCATTTTTTATCCAATAACTTGTTTGAAACAGCACAAACCGTGATACTATTTTGAAGTGACATTTTTTAATTACTAACTTGGACACATTAGTTGTTTTGAACCAGCAATGGCAGATTCTGATCCGTAGCGTAGGAAAATAGTTCCATGTACAAATATGTTGTTATGACCGTACTCAGTTTTTCCTAATTTTTTACATTTACTTGTTCATTGAACTGTTGTATATTAGCAATATCACACTCGCGTCGTGCTATATGACCATAAATCAGCACTGCTGTGATTACCTGTGGCCAAATCACAGCAATGCTGATGTAGGGCCATATCGCACTCTTGCTTGTGTGATATTAAATTAGTTTATGCACCATTATATAAATAAATACAAATTAGAGGTTGAACAATATTGGATTTTGCTGATATGATAATGAATTGAAAGTCAATTAATCTGCCAATAGTTTTTAAAATTGGAAGACTATATGAATTGTTCTCGGTCTTTCCTTCCTGTGATGTGAAGCACCAGATAGAGGCTACAAGTCTTAGCTGAATTAAATTCCAGATTCTGTTTAGATGCGTGCTTGGAGAAAATACAACATTGCCGTGTTTTCACTCTGAAGGTCGCAGCCCATGCATTTATTTAATGAAATCGTATTCTTTTGAAGTTTGATAATCACATTAGGTCATATCACTCTGTCTGTCTGTCTGTCTGTCTGTTTATTTATCTATCTGGTAAAGGTGAACAGCTGAACAGTAAACATAAAGTTTTATGATAAAACTCAACATAAAACAAACATAAACAAATGCAGACACATATGCAATGTGTCCGCGTGAGTCTCTCGAACCAGCCTCTCCAGCCACCCCATATATATATATATATATATATATATATATATATATATATATATATATATATATCTGTGTTTGTGTGGAAAACATGTCTGAAGTATTTTAAATTTGCATATATCCTACCCTGTTTTACTGATAAGCAATGTTAAGGCCATGTTGAATGTGTGCCCTTGCCGGTTTAAGTAAGAGTCTGTGATACATGATTTATTTTGAGATTGTGTGGGTTTTTTTTATATGGGGATACGGTATTAATTGTATTTGTTCAGGTCTTGAAAAAGTTCATCCCTGGTGGGTGTGGCGTCAGTCTTCGAGAAGCGTTTATTTATAAAAATATACAACATTAAATGTTAAAATATGGGGAAAATAGTGTCCATGGGGGAAAGTATCCAAAATAAAGGGGGATCTTGTGCCCTTGCTGTGAATGGGGCTATGTTGAGGTGGAGAGTGAAGAGAGAGTAAGGTGCAGGTATAATTGGTGGGATCTGGTTGACTCGACGTGCTCCCCTCCTGGATCCGGGGCGCAAGGATGGCGGCTTACTTGGAATGAATTGGCTTCCCTGGGGCCATGGCATACAAGGGGAATGGTGGCCTGGCATCCTAGCCCGTTGGCTGTGGCGCGTGCTCCAATCCTCGACGTCACATCTAATTTGCACCTGGGGTCCACTCACATGAGGAGATAAAAGCCGGCTCCCTGAGGAGATGCACGCTCTACATTTCAATGGCATCCGAGATATATTAGATTTTCAACTTTATTGTCATTGTGCAGAGTACAAGTACAAAGACAACGAAATGCCGTTTGCGTCCAACCAGAAGTGCAAATAAGCAGAAAAGTGCAATGTGATAATCAAGTATAGACAGGTGGTGCATAGGCAGGACAAGAAATATATTGCAGTGTTATAAGAGCACAATAAATATGGCTATGTAATATGAACAGTGTATGAACAACATGTACAGATATGTGCAATGTAGTAGCGGTGACATTCACATAATTCAAAATTATGTGTGCCTCATGCGCTGCTCAAATGATGCTTATTAAATTGCACCTCTACTCTCTCCTGCCTACTCCTGTTGTGAGCCTAGATTCAAGATGGACCTCAGAGGCAAGGCAACAATAACGACAGGGAGAGGCAGGTCATTCAGCCACACTACAGTATACATAACTAATATTTATGTATATTCCACAAGACAGAATAATGCCAATTTACAAAAATCATCCCGTTCAAAAGTTTAGTGTGTTGCCTTCTTGAGCATTAATGAATGTTTGCACCTTTTGTAGTAGTTGTGTATGAGTTCCTCGAAAAATTCAATGCTGGATCTCAACATTGTACAGTATAGCCACAATTAAAAAGATCTCAACTGTACAGAAGATTCTGTAAAATCAAAGTGTGTAGTTCCTGGAAGATTTTACTTACAAACAATTGGCAGCTTCACTGCTCAGGAAAAAGTAGGGAAACATCAGGGCAGTACAAAATAAAAAACAAAATGCCATTTTATTTAAAAAATAAAATAAAAAATCTTGTATATGCTAACATTAGTTCATCATACCTAATGCATTAACTAAAGTTAACTTATAGAACTTATAGAAGTTAACTGTGTGTGCTTGTTTTCGTATGACTAACACACATTTGTGTGCCAAACAGGCCACATCAGGTGCTCAGACCTGCCACGGACATGCTGAATTGTGTCCTGTTAACCCCTCTATTTATGCCTTAAGCACTCTTTCTCTCTTTATTTAACCTGTTTGCTCATAACAAACATTTCTGCATAATCCAGTTTAACACAAGTTGTATGGCACATTTTAATTTTTTTGTTTCTCACTAAAAAGATATTTATAAAAGGTATGTTGTATTTGTCTCACTACAAAGACAAAAAAGTGTTCAAATATAAGTTAATTCTAATGTGTTTCAGATTTGAATCTCTAAAAGAAATTAAAGTTAACCTGGCAGGCTCATAACTGCTTGTGTTTGCATGATATGCAGAGCATCAGCTTTTCATAATGCTCTCTTGTTTATGTACCCTTTTGTCTGCCAAACAGGCCTAAAGCCTCAATCAACAGCCAAAATATACCAATTCCTACTTTTAATGAAATTAAATAATTGGAGAGAGTCACAGGATTTAGAGAGCTCACCTGCCAAATGTGGGTAGAGATAAGTAAAAGCTGATGATTATTGTATGGCAACATTTCTTCAGCCAAAGTGCAGCAATGTCCAAAGTTATTCTAGACTAGTCCCACACAAAGAAAGAGTTCACATAAGAACACATTTTAAAGAGGTCATAAACTCTAATGAGAAATAATTTTTCCTTGATCTTTTGAAATAAGAGCTCAATGTATTCTTGTATTCAATGTGAAACACACTGTAACTGTCAGAACTCCTCACAAGCCATTTATTACGACTATGCTTAAAAAATGTTATGTTCCAAAATTTTCATAACTTTCTGTTGTTGAAACAGATCCACTAACAGCACACATGTACAGTACACAAAAATGATGAAAGATATTTAATATAACCCCTTTAGTTTCAGTAATGTTCTTAGTGTTTTAAACCATTTGTCTAACTCCAGGGGTATAAATAATCCGATGAAACATTCATGGCTCTCTATAAACCTATGAAGCTCAATAAACGTGTTCAAATACTGTCATCCCCAATATCAATGGTTATTACATTTCTCTTTATTATCATAACAAGTCCAGTATTTGTTTTCTCTCCCATGTGTTGTCCCTCTAGTCCATCCCCAAAATCACATTAGAGAGTGTGAATCAGACTTGCACATATGCTGGCTATTGGCAAAACTGTCCATCTGTGAATAATACCACACAAGCAAGAACAGAAAGAACAATGCATAGTTTCCTTAAGAATAGACAGTGCTTACTTTATAAAGAACCAATGCTTTGAAACAGTTCTTGCCTCAGGCCTCATGGCAGAGTATTAAGCCAGCTTTAATTCTCCATGGTTGATATTACACAGTGGTATGCGGCTCCTGCTGTTGCTTCCACCTCTGCCCTGTAAATGTTTCTACCTGTAAGGGGGTAGAATTTTGCAATATACTTATAAGCCAGTGAGACAAAGTATTAAGCAATTACATGATCACTTAAAAGTGATAAAAAAAATTAAAATTCTTTCATCATTAACTCATCCTTATGTCCTTAACTCTCAAACCTGTATGGCTTTTTTGCCTTTTCATTATATGTACAGTTACTACCTAAAAATCTTTCAAAATTATTCTGCAACACTTTTCATATCGAGGTCAAAGTGGCACTTTAAGTGGTGTGTTGAAGCCTTGACACGATGTGGCAAAGCCTTTAAGCTTACGTTGAAATGCTCCCAAAAGCAATTAAGTGACAATATAAATGCTGTGGCCCAGAAAAGAAGGGAGTGCCCAAACAACCGTAAAATGCTGAGATATCAATATCACAGTGTATTTAGTTGTCGCAAAGAGGTCACGTAGTACCCTTGACATTTACTAGTGGAATCTATGTGCGTGTCCATGAGTTTAACACACGGACGTGAATCAAGCACACAGTGGGCATTCACCAATGGTATCCTCTCCTTGCTGTCATGACATGTCCTTGAAAGTTTAAAATAACCATGAATATGCAAGATCAATGGCTTACACAGATTTCCAAAACCACTGTGAGGAACACGGTTATTGGTGGCACTTAAATCGTTGAATCGTGCTTTTTTTCTCAATTCTAAATCAAAAGAGAGGATCGATTTATGACATGCAAGGAAGCAGTTGAGGGTAAAATACTCCTTAGAGTCAGGTGTATTTCTGCATAGTCAGCAGTTTGTAGAACGCAAACAGATAATAAAAGACACCAACTGCAGATGCATTTATTACACAGAAAACACATCAAAACATAGAAAGCAAATCCATTAACCGTGAAGTTGAAAGTGTTCTCTCGCACAGACTTTTGACTAACAGCATAAAGTCTGGTTCACTTTTCTCTGCTTAGATGGAACTTTACATAATTTGCAAAGACTGACCACAGGAATTTTTTTTTTCAGGGGCCGGGTTCAAATGAATTAATGTATTCGGTACCAAACAATGTAGGAAAGAAGGAATACTGTCTTACTATTCCATATCTAAATAGAGGGATAAACCAAGGTAAAGCCCTTTTCTTGAGCCAAAGGTCAGTTCTGTTCTCACAACTGAGAAAGTGAATGATTCAATTTACACAGGAGAGTCATAAAAAATTCCTTCACCTCTGCAAGTACAAGCCTGTATGTTTCCAGTGAGATGGAAGTGTTCTATTTATGTATCATGGCTATAGACTGCTATAGATTGTTTGACTGCAGACAAGCTAATAAATAGCCAAACATAATTTTGATAGTGAACACAACACTGTATAGCCAACCAGTTTTTAGAAATTAACTGGTCAAAACATTGCCTAAACTCATAACTAGATAGGTTTAGAATAGGATATGATAAAATATATACAAAATGTTAGACAACAGATTAAACAGGAATTCGCCATGGGTAAATTTTTTTGCCCCTACATTTAAAAAATCTGGGGCATTTTTTGGTCACTTTCAGTGACATTCTCCCAATCCCTGGTTAATGTATGACCCTGTAGCCAATGCTTTAGAGCAGGGGTGTCAAACTCGGTTCCTGGAGGGCCACGGTCCAGCAGATTTTAGCTCCAACCCTAATTAAACACACCTGAAGCAGCTAATCAAGGTTTTCAGTAGTGCTTGAAGATTACAAGGAGGCATTTTGGAGCAGGGCTGGAACTCAACTCTTCAGGGCTGCGGCCCTCCAGGAACTGAGTTTGACACCCCTGCTTTAGAGCATGCTAGTTGTAAGCCACTTTCTCACAGTTATATTAAATAAGCACTTCATTGTCAGAAATTGACTTTTTCATGGTGGCTTCTTTGTCCATTAGATCATTCCTTATGTTCCCAGTAATCTAAAATCAGTCTGGTATCTCTATATCTTCACTCTCTCTAAAGAAGGACTCTAAATAAGTCATCGTTTAGACTGGCCATTTGGATTAGGTCTTATTGACCCAGACACTCCTTATCGACTTTGTCTAGTCGTAGCTCATTAACATCATTTGGCCTCTTGAATGAGTCAGTATTTTATTTCTCAAATGTCTATCCTTCTCCTTTTCTACTCATATCACCTCTGCTGTTCTGCCACAGTGGTAACAGTCTGGTGCTCTTTTACAGTGTAAATGCTTGTAGCTCATCTAGTGAGATAGTTATTGCACTCTGGGGACCATTCACTTTCAAAATGATGCAATTGGAGTGTATGACTCTCACACCTGTTTGGCCACGCTGCCCTTTGACTGTCTGTTAAAGTGTTAATGGAATGTGAGTGGCAGACACATGTTCTCTCAGAATGTTCACGCTGGAATGACAGCACATCTGACAGGTCTTCCTGTTAGCAAGGCACTGGCACAGACAGATGAGACTTCAGCCTGGACCTCAGAAGCTTGTTAAATATTGCAGCTTTCCTGATAGAGCCGGATTTAGTCCTCTTCTTAAATGCTAAAATCACAAATGAGTGGTATTTGTTTAACATCTTTGTTTTTTGCCCACAGTTCAAGGTCTCTTTTCAGTACAATGGAAACATAACAGCAGAATTACAACTTAGAAAACAGACATATAGAGCTAATCTAAAAAAAAATGAACAAAAAAAAATAAGTAAAAATCTAAAATGTCATATAAAATCTTTAAATTATCGTTAATCTGGGGCTTTTCTAAGCAAATATCGATGCTATAGTTTTATGCAATTAAATGTGATTAATTATTCAGCATATTATGTAATTATTTTGATTAAACATTTTAATTGATTGCCAGTCTTAATTATAAAATGATGGTAATTTGGAGTAAATGGTACTTAATGGTGGCCTGTATGTCCTCTATTTTTTTGTAGTTGTACACTGAGTGTCACGCTTGAACAAGCCATCCTATTGGCCCGAAATCACGGTTTGCCACCACGATGCATCATGCAGGCCACTGACGTCATGAGGAAGCAGGTATGTTCTGTTATTACACAGTGCTAGCGCTCTGTTGCATTTTATATCTTTATTTTCCTACATTGGCAAGCATGATCAACCTGACATCCAAAGGGACATCTAAATAATTAAAGAAGCCAGCATTTCTCATCAGTTAAAATGCATAGTCGGAAATGCATTTGACATGGTTTGGTTTTGAAATACCATCTACAGCTGAGAAAATGCTGAAAAAAAATTCTATCTCTGCCTTGAATTTTTTTTTTTTTTTTTTTTTTTTTTTTTTTTCTCACCCAGTTAGTTTATTGGGTATTACAGTTGCATTTTTTTTTTTTTTTTTTTTTAGGCCACCATGCTCATTTTGTGGAGGATTTATTTTATCAAAGGCTTGTTTAATTATTTTGAGAATTGTAACAAGCTTAACTGCCTTGGTTCGGATTCTCTCATTTCGGTTGTTCTGCATGGCTATTAGCATAAGCTATTCTGCCCTGTGGCTAGCTAGTCTCGGAGCAGGAGAGTAGATGCTCGTGAAATGAAGGCGAGATGTGAATACTGTCTTCCTACCTTTCATTTCAAAGTGGAAGATTGTTAGTCTTTTTCTGCCCATTTTTACACTTGAAGTGCCCTTCATGAGGTTATGGATGAAACTGACAGGGTCTGGTATCATTAAGAACCCTGAGACTTGTACAATAGAAGGATTGGACAGTGGGGCACTTCGGCTCAGAGCGACTGAAGCACATTTCAAGGTGGCCCTGAGTCATGAGAGGTAAAACACAGAGAACCGCAAGCCCTTGAAAGACAACTTAATTCAAATTGAGGCTGGCAAGTGAATTGACTGCACTCTTTTCATAAAAGTAACATTGTTTTTAGCTTTCAATTGAAGCAAGCCATACTTTTTGATTTCATGATATGTTTTTACATTTCAGCTGTGCCTATAAAAAAAAACATGAAATCACTTGACGAGCACAGGTTTCTTTCCTTTGTTGATACATTTTCTGTTGAAACAGGAAGTTTGGGTGGGACATATTAAAGGGCATGCCCTTTTTTAATAGCAAAGGATTTATTTAAGTCACAGCCATAGGCAGATTAACCATATAGCACAAAGACTTCAGGAGCACCAACATCATTACCGATACAAAATTCCAATACAATAAATTTACATGAGCTCTATTTCTTTAAGACTTCAGTCATGCATCTGCACCGAGTGGGCATGATGTGCAACCGTTACAGCATGTGATTCTTGGGCAGAGTGCCAAAAAAGCAATGAGGTAGTGGATAAGTGGCAGCAACTAAGTGGCAGTGCCAAACAAAAATGTATAAAAGATAAAGATAGAATACATTTAGCCAATTAACCAAAAATTCCTCAAATATGTAGTTTCCTTTCTCGTGCCACCACCGAGCACGAGCATCCAGGGGGTTCCACTGAAGTCAAGATAGCTAGCTGCACTGAGAAAGGCACAAATGTTAGCTCTGCTAAACAATCAAGCAGTGACAGTGCTGACACCTCTGAGCAGAGAAGCAGCAATGCCTGATGAGCCTCAGCAACAGCAACCAGAGGAGATAGTCAACCAATGGCTAGACTTGAGCTCCACCTATGCGGAGGATGATGGATCCGAGCATCAGTACATTGTTCCTGCTGATCCAGCTTTATGGGGGCATATTACAGAGCAAGTGAGTGAAGAGGCTATACAACGTGGGCCTGCAGCCCAGAACCGGGCTGCCAAATATCCAGCATCTTTACAAGACTGTGGAATCTGAGGAAGAACACGTTTCCTAACAATCTAATTATCATTTGCATATCCAAAGCAACAAAATTGTGCTACTTTACTCTGTCATCTGGGATTGTTTATTGCTATGCATGCAAACATTTGTCATCGCAAAATCATGCATTCATTAACGGCTTCTGTGACTGGAAACATTCCAAGAGTATATCCAACCACGAAAAGAGTGCAGATCACCAACACCACATGCTTGCTTTATTAAAAAGATCGAAACACCTATCTACAGTGGATGCTCCCCTTTGCTGGCAGATAGAGGTGGAAAAAACTATTAGAAGGAGGTCTTGAGGCATGTAGTAGCAGTAGTCACATTTTTGGGATAGAGGGGGCTTCCATTCCGAGGGCATGATGAAATAATTGGATCACCACACAACGGGAATTACCTGGGTTTGGTTGATCTGATTGCCGAGTTTGACCACTTTTTACAAGAACATATCCAAAAGCATGGACAGAAGGGTAAAGGTAACCCCTCTTGTCCTCTGGATTCTGTGAAGAGTTTATCTCATTAATGGGCAATAAAACTAAGAACATCATAGCAGCTGAAATATAGCCAAATATTTCTCTGTAATTGTAGATTTAATATCTGATCTATCGCACATAGACCAGCTGAATTTTTTTTTAGATTCATCAGTGCTGAGGTAGGTAGGTTCCTTGGATTTTAGCCCCTCCATAGCTACAATGGTGCAAGACCTGTCGTTGGACTTGTCAAATTGCAGAGGACAAAGCTATGATAATGCAATCAATATGTCTGGTAAAAATAACAGGGCCTTGTCCAGATGTTGCCCAGGGGAACCATGACGTCTTAATCCGCCTATGGTCACAGCCATGAACCAAGAACTGCTAGAGGGTTGCAGGTGCATTGATTGGACAAAGTACATCTGTGTAGTGCAAAATGAGTTATCAACTTTTTTTTGTTTTTTGCTTTCTCAGAAGAGAAAGAGTGTAAGTTCTAAATGCATATACTTATAAATGTTATCTGCTAAATGTGACTTTAAGGAGAACACTAGAATGTAGTTGACTTCGAATCTAACGGGCACCCGATCCTCAGCCATAACCTGTTGTTCCTCCGGTCCTGCCCTGGTTTGTGCTCCCTGTCCCACCCCCAGTCTGTGCAGCCTTAGTTTGTGTTTTTGTCTGTTATATTATGTTTTGTTTTCAGTTTGATGATCCACTTTTTCCCTTTTGGGGGGGGGTGGATAGTGTCAGGATCCTGTCGTCTTGTCAGTCTTTGTCATGTTTTTAGTGGTGACAGGTTTATGATATAATATATCTCATTTGATATCTTTCTCTTTTATATGAAGACATACATTTTTACAATAGGTTGAGAATTATTGTAGTCACCCTCTCTGTTAAAGTTCCATAGCAATAGGCAGCATAGCCTCTGTGAATGACGGCAGTTCTCACCTTTGTCCGACTTGACTCAGATTTTGTTCATGCTTATTAAAGCATAACTGTTCTGAAAGGCCTGCAAGTAACTTTTATAATTATGGCTCTTTTTAGGGAGCAAGAGTGCAGAACTCAGCCAAGAACCTGGGAGTGAGAGACCGCACCCCGTCAACAGTGCCAAGGTAACTCGAGTGTGCTGTACACTTCTTTCCTCAATGACTAAACACTCACACATTTCACACAGTTCCCCTCACATTCACACTGCGGTTTTTAATCCTCCACAAAACATGTATGAAATAACTTTCCACTGCCAATACATTTCAGATTTTTTTATAGGCCAGATTTTTTATAATGCTTGCAAGCTAAACTTTGCTGTAAACCCACACTGTAAACATTTGCAATTAATTCATTCTTAATCACTCAACATACAGACTGCTTTCAAATATGGTTTTGTAAATACTTTCAAAACTTTCAAATACTTTTTTTGCTAAAAAAATTCTGTAGCATTTGAGGAGAGATGAGGCAAGAGAGCAGGATCTAAACGCAGCTTATTTTAATGAAATAATGAATCAAAAATCAAAACATTAGAAACATAAGAACTGAAAAAAACATTTCAGTCTAAAATGGAAAATAGACTGGGCGTGGAGCATAGCCTAGCGAGTCACCGTGTGGCTGGCATGGAGGCCTTGGAGAATTCAGCCATGGCATCTCATGGACTGTTGCCAGCATGGAGGCCATGATCAGGGTTTCAGAGATCAGGGCAACTGGTGAATCAGAGGGCTCAGAGGTCAGAGCAAGGCACTAGGGGACTCGGAGAGCAAGGCAATAGGTAGCAAAGTACTGGAAGAATCGAGGGGCAGAGCCATGGGAGGCTCGAGGGGCAGATCCATGGGAGACTCGAGGGGAAGAGCCATGGAAGATTCGAAGGGCAGAGCCAAGGAAGACTCGACGAGCAGACCCATGGGAGACTCGAGGGGCAGAGCCATGGAAGACTCGACGAGCAGAGCCATGGGAGACTCGAGGGGCAGAGCCATGGAAGACTCGACGAGCAGAGCCATGGGAGACTCGAGGGGCAGAGCCATGGAAGACTCGACGAGCAGAGCCATGGGAGACTCGAGGGGCAGAGCCATGGAAGGCTGGGCAGGGGCTCATCTACGGTCTCAGGGAACTGGTCGACGATCTCAGGGAACTGGACAGGCTCGTCGACAGCCTCAGGGAACTAGACAGATCTAAAGCTGCTAGATCCATGTGAAGAGGTCTGTTCTTCTGTAATGTCTGAGGAGAGATGAGGCAAGAAACTGGATGTAAATGCAGCTCATCTTAATGAAAAAACAAATCAAAAATCAAAACATTTGAAATATAAGAACTGAACAATCCATCACAGCCTAAAACGGAAAAGAACTGTGATAAACACAAGATAAACTCAAGAACCAATGAACAAAGACAAGGAAACAAACTACAAATCCCAAAATGCAACCAAACACACAAAGACAACACTGAACATATATTGCGTCCCTGGTGGTCACCAGGGAATCCCTAACAATTTCAAAAACATAATGTAACAGTTTAAGGATGGGTAACAAGGAGATGGAAACCGGCTGAACAGTCAACATAAAGTTTAGTGGTCAAAATAAACATGCAGCAAGTTCTCCGGCCCCTGGCGGACAAAACCACTCCTCCCCTTCTCGGCAGATGGCCATGGTATCTCCAGCTCTCCAGCTCCCCTGGGTGGACGGCAGTGTCGAGGACACTTCCCGCGTTTCAGCACCAATGTAAAGCGGTTAATGGGAAAGGAGGAGGCGAGAACCAACTTAGCAATATAAATAATAGTTTAATGATAAACTGAACCAAAAACACAAACATAAACACACAGAGCAGCTGCATGTCATGCCCTTTCTCTCAAACCGTCATCACCAGCCGTCTTTATGACCGTGCATGCATTGTTCCAGCCCGGCCCAGCCCTCCTCCGCTCTAAAATGTATATATATTAATTTAATACTTATATCATACTTGTATATTAATATATACTGAAATATATTAATACTGCACTGTAAGTGTTGGGTCTGTGCGAGCCACCTACTGACAGCTGTGTCCCACCACTTTTAAATGATAGCTACGCCCCTGTGTGTGTGTGTGTGTGTGTGTGTGAGAGTCCAGTTCTATTTCCTGCAGTAAAATAGGTTCTAAAAGAGGCAGAGATATACTTTAAAAAGGGACCCACTCATGTTCTCTCAATAGGTACAAAACTACACTAAACTCAGCAGTCGTCATAAAAGCTGTAACAGTCACTTCAAGTCTGTAGCAGGGCACAGTGTGGCCCACAGGACAATGAATCAAAGCTTTTCATTGCATTTTTTATGTGATCATTGCAGTGTGGCTGGTATGTAAAACTGTGGTGTGGTTTAGGTTTATTCGGCATATAATAAATGCTGGTGAAATCAAAGATTTTGTGTTTAATCTTTATGAAATTTAGTACAACTGAGCAAGAATATGTCTTTAGCTAGTTCATATAAAAATGTACATAGGCATGTTTAATAATTTTCATGAACATATTGCTTTAAAAGAAAAAAGTAATATGATAAATTAGAAATATAGCACACTTTTCTAATCAGACACAACATAACAATTTCCAGCAACAATAATGTATCTGTTTACTGCTGCAGAAATAAAAATCAAGTATCCATCAAAAGGTTCTGTTGAATGTTGAGGCTAACTGAGACAAAAAAAAATACCTGATTTACATGGAAAAGATCACGATATCACATTAGGACATGGTTACGGTACGTAATTTTTTAACGACTCTTTTAGAAAACCTTTAAATAATGAACAGCAGTTATGCAGCATTGTCTGGTTTGCCTTATTTGGTTACTGTCCAGTTTTTATTTTTTGACATATTTATGCGATCAGCTCGTTTTGTTTAATAATTTATCTCTTACACAAGACTGCATAGTGAGCAAACATTTATCCGAGGTGATGTCTGTTTATTAGTGTATCCACTGTGAAAGACCTCTATATTATTTAAACCCTATTTAGAATTAGTTCATCAATATGTTTTAAGCTTCAGTTGTACCACATATTTTTTTAAATCATTATCAAATGGTCTGAGTTATGCACTTCTTGGGCTTATTTGTGTTTTTGTACTGTATCTGTTTGTGAGTGTTTATTATTTGTAATAACATTTTATGTAATTCCATTAATAGATTGTACAAACTGTGTCAGCCTCCACCTCCTGATGGCGACCCCTGAACCCACATGTCTTCAACAGATCTAGACAGGCTGTATTCCAACCCTATGACAACACACACTGTCCATTTAAGGACAATGTCTGGACATCCACCCTCACTCCTGCTCAGAGGCATCTGTCACATCTCAACTCAAAGGGTTCCCAACATAATATCTAATGACTTGCCACCGTTATATTATTTTTATTTCCTGCTTTGCTCCTGTGCATCTCATTTTAGACTTAAGATCAAACACTCAGGATTTCTGATCTCCCAGCTGCTGCCACTTCCTTCACATCAATGGAAAGTGTCAATCAAAATGTCGGTTTCTTATAAGTTTTTCTTTATATAAAGAAGTTTGCACAGTGCTTTAGTCTCTGTATGTTAAGGCAGACCATTTGTTTATAGTTTTTTTGTATTCAGTCACATCAACAGAATTAGCATTGTATTCCCAGACCTCATTCTGACTGTATGGAAATTCCATTCCCGTGTGAATCTTTTGACATTCAGACATGTGTATAGGTTTGGCTTTCACATTCTTAAGTTTCTCAACACCATAGTGCATTAAGCTACATGTTGCAGTCTCAGTACTGCAGTCTCAGTGAAGTAATGTGTCATACAGTACTGGAAAGTTCATGCACACAACATTGTGGTCATCAGTGTTTATATACTGTATGTTGTCACACTTACAGTACATAGGTATATATATATATGATTTTGTCTTCACATTTAAACTATTCAATACTCAGGAGTTATTCTGTGTTACATGTAATCTTAGTGTTACTTAACATAACAAATTAATCAATCAGTACTATGCAAAATCAATAAACTGCTCTATACAGGATATTATTAACTCTATAGGTTCCATTTTGAAAAAAGAAAAACAAGATCTAGTATTCAGTATATTTTAATGGAATATGTTGTGTCTGTTTCAATTAATAAACTCTATATAAAAGCAGCCACCAGGAATAATACATTTGTGTGAAGATATTACTGTAAAAATGTTTTTGTTGAAAGAGACAGTTATTTATTTGGTCATAAAACTAACCCATTATGAGATTTTCTAAGTACAGTACACGTTTTATTCCTCTTCTAACCTGGAAACCAGGTTGATTTCACTATAATGATGCAAAACTTGTATTGTCAAATTAATTTTAAATGAACAGTTTAAAGGAAACAAATTGTTGCCTGGAGTATTGAACTCATCTTATGTGACTGAGTCATGTGATTGTAAACAGTAAAGGTTTATGCAAAAGACTTCAACAGTGTTCGATTTATACCAGCGCTACAACAGATCTCGGCAATGAATGTATTTAGTTTATATTTGACAATATGTATGTGCTGAGTGCAAATAAACTCCCAGCTGCTTTATATGCTGTGCTGTCATCCATCAAATGTGCAGCTGGCATCAGACTGGTTTGTAGTTGTTAGAAATCTCACTAATGGCCTCTGCATGTAGGCAGAGTGTCCTAGACAAACATTGTTTACCTGTCATAATTTCCCCTGGGTCACTATCACTTACAGTTTTTAGGTAACAAATGCTTTCAAAACATTCAGGTCTAACTTAAAACCTATTATCAATGTGCATCATAGGTGCCTATTTTTAAATGGTAACCTCTTTCAAAATCATTGCATAAAATGTCATTTGATTTTTCAGATAGAATTACAAATCTACAAGTTTGTGAAATTACATAATTTACTGTTTTAAACTTGATTAAAATATTCCTCATGTTTGCTGTCATAGTGCATAGAAAGAGACTGGTAACTCCTACAGTATATAGCCTGTGTAGCCTATATAAGCCTGTGTAGTCTGTTGAGCATATATACCTTAAGTCTGTAACAATACAGCCTGTATAGACAGAGTATATACGTAAAGTATACAGGCTTTCCCAAAAACAAAAAAACAAACAAAAAACAGACTAACAAACTATGTTTGATTGCTCAAATCTTAAAAATGCATAAGAGGGTTTGCACGATTTTTGTCATACTTCTATGAGTTTAGAAGACAAAACAAAACATTTACCTCACTGTGATGTCACTGTGAGCAACAACTTGCTATAAATAAATAAATAAGTAAATCGCTTAGCTAAGTTTTCACTGGTAGTAAACTTAGGTGCTTCTCTTTCGCCAAGTAGCCCCGTTTCATTTTTTTTTTGGACCAAATGATTTACTTTTTTTCTTCTTCGTTGTAGTAAGGTGATGCTCATGATGACATCACAGTGACGTCATTTTGTTGTTTACAAAAAGTTGAAGTATGCCAAAAATTGTGCAAATCCTTTATGCATTTTTAAGATTTGAGCAATCAAACATAGTGGCAAACATTAGCTTTTTGTTCTTTTTGCTCCACCCTTTTTATATAAGTCTGCATAGTCTGTAAAGCCAGTATAGCCTATATAAGTCTGTATAGTGTGTATAGCATATATAGGTACAGTAAGAATGTACTGCATTGTCTGTATAAACCATAGATGCCCAAACCAGAACCTGCAGGCCAAAGTTGGTCTGTGAAGAACTTTGATTTTTGCGTGCCTTGCTGTATATGACAAGAGGGGAAAACATTGAAAACAAAATGTTATTAATTTAGCGGATTGCAGAGTAATGTTTTTTTTTTTGTTTGTTTGTTTTTTTTAAAAGGATGACAGAGTCATAAGGTTACAGGAAAATGTTTGCTATAATGCAACGTTTATTTTCAGCCCACGTCCCTCAGTCAAGTTTGATTTTTTTTTTGGCCCTTCGCAGGAACAAGTTGGGCACCTCTGGTATAGTCTGTACATAGTGTAAGCATGTTGCAAGCATAGCAGAGATAGGAAGTCTGCATAGCCAATATACTGTAAGTCTGTATAGTCTTCACAGCCGACATAAGTCTGTATAGATTGTCTAGCCTATATACTGTAAGTCTCTATATCCTATATAAGCCTGTCTAGTCTGTATAGCCTATATACAGTAAGTCCACTGTTATAGGTAAGACAGTATAGCCTTCAGACTATATAAGTCTGTATAGCCTATATAGGAAAGTCTGCATAGTCTGTATAGCCTATATAGGAAATTCTGCATAGCCTATGTACATGCTGTATAGCCTATATACGTAATAATATAATACAGTACATTGCATTATAAATGTGATCCATTATATCTATCTGTTTATTTATTTAATAAATAATACTTACAGGTATTTTATAATGCTTTATATAGAAACTTATTATAATGTATCATCAAAGGTGCTGCTGCATATGACCCTCTCAGTTTGAACACAATTACCGGTAACAATGAAGGCGGGTCTCTCAGACCCGCACATATAAACTGCACAGCCAATGAATAAAAGATTCATACAGGCTAAGATATTTTTCATTGGCTTTGGAAGAAAGCCGTCGCTAGCTACTCTGCCGAGACCAACGGAGGGATTGTCCCATCAGATAGTAACAAAACCGAGGGGAGGAGGACGAAGAGCTTTTCACTTTCAGCATGTGCTTGAACACAAGCCGAACTCTCAGCACTGGATGATATCCCCTCGCGCTCCGCTAGAGATTTGTCGCAATCCCGCACTCGATGATCGATGTTCGGCTTGAAGATGCGCGCCAATATTTAGCGATATCTTCGCCCTTCGCTGTTTAATGTAAGACATTCTCCATGGCGTCTCTACAGCAGTCAAGAATTCAGTCATACCTGGAGAAGAATAAAATCGGACCATTGTTTGAGGTACGCTTCCCCCTTTTCACAACTTTTAAACAATTAAAGATGTTTTGAAATGAAGATATTATTGAGGCATCTTAGAATGTTGCTGCAATGTTAACAAGAGATTGGCTACTTGTGCCACATTGAATGCTAATTTAGACGTACATTTCCCCGATGTAATATAGTGGAATTATCATATTTAACCTGATTTAGGAAAACGCCTAGCCTATTCCTTTTTAGTACATTTGAAGCGGGAAGTGAGTCAGTGCTTGCAAACAATACATTTGTCCTTATGGGTACAGTGCAAAACCTCATTCACTTAATTTAATCAGCTAAATTGTACAAAACTAGAAGGGTTGTCGTGCTAGTCTTGTCATGTTGAAATCTGTATAAAATCAGGTCAAGGCACAAAGCTTTAATGATAACGTACTGTATAGCCTGTATAAATGAGCATGAGGCAATGTGAGGTAAGATGTTTCTGCTGACTGGACGCTTTCTGTCAGTAACCCAAACTCCATATCCCATTGTTTCCCAACTGCTACTCACGCTGAATCAAAATATAAACCAAAAATGCGCTTTATGTAGCCACATCTAGCTACATGACCTGGTTTGATTAAAGACAAAAGTAACATTTATCATCACTGAATCAACCTGAATACATTAGATTACACCAACAATAATTTTAAAGGTTAGATCAGGTATAAATAGCTCGTTAAAGGCATAGTTCACCTCATAGTTTTCAAATGAAAACTATCTCATCATTTACACACCCTCATGCCATCTCAGATGTGTTTGACTTTTGTGACCTCTGCAGAACACAAACGAAGATTTTTAGAAGAATATCTCAGCTTTGTACACAACTCGGTCCATACAAACTCAATGCAAAGTAAATGGGTACACTGTAAAAAGAACACTATGGAATGTACAGGAACTGGCTGGCAGCAGTTTGCTAGTAAGTTGCTGTTGTACATTACACGGTATGCTTACTGTAAATGTAATCACAGTACATATAAAATGCTGTAATTGTTAATACAGTAATAATCACAGTACTGTAATTGTCATAAGAGTAATAGCATGCTGTATTTTTTATCACAGCAAATATTATACTACTGTAACATTCATTGTGATACTGTAAATTAATAACTGTAAAATAATTGCATACTGTAAAATGAAGACACTGTTTTTGTCACAAAAAATACATTTATTGTATAACTTCATTCAACTTTCAACATTTTAAAATACATTAAATAGGCACTAAATAGATTTTACTTTGTTTTTTATTTTATAAAAATGTTTCATTTTGTAAACATTTTTCATTTTGTAAACAACAACACTACTTTCCTGAACATACAAATCCTTCTAAATCCTTTGTTCAGTTGGCCCGACAATGTAAACTTCTTGGCATGAAATTATTTTGTTAATCTTTCATGCATATTTAGAGAGTTTTAAAATGATTGATTTGTTGTTTGAGTTTTAGTTCATTTGTTTGTACTTCTAGTGACAAATTTAAAAGAAAGAAAAATAAAAAACAAAGGGAAGGAGTTGTTAATCATAAAGATGTGTGCAAGTCCTCTATTGTTTTACAATAGTCAGTCACTTGTATCCTGGAAATGTTGATTCAATCTGAAAAACACACAAAACATGACTTTGTTGAAAAATATATTTTCAAGTAATTTTTACAAACAAAACAGTCAAATCTAATCATTGGAAGCAATTCAAATGTTCAGTTAAAAGTGGAAATGTATAAAAACTAATTAAATATGAACCAAAGGCAAATGTCTAAGACCGACTTTATTGTTCCTGAACTATATTCTTCTTCCTGATCTGGAGTCTTCTTCCCTGCATGGAGCCTATAGATAGCCTAATAAATTAAACAGCTTGATTTTTAACAGTCTTAATATCACACTAAACATGGTGTGCACATTTTCTACTTTTCTACACATAATTATACCGAAAATTTAAAACTGTTTAGCCTCAATTACTTTTTGCCCATATATAGGCTTCCATAACGAACCAAAACAGCGTTGTCATCCACCACTGCTATTATCTCCATCAGGCATCTGTAGTTAGAAGCACAGTCTATATGAGTCAAACAGCTGATGTATCAACTGTCTTGTAGCGAAGACTGTGTGCATGGGCTGAATATTAAACAGCAATAAAGCTAAAAGCAGCGCGCGTGTGACCTAGTACCATGGACAGCGGCGCAGCGCGGAGATCTGTCACATGAACGCGCTTCCCCCGGGGGCGAGCGAGCGCTGAGAGCGGCTACTTAAAAGAGTGTCTGCGCTCAGCATTAGTTCTGTCTTTTCTTGAAATCTGTTAGGAAAATTGCTAGGGGTAAGAAACAGTATCCTGAAACGGCCTCAAATTCGCCTCAAAATTCTAGTGGTACACTGTAAAAGTAGTAACATGCAATAGATACCTTAAGGAGCTATTTTTTAGCTGATCTAACCTTAATTTTTATTTTTAATTTTTTTGGAGTAACAATTTATTCAGGATGTTTCACTGATGTGAAATCATATTTTTGACTTTAATAAAACCAGCCATTTAATAATATTTGTAGCAAAATAAATACATAAAATAATAAATACGTGTACTTCTAAATACGGTAACACTTTACATTACTGTGTGTATAGTGCATTTTATGTCACTGTAATTAATTGCTAGTGATTATGCAATTACATGCGGCTACAAATAATTATGAAGTATGTTCAGTACACTATAAAATATTGTGATAAGTAACCTAACATTATGCTTTTTGTGGTAAAATATAAATTATTACATCTAAATTATTAAAAACAAAATATGATTTAATGTGACTGAATCCTCCTGAATACATTAAATTGCCAACCAGAAAAATTCATGTTTAGGTTCTTATCAAGTAGAAATAGTACCTTAAGGTTTAAATAAAGTGTAATATTATGCAGTGCAAATACACATTAACATTAAAGGGATCATTCACCCAAAAATAAAAGTTATCTTATCATTTACTCACCCTCATATTGTTCCAAACCTGTATGACTTTCTTTCTTCCTTGAAACACACAAGGAGTCATCATTCGCTTTCATTGCATCTTTTTACCTTACACGAAAAGTTAATGGAGACTGAGACTAACAAATTCTCCTATTGTGTAATACAGGTTTGGAACAACATGAGTGTAAATTTTCATTTTGGTTTAATGAAAAAAGTTTTAATTTTGGGGTGATGTTTAATGTAATGTGACCCTAAATTGAACTTCATTTATTTGCACTTCCATAGTCATGCACTGGCATACATTCATAACTTGTCACACAGCTATTAATGTATTAACCTGTGACACCAGTTTTCTCAATCAGGATGTTCAGGTACTCAGCACCTTTGTCATTTTCTAATGTCAATGCAAACAGCTGATATATAGCGTCAGTTTGTTTGCACATAACTATTATCCATGCCAGTTCCCAGGTGTGTTTGCTTGATGTGTTTCCACTGTATGCTGTAACTATGCTCACCGTGAAAGCTTTGGCACTAATGATAAATGACTCTTGTGAGCTCTTTAAATGGATCTTGAAAATGCATAGTCGCCAAATAAACCTAAATTAAGGTCACTATGAATGCAATTTGCATGGGTCTGGGGAATAATACTTGGGATATAGCTGCTGCATCTATAAAACGTACGACCCTCCTCACCAAGGCAATGCAACACCGATCTTTACTGTTTTATAGGTCGAAATGAACTTTTATGCTCATAGTGGGGCACTTATACACATATTCAGCGCAGCTTCTATACTATAAACTTTATAGCTAGTTCTTGCTTATCACACTCACTCAGTCAGCACCAACTTATTACCCATTCTCTAAACAGCAGCAAGGACAAAAAGAGCAAATTTGATAAAGACCTTAAAGGAATAGTTCCCCCCTAAAGCTTTGTCATCATTTACTGAACTTCATGTTGTTTCAAACCAGTATGACTTGCTTTTTTTCATGGAACAAAAAAGGAGATGTTTGGCAGAAAGTGAACTTAATTTACGATTCACTTTAATTGTATGGAAAAGTACAGCTTGGGCATTCTGATAGGGTGCTTTCACACTAATATTTTGGTGCGCAACCAGGTTCGAATGACTTAAAAATTTGCTTCATTTGGATGATGTGAATGCTGTTTTCCAAACTTGGGTGCACACCTGCGAACCATACTCGAGTTTGCTTAAAAAGTTGTTCTGGGGAATGCAGTTGTAACAAATTGTGGAAGTAAACCACTTATGATTATGTGTAATTCACGTCTTGCAGGAGCCCGATACCAATTATAATGGTACAATGCATTTCTCATCTTGTTTCCAAATAAATTGCCTTCAGAGAGCAGCTCAGATTCTTCACATCTCTTGTGTGCATGTAAAGTTTTGGTGGTAAATCCAAAGAGAGGAATACTTTAATAATACAACCAAGCTGATGTCTTCTTAAGTTGTTACCTAGTTACAGTGGTAAACTGCTGCTGCTTGTACTCACCTTTATGATGCAATTGGACCACGATTCTGACCAAAATGTGTGGGGTGTTGGGGGTTGACATGATCTTTAACAGCTATTTCCTGTTACAGTGATAGGGGGGAGAGACATTAAAAGCAGCCAAAATATGCCAGAGAGCAGAGAAAGAGAAGGACAGCAACTGTGTGCCACAACTGGCATGTCTTATTTGAGTGTTCTAATGTTTTTATTGTTGTGAAGCTGAAGGTTTTAAGAAGTTTATGCTGACTGAAAGTTTTGTTACACTGAACTGTTTGAAATAAGAAATGCACTGTGAAGAATGCACACAGAGTGTGTGGAAGGCAGAAAAATAAAAGCCTATCTGAAGCGTGTCACTGCTGCCTGTCTCCTCCTTTTCTATACCCGAACCTGAAGGAGTGTTGCGGTCTGTATTTAGTCTATGTAAACACACGCTACACTCGAAAAATATTTTAGCCTATTTTTAAGATGTATCCATTTTAATTTAATAACAAATTTCCATCTAATTGAATTGAATAGTCTTGAAGAAAATGTAATAAATAAAACTTGTATTTTTTAAGATTTATGCATTTTATTTGGTAAAAGATTAGGCATTTCAATTAGATGGAAATTTGTTATTAAATTGAAATGGATGCATCTTGAAAATAGGCTAAAATATTTTTTTGAGTGTAGATGGATTTCATTGACCATAAATGTGTCAAGTTAAACAAAGTTCAACTTTAAATAAAAGAGACATATAATGTTTTGAGACCTGCATTTTGTTCAATTCCATTGTGCTCCATTTTTTTTTTTTAACACAATACTGCATTCTGTGTGAACAGTATTTTGTCTTAGTATTTAATAAGCCAACATAAACATTTGAATAAAATAAAAACTATGGAAAACGTTAATCATCATGAATTGACCCCTTTAACTACAGACCTTCATTGTGAATCCATAATTTGCATTATGCTGTGTGAAACCACTCTTTATCTATTACCGTCCCCATATAAAAGAAGCAGACAGCAGAATTCATAGACTCCTAGGCAATTGCAGTAATTATCTGCTCCACTCAGCTGTGACTAGAACAAGTTTAGGGCAGGAACAGGAAAAAAGGCTATCAATAGCCAATCAATAATCTTGTCTCGCAGTCTAATGGTTGGTGGCAGTGTAATAAAGAGAGTAAAGTTTAGAATTGATCTTTGTTGTGAACATTGAGCATTCACCCACAAGGTATACTGTAGTTCAGGCAGATGGAGGTCTGATTAGCATACACTAATGAATTCAGCTATAAAACCACAGGCATCAACACAGAAGTAATTTCTGTATTTGGAACATATGCAGTTCAACATATTCTTCTTTTGGCCACTGTATGTGTTTCTGTGTACTGGATTCTTATTGAAATGGCTGGAGGTTTGATTTGCAGTCCCAGCGGCTGCCACAGACAGTACTTTCACTTTACTGAGTCACATAAAATCTTGGGCAGGGACCTTCTAGTTTTATTGGCACTGCTCACTGATATTTTTAGAAGATTCCTTTACCTCATTTTTCATCTGGCATTTAATATTTTCTGCTGACTTTTATTGACTGAGATGATGGCATGGATCACTCTTGATAGGGTCTCACCAATTGGCTTTGTGGGATGTCATTTAAATGTCTGGCACTCACGGCACGGCCCCAAAAACTATTTAAACATTTGTCTATACTTAAAGGGGTCTGTAACAGACCAGGTTCTTAATGTGGAAAGGAGGAAGCGGGGACCAGGTGAACAATCCATGTGAGATATTTATTGCTGCAGTTTTCAGTGTCACACAATAAGACATCCCACTTTTCAGAAGTGCACAAAAGATTTTCTTTTCAGCACACACCACACTGACATGCAGACACACACAGACAGCTTTGTGCGTCTCCCTCTCTCTCTGGCTCTGCCTTATCCCTCTCTGGCTGATTGCAATCATTCTACCCCAACTGTCCTGTGTCAGCCCCCCCCCCCCGCTGGCTACACACTCGCCCGACATCCGGCCTGGCTTACTCCACCCCCCCCCCTCCCCCCATTTCTAGGGGGGGAAATATTGCCCTTTCGGCCCATCCTGCGGCCGGAAGTTTTTCCCGCCTCCTAGGAACAGGAAAAGGATTAGGGTGGAGAGAGAATGAGACACAGCGAGAAGGGGAGGGAGGGAGAAGCGTGAAAGGGAGAGAGAACGAGAGAGGAGAGAGAGAAGGAAATATAAACTCACCGGTCCCCATACACACCCACCGGATTGAGCACTCCCTTGGAGTCTTGTTCCTCAGTCATTTACCCCCAGCCATCCCTCATCAGTCTGCCAACTGGCTCCCGTTACATATGTGTGATAATATGAGTATTGGGAAACAACAGTTTCCAGACTTTGATCAGTTTACATTTATTCAGTCAAACAAATGTTGTAATTTGATTGCATGCTTCACATATATTGGGACATACTGCAAGGCTATAGATTGTCTGGAGTGAGTGCTTTTAGTGGATGTTTTAAATGGATTTAATAAAAAAATAAAAATAAAAAAAAAAAAGATTGCATTGCTTCACATATATTGGGACATACTGCAAGGCTATAGATTGTCTGGAGTGAGTGCTTTTAGTGGATGTTTTAAATGGATTTAATAAATAAAAAAAAAAAAAAAAAAAACGTTCCACATGTGCAATTACAGGAGGGCAAACGCTCTGCAAAGATGTTAGCCAATCAGAATAGTGGGCGTATCTTAAAGCTGAAGTACAGGTAAACATTTCAGACAGAGGGCTAAACACAGGGTAGAAAAAGGTTATGTAAAACTACACATTTTGGCTTTTTTTAAAAGTTTTTTTATGCAAGAAAACGTCTAGGTTACATATGTAAACTCTGTTCCCTGATGGAGGGAACGAGACATCGTGTCAAAGAAGCGACATTAGGGGTCTCTCTTGAGCGCCGAATATGCCTCTGATGCATGAAAAAAGGCCAATGAGAAGTTGGCAGACAGTATTTGCATACCCCGCCCCCGGACATATGGGTATAAAGGCGAGGAAATTCTGAATTCATTCAGGATTTTTCTGAGGAGCCGGGAGTGTCCAGCCACCTCAGTGGCTCGGCTCAGCGACGTGGCCGGGAGGACACCATCAGGGAACGGAGGTTACATACGTAACCTAGACATTCCCCGTCTGTCGCTCACTTCGACGTCGTGTCGAAGAAGCGACACTAGGTGTCCACTTCAAACCACGCCATGCGCTGAGCCGTGTACTGCTGACACAGGAGCGGACAGGTATTTCACGTGCCAGGATGACCAGCTGTGTCAGACTGCACGTACCCTTCCCCAATGCCCCATAAATTATGTCAGAATCCTTCTAGTTACCCAAGCAGGGGAACAAGGAGATGCTTGCCAACCAGGGACGGGCCTCTTTTCACTCTATGTTTCTCTCATAGAGCCTGGGGCTGGGGCCCTTACCGCATCGTGGGAAGGGGGTCTTACCCATTTTCCTATTCTTTCAGGGGGAAAAGACCCTGCGGAGACCACACCTGCCCAGGGAGGGGGAGGTACCGTGGCAAAGTACATCACATGGCCTCTTCAGTCACATGTGGGAAAGAATGGCGGTGGTAGATCCAGCCCCGAAGAGGGGGGAGTTGCTACAGCATGGCGACCGGAGGGCAGTGGGAACTGCCTAAGGGAGACGCGGGTCAGCTTGTAAGGTGACCGTACCGTGGAAAATACACACAGGAGGAGTCCGCGTAGGAGGCCTGATCTGTGAAGCTCCTTTCCCAGTGCAGGGTATATTTGAGATACCCGCAGTGGATTGGGTCGGCGAATTCCTCCACTGAATTGTGGACCCACAGGGCTAGGGAGGAGTCATCCAGGGAGCCGGGTGAGTAGGATCTCCTGGAAGGGAAAAGCGCACTGTTTTACCTCGGCCGAGGTAAAGGGAGCTGGATGCAAGCGATTCACCAGGTCAGACCGTCAGCGTCTACCGAGTTCTACCGGCTCGGACCTGAGAAAACACGGGATGAGAATGACTCAACCCTGAGGTTGTAAAACCTCACAAAGGTTTTGGGTGTTGCCCAACCCGCAGCTCTGCATATGTCTGCACTCCTTGTTGAGGGTGCTTGGACCCGAAAGGGGGGGCACGGCCTGGGTGTGGTAGGCCAACAGGATGGCATCCACCAGCCAGTGGGAGAGCCTCTGTTTGGAGACAGCGTTCCCATTCCACTGTCCGCCAAAGCAGACAAAGAGCTGCTCAGAACGCCTGAAGTCGTGGTTGCGGCCCACGTAGGTGCGTAAGGCACGTACCGGTCACAGCAACAAAGGGGCTGGGCCTGCCTCCTCTCGGGGCAGCGCTTGCAGGTTCACTACCTGGTCTCTATAGGGTGTGGTAGGAACCTTGGGCACATAGCCCGGTTGCGGTCTTAGGATCACATCTGTGTCTGCTGGACCGAACTTCAGGCAAGTGTCGCTGACAGAGAATGCTTGCAGGTCCCTGACCCTCTTGATGGAGGCGAGTGCGAACAGCAGGGCCGTCTTTAGGGATAGGGCCCTAGCAGCTCGAAGGGGGATCTCTGAAGACCGGCGAGGACCACCGAGAGATCCCAGGAGGGGAACAGGCTTAGCCGGGAGAGATTTAACCTCTGGGTGCCTCTTAGGAAACTGGTGACTAAGTTACCCAGGGACTTGCTATCTACTGGGTCGTGGTGAGCTGCGATAGCAGCAACATACACCTTTAAGGTGGAAGGGGACAGCCTCCCTTCCAACTTCTCCTGTAGAAATAAGAGCACTGACCTAACTGTGCACCTCTGTTGGTCTTCAGCACGGGAAGAACACCAATTTGCGAACAGGCGGCACTTTAGGGCGTAAAGTTGCTTGGTAGAAGGGGCCCTGGCTTGGTTGATCATGTTTACGACGGTAGGTGGTAGACCAGCTAGATCTTCCGCGTCCCGTCCAGGGGCCAGACATGGAGATCCAGAGGTCTGGGCGTGGATGCCAGAGCATGCCCTGTCCCTGAGAAAGAAGGTCCTTCCTCAAGGGAATTCACCACGGAGGGGCTGTCGCGAGGAATACGAGGTCTGAGAACCAGGCCTGGGTGGGCCAGTAAGGAGCCACTAGGGTGAATTGTTCCTCGTCCTCCCTGACCTTGCACAGCACCTGTGCAAGAAGGCTCACTGGGGGAAATGCGTACTTGCGCAGCCCTGAGGGCCAGCTGTGTGGCAGTGCGTCTGCCCCGAGGGGAGCCTCTGTTCGGGCATGCCAGAGCAGGCAGTGGGAGGTCTCTCGGGAGGCAAACAGGTCTACATGGGCCTTGCCGAACTGATCCCAAATCAGCTGTATCGCCTGGAGGTGGAGCCTCCACTCTCCGCCAGGCAAGCGTTGTCGTGACAACGCCTCCGCTACCACATTGAGGTTGCCGGGGATGTGAGTGGTGCGCAACGACCTGAGTCGGTGCTGGCTCCAAAGGAGTAGACAACGGGTGAGTCGTGACATGTGGCGGGAGCGTACGCCGCCTTGGTGATTTATGTATGCTACCGCGGTGGTGCTGTCTGACCTGATTAGGACATGTTTGTCCCGAACTAACAGGAGAAACTTCTGCAGGGCAAAGACAGTCAGCAACTCTACGCAATTGATATGCCAGCGCAGCAGGGCCCCTTTCCAATGGCCCGCAGGGAGGCGTCGGTCGTGACCAGGACGCATCGGGACACCTGCTGCAAGGGTACTCCTGCCCGAAGAAAGCAGAGGTCTGTCCAGGGTTTGAGTGTTCGGCGGCAGACGGGGGTGACTATCACACGGTGCGTGCTGCGGTGCCATGCTCATCTTGGGACTCGAGTCTGAAGCCAGTGCTGAAGTGGTCTCATATGCATCAACCCCAGCATTGCGACCGCAGCAGAGGATGCCATATGCCCCAGGAGCCTCTGGAAAAGTTTTAAAGGAACCGCTGCGCCCGGCCTGGAGGAGGCGAGGCATTTCAACACTGACTGAGCACGCTCGTTAGTGGGTCGTGCCGACATTGAGACCGAGTCTAACTCCATGCCGAGAATAGAGATGCTCTGAACCGGGGTGAGCTTGCTCTTTTCCCAGTTGATCTGAAGCCCCAAACGGCTGAGGTGCCTGAGCACCTGGTCTCTGTGAGCACATAATAACTCTCAGGAGTGGGCCAGGATGAGCCAGTCGTCGAGGTAATTGAGTATGTAATAAGAGTAAGGGCTGCCTCTGCGAGGGGACAGCGACATGCCGAAGGGGAGGACCTTGTACTGATACGCCTGGCCTTCGAACGCGAACCGAAGGAAGGGTCGGTGTTGAGGCAATATTGAGACGTGGAAGTACGCGTCCTTCAGGTCTCTCGCTGTGAACCAATCTAGATGCTGAACGTAAGTTAAGATGTGTTTTTGCGTGAGCATTTTGAACGGGAGTTTGTGCAAAGCCCGGTTGAAAACTCTCAAGTCCAAGATCAGTCGTAAGCTGCCGCCTTTCTTGGGTACAATGAAGTAAGGGCTGTAGAGACCCTTCTTTATTTCGGTTGGAGGGACAGGCTCTATTGCGTCTTTGAGTAAAAGGGTAGCGATCTCCGCGCACAGGGATTTGGCATGCTCGCGGTGTACTGTGGTAAAGTGGACACCAATGAAGGGGGGTGGAGGCCTGGCAAACTGAATTGTGTAACCGAGTCGGATGGTCCGGGCCAGCCAGCGTGAGGGATTGGGAAGTGAAAGCCACGCATCCAATCTCCGTGCTAGGGGCACCAAAGGGACGATTATTTTTGACATACCCAGTGGGGTGGAGCAGCGGGGCGGAGCAGGCAATGATGCGTCCCGAGGCTCTGGTGCTGAGAAAAGACTCAAAGCACTTACCTTGCTCCGCACACCCGGCAGGGGGCAGGTTCGTGACTGAGGAGGAGGGCTGGTAGAGGCGCTGGTAGAGGCGTGGAATTGCAGGAGGGCCATGGCATGCAGGGCAGAAGTGGCCTGTCTGACGGCGCTGTAGGCTTTAGCAGTCAGTGTAGACGTCATCCTACAGGCCTTGGAGGGGAACACAGGGCGACCCCGCCAGGTGGTCGGGTTTCCGTGGCACAGGTGGACCGTTCCGCCGTCGAAGGTAGCGAGTGCGGATGAGCGGGTGGCATGACGAGTGGAGAGCGGCGCCCTCCACGTAGACGTCATGCACTTCCGGGAAAAATGTGACCGGGGGTGTGCGCGGCTGTGAGCGGCGCGGTGTTCCCAGGAACCAATCATCCAGCTGCGATGGCTGTGGGGTGGACGGAGGGTTCCAGTCCCACGCTAGCGGTGGCCCGGGCAAGCATATCGGACATCTGCGCATCCGCCTCAGTCTGGGCATGCTGGCCCAAAGGCGGCAGCCCAGGGGAGTCGTCTGCGTCAGTTGCTGCTCTCTCCGATGCAGCGCCGAGCTCATCCACTTCTAGCTCTAGAGGATAGGCAGGCTGGCCGTGAGGCGAGCCGCTGTCGCCTCGAGCACGGACAGGAGTCAACGAGCGTGCCGGGGGGCGGGTGGTCCGAGGGGGCGTACCCAGCAGAGCTGCACCCGCTGCCATCCCCAGATTGCCTCCAGCACCAGCGGCATCGTCCTCAATCCCGTGGGAAGAAGGAGCGATGTGGGGGGCGGCTGGAGTGGCGTGCTTTCTGTTGAAAGCGAGCCACGAACGCAACGTTGCCATGGTCATGCTCTCGCAGTGAGAGCATGAACCATCCACAAACGCTGCCTCGGTGTGATCGCAACCCAGACACACGAGACAACGCCTGTGGCCGTCTGAAGTGGAGAGCACTCTACCCCATCCAGGAACTACACAGGGGCGGAATGGCATCTTTATAAAGACGCGTCCTGAACACGCATCAGAGGCATATTCGGCGCTCAAGAGAGACCCCTAGTGTCGCTTCTTCTAACTATACTAACATAATAAGTGAACAAATAAAATTAGCGAAAGAAAAAAAAACATGACCCCTTAACATGCAGTTAACAAAGCAAAGAGGCATTTATTTTTAAGAGAGCAACCACATGCATACCTATAGTGCAAAAAAAAATCACAAATAAAAAAATTAATAGATTGTTCTAAATTAAGGGATTGGCACACGTTCTAGTTGTCATACATTAGCGGAACATAGTTACCGTGTGCTGCACTATACCTGTGGTTACTCTGCTAGGACACCTATGTGAACTTGAGGGGATCTGCCTTTATACATCCATTAAAAATGCCCGTGGGACCAGCTGGTTAAAAGGATCTGCAAAAAACAATCAAACAACAACAACAACAACAACAACAAAATCCCGAAGTTAGTTCTGAGAAAAGGTCTAGCTTTGTATTTTATCTTATTTAATGAAATACACACATTTTAAGTGTGACATATCTGTCCAAAAATGCCTGCTGTACATTTTAAGTAACTTATACTGTACTTCACCAGCATATGTTAAAAGCAGAATGTATAAAACCTCTTTTATCTTGCCTGTGCCATAAGAACACCCCAAACATTCCATAGCCATTAAAAAGTGAAATCAAACAAGATTATTTGTATCTTTTTTGGGTATCTACTCAATAAAATATCTAAACCATAACTGTGCTTTGCCTGTTATCATTTCCTGGCTTCATATGCACAAAACTGTAGAAAACATCTCACCTCAGGGTAAAATATGTGGATTAATAATGTTTCTAAAATATTAATGTGTGGAGGAAGCACTGATGTTTGGGTAGGAGAAGATCTCACAGAGAGGCGATGTAACAAAATGCTTCCCATAAGTGCCATACTGTAATACCACAACTGCTTAACAATTCAGGTTTACCTTACTGTATTTATTAGGTGACTTACCAAAACAATTTGACCTCATGAGAAAAAATCAGCCAGGGTTAGGCAAAATAAACCGAAGTAATGTTCAAGTCAAGTTATTAAAAATAAATAGCTTATGAAACTTAAGTTAAACTTCTAGAACTTTGCTGGCCTTGAGCTGAACAAGTCCACCAACGCAAGTGTGTTTTTTTTTTGTATAGAAAATTAATGGCAAAGCCTGGTTTTAAGAACATGTATGTGCTTAAATAAACAAAACAGAGAGTATATGTCTTTCCCCAAGAGAAAGATATGTTCCCTTTTGATGGTGTATTAAATACATCTACTTAAACTTTCTAATTTCACAAAGCATTTTACCTAGAGTCAAGGGTACAATGACCACCAGATCACAGTTACCTGTGCCAGGAATGCCATGCTGTTTTTAAAGAAATTTGTGTGGCTCAGCTTTTTTTAGGTCTCCATCCCTGTGTGAAAGGACTCACAGCCTAGACCTCTCTGAAAAAGTGTCAGCCAATGCCCATTGAAAAGTTTGTTTGGTAATTACCACTCTTCAGGTTTCTCACTTGCTGTATACTGTACCTGTATCTTAAAGTTGAAGTATGATATATCTGTGCCACTAGTGCCACCAAACAGAATTGCAAAAATCAGGTTTTTAATCAGGTGTTCCGAACATTCCCCCATCTTCCTTTCATTGGACAGACATATAGTTCTTTAAACTTATGCCATTGTTAGTGCCAGTGTTGGAAAAGTATGTTAGTCTGGCCATGATGCTTGACAAACCAAGTAATGGTTGATTGTGCCACATAGAAGAGGTATGCAACCTGACCCAGGCCCAATGGGTTTCGGGCCAGGTTCGGATCAGTTTTTCAAGTAGGACTTAGGGTTGTGGTCAGGTTGGTTTTGTAATTAATTAAAAAATAAACAGGCCTACCAAACTTGTTTTGCACATGTTCTTTCTCACAGACAGACAGTCTGTTATGTTTTTCCATTGTTTTCCTATGTTAACACTGAACAAATGTCTTTGACTGTTGCGCCATGTCTCGCTGTTTCATCAGCATCTCAGAGAAATCAACCTACACAGATTTTAGGTTCAAATGGGAAGAAGTATATTATAGGTACTGTACCATAGTCACCATTATTCACCATTTCTTTTAAGTTATTCCCCATTTTAATCAATTTTTGTCTTTAATATTTCATTATAAATGGTCTTATGGTATCAAATGATTTTTTTTTTTTAAAGTATAAATATTTATAGAATGTAGTCTTTAAAATATTATGGTCATAATACTGAATACTTAATCATTATAAAATAATTACCAAAATGCTGTAAATACTGAAATTAAAATTAAAGAATTAGCAAAATTGTTTATAAATAAATTATTTTACTAGGGAATAGCATGTCACACCACATGACATATCCACCACTCCTTCCTATTTGGTTGTTTAGATATGATCATTCTATGGCTGTGTTGGGCTAATTTCAAGCATATACATATGCTCATCCAGTATAGTACAACACAATTATTGCCCATGGCAATAGAATAATGACTACAGCTTGTATTTTACACATTTTGACTATGTCTGTGTTTTGTTTTTACCATCCAACATTTCCAGACTGGTTAGTTTTAGAGATCCACTAAATTTGTTGAGCTAGTACTGTCATTATGGAGCTCCTCAGTGACCCACAAGTGACAAATTGAATGCTACATCAGCACACAGAATATCGATAAAATCAATTGGCTAGAGAATCATCGCATTTCCCACTTGTAATTGAAGCTGACATCCAGAACAGGCCATTGAAAACTCAAGCACTGTGCAGACTGGGATGGTATAAATTGCCCCATGTTACACTCTATGGGTAAAGGAGGCTAAATCTATTATAAGTTTCAGCCAAAAAGTTCACAAAAGTTACTGAGAACCTGTCTAACTTATGCATTGGTTAGGTGTGTGTCTAAAATGAAAGTTTTATCATATCTGCTAATGGTGAGTTAATTGAGAACATTTACCGTCCATAAATACAGTAGATCTCTTTACGGCCATGAAATGGTAAAATAAAAATAGATATGTAATAATTTAAGTATTTCAACTTACTGAGATCAAATTTGTTAGACGATACGCGAGTTGCAACAGATGTTTTCTCAAGTAGACATTTCCTATGTCTTTGAACTGTTTTTGTTGCTTAGATCAGCAAGGGTCAGATTATTATACAATTTATTTAAAACTTATTGTGTGTTATGTTGCTGTTCCTTATAAGGTTACCTTCCAGATCAACTTGCAAGTGTTCATTTTGGAATAATCTACAGTCAGCCAGTCATTATTGGAAATATAAACCTGACAGGGTGGTCAGGACCCTGACTCTGTGTATAGGGGTCTTGTATCCGCTGAAGGGGTTTATTTTGCAAAAATGACTGTAGACTATCCCATGCTTATTACACAGCTACTCACCAAATTAAATGACCTAATTATTTAAATATTTAGAAATAAACACTGAAATTGATAATTGATGAGTTGACATTACGATATGTGAGAAGATATGTGAAACAGCTGAATTGCACCACTGGTTTGGGTAGGAGATCTCTAATGTGTTTATATAGCAAAAATGACTGCTCATTATCCTACTTATTACACAAATATTTTACAAATAAATAAATAAATGGACTTGAAATATTAATTTGAGTTAAAAAGATTTTCATAGCTTGTAAATATCACATAGTGATACGTGAAGTAGAAAAGGTATACCCGGATAACCGGTCTGCTGTCAATTTATCCCTGATGTGGTCATTATTCATATATACAGTATGAGACCATTGATGGTCTGATTGACCAATTAGAATCAAGTTATTCAGAGAGTTAGAAATGTGCTTTAGTAATCAACCTTTATGCGAGAGAAATGAGAAGGCAGTGTATTCCTTGTTAAGACTAGGTAAATTACAGCAGTGTGTCTGCATGCACACACAGAGCATGGCTGGATAATGGAGAAGAGATGCAGAGTTCCCTCTCTTTTCTTTGTTTATGGAGGTTTCTTGGCCGCCTGAGTGCAAATTAACGATGCACTGACCTGCAGACACCCCAGGTGTCAGCACTATGTGAATTTGCCTATGCTGATCTTGAGCAAAAGTCCTGTGTATGAGACAAGCTCATCTGAAATGGAGTAAATACAGCATAAAGTGGATTCCATGTTCAAATCATGTCTGGCAGTGGGAATTCTGCTCAAGTATCTGTAACAGTTCAAGGATATGCAAGGAGGAGGTGGGAACCGGCTGTACAGTCAACGTAAAGTTAAATGGTATAAATTATCTTAAAACAACATAGAACATGAAAAATGATGAATGAACACACACGGCCGCCTGCGTCTCTTGAATTGGCATCTCCAGCTCCACTTTATCTAGCTCTCCTGCTGATCAGCTGATTCAGTGCCGGCCGTGCAGCCTCACAGTCCAACCACACCCTCCTCCCGCAGAGTCCTCACTGCTGTCCTTCCAGCCGTTCTGTCAGCCAGTGCAAGGGGAGGTGTGGAGAGAGGCAAAGGGTGAGCGGAGACACACACACACACACACACAGAAAGAGAGAGAGAGAGAGAGAGAGAGCGAGAGAGATAGATAGATAGATAGATAGATAGATAGAGAGAGAGAGAGAGAGAGAGAGAGAGAGAGAGAGAAAAACTTGCTCGCTGGCTCCCGGACGCGCTGTCACCCGGTCCTCAACCGCTCCTCCACCCTCTGGCTAATGCCAACTCGCTCCTCCCCCGGCGACCGGCAGCGACCTCTCCGTCCCTAGGCAGACAGCTGCGGCTGCTCCCTGGTGGATGGCAGGGAGGACATCCCTCCTCCATCCAGGGATTCAGCACTACTGTAACAGTTCAAGGATGGGCAAGGAGGAGACGGGAACCAACTGAACAGTCAACGTAAAGTTTAATGGTATAAATTAACTTAAAACAACATAGAACATAAAACATTATGAACAAACACGGCCTCACGGCCCGGTCACGCCCTCCTCCTCATCACAGTATCTTTTTGTTTTCACTCACCTTTGCAGTCTTTGTTAGAAAAATAAGCTTGATCACAAAACCTAGTGAGCTGCCTCGCTGTCTTCTATATATGAAGGCAGCTTTCTTCTAAGGCATCATGACCTCATAAGTTACCTATTTGTAATGTGGTAGATACATGCACATATGATGCATTAAAATGATGCCTCCATAGACAGCTCTCTAGGTTTTGGAACAGAGTATTAGTTACACCAACAAAGAAAAAAAAGGATTGCGATTGGCTGGGATTCCCTTTTAAATGGATTGCAATGTTAGACAATAGACTCTGCTGATTCTGTTGGTCTATGTTTGGCTCTGCAGCTGTATGTACCACTCCTTTCTCTTCTCCACCTCTTGTCTCAAGGACTGGAACTCATCCAGAATTCTGTCCCAGTCCTCAGTCATCGTCTCCTGCTGTGACGTAAGGCATGAAAGAGTGCAGCCTCAGGCAATGCTAAACTCTCCAAAAACCCAACATATATATAGTACAATCAATATAAGCAACAAATAAATAGCAGATTGCATTAATTTGTGCAAATTAACTACTATGTCTAGACCTGCTTGAACGCAGTATCATAGAGGTAGAGTAGAGTTTCAAGGAAACTATCACAACAGAAGATACTTAGAGAATGTGTCAACAACAGCAAAGATAACATGTCTTCTTAATGAAAACCATCTGGATGCTATTTCAGTCAAAAATGATTATTTGGCTACTTTTTTAAATTGTCCACCTGACTTTTTTTTCTTCTGTAGAACACAAAAATGTCTTCTGTCACCATTCACTTTAATTTATTCTTCTTTCCATATAATGCATGTTAAAGGGGCCTGAGTGTTTTACAGAAGACAGAAAGTCATACGTGTTTGAATTTTGAATCATGACAGAACAGAAAGGATGACAGAATTTTCAGTTTTGGATGAATTATCCTTTTATCTCTTTGCAATCCGATCAAATCGAGATTTAAGAAAGAGATATTAAAAACCGTGGCTAATAAAATTAATGGCTCATTCATCACACTGGAAATTTAATTCAAGTTGAGTACATTGCATTATTGGATTCAGTATTCTGCACAGTATGCTCTGGTTGTATTCTGCGCATTCTGACAGATGTAATGGATCATCTGGGTATTCTGTGTATACAGAAACTGTATACTGTTCACAGTATTGCAGAAGGTAGTGTGCTATTCCAAATATAACCATGGTTTCAAATAAAATTGTACAATGGCTGAAGTAAATATTTCTTTTGCTGACTTGTGGGAGTGCTTGGGAAATGTAGTCCACCAAAGATGTTGTACTTTCGAGTTTTCATTGAATTTGGCTTGCAGTCAAGTTGTCTGTTAGAGAGGCTGAAATTGTCTCCACTTTGCCAATTTCCCCGGTCTGTCAGTATGATCGAGAGATCCTGTGTTTCTCCATCCTGATCCTTATTTCGTGGAGGCATTTTGACCTATATTTGATTATATCTATCCTTGTGCGACCCACGTCCTCATGTGTGGACTGTGTGTTTTGTCTTTGCTATACACTATGCCATAGGCTTAACTAGACCTATTTAGGGGGGCTTCAGTGAACAAAAACACCCCATTTCTACTGTTGCCAACTTAGCGACTTTGTTGCTAGATTTAGCGACCCCATTTCAGACCCCATTAGCACATTTTTTTCATGAAAGCTCTTAGCGAAAAATCTAGCAACTTTTTGGACAAACCTTAGCTAAATTCCGTAGAAAAGTTGCCAGTATTCCCCATGAGCATGAGGTCCAGATCTCTCGCCGCAGACACACCTCTCTCTGCATGTACTCTGTTCAGTGAGTGGCAGAGAGGAGCAGCACATTCAGCTGACCTCACTGCAGCTGACATAGACGTGAATGAGCTGCACATGTGCAAATAGTGTTGCCAAGGACCAGTCACTAATCTGTATGGTTTGCTCCTCCTTTTTTTTTAAAATTTAAACTATTTTAATTTGACTGTTTAATTTTTATTCTTCTCATGTGTCTTATCACTCACCACCACAGGGATAAGTTTTTCATTTTTTATGTAGTTTTAGTCAATGAAAACTGTTGACATTTTAGTAATATTTTAGTAGCATTTAGTCATATTGATATTTCAGTCACTGAACCTTTAAACGTTTTAGCCATAAGAGTATTATTGACAAGCGTTTGTCAATCTTGTCTATCCAAAACCTATATATATATATATATATATATATATATATATATATATATATATATATTATTGTTGTTGTAATTTTAGTGTTTACGGAATTTTATATCTCTCCCGCTCAGATTGGGTCTCTTCCGCGACTTGTTGAAGCAGCTCTGACCGCACAGAGAATGACAGTTTTGGAGTTTGTGCTTATTTACATGGCACTCTCCTATATTATTTGAAGCTTATTTAAGGATGAAATAAAGATATATCGACTCGAGCTGCAGTGCTCCTCTCATCTCGCGAGTCATCATTATAGACTGGTCATCTTTTTATTAGCTGTGTAGAAAATGGGCTGTCACGTCCACACATTCATTTTAATATTTAATATTTAATAAAATCGCAGCATTTTGCCGTCATATAATCGGACAGGCTGACATCGCGATTGCGATATGATTAATCGTGCAGCACTAATTATATCAAATGCATTTTACTGCTGTCAGTAGTGTCTTTTTCTCATAATAGCAAGTAATTTCAATTTATATTTTTAAGTAGGAAAACAATTTCACTATACAAAGAAAATCACATTAGAGTACACAAATAAAACAAATAACCATTAAGTCTTATGTAGGCTATATATGGCAATGCAAGATAACGTGTTAATGTGAACATTACTACACTCATATTCTCTATACAATGCTTAAGTTTATTGCATATTATGTATATTAGTTTATTAATTGAAGTAATTATAAAGTATTATCAATTTTCATAGTAGCCTAATGAAACGAACATTAATGACACCTATTAATTAAATACATATTTTATTGTGCGGAAACATAAGTTACCGCACAATATTTCTTAGTAGTGTACTGTACACCATGTCAGCAAGAAACTTACCCTGAAATACATTTTGTAAGTTCATGTGGGGACTATAATTACAACAGCCAATTTTTTTTTTTAATTGAAAAAAATATATATATTTCTTACACATTTTACATATGTGTTGTATATAAATGTAAATTACACTACTACATCACTGGAATTAACAATTTATTTAAATTAGTCCTTTTCTCATTGGCTATGATTTCCAAATTTATTATCACCCAGTTGATATCTACATTAAAGAATTCAGTGAAGGAAGCAGGGGAAACCCATTTGAGATGGCTTGAAAAACACTTTATATTTTTGAAATGAGTATATGGACTGATCCACACCATGCTTTCCTGTTTATCGCAAGGGCAATTACTCACTGGGGAGCCTGGGGTAGTTAACACAGCCCTGCTCAATTTACTTCCTGTTTAACCCACAAATTACAGCTTTCTTTGGTGTACCCCCTGTTTCAAGGTTAGTTTAGTTACCCAGCAAGGCTTATGTGTCGTAATTACTGCGTTTACATCTTGTACATGCCATTGTCTCACTTGCAACGCAGAATTGTAGCTTTATCTCATATTTTTTAACTGGGTACCACTGTACCAGTGGCAGTCCCAACTCATTTGATGCCCTAAGCATGATAAGACATGACCAAAAGGGAAAGAAAAACAGTTTAGTTAGTAGTTCTACACATTAGTAATGAAGTGGTCTAGTAGTATGGCTATTGTCTATTGTGCAATGGGACTGGGTTGAAATCAAAATATTATACATTTCTTTTTATTTGAATAAACTAAGCAAAATTGCAATTGAAAATGACAGCCAGTCATCATTATGTATATTGATTGTATGGAAAAGGGCAGCATGACATTCTGAAAACTATTTTGTGTTTCACAGGAAAAAGTTTTCAGACAAGTCATTCAAGTCCTAAATGAGATAAGAATGGGTAGATGAACACAAATTTCAGTTTAATGCAAATTATATGCAGAAGGTGTGAATTGATTGAACTTAACAACATTAAACATTAACCAGTATTGATAAATGCTGTAAAAGTATTCACGGTTCATGTTAACTAATGTATTTAACTATTGTTAACTAATTGAACCTTATTGTAAAGTTTTACCAATATTCAGGGCCGTTTCTAGCTATAAGAGGTTGAAGCGGCTGCTTAGGGCCCCAAAACTACCAGGCCCAATATATATACAGTACTTAAAGCTCAATTACACACTTATATGGGGCCACCTTGTGGCCAGAGAGGGAAGGGAGAATGTAACTGCAAGGAGAGAGTTGTAGATAGATGTGACATTTCACATAAATTCAGCGCATCTAAAACTCAGGAGCGGAAAAAAATAAAAAGGAAGAGGACGAGAAACACAGCCAGACCTTTGGTAAGAAATGAATGCAAGTCAGCTACCTGGCTAGATGATGTTTGTTGTCATGCATTAAATTGCAACAATTAGTTAGCTAACTTTCCCCTTCTGTCACTCACTTGACATTGTGTCGGTGAAGTGACACTAGTGGTCTGTCTTGAGAGCCTCATTTGCCTCTGAGCTTTGAGAAAAGCCAATGAGAATTGGCGAACAGAATTTGCATGTCCCTCCCCCGGACATACGGGTATTTAGTCAGATTTTTTCTTTGGAGCTGAGCGGTTGTGTGCCAGCGAGCTGGTGTTTCACGACTATTCCACACACCTCTATAGAGCTTTTGCTGTTGGACCTTATGGTGCATTACCAGCAGCTTTCTCTTCTCTGCACGCTAGTGCAGTCTACACCCCTGGGTGCTTCGACAGCACTTCCGCTAAAAGAGCATTCATTTAATCTTTAAAAGAGTAACACATTTGGTGTTGAACGTCTTTTTAAAGACGCGTCTTTTTGAAGATGCCCTTCCCACCTGTATGTGGTTCCTGGATGCGGCAGATATCTGACGGTCATAGGCACAGCTTGGAGGATCATCAGAGTCTCCAGCCACCAGAGTCATGGGCTGCTCTCACTGCTACCATCAGGCAGGCGGTATCGCAGCATCAGGACCCACACCAGCCGACTACATGACAGCTTCTTCCCCCAAGCAATCAGACTTCTGAACACTTGATCTCTCACTATCAACAATCAGCACTGCACTTTATTAATCTTATATCTCACACTGGACTGTCATAATTATATTCTCCACTATACAACTACTGTATATATAATTTTTATATAACTATTTTATTGTGTGTATTGTTTACTGTACATTGTTTACTATTATTATTGTGTTGTGTAATTATTTGTACATTTGATATGTAAATTGTGTTGTGTAAATATGTTGTTTATTGTAATTGGTATATGTCTCATCACTGTCATGATTGCAATGTTGCTTGGAACTGCACACAAGACTTTCACCTACTGTTGCACTTGTGTACATGGTAGTGTTACAATAAAGTGATTTGATTTTGATTTGATTTGAGAACTTGACCATGGCAACGTTGCGGTCGCGGCTTTCCTTTCTGAAAGGAAACGCCACTCCAGCCGCCCCATGCATCGCACCTTCCTCCCACAGGATGGAGGTCAACCCGGCTGGCGATGGAGGAGATTTGGGGATTTCAGCGGACACGGCTTCGCTGGGTAAAACCCCACGAACCACCAGCCCCCAAGCACACTCGCTTGCTTCCGTCTGGGTCCGAGGTGAGACCGACTCGTCCCACAGCCAATCTGGTGTCTCCTTCGGACCCCCTGGGCTGGATGATGACATCGCTGCTGCATCATAGAGCGTTGTGGCGTCTGACGCAGAAGACTCGACTGGGCTGTCACCTCTGCTCTATGAGGAATGTGGCATTCTCGTGGACACTGGCATTGACAGAGCTTTCATGTGTTACTCGTAAGCCCATGTGACGTATTTGCCACATGTGACCTCCCCAACCTGGGCAGGATGTGGTCTTTTCCCCCTGAAAGAATAGGATCGGAAAAGAACACCTTTCCCAATGTGTGTTATAACGTTAGATGGCCTCAGCCTCTTCTAAACAGCACTTTGATAAACATAGAGAGAAAAGGCCGCGGCTGGCGTGGCCTGCTCCCATGCTTGGTACGTCACTTGTTCCCCCCTCAAGAGAAGAGGGATGCCGGGAACCTTAGAAGTGTATGATGTTTTTATGAGGCGTTGGGGGAGGTTACGTGCAGCCTGGCATGGGCTGCTCCTTTGGCACGCAACAGCTTGCTCGCACCTGCATCAGCAGTTCACATAACATGGTTCAGAGTCATGGCATTATTGGATAGGGACCCCTAGTGTCACTTCACTGACAAAATGTTGAGTGAGTGACAGAAGGGGAATGTCTAGGTTGCTGTCGTAACCCCCGTTCCTTAATGGAGGGAACAAGACGTTGTGTCCCTCTTGCAACAACACCGTACCAACCACTGTAATGCCTGTACCTTATTCTCGGCTGCTCGGTGCAAAACCTGACTAAACACATGCACGATTCCCTCCTTTTATACCCGTATGTCCGAGGCAAATTCTGTTTGCCAATTCCCATTGGCCTTTTCTCAAAGCTCATAGGCAACTGAGGCTCTCAAGAGAGACCCCTAGTGTCACTTCACCGACATAACGTTTCGTTCCCTCCATCAGGGAATGGAGGTTATGACAGTAACCTAGACGTCTTGCATTTGCATCCTGTTTTTTAAAGGTTCATGTTTTCAGACACTGCGATGGACTGGCGACCTGTCCAGGGTGTACCCCGCCTTTCGCCCAATGTTAGCTGGGATAGGCTCCAGCACCCCCCGTGACCCTGTACAGGATAAGCGGTTGTTGATGGATGGATGGATGTTTTAAGACATTTCTGAAATTCCAATTAGGATTTTGCTTAGGGCTCCCATGCTCAGAAACGGCCCTGCCAATATTTCATAATACTTAAACATATAACCTATGTTTCAGGGCTTTTAAAATTGTGAACAGACTTATATTTTTTCCATTTTTTTTTATCATCAATAATTATGTAACTTAAGATAAAATATCAAGTAAAAAAAAATTTAAAAAAATAGTTTCATCCAAACATTTTCTTGGTTCTAAAATCTGAGGGGGCATAATGAGATGACTTGGCACTACCAATTGCTATATCAATATGTACTCTTACTCTGTGTTTTGGCTCTCATAGGAGATGATGACCAAGCTGATAACTGAGACACCAGACTACCCCATCCACTTTCTCATTGGCCATCTGCAGACCAAGCAGGAGAGTTCAGGCAGAATTCAGAGGACGCTTTCGGGTTCTGCTGCACTGTGGGCTGAGAGCTCCTCAGGTCAGTATAGTTCAGTGCCCTTCAAGCTGTTTGGCAGAGTTAAACATGCACATTTGCAAATGCACACACATAGGCTGTGTCCAAAACTGCAGCTGCATTGGTGCACACTGAATTGTCAACCTGGTCTCATAGAATGAACATTCTATAATTTTTTTCAAACTGACTTTTGGGCCACTTTCTACATTTCGCTGCACTTTCATGTTGAAATGAACACTAGAGGCACTACAACAACTGTGCGTTTTATTCATTGCACACAAATAATGAGTACAATTGCTGATTATGACTTTCTAAAAATGTATTTTTCACACTATTATTCACCCCCTGCTATGTTTTGATACCAAAACACTTTTACTTTAATGCATGATTTCAAAAACAATAAATTTTAACTAGGGCTGTCAATCGATTAAAATCTTTAATCTAATTAATTACATGGTGTCCCGATTAATTAATTGTGATTAATCACATATACAAATATTTGCTGAGAAAGCTCCTCATATAACAATAATTCAATATATAATGATGAAACAATTATACATAGTTATCTTTAAAATAGGGCTGTCAATCGATTACAATTTTTAATCAAATTAATTACATGGTGTCCCGATTAATTAATCGTGATTAATCGCATATACAAATATTTGCTGAGAAAGCCCCTCATAGCCCCTCCAACAATAACTCAATATATAATGATTATACATATTTATATCAATATATAATAATACATAGTTATCTTTAAATATTTCAAAATTACATATATATATATATATATATATATATTTTTTTATTTTTTAATTTTTTTTCTTCTTTTTTTTTTCTTCAGATAATTAAAATTCATTACATTCCTGTAGCAGAAGAGTTAATCACTGATAAGACAAAAAGTGGCTTTAGAATACAATGTATTGTTTACTTCCATATTATTGATCATAATTGGCATACAGTTCACAGCAATCCATTTCACAAGTGAATTTGTCAATCAGTTCATCTACGTCAGACGTCTTGGGTGTGTAGAATAAAATGTTAGGACACTGTGTCAAGTTAAATATAGTTTAATACTCAATCTTTAAACATCTTGAGATCCCTTAGATCGCAATTGCGCTCTGAGTGTTTTGAACGCAAGAACGTAACGCATGTTTGTGGATTGAGTAGTGACACTGAAGTGTTTTCTTCACTGTATAAACTGCGCGTTGCTTACACAGCTGAAGTTTCACTTGCTGCCCTCTGGAGTAAACAGGCGGTACTACAAGCTTGCATTTCTCAGGAATCTTCCTTATTATGGTCCGTGGGCATGCGATTAAATGCGTAACAAAATTTTAACGCGTTATTTTTGTAAAATTAATCGCACTGAATTAACGCGTTAAATCGACAGCCCTAATATATATATATATATATATTAGGGCTGTCGATTTAACGCGTAAAATTTTACACTGTAAAATTAATCGCACTGAATTAACGCGTTAAATCGACAGCCCTAATATATATATATATATATATTAGGGCTGTCGATTTAACGCGTTAATTCAGTGCGATTAATTTTACAGTTCTATATATATATATATAGAAAATAAAAAATATTCAGATAATTAGAATGCATTACATTCTTGAGGCAGAACAGAAGAGTTAATCATTGATAAGACAATACAAAAATTATTACATGTATTACAGACCCACCTACATATACACACTTATTCCTGCACCATTAGCTTGTTTGGTAGCCTTTGGACTCGACGACTGCAGTTTGAGACCAGCCAAAGATGCAAGAAAGAGAAAGTGGCATAGAAGCGACACAAAATGATGAGGTTGCTTCAGTAAATGTATTTCTTTATTTAATTTTATTTTGAATTTGCATTTTAAAACACTATCGTTTGGGTTAGGAGTTGGTTAAGGGTAAGGATGTCTGTTTTGTTAAACTCTCATTTATCTTTATGGACACTATTGTTTAGGTTTAGGGTAAAGTTTTAGGTTTGAGAGGTATATCTAAAATTCAACCTCATTTTGCTTGTTTTTGGCACCTCCCGCTGCACATTTCACTTGGAAACAAACCTGCAGCCAAATGTGTACTGAAGCATGTAATTTCAGTTTTGCAAAAACATCGAAATGTTCTCATAAATTTCATGAGACCAGGCTGGATATTATATATACATAATATACATAATGCATTTTTTTTATAGAAAAACTCCTTTACTGGACTGATAGATATTGTAATTGATAGATAATCATGTAATCCACAAAAAGTAACTGTAATCTGATTTAGCACATTACATTTTTTTTATATAGTCTAATTTCAAGTACGTTTTAGTTTTATTATGTAATTCAAATTTAATGTAATTTATTATTACTAAACACTGTATACTACATACAGTATATACAATATATCACTCCCAATGTTGGAGAGAGGAAAGCAGTTTCCAGTCACTCTATTTGTCTGTAGAATACAAAGGCACACGAAGGGACTCCAGAGACAATGAAAAACCCTGGCAGATTCATCCCAAAAAGCCCAAGAAATCAAAGAGTGACCTGGCCGTGTCCAACATTTCCCCACCCTCTCCTGAGTCTAAATCATGTGAGTACCACTGGAACAGAGATGCTAGTGTCATAAATTATCAGTTTTATTAGATTAAGTTATCACATCCAAGATCAGTCTTGCAGTTTCTTTTGTACTTTCAAAGATCAGATATAGATACTGTACGGAGACTGATCGTGCATCAATAAATAAGAGTGACTTCTATCTTGAGATAGTTCCATTATGTAGGCTATCTGCGTGAGAGAGCTCTGAGTGATACATATTGATGAGGGAGTAAGTCATATCAGGGCCAGAGTTAGACTCTTTAATAATTTAATTTGATGCTCTGTTACTGACAGCAGTTCTATTTCTGCCTGAGTGGAGTTTTTTTTTAAATGGCACTAAGGAAGACTGCAGAAATGTTCATTTAAGCTGTGGGTTTGAATGCCTATCTCTGCCTGACTTACATAGGTGTTTTTTCACACCAGTATAACTTTTGCCTGAGTTCTATTTCTATTTAGCAATTTTTTCCCCAAAAAGATTTAGATTGGCTAAATAGCTTGCTTTAACATCTTTCAAATGTTAGCTAAGATTGCTTTTCAGAAGAATGTAAGTGTAACAGTCTCGACATAGAGGGAGTGGCAATTCCATTTGTAGAGATTTGTTTGTTAAAGGAATAGTTCATGTAATTTTTAGATTTAGACAGATTTAGAGCTCCTAAAAGCATGAAATGGACTTAAGGTTTTCCCTCTGCCTTTGGCATCACGTGATGTCAGCATGTTATTAGGTTTCCAGGCAGTAGTAATGCAGATAAGAGGCCTGATGTTGCTGTGCAGCAGAAAAAAAATTGTGTACACAGGAAACATTCTGCTTGGTAGCATGGATAGAAGTTCTCATTTTAATAGTACTACATAGTGTAAAAAATATACTTGATATAGTGTTGCTCTTAATTCTATCATAATTTTATGCTGATAAAATCAAGCCTGGGTGAGCACAATTCTCATTTCAACACTTACAAAGAAATCAGAGTATTGATTTCAGAACAATACAAAAGACAAGCTTCTCCCAGTTTATCATAAGGTTCACTAATTGGTTTTCCTGGGTATCCTGCATCCCAATTAGCACCATGGAGTATGATCACAGCTAGGATAATGAGCTGTTTTGTTCTTTTACCTGAGATAACCTTTGCTGTCACTGTGTCAATGAGTTATACTGTTTTTATACCCAGAATGTCAGTTAGTCAGAACACCAAACAGGCACAGGTGGAAAAAGAAGCTATTAAACAAGCTGAATCTTGACAATATATTTCCAGGCTGGTCTATGTTGGTCAGTGCTGGGTTGGTGCTGGTTGACCAGCATAGCCATCCTGTTCATTAGCAAAAACTGCTAATGCTAGTGCACAACTGGTGAAGCTGGTTAACTCAGGAAGACTTGCTGGTTAAACTAGTTCATGTTCTTTCTCTTTGGATAGATGGGTTTTAAAGCAATTAGAGTGATTTGGAGAATATTAAATGGGAAAACATCTTGTATAGGTGTTGTTTGCTCCCCACTGAAAGCAAATGCCTCAAAGTCATAGTTGTAGCAAACACTTTAGCTTGACATTCTGAGAGTTCTAAATTTTTTAGTGGTACATTTTTATGTACACGTTTTAATTTTTTACTCTGGCTCTGTACAGCACAATGGCTTTTCTCAGTAGCTGTCAAACATCCTTGGATGATAGACAAAGTGAAAGTTTCAATTCGCAGAGAGGAGAACATAACTGCTGATATAGTGACTACTGTGGATTTAGAGTAGTGTTTGAAAACGGTTGTGTGGTTATATGCATATGCACTTAATGCATAAAACATTTAGATTACACAGTGTGATTTAAAGTTTAAACAGTTCAGGTGGAATGTATGCCTCTCATGCTTTGAATGCTTTTTCTATAAGCGATGCTTACAAAGGCAAGCCGTTTGTAATTTGGACATAAATTATATCTCCAACTGTGTGGCTTGTTGAGGAGGGGTGAGCTATTGCTTATCTAAGCAATTGAACTTACATTTTTCACCAGCCGGCCATAAAACTAGTCAAAAAGAGAGTCCTGAGCCATTACTATGGGCCACCTACAATAGCAACCACTCAGAACTCCCTACCAAACACCAATCAATGCCCTAGCAGCTACATATAGCAGCATATAACAACACCCTAGCATAGGTGTGGGAAGTGTTGGACAGCCAGGTAAAAATGTAAAGCTTGTGTTTTTATTCCTGCAGTGCCTCGTTCAATATTGCGCCCTACCTGGGACTGGAGGACCAAACCTGAGAGTCGAGACTTTGACGAGCTCAATCAGATACTTAAGGAGAGCAAGAAGCTAGGCAAGGCCCTGGAGAACCTGTCTCGCAGTGAGTGAATTCAGTGTTTTGAGGAAGACCCTCAAAGTCAGTAGGTTATTTACACTGGGTCCAGGGGCCCCTAGGGGGCTACAAGAGTACACTAAGGAGAGAGAGCAAGAGATACTTTCTAACATTTAACATTCAGTTAACATTAAATTTTCATTTCATTCTACTTTCTAAAGACTGGTTGGTGATCATGAGATTACTCTTGATTATTTTATTTTAGGTATATACTTAAATTAAAGGTCTATACATCAATCATTTCTCTAATGGTGGGTAGAAAAAAATATATGCTGTCAATTAAATACAACATAACATTTTCGCCTCTGTACAATAACAATATAAAAGCCAATAATTTAATTTTGCACAGTTGAAATGGACATTATTTATAAGTAAATGAACATTTACAGTAGCTGGCTTTATATAGTCAAGAAGGGGGTCTATCACAACATGTTCATCATATTTTGTGGTCATTGCAATAAAAAGTTTAAAAAACCCCAAGTTGACAAATGTACAAAAAATTGTCTTGATAATGTTTTGATCTGTGATTTCTGTCCTCTGCAGGTATTGTTGTATCTGATGACTTTGACCTGGTATGATTGTTAATTATTCTTCTCTGTTTGGTATGTTCCTCCCATTATTTAAATCAAATGCTGATGTGCATCTGTTTAGAAGATAAAATGAGAATGAAGAAGGTGTTTTAAGTGAGGAGCCAATTTGTAAATATGGAAAGAGAAAGTACAGCTAAAACACTTGCCTTTGTCAGATGTCTCTAAATGCAGTAGACACTTTTCCTCTTTAATAACCTTCAATATGTGTCTTTTTGGCGGTTAACCCAGGCGTCCCTGTTCCCAATTTGGCTTTTCAAATGAATAGTTAAACATTTAATTATGAATTCTAATAATTTTTTGTACTGTTATATAGGACATTTGACTACTAATTGCCTTATTACAGCAAAACTGAAATGTCAAAGCTGAGTTTTTCTTATTGCTTACCATGTGTGTCCTCCATTATAAAAAATGTATCACTGTAAAAAAAAGACTGGCAACACATACTGTAGCATAGAAAATGAGTCATATTTAAACATCAATTCTTTTATTATAAGCTCTTTAATTGATAATCCTTATACCGCATTATAATTGTGCTCACCAAAAAATATTTTATGTGTCTTGTTGCTGTCTTTCTTACTTCTCTACACAAAGGACCCCCGAGCGTATAACTCTGTACTGAGGCCACGGGTGGTGGGTGAGTGGGTGGGCCGTGAGGAGAATGATTCCGACCCCCTGGCCGCTGAAATGCTTCAACCCCCTGTCCCTAGAACGAAGACTGAGGGCTGGACAAGCAAAGACAACAGCCCTGTTGGAAGGTGAGTCTTAAATTCATTTTTTTTATTTGTTTAACTGTGTCTTGACACATTTTTACTTCCTCTTTAAAGATGAGGGCTGTCATTTCTGCACCATTAGTGGTGGCACAGTACAGATTTGCAAAAATTCTGGCTGTTTTCAAACAGGTTTTTTTTTTTTTTGAACATTCCCCCATCTGGCATTGGTCAGACTAACTAACACCTCTTGTTGAGCAAATGTTCCTGTGTAGGGCTGGTCGGGATGCTCAAGAAAACAGACCAATGATTTGATTCTGTTTTCAGTTTTTTTGGGGGAAGTCAACCTCAGAATTGCTTACATCTAGTTGTCTATCCACATTAAGCTGGGATTGGATGGTGTATTTTAACACTGAACAAAATAAAGTGTACAGTAAAGATCTGAAGCATCAAACCTTTGTTTGTTTGGATCATTGTAGCACATCAGAGAGTTTATTTATATATAGAATCTGAAAAGTGCTCCAATAATATGTGTTTAGAGTTTTAAATTTTGAATGCACTTGCTTTCTGATCAGTACAGCTTAGATCAGGGTTGCCCAACCTTTTTTGAACCAAGATCTACTTTAAAATGTATCAGTGTGCCAAGATCTACCAGTCCAAACAGAAAGCCACAGTCGCTACTCATAGCGTATCTACATATTTAATATGCACAAAACAAAGAGAAAAGTAAGCCTAATCCAGATATAATAAAACACAGCCTAGTTCTATTAAGAAAAGTAACAATAAAGTTATTTCTCTACCTTAGTGGGACCTCTGGCACTGGGAGGACACAGCTATGTTCTCATAGTCAGGGAAGTAGGAGCTGGTCGCAAGCCTTAAGCAGGACACAAGTTGGTCATCAGTCATTGTAGATCTGTACTTTGACTTGATGATTTTCATGTGAGAGAAAGTACACTCACACCAATAGGTTGATCCGAAAGGTGCTGTCAAGTTGAAAGCACATCTTCTGAGGTTGTGATACTTTTGTTCAGGCAGTAAGTTCCAGAACTCTCCATTCATGCCAGGTGTTGCCCTGGATTTGATCTCAATGTCATTTTGCAGTGTGAGAATCTCATTCTTAACAGTAGAGCTATCCAAGTGGAACATTGATAGGATTTTGGAGGCAATACAATCCACATCAATTCTTGAGCCAAATGGAAAACCCAGATAGCTGGCAACAGGCTCGATGGATGAAAAGTCTGTAAAATGCCTCTCAAATTCAAACAAGATGCTTCGAAATTGCTCCTCATAACGTGCACTGTCAAGCTGCACAAAGTGTTTGCCCTGACTCTGAAGTTCTGCCTGGATGTGAGGAAAGTTCTGCAGGTCATTGTGTTGCAGCCTACATGACAGCAGTTGTAGCTTGCTTTTAAATGTGTTCACTGAACTGATCATGTTGATTATATGTTTATCTTTACCCTGCAGCTCTAAATTTAAATCATTTGGCAGGTCAGAAAGATCAGTCAGGAACACTAAACTCTAGCTGGGCATATTCTTCATGTTTTGAAAGTTTCAGAAAATCTTTGATTTCAGGTAACAACTCTGAGAATCTCGCAAAAAATCTACCTCTACTCAGCCATCTAACATCGGTGTGTTCTGCACCTGTCTCCTCCAAATGAGCATGGAATAACCTTCTCTGTAGACTCCTGGCCCGAATGGAACACACAATCTCATTGCAACATCCATCACTTTTTTCATGTTTAAAATCTTACTATACAATGCCTGCTGGTGGATTATACAGAGGTAATTAAGGAAGTCCGGGAAATATTCACTCTGTTTGCACAATGAAATGAACCCACTATTATGACCCACCATTGCTGGAGCACCATCAGTTGTGATAGAGATGAGTTTGAAGAGGGGCAATTTGGTCTTGTTGACAAATTCCATGAAAGCTTGGAAAATATATTTGCCTCTAGTGTGTCCTTTCAATGGCAAAATGGCGAGTAGCTCTTCTTTTGCACCCACGTCACCTAAAACCATTCTGATGAAAACACATAGCTGAGCCACATCCACGACATCAGTCAACTGAAAAACATTCACACCTTTCAATGTCCTGCCTCAACTACTCCTCGGCATCCTCAGCTATTCCCACACATCACCGTTTAACAGAGCCAAGGAATAATTGCACCTCCTAAATGGTCACCAAATAGTGCGTCTGCAGCCTTGACGAACACTTCTTTCACAACTTCACCTTCATTGAAAGACTTCTTGTGTTTTGTGAGAACGTGACTGACGTGATAAGATGCAGTAGTTGCAGCCTTACCCTTGGTGTTTGGCCTTGTAAAAATGGACTGCTGGGCTGCTAACTGCCCCTTCAATTCCCAGACTTTCGGGTGCGTAGAGCCGATTTAGCTGGGATATCTGCATCGTAGCTTTTGTGCACAGTCTTGAAATGCTGCTCCAAATTTCCCTTCTTTGGTAAGGCTATGCTTGCATTGCAAATAAGACAGATGTACTTCAAATTTGAACGAAGCAAAACGTAATCCTCCTCCCAGTCTGAATGAAAATTATATGTTTTTTGGCTTCTGCCATAGTTGCGTTTTACTTTGCTGAAGTTGCAGCTCTCTCAATCTCTCCATTGTAACAGCGAGTCCCTACTCACGTAACGTGAGTTACGTGAAAGGGACCATAGAAACAAACCATACCCAGCCTGCACAGCTAAAACCCTGGTGGAATTTGGATTAGCGTACTAGTATACTACTCTTCCTATTTCTGCCTGTTAGTATGCATTTTCGAATTTAGCGCCTGATTTCATTGCTGTCATTTTTAATGGTTAATAAGGTCTGAGACATGTGGGAATGGTGAAGAGAAAGAGAGGGTAAACCAGAGTGCTGTTTACTCTTACGATCGACTGGGAAGCAGTCTGGTCGACTGGTCGATCGCGATCGACTGGTTGGGCACCCTTAGCTTAGATGTTTGTCAGATCAGAGAACACTGTAACCTCTGGGAACATCAAAAATCCCAGAGCGATGTTCTTAGAATGTGTACGTACAGCTGTATCTTTAAGAAAAAGCAGTTGCGGCTCCTTGACCCCTTAAATACGTTACCACAGTGATTTTAATTGGCTGGTGTTTGAGTGGAGGGCAGAGGCTGGCCACTGAGAATGCAGCTAATTAGAAAGGAACAGATATTAAATAATACATCATATTCAGGGCCCAGCTGACAGAAGAGACTTCATTCCATTAAAATATTCTCTCACTTGATTACAGTAAATTATGGAGCCTTGGGTCGATACCGCAGGCATCCCCAGTGCAAATAGCTGAACAGGAGTTGCCTGAGGCTTTCATTACAGAGAGAAAAGGCAATGGTTTCTGCGGTGATCTCTAGGCATAATCCTTATCAATGTGATGGAATCATTATAGAAGCACACATTCTCCTCTAGCATTGTGCTCCTGCTATAGATATCATGCATTTTGCCATTATCGAGAGAGTGTTTCTTTTGAATGTATAGCAGTTCTGTTGTATTGATGGTAGATTATTTGTAAATCAAAAAAATAGTTTGAGCATCCTGACCAGCCTGACACAATAACATTGGCACAACCAATGGCATAAATTTGGGGCAGGATTATCTGCTTGACATACCAATGAAAAATTAGGAGAGTTTTTTTTTAAATAATTGTTGTTTTTGCAACTTGTTTTGGTGATTGTAGTGGTGAAGAAATTTCACACTTAAGCTTTAAAATCTTTTTAAAATTTCTCTGCATTGATTTTTACAGAATATATTTGGGTGTAGAGAATGCTGCATTTGGCATTGACTTCTATCTGATTAAAGGTGCACTTTTTGTTTGTTTTTTTGTTGTGCTGGGTGAAGTTGTCCTATGCTTCTACTGATACCTTTTGGTGTGAATGTACCGTCATGCAAAAGCAAAAAAATTTGGTCACCAGTGCCTTTGTAAAAATGCACTATTGACAGTCAGCCATAATTAATTTATTCAGTAAGGTAATGTGTCTTATAACAGAGACATTACTGTGGTAAAGCAAGCAGTTTTGGGTTGGTCATGCAATTTCAACATCGTAACCTCTCTGACCCGCTCGATGTAAAATAAATATTTTTTAAACTTTTCTGTTTTGTAAGAAAATTCCTAACAACTTTTCAGTTTGTGTCAAAAAAGATCTGGTAGAGTACAGTAAAAATACCTATAAATATGAACATTGACAATGGCTTGTTTTTAACACTGAACACAAGCTTAAATAGTAGCATTTCATCTGCAAAGGGCGCCATATATATATGTCAGTGGTGATACTATACGTTTACAGTAGATATACAACAAACCCTTCATTTTGAGTGAAAAAAGCTGATGTTTAGAATACTGGCATATTGTATATTTTTGGAAAAAATACAGAATCATGGCTTTTGTCCTATTTTTGATTTATTTTTATTGTATTTTTTTTTAATATAAAGGGTCCCCAGCAGATGAAAAATTATCAAAGATCCTATAGACATTATTTAAAAGGTACCCACACAAATCTAGGGATCAGGATGTCATAGAGACTTGGGGATGGTCTCTTTTGACTTGGGCTGGTAAGCAACCATCTACAGTATCAACTATTTAGTTATGCCCAAGCAACACTCAAACAACACTTGTGTAACCACCCAAAACACCCTGAAAGTGCATAAACATCAACAAGTATTTTTACATTTTTGTGGAGAATCCAAAGGAATTTTCACCATAAAAGATAAAGATCAATTATTCATAATTACTCATAAAATGGTCAAAAATTACCCAAACATAACACCCTGTTGTGGGGTAAAGCAATATATATATATATATATATATATATATATATATATATATATATATATATTTAAACGCATTTAAAACTGTTTCTAGAACATGTTGTTGTATGTTGTAATGAGGAAAATAAATATTGTAATGAGGAGAATAATTAAGCACCTGTAAAAGGTCTGTCAAGTTCAAACTGCTATGTCATTCAAGGCTTGAGTCTCTGCCAAATCTTCCCTATGACCCTGTTCACTTGCTGAAACCATTAGCGGTTCTAGCTTGTATGGCGCCCTGGGCAGCAGCCCATGTTGCCCATGCCTCAATCCGCCCCTGGCTGAAACACAGCATGGCTGTTTTCAACATCTGTTCTGTAATTTCATTGAGAAAGAAACAGGCAGCTGTTCTGTATAGTGACCACTGCTTTCCCTCTTCTGGAACAAAAGAGCACCCCCCTTATAACCTCAATTGTAGAATGGTGAGGCTCTCCTTAGCTGTCATTCTTCGAGTGCTGCAGACAGACAGCGGAGGGCGTCTAGGTGAGTGCAGAGAGAGAGCTGCTGGGAAATTAGGTGGAGGCAGAGGTGGACTCTGGGAAGGGTTATTTTGACTGATTGTGGATTTGATAAAGCCCAAGTGTGGTACTCCATTCCCTTTACACACAGGCAACATATCATAAAGCATAAGCCCCCTTCTCTCTCTCTTGTTCTCTCCTCCCCTCCTCCCTTTCCATTTTCATCTTACTTCTATGCTCTACATCTCTTTTCCTTATATTCATAAACATTTCCATCATCCCAATCTTACTGCAGGGATCTAGAGGAAGACATTCAGGGGTCTTAAATATTCTTTATGGGATGTACAGTATACTCAGCTTAGACAGTTTAACAGTTTTGTGGTCCTTACTATACCTATTCGGGTTTTGATATTAAAAGAATAATTCACCCAAAAATGAAAATTCTGGCAATATTTTCTCACCCCCATGTCGTTCCAAATGCATATGCTTTTATCTTTCTATGGAACATGAAAGGAGAAATATTTGAAGAAAATATAGATCGTTCTTGCCATGTTAATGACAGTTCATAGTGAGAAGGGCAAAATGCACCATAAAATGCACCACAAATGTAGTCCTTACAACACGTGTGCTATATTCCAAGTCTTCTGAAATCATATGATAGCTTTGTGTAAGAAACAGACTGAAATTAATGTAACAAACCAAAGCTTGCATCTTGCCCAAATTTACGTTCAGATTTTGAAAATGGCATGTGCCATTCGGTTGCTATTCCCGCAAGAACAATGCAACTTTGGTATCAGTGAAGTAGATGCATTATTTTTGTACCTGAACATGGACATGAGTCAGATGCAAGCTTCGGAGGAGGTGAAGATTTTGAGTGAATATAGCTCACAAGTTGTATAGACTACTTTTATGGTGCTTTTTATTAATATACAAATATATAGAGTCAAAATGTTCACAGTCTTTGAGGAAATCATACAATGAATAGCTTACTTATAGTTATCTTTGCATTAAGATGAGATAGGAGAAAGTATTTTAACATCAAAAAAGCTATGCAGAAAACATTTGACTATTTAAATGCCATCTGGTATTATAACATAATAATTTCCAAATTCTCATTCGCACTTCAAACAGATTTGAGGTTTTTGTCAATGGCCAAAAATGCAACATGTGTCACCCTATTTATATTGACCTATTTGCAACATTTTTTTTTGTTACTTTTTTACAGTAGGTCAACATCCGTCCTCCTTTCCTCTTGGAGGGCCTTCAAATTTACACCAAATGAACTGCTGGTGTCTCTTGTGATCTGTTCAATTTCAGGCTATTTACATCATGGTTATTCCATATTCTCAGCTTCAGTTTTGTGGCCTCATGTTTCTTTTTTTAATCATTCTGTAATCCTTTAGATACACTCTGTTCTGCCAGGAGGATGCTGCAGAAAGTTTATTATCCCGCAGGAATGAGACAGAAGTACTTAAACTTTAGTTCTGTATAGTTAAGCTTCATGTTGCTATACCAACCCATGCAAGGTCGAAAGACATTTGTCTGAAGTAATACTGTTTCACTTTCATTTTATTTTAGAAGCATCATCTTGTGTTTTCAGACCTTTAACTAAATGGTCCGAATTCACAGCTTATTCTGGCCAAGAACCAGCCACCAGCCACGTGACTGACATGACCAAACACTGTTTTTTTTTACAACAAAAAAAAAAATGGTGGAAATGTGTATTGACTCTGTGGAGGCTACAGTATGTATTTCACAGACAACTCAAAAAACAAAGCAAAATGTAAAGTTGTGCTTGTGGACATCTAGTTAAATTGCAATCTAGTAAAAAGTGCCTTAAACAAAACATAAAATTGTGATGCCACTAGCTTGGCAAACTTTCACAAATCCAGTGATTATTTCAATTTATCAGGCCAGTCCCTTGTAAACGCAACTTTAGCTGTGTCGCGTATCGAAGGCTGTGGCTAGGTAGGATGCGTTCTCTGTGGGCAGTGGATAACCGAGCATCCTCAACTTTGAATGAGATCCATTTATCAAGATGGCCTTCGTAGGACAAATGGGAACAGAAAGTCTCATGGTATCTATGACAGCATGCATCGCTCAAGGGAGTATCTAAGGTAAACTTTAGGAGAATTATAATAACGATGTAGAGATAAAAGAAGATTTTGCAGCTTTACTTTTATTTTATAACATTATTTAAATGATAAATTATTATAATTTTAAATATGATATATTTCCCTCCCTGGTAAGGGCATCTGGTAAGGATGCCACCTGGGCGCCTCCCTAGGGGGGTGTTTCAGGCACGTCCAGCTGGGAGGAGGCCTCGGGGAAGACCCAGGACTAGGTGGAGAGATTACATCTCCACACTGGCCTGGGAACGCCTCGGGGTCCCCCAGTCAGAGCTGGTTAATGTGGCTCGGGATAGGGAAGTTTGGGGCCCCCTGCTGGAGCTGCTGCCCCCGCGACCCGACTTCGGATAAGCGGTTGAAGATGGATGGATGGATGGATATTTCCCTCCCATCTACTCGGGTACTTCAACTTGGGAATCAACATTACATGCATTTTATTATTGTACTTCCGGGTAAATCAGCATGCGTTTTTTTAGAGAAAGTATGTACGTTTTCATTAAAGCAAAGAATTGCTGAGTGCCAATGAAGGAAACACCTTTTACATCCTCCGAATTCCTTTAAAAGAAGGTCACATTTAAAGGCTGCATTCAGAGTGTCCTACTAGCTTTTCTGAAAGGAGACAGCCTCTGTGACATATGTGGTTGACATAATGCAACCTCTGGAGCACACAGACTTCAAAACAATACAGCCTTTGTTTCCAGGTAGACTGTGTTTCCTTACTCCCAGAAGTTGTGTAAAGTTAGTCAGTCATATTGGAGCTTGCCAGACCTAGAAAGTGCTTTCCAGTTTTGTGTGTAATATGCATAACACAGTCAGTAAATGGACTCCGGGCGTTTTTGGGCATACCTTCTGAGCTAAGGCCGACATAGTTTTAACCCTGGCCAAGTGTTATCTGAGAGACAAACTCTTCAGCGTGACAGGAGCAAATATGGGCAAATTGAATCTTTCCATTTATGAGCTTGTTCTCAAATAATTACTTGTGTCAGACCTGCTTCACTGCACTCTGTTTACTAGATTCCCCTCTACTGGAACAACAACAAAATGACAGGACAAATCAGGTCACGAATCCCACCTCTTTGTAAATAAGACACTCTGTGTAGCTGTAAGTCATTACAGCAACATTTGTAGTTATCTGAAATATTGCCAGGGCCCCGTAGATGTTTTTCAGACTGAGACATTGTTTGCTGAATGCTGTTGTCTAAATAATTTCATCATTCTTTTTTCCTCTTCCAAGCAGGAAACAAATAGTGTAATGCCATAGAGGTTTTATGGAGTGATTGATTCATACAGGTCACTGCCCATAGAAGGAATAGTAGCATATGTTTTTTTTTGTTTGTTTGTTTGTTTGTTTTGTTTGCTGGCCTGTACTTTTACTGTGCTATTCTATTACTATTATTTGACTAAAGTATTCTTCCATCAGCATTTCATTAGCACAGCTAGATTAAAGCTCAAATGCCATCATTTATTTACAATTGATTTAAAAGTGCCTTATTTTCTGTTTTCGTTTCTCAAATGTGCTGTGCCATTACAAATAAAAGGGCTGTGGTGGTACCAAAAGGCTATTCCATTGTATTTTTATATGCACACTCAGTCAAAAGTTTGAACATACTTACTTACTCGTTCTTTATTATATATATTATCCCCATTTTAGAATAATGATTGTCATCAAAATGCATTAAATGCAGGTATAATGCATTTCATGTATTCCTTCAAAACATGTCTCTGCACTGCTGACACTGTACACTACAGGAGAGGTTGACATTTACAGAGTCACCTAGTTAAGTAAAAATACAGGGTGAAAAAGGCTAAATGTTCTTTAGTAGAGGGATGTGCATTTTTAGCATACCCATTAGCATAGTAATGTTCAGCTCAGAATATTACAGCAGATCTGCCCTGGACTGAACCTTTTGAATATTTGCAAATAATATCATTCCAATTTTATAATCTAATTAAACCCCTGGAGACTATTTTTAACGCTATTAACCTATGGAAGATTTTGCTAATATGAAGTGTGAATTGATTGAAGCATATGTTCATAACTAGTTCAGTCAGTTTGCTCAAAATTGAATAATTGATCTGGAATATTTGGTCTAGGAAGGGATTATAACCCCCATTTCTAGGCTACTGTCCATGTGTGAACAACTGATTCCTAATATATATATATATATACACACACACACACAGTATCGAATCAGTCGTTCAGGGTTATAATCTTGCATTTAAGATTTTGGATCGGAAATGTTACCAAGTCATTAACTTGTATCATATATGCATACTGCATTGGAACTGTACACACATTTGGTCTCTACATATACCAAAGCCTGGAAGATTGTGGCTGTTTAGTCTGTCACAGATCAATTTGAGAAATCTTGACAAAGCAACCTTGTGATTTAAGATGATTTTAGGTCAATTTATTTTTTTCTTTTATTGTTTAGGTTAGAATATATGTAGAGGGACTTCATGACTTCTGCATAACTTAAACAGCATGGCATATCAAAAAGACCTGGTGGATCTTGATGTTTAGTGTAGAGAAGGAGAAAGTTGTATAAAAAGCATATTTTATGATATCAAACAATCTTGGCAAATGCTGTGTTTCAGCTTAAGTTTCAGACAAACCTGGCCAGTTCATATATGTTTTTTCTACCAGCGAAAATAGACCCAATTGCTGCAAAAGCAACGAGCAACACAAAGGTTGACAGCCTGTCTGAAATGCAGAAAAGTGGTGAGGAAAACAGTGAAAAGCCTAGTGAAGCACTCGTGGAACGCAGCTTGTCCAATCAAATTAGAGGACTGGTACTAACTGCTGTCTGGTTGTCATAAAGCTCCATTCTTATATATCCGCTAGAGCCTCTCCCCTTTCTTTCTGTCTGTCTGCAGCTTGAAAATGGAGACTACGTGTAAAGGCCTAAAACAGCAGCAACAGAACCATAAGAAACTTCTGGCAGCTATGTTGTCTCAGGACTCGTTTGACTCCATGCCGGACTCCGGCCCTTCCGTCACTGAGGATGAGATAGAGGAGGAAGATGATGCCATGGAGCTGCTGGGTAATGAGAGCACACACACAATTCTCATACTCACTGTTTCTTTCAAGGACATAATCTGAAGCACTCGTTTTCTCATGCATTCCCCAGCTCAACGACATGATTGTGGCTTAAATCACCTCTGATTTTTAAGCCTCATTTGCATTCAGAATTGTGTTCTGAATGTATTTTAACTGCTTAAACACTTTTTAGCACAATCTAAAGAGCATCTTCTCAAATGTGCAGTGTTACCACCATGATTTCATACTTTCATGAAGAGAGAGATGGTATACAGTCTCAATACAATATATGTAGTTTTCATGTTTTGTATATTAGTGAGTTTTTCAAAATCAATATTTTTCAATGTTTTCATCCTAGTTGTGAATTACAATTTATGCAAAAAAAAATCGGAATATTGCTCAAACAATTTGAAAATAAAGCAGCGTTTCCATCCCAAGTGTTTATGTGAACAAAATGGTCGCTTCTGCGGAAATTGACGCAAAATAACAATTAAAATTACTAGCGTTAAGAACGCGCAGACAAAACACTCTGACAAACTTCATGTTTGATAGCGCTTAGTGGCAGATGCCGTACATCTGGGAGACAAAACATTTCAGACAGTTCAGGGAGGTAATAGTAGCCAATCATTTTGTTGACAGGCTTCAGCTCCAGCATTTCAGAATAACTAAAACAACATTTGAAATGATATGCGATGATATTGATTATATTCTCTGATCTAAATTTGTATTCACATGGCTTGTTGAGGCAGAGCAATATGACATTTTCGATGCGCATCAATATTCCTGTATAAATTCTGAAAGAATATATTCAGTTAATGTGTTTCCATCTAAGTTTCTGTGCATGTCTTCTTACCGAATAAAATAATTATCCATCTCAAGCAAAAGGTATACGTTTTTTATGCACAATTTGGAAACCTTATGCACATCTTGGTATTTCCATCCAGTACATCCCATAATTTGCAAAACATATGTGAATGGATATCCAGCTAATGTGGTATATTAACATTCTGTAGAAAACTGGAACAGAACAGAAAAGTTCTGGGCCAAGATAACACTGAAATACAACTTCTAACTGACAGCCCTAATATCAATACTACACACTTTATCGTTTAAAGGAATATTCTGGGTTCTATACAAGTTCAGCTCAATCGACAGCATTTGTGGCATAATGTTGACTACCACAAAAATGTATTGTCATTTTAGGGATTAGGGATTGCAGTATTATGTCATCATAGTTGTAAAGTTGGATAGAAATGTAAACAGAAAAGGTTAGTAAGCGATTTTATCACACTAAAATCATGTAATCACGGATATTGTTTACAACTTGTGGCTTTAATATTGAAACTTTTAGTATTTGAACAGATTGCCTCGTTCACTTTCAGTGCCTCACTGGAACCCAGATTTGTATTTTTTTATTTTAAGAAAAGGAGAGACAGTTCAAAATTATTTTGTGGCAATTAACATTGAGCTTAACTTCAGTTGAACCTGGAATGTTCTCTTAAATTAAGGATGATCAGATACTATTAACAGCTTTGAATCAAACAGAACACAGCCATGCTACTCAAAATACTGCAAGGGCAAACATGACCCTCATTTCTATTGTAATACTTTTAACAGATTGTTGCATGAATAACTGTCATGTATCCTTGCTGCTCCAATGATTACACAAACATGACATCCTAAATCTCCATTTCAATGTCAGTGCCAGACCACTCTACAGGTACCCGAGCTATGTAGCCATTTAGCTCTGTGGTATCAGCAGGTTGGCAACTGCATGGGTGTTAGATGCAAACCAGTTCCACCCACGCGAAACACAACCTGTGCTTGCATGTGGCAAATCTATCATTTTTAAATTTGAAGAGTTGCTACTAAAATGTGGGATAGTTTGAATGGTAAATCAAATATCAAAAAGGAGACAGTTTAAAGAGGGTGCCTAGAGTCAACACTTAAATTTGTTTGTATAAAGTGACAGAAACAACCTAATTCATCAACCTTGAATTTGAGTTCAAGTGTCAGCGTTTATTTTCTAAAGCACCTTTTGATCAAGTACAGGTTGTGTTCTTTCTGTACCTGTGTCTAAGGGCAAAGAGTTTGGCTTCTTTACTGCCACCGAGCACAAAGAACTGTCTAAGGATCTATGATGATCTGATTTTAGTTTGTTTCTTTTAGTGAGATGCAGAGTGCCCTTGGTTGTGTCTGTTAGCAGTGGCCTGGTGAGCTGAACAGCTGCACTGAGGTTTTCTCCTGCACAGGATGCTGAGAGATAATTAGATTTTCTGAGCTCTGGGGCAATATACAGAGGGTGTGCAGAGATGGTAAATTGTGAGGGGATTACTGTAGTGATATTTCTACAATCTCTCTCATTTCTTTGTCAGTCAAGCAATATTTTCTTTGTCTATTGGAGATTTCTTAATAAAATGTGCATTAAATGTACAGTATTCGCACCTCCATCCTTCTTTAAACAAGAGAGCATGTTGTAGAACTGTACTGAACTCTCTAAACTTTGTACGTGCCTTCATTGAAAATCTTCTACTGTATGCTAGCTATGTATTAAGCCCATCAGTAGAAATGTACAACCTGTTAGGCCAAGAGTAGCAGTCTTTCCCACATTTATTCTCTGGTACATCATTATTTTCTACCTAGAAGAAAACATACTCAAAGTGTAGAGCACTCCCAGAGTACAGTATCAGGGTTCCCACACGTCCTGGAAAACCTGAAATGTTGCCATGCAGTTTTCCAGTCATGGAAAATACCTGAATGTCCTGAAAAATAATCATTTGTCCTGGAAATTTTAGTATAATAAAACGGTTTGACTGTGTTGCTAGCAAGGTTTTCGTTACATGTACAAAAACATGGTAACAATTGGGACTTGGAATAGGAGTCAAATCATGGACCTATAAAATACCTGGAGAGAGCTATCCATTAGCATCCCTGTTCATTTCTATGACTGTGCTTAGCTAACGCAGTGTTCCCTGAAACCTAGCGAAATGGAGGCTGCCATCTTTGCTCATGGGCACTCAGTTCCAGAATCGGTGTCACTGACTGATCACTTATCAATGGGAATAGATTGGGAAGTTCCAGCATCTGCCAGCAGACCCGCTAACCAGACAATTCCTGACCGCCTCAAATACACAAGTTAGTATAGTTTTGTCACTGACGGCGGCTGCTCATTGTGTAGCAACGTCAACGGTTAAGAACGCTTACGCCCTCGTGATTGATAACAACAGCGGCCAATAGTATGCTTGGCAGTCACGGTCCAACCGAGGCAGATCGCTTGATTGGCTACAGCAGCGTGCGCACAGCGAGAAGCAGCACGTGTGAAACTTCTCGTTCATAAACAAACTTGTAGAGACAAACGGAATGAGAAGGGCATCTTATTCGTTTACTTCAGCATCGGCATGTGAGTCTACCTTGTTCATCACAGAGAGAAAAGGACAGAAGAGCTATTAATGCACAAAAGTGACTGATGTTAACACTTTTAAGGGCTTTCACATGACTTGCGTCAGCACTTCTGAATACATTGCAGTCTATGAAGTGACGATTCAGCGCAACCTCAGCTCCAACTTCACACCAAAATGTTTTTGCCTCACACAAATTATGTCTTTGAGAGTACAAAGCTATAAGAAATATTTTAAAACTGTCCACATTTATGAAGAGATATTGAATGTCTCATAATTTAGTTAATTATTACCTTATCGTTTCCAAGTATCCAGAGACCCCTGTCATTGTACTACAGTAATTACACGTTATCATACAATCACATATTATTGCGGAGTGCAAAGTAAGGAGACGCGTGGAAGCTGCGCTTTAGGGACATTCACCCATCAAAGGGAGATCTGCTCTTTACTCCCAAAAGTGATAACTGTAACAGCAATGCTACACAACATGTGCGGTACTACACAACACGTGGTGCAGGCGAGGGCGCCCTTATGTGTCAGAGAGGATGAGGTGCCAATATAGCCTACTGTATGGAAGATTTTCATTCACTGTAGCAAGTTGTTGAACATCTCAAAATCATTCAGTGACTCACTCATAGCACATAATATGCTCATATGTCACCACCTAGTGGGATCTCCTGAAGTGGTCTGAACTAGTCAATTAATGAAACTGAACATATTTGTGAAACAGAAGCAAGCAATAGCTTAAGTTGGTGCTATTAGCTTATTCTTTAAAAAGATAACCCCAGAAAACATGTTTGTGAATCGTGGATCAGTGATTGTCTCAACTTTTTCGCCCCTTGAGGTTGCATCCCTGTGAGTTATAAACTTTAGAAAATGAATTCACTCTGTGTTGGTTGCATGGTGATTCGGCCTTAATACCATGGGATGTGAATTAATTTACATTAATTCAATGATCGGAGTCATCTTATAATGCGGTTACCACATGTAGTATGCGGAAAACACGGAATCTAGTCATAAAAATGGCAGCAATAAAAAGCAGAATGTCATGGATTATGACACATTTGGATGAAAATGAATGTTTGAATGTACAATTAATCAAATTAAAATTGTGATATGTTCTATAGTGATAATTAAAAAAAGTTAAAAAAAAGAAAAGAATTAAAAGTCTTATTTAATTTAATAAATAAATAATCTGCAAGCGATGCACGCTTTAAAAAGAATGCGTTGTTGGATGTGTAAAATGTCGTGGAAATGTCCTTGAAAATTGTGGATTGAAAAGAGTGGGAACCCTGAGTATGTATGTGGTTCTCAGATAAACGACTCCAAAAATATGTGCAGGCTGTTGGAGATCCTGGAGTTTGGTGCTCACATGGGCTCATCATTTGTATTGAACACCCTGTCAGACCAAGTCAGACAAACAGTGGGCAGATGAGAAGGATTTATGTGAGGGTGTCATAGAAATGGAAGAGAGACACTTTATATGTGAATCTCATTTCTTAGCATTGTGGTCACTCCTGGCCTAAAGCACTAAGCTTTGTGGCCCTCAGTCTCATTACAAAACCATAACAGAAAGCTAAAGGTCATAACAATGGTTTTGTGGCAAATGAATCCCTTTTGATAGTGCTGTTAGCATTTTTACTCCAGAATACATTTGTATATCCTTATTAAAGGATAGTCAGAACATAGGGATTTCATTAAGTTGAAGGCATCCTGTTCTCAATATCTAAGAAAATGGATGATAGTTATAAAGGTGTGGGGATTTTGGGTACTTTCATTTTCAGTCCAATTAGTGATGTCTAAAAATTCTCCTATGTTTATACTGACCTCTGGTGGCAGAGATCTGAGCAGCTTTTCTAAAACGTAAGTACTTTCCAGGGGTCAACATTTCTGTGTATAGAACCAGCGCTAGGGGTGGGCTACCAGGGCTAAAACCCTGAATGTTTTCAGTAAAACTCTGAAATTTTGATCGTCTTGTAATGATGCCAATAATATCAGTGCTTCAGTAGAAAATTGATTCTAAATATAAATACATTTTTAAGGTGCACTCAGTAATTTTTTCCCCATTAAAAAGTTTTACTCCTAAAGAAGTGGATTTTAATTTTGAATGATGCTAAATCTACACCACTAGGATGTCCAAGATGACACTAGCAAAACGTTACTGAGTGCACCTTTAATATTAGGAAATATACAGTATAAGTTAATTGTACCAGCCTTTCTACAGTATCAATATTACCAAATACAGACTGAATTCAGTACCCACATGCTGTTTTGTTGGTGGCTGGTATGGTAAGTATGCAGGAAGAGCGCTTGTGGCTGTACGTGAACGGCTTAGTGAGTAATTGGAAACTTTGAGTTGGTCCATCCAGATACAGTAAGTACCAGCTATTTAGATATATAACCCAGAAAACAAAGCTTTAAGTCACAAGCATTTGCAAAACTCTTTTATTAAAAAATAATGCAATGAAACTTGCAAACTTTGGCAAATCTAGAAAACAAACTATTTTTGTAATCTTTTAGCCTATATACAGCCTGCTATCTTCTAAACTAACTTTAAACACCAGACAAATCAATAATAGGCCATTAAACTGTCAATAGTAGACAATGTGCATTGAACAATGGATAGACAAAAGGGACAAAAATAATGTTTTTTAAATGACATTTTAAAGTACGCAATTTCTGATCTTTGAGCGTATATGAGGCTTTGAGCATATATTTAGTTGCTGTAATGTTTGAATATTTACTGTATAAGTGACACCTAAACTTGTATTACCATATTCCAATATTTCATCAAAGAATGGCCCCATACGTACAAAGAGAGGTCAGCACTAAGCCCCAAATATCCACTGACCCTAGATAAAACTATTCTAGATAAACTAGAATAAAACTCATCACCTTCCAGCAGGATCTGATGGTTTGAGCTAGAATTGCAACGTGTTTTAAACCTAATTTTTAGACTTTTATGACCAATTTTTGTGTGAAATAAATAGTGTTCACAAATGTTCAGCATTAGATTGTGAGATCCATTAGTCACTGATGCCCTACTCGCTCAGGAGAAAATGGCATGTAATTGTGCTTATACCCTCTCCCCACCGTGCTAAATGCTCTGTAGAGAAATTAGCTAATTTCTAGAGAGTGTAATTATGCTAATGAAGAAAGTTTGTGCATGATATCTTTAGCCCACTGTTATTTCTCCATTTATCATCTATTCAGTGGAGGTGTGCTGCTACAGTTAGCTTGTTTTGGCAGTTTGCTAAACATATCGACTGGGCACTTGAGAGAATCAGGCAATGTGTTGCTCTAATTGTCTTGCTCCTCTGGGGGAAAAAAAAAGATTGCAGTTTCACTGAACTGCGTTTCACTTTTATTAGAGCTCAGCTCCAGGGAAACTGAGGAAGAGTTTTACATTTTCTATTTTTGTTTTATTATTATTATTTATTTTTTTACAACATTTATTTATTTATTCTTTACTGTGGAGAATTGCTTAGCTCTTTATCTTTTAACTAGTAGATATACACAGCTGCAGTGTCATCTCTCTACCACAAGATGGACATCATAGTTGGAAGTACGGGTTTTTCCTCTCCTTTTATTTGCACTGATGTGAAGTAAAATGAACCCAAGTGCATTTGCTGACAGAGACGATCAATAGAGCATCCCAGTTTATTTACTAAGGGTTACAAAAATATTACATGGAAAATTAAATAAAACAATACCTTTAAAACTGTTGCCGACTTAATGTCTCCCTTTATTTGAGGATAATAGACTCGCTAAAATATTCTTTTGAAAAATAAACCAATAAATAATAGTAGTCTCACTTGAAAAGGCACAAAATTTTGATTTTATAAAAACATACAGTATATGGAGCAAGCATAGAGCCAACCAAATTTTAAAACTCTTCAAATAAAGTTTTTGAAGAAACCCCTGTTTTTTTAGCCACATTTTGTTGTCTTTTGGTTGGTTAATAAAACAACATACTAGAAAACACTTTACCCAAGACACAACCACTTTCGTATGCCAGAGCAACAAAGAAAAAACATCTTACAAATCTGGAGGGGTTGTGCGGGGGATGGCACTCTCAAACTGGATGCCGACCGTATGGCAAATCTGAGACACCCTATCTTTCTCTAGAGCCCCAGATGACATGAGAGCTGTGAATTCTTCTAGTATGGTTTTTTGCTTTGGCTGACAATAAAAACATGAGAAATGTGTACATTTTAGAGGTTACCCAAGTGTTGAAGATGTTGAAAGGCCCAGCATACTCTTTTCTGTAACTCTGTTCTGACTAAGAAAGCTTGTTGAGAATCAAGTTCTAAAAGCTTGTCTGATACACCAGTTTTGAAGTGGCAGGGCCGCAAACTGGCTGGTTGTGATATCATCACAACACTATTCCACAGTCAATATGCAGATTGGGAGAGTGCATGACACTCAAAGCGCTTTGCTCTTGGCTTTCTTCTGGGAAAGCTGATGTCGTTCTCCTCTCCTCCCTACAGTATATCTCAAGACCAGAATACAGACCACAGAGAATATGGGGTTGATTGCTGCCACCTTGAGCCCCAGTCTCCCCTATTCTCAGGAATATAATTTTAACGCTGCCAGAAGCACATATTTTACTGTCAGCCGAAGTTCATGTGAGGTGTGGTCTAAAAGTGGTGGGCTTGGATTCTCAGCCCCTGGTCTGATATCTTTGTTTACAGTACGTCGCTCACTCTGTTGGAGCATTATGCTTTTTTCCAGTGTTTTTAACTTGGCCTACGTCTTGAAGAGGGCAATATAGCATTATTTATTTACACACAATATATATATATATATATATATATATATAGAGAGAGAGAGAGAGAGAGAGAGAGCTGGCAGCCATATCACCCTGCAGCTTTGCCTGGTTACTCACTGAAGCTAAGCAGGGTTAAGCCAGGCTTGTCTTGATGGGAGATCTCCTGAGACAAACTGAGGTTGTTGCCAGAAGAGGTGTTGTTGATGCCAGCAGGGGGTGATCACCCTGCAGTCTGTGTGGGTTCCAATGCCCTGTAAAATGGCACTGTCCTTTGGATGAGATGGTTAAACTGAGGTCCTGACTTTCTGTGGTCATTAAAAAGCCCGTAACACCTCTCATAAAGAGTTGGATTGTATCCGGATCTAATACTCTGTGGAGAGAAAATATAAAGAGAAAAGGCTGCGGCTGATGCGGCCTTCTCCCATGCTAGTTACATCGCCAATAAGTGCCCAATATAGATGGGGACTCCTTCAATACTGTTTAAAAAGCATCTCAGGGTGATACCTCAAGAAGCTGGTTGAGAAAATGTCAAGAGTACATGTCTGCAAATTCTAGGCACTTTGAAGGTGCTGAAATATAACACAGTGTGGATTTATTTTGGATTTTGTTTAGTTACAACATAATTCCCATTGTTCCATTTATGTTATTCCATAGTGTTGATGACTTTACTATTATCCTAAAATGTGAAGAAAAAATATATAAAAAAGTTTGATTCAAAGGTTTTGACCGGTATGTTGTGTGTGTTTATATATATATATATATATATATATATATATATATATACTTTTTCACAATACATGGTTAACCAATTAACAGTTTTTAATTTTTTTTGGTAGAATTTGTACATTCTTTTTCTGTTAAAATTACAAACATAATTTACAATGTACGTACATACCGTACATCAACCTTGGAATGGCTTACTTATAGTTGTCTCTGCACATTAAACTAGGATAGGACAAAGTTGACATTTTAACATCGAAAACATGATACACTTCACCTTTTAAGAGATCCAGCTCAGACATCTTGCACGGTTCAGCTCAAAGTCATCCTACTGTATATCATGGCAAGTGGCGTAATTTTGTGACAAGACCCGTCAAGTTGCGGGGTTATCATTTTTATCTGTTGCACTTCAGTCCCCCAGTTCATGCTAACTCTTGGTATTTTATAGATGTGGTCTTATCGTGGGGGATTAAGCGATCAGGGCACTGCTTTTGTCTGTGATGTCATGGCTGCCTAACTTGGCAGCAGCTAATACACTCCGCTCTTGACGCCAAGTACTCTCTCCAAGATGTGGAGACACAACAGTTGCCCTGGCAACAGAGTAAACAAATAATAGAGATGCATCATTGTACCCAGTATGTACTCTGTTTTTTCAGATATGCTGGGTTGTTAATGATGGAACATGCACAGGGATGTGGTGTAAATTACAGTAATCCTAAATATTTCACATCAAGGAGGCTTGGCAGGAGGACTGTGGAAGCTGTGTGGTATCTATGATGCTTTGATAAGAGAAAAAATGAGCCTCAGGGAAAATTATTGCTAATTTTACCACACATACAGATGTATGACCTAATCAGGGGAAATGAACAGTTGTGCCAAGACGCTGCAAGCCGCAACCAAAGATTGATTCTAAAGGCCACAGTAAGCCATTTATTAAAACTGAGAAAGTCCAGTGAGGGTATGATGTAACCCACAGAGCCTCAGCGGCCTTACAGTCAAGCAAAATCCTGAAAATATGATGCATTTGCAGGAAATAACACTTAAAGGGCAACAAACATGTCTTCAAAAAGCAGAATCTATCTAAAGTATATCTACTGTACAGTAAATCTTCAAAGAATCTTCAGAACAAATGTCATGTTTGAGTCCAGAATTGACGTCATGGAAATGAATAGTCTGTTTTTTTAATCCCGCGATAATTTTTCTTTGCAGACAATGCCCTTGTCTGTCCTATCAGAGTGTTTGCGTATGTTTGAGTTCCTCAGTTTGTTTCTTGGGTTCCTGGTTTTATCTGCCATGTTGTGATATCTGGAACATCACCCGTTCTATCAACAGTCAAGCATTTTTGCATTCAAGCGTAGCTTTTGTTCTAGAGATGATGTAGATGCAGTTGGTGTGTATAAATATATGTAAGGTCTGTTAAATTTGCTGTATGAGATCTTTACTTTTTAATCTGTTTGTTATCATCAGGAAATGTTGAATCTGATTACCAAGATGCTTAAAAGACCGTTATCTGTTTGTAATCACATTTTCCCTTCAATGTAACAACAAAGAACTGACCTTATCCTTGAACGTATCGGTTGTATTAAACTGACCATCAGGTGGCAGCATTGTGTATATATATGCTAGGGATCATCCAAATCTCACATTTATAATATTGCAGAAACACACACCAGAATGTCCTTCACGTTCTTTGTTCTTGTTACTTTAGGGCTGTGATCTTTAATAGATTTAATATTTGTTCCTTTATATGTTAAATGAATGTGCTCAGCAATTGGTCAAAAGCTATTTTGTTAACAAGTCTTTGACTTTGACTAAACATTGTAATAGCAGTTTTACGACAAGTTGGTGATAAGTTTGCTTTGTCTCCATTTATGCTTCAATTAGTTTCAGTCTTTTGGTCTAAATTATGTATTAGTTTGTGTGATTAATTTGTAAATAAAGATGTGGGATTTTGTTTCCATTGTTAATGACACACCATTAAGTTGTCACCAAAAACCTCTTTTTTGTGCAATATAACAGATTTTTATAACAATTGCCATAATACATTTAATTAAGTCATCTACACAAGTCATAAAAAGTAAAGCTGCATCCAAATTCGTGTACTGTCAGAATAGTTTTGAGTAGTATTCAGGTGAATAGTATAAATACATTGACCCAAAAAAGTACCGTGACCCAAATATAAGACATAGTAACAACAACCATGAAAATGATTTACTCTGGTTTTGTTAAACATGTACTGTACAATTTAAGCAGAAGGAACAGTTTTCATGGTATATAAAGCACTTTCATTTAAAAAGAGCCAAACGACCTACAGTTCTCCACCATTTATTTTTATTCAGTGTTTTAAATCTCAAGTGTCCAGAGCTCTTGTGGGATTATCGGATAGTACAGTGTCCATTGGATGCACACTACATCTTGCTGGATGTAGTAGGGCATATGGTATTTCTCGCCTACTATTTCATAAATTCTGACGATTCGGACATACTACTCAATTGAAAAACAGATTTTTGCTTACTATATTGAGGGGAAATACATATATTTGGATGCGGAGAGAGATATTGTCTTTTACAATATAATATAATTCAATAGTAATTGTCATTACACATTCACTGATTAAGTCATCTTCACAACAAGATATAAAAGAGTAAAAGAGTGTCTGCTGTCTGAACTATTAGTGCCTCAGATTCCTCAGCTACCTCATCGACCTCGGCGTCAAGTTTAACTCCACTTAAACCCATCTTTCATTAAATGTAGATATAAACTTTGAAAGATCACTCAGAATCTCTAGACACGACAGACGTGAATTTTTGCTGCATGGGAGGCTAATGTATTTTTAGAGAACGAAAGGGGCAAGTGGAGCTGTAATTATAAACGTTGTTAAAATATTGTTTTCATTTCAAAGCAAAACAAAACTGCTTTTCCCACTCACTTCAAAGCGGTGTAAGTGAGGACTAAACCACAGGGCTGGAACGTAGCATTTTAGTCTTAATGAAACACAAATGCGAAAAGTGTGCAAAGTCTGAGGTGGTTGAGTCGGAACGTCTAGAGCATCTCTGCAGCAATAATAGAGTGAAATCTGTCAATTACCCGGCTCAGATAATTACGAGCTAGAGATGGAACATAAACCCATAAAGAACTTTGAAGTAATTCAGGCAACGTCATGTCTGTCTGCATAGTCTCTGTCTATGATCATTTAAGTTGGTATGGCTATGTGATTATGAAATTACACCTAAAATTTGAAGAAAAAATACATTTACAACTTCATGTAACAGTGAAAGAACTTTGAAAGTTGAAGTGTGTAGTTTTTACGATGTTGAAATACTTTCTCCTATTGCAGCTCAAAATTCAGAGACAACTTTAAGACACTTGTAGGTTGATTGCCTGAAAAATTGAAACATTGTGACTCTGTGGCATTATCAAAACATTGCAAACAACTGTTTGAACATCCTGAAAAGCCCGACATTGAAACATTGGCTCAACCAATGGCATGAGTTTGGGGTTGGGGGGGGGGGGGGGGAACTATCTGTTTGCTGGCCAATGAGAGATAGGTAAAGCCCAAAGTATACTTCGATTTTGACAGTCGAACATGAGCCTGTCAAAGTATAAACCAAATAACTGTCACTCAATTCAGACACAAGTTTTACAATTGCAGGTGTCTCCAGACGTCCTCACACATGAGCTCTTGAGGTACACATCCACTGTTGTTGTTCTTACCTTTGTCTCCTGATGTTTAGCGCCGACTACTTCAAGCGTTTCTTAGTGACAACAACAGCTTAACTGTGAGTTGCCACCTTGTGGACACACTAATTAGTGCAAATAATTCAAGCACATGCGCATTCTTGGTGTTCAAAGACGCGTGGTTAGAAAAATCGGGCTGTGCGTGTTCAGTGCTCGTGCACTCTGCTGGTGACGAGATTTGATTTGCGTTGTGCATCCTGTATGTAGATGACTACTTTGGGCTTAAGTGTTTGAGAAATCTGTTTGAAAACCGTTCATTTTGCAGTTCTGTTTGGTGCAGCAGAAATTACACACTTAGTTGCTTCATGTTCACCGCAGTGGCTGCATAGATTTACCATACCGGAGACTGTTATTTTGTACAACATGGAAACCTTGTCCTAAACAGTGCGCGCACACACTCACTCTGGCCTAGTGCTTCAGTTAGTGTGAGTGATTACAGGCAGAAATTCCTTGTCATCACTCCAGTCTTTGTTTGGATAATTCTTGCCACCTCACACCAGGAACTCAGCATCCCCAGCAGTTGATTTATTTCACACTGAAGGCATGCAGTGGCAATACAGTGATGCATGACTGCTACAAACGCACATACATACATCCGCATATGGAGACGCCATGCTCAGGAGCTTGTTTTGTCTAGATGTGTGCAGCCTCTGGTATTTCTCCTTTCCAGTCTTATTAAAAAGTTCTACAATATATAAAGGCAGCGGTTGTAAGGTGTGTCTGTGTGAAATTAGGTATTCACTGATCTATAAGAGATTAGAATAAACAAATATCTTAATTACTTTTGTAGTGTGACAAAACATACAGTGTGATTCTAACAATAGTCTTAGAAAGTTGTCAATGAAAAACAATGCTAAATGAAAATGCAGCAAACCATATACAGTAATTATATATAATTCAAACAGCAAAAAAAGGCTTATCAGCTTTTAAATGGGAGAAGAAAATGCTATCTTATTCTTTTGTTGTTGATGTATAAGGCTATTTTTCCAATCAAACTATAGTATTTTGGCACAAATTTACCTGTTATTTGGTAATTTTACTAATACTAAAACATTATTCTGCCCAGTGTTTGTTCCATGTGTTAGGCTGGTAAATCACTGCACAAAGACAGTTGAGAGCCACTGTTTATTTCACTATAGGGCCCCTTAGGTTAGGTTTAGGGTTGGGGTTTGGGTTAGGGTGGACAGTTAATAAATTATGCATTCCTGTTGACTGTATTACATCATATGCAACTAAAAACAACACTATGGATATTTCACTCAGAAACTCCAGCTCACACATACCCATAAGTTCAACAAAAACTTCCAGCTTGTGGCAGCAGTTTGAATTTCTGTTTGCACAGACCGATTTCAGCTGAAGAATTTTCGACCTATACCATTGCCAAATTCATATTGAGATCAGTCTGTTTTTTTCATGGAGCCTGAGCATTTTGTTGCAGCGATGGGTAGCCAAGATAATAACCGCATGTTTTTCCACCTTCTCCAACTGTTTATTGGATTTAAAAAACATCAGACTAAATTGAGTCCATTGATAACAAGATTGTTTTCAAATCTTTGCCTCCTCCTTTATCTTACTTTGTCAACACTCCCTAAATTCTCAGATAAGTCTTCAGCAAATCACTGTTGAAGTTTGTGTCTTCATGTCATGTCTTTTTTGCAGCTTGCTGGATCTGCTGTCCTGGCACATTTATAAAAGAATGGCAGTGTTTAAAGAGCCTGTAGACACCTTTGTTTCCCTCCATGTCTGTTCTTTCCAAATGAGCTAGAAGAAAAGCCCACTCTGCAGTCTCTCGCTTTACTATGGCTGGAGTTCAGAACCCTGTCAGGTCGTTGAAGAACTATTCCAAGTCTTAAAGTCCACTTCTGGCCCAGACTTCAGGGCATTTGTGAAACAAGCAGCTTAGAAAAAATATTTTTCATAAAATAAAAAAATTGCCAAATCTCTGTAGGAAAAAACTTGTAGAAAGGACTCCCAATTAATTAGGATGAGCACAGTCGGTTCCTTGCACACTGGTCCTATCATGGAAAAGTGCTCAGGATTGAAAATACCAGCCAATTCTTTTTATTTTTTCCATTAAAGTCAGGTGGCATAATCTATTGATACTGTTTCAAGGGGGAATCAGTAACTGGAATACAGATTTAACTTAAAAGGTTCAGTTTAATGGGAAGACACCATGGTGGATCTTTATGTCGCAGGCTTACTGTATAACAGCATAACAAAAGCAAATTCTTCTGTAGAGACTCTCCTTTTTTTTCTCCCTGCCGAGGACTGTAACTTCTTTGGCAGTTACCTGCTTAGAATTGAATCACATTTAAAACAGACCAAATATGGCTCTAAAATTTTATCTAGTATATGCACACCTATATCAAAAGTATATTTCACCCAAAAATAAAAATTCTGTCATAATATACCCACTCTTATCTCATACCAAACCCATATGGATCCAAAGCCTCTTATGCGGAGCACAAAAGAAAAAAGAAAAAGGTCTTTTCTTTTCAATACAATGGCAATTAATAGTGTCTTTAAAGCATAAAAAAGGACCATTCGTCTTGTGCTGCATATTCCAAATCTTCAGAAGGCTCTTGAATCATGATATCTTTAGCCTTTTTGCAAGTGCTTTGAGAGAAGCACATTTGTGCAAGAATTTGCATTGTTTATTGCTCAAACATTTGTAATTTTTAGTGAACTTTTCCTTTAATCTTTCCTACAAACTAAACCCACTCTTTGTGTTGGGCTACTACATCTTAAACATGGATTTTTTTGGTACCCAAATATACACACCGAACACTTTATTAGGAACACTATGGTTCTAATAAGATGCCCAATGTAGTTTTCTGGTGTTGTAGCCACAATTGTACAGAGTGGTTATCTGAGTTACCATAGCCTTTCTGTCAGCTCAAACCAGTCTGGCCATTCTCTGTTGACCTCTCTCATCAACAAGGCGTTTCCGTCCGCAGAACTGCCGCTCACTGGATGTTTTTGTTTTTGGCAACATTCTGAGTAAAATCTAGAGACTGTTGTATGTGAAAATCCCAGGAGATCAGCAGTTACAAAAATACTCAAATCAGCCCATCTGGCACCAACAATTATGCCACGGTCGAAATCAATGAGATCTAATTTTTTTCTCCATTCTGATGGTTGATGTGAATATTAATTGAAGCTTCGTATCTGCATCAATTTATGCATTGCATTGCATCCACATGATTGGCTGATTAGTTAATTGCATGAATAAGTAAGTGTTTAGGTTTTCCTGATAAAGGGCTCTGTGTTTATTAAAATCAACAAATATGGGAGGTTGGTATAGCCAGACTCTTTTATCACACTATGAGTAATTTTATATACATGGTAACAGTGCATATCATGATATATGATTACATGTTGCTGTTTAATAATAACCCTGTCACACTGCCTCTTTCATTGAAAAAAGTCTCCCCCTTTTGTTTTCCCTTAATACAATTTAAATTGGCCATATTGTCCCTGCCAACTTCATGGAAGTGGAGGCAATATATGTCTACCATTAAATCTTGCCATATTGCCAAGCTGTCAGGTAGTAAGTTACCCCCCTCAGCATTGAACCACAGCTGAACCACACACCCTGCAGCACAGTTAGGAATGAGACACTTTCCCATGGAGGACAGCTGTGTTCTCATGTACAATGCGTGTGAATGAATTTGCCCCTGGCTCTCTCTCTCTCAGCTCAGCTGGATCAGACCTGCAATGATGAATGAGGCATGTAATATCACCAAACTCTCTGGTATTTCACGAACAAGGCAGTGTCCACATTCCTGTGCCAAGTGGACCTCCCTTCCTTGCAGACACACAAACACATCGTGCTACGCAAAGCCTGTGGTTGCTGTCTGACACAAAAGATGTGCAGAACTACATATTATAATATGGGTTGCAGAAATTCTAAATTCTGATTGCAAGAGCTACATTTGAAGTAATTGTTAAATTACTATAAACGCAAAACAGTGGTCGCACCGGTGACCGCACATGTATATAAATGCGCCAAGTTCCTACATTGCTTGGACAACCGTAAAATCCTACATTTAGGATATTGAACTGTTTCACTTTGTGCAAAATGTTTTTATTCTGGTTGTTATTGATGCATTTATCTGTCATTTATCATATTGTTGTTACCCGAATGTGGAGTCTGTACATCACAGTGATTTTACCTTGTGTGAAGGAGTTTTAGGCACTTCATGACCCATGATCAAATCACCTCAACGCACAACGTCTTATTGTGGCCTACAATTAACAATTGTTCACCTAATTAACAGAGTTGTGTTTGGGGGCTTTTATTTGCAACTGTTAAGTTGTTTCCCACATGGCCCCTTTCCAAATTTGCTGCTTAAACAACCTCAAGGCAAATGAGAGATTCCAGTGTAAAGTGAGTAGCATAAGAGTTTCTTATGGGGGAACTGTCCAAGCCTAATACCTGCCATTAGTTACACTTTCTTGTCTCACAAGGTGGCTCACACCCAGTCCGCTGGTTATGCAGTATCAGCGTGTGTGTTACAGTTTGTACAATATAACATCTATGGCCACAGGCACGGGTGTGAAACACTGACCACTCGGAACACGGCTCACTTTACTCCGCTGATTCTCATTTTGCACATTCTTGCTGGATCATGATGTTTATGACATGAGAACATAACACACTGTGAGAAAAATGTCTCTTTTGTTTATACTTGTCAAATGGCCATTCTGGAAGACTCTGGCTCTGAAATTGCTGGTTTAAGTTGCTACAAATCATTAAAACATTTGTTACATTTCAGCTTGCTGTTAGGCTACTACATCTAAAACATGGATGTTTTTTGTTTTCATACATATTTAATTTTTGATCATTATTATTTTATTTTGTTATATTAAAAATCTAAGCTGGTTTGTTGGCCTTACCTGGTCTCCCACCCTTGTCAAGATGGTCTGATTGTGTTTTGAGCACTTATAATAAAAAATAAAATAAAAACAAAACAGACCTTAGCAAACCAGCTTGGTTCAGGGTTTTTTCTTTCTTTTCTTTTTTCAGAAGGGTACAAAGTTGCACCATACATAGAATTATCTTTGATTGCTATGTTTCTTGGCAACCATAAAAACCTATAATTAGGCTAATATTTTAACTGTGTTATTTGGCAGAGGAGCAGTTTGTTGTGATTCAGCTTTAACCCAGAGGCTCTGTTGCATGTTGGAGAGCTGTGCTGTAGTGGAACAGCTGTAGTGTAAAGAGAAGCACAAGGCCACTGATCTCTCTGTTCTCTGCACCTGTTAGCTGGGTGCAGGTGACCATGCTGTGAGCATATGCTGTGAGGGTGTCATCATTGACCTTTGAGAGTATGGAGTTGCCCATCTCACTGCTGTTAGATGTGTTTATCTCTCTTCATGTATTTTCTATCAGTATGTTTATCAGTAATCAGGGAGTAATGCTGGAATCACTGCCTTTGTGAGAGATTTGATGGGTTTGGAAAGGATGTGTTGTGCCTTGTTGGTTCTTTTCAGCTTTGGAGGTCTTTTTGAGATCAACTTTGTGGTCTAACATGGCCTGACCTTTATAGTGTGAAATATTGATATTAACCCAGTCTAACCGTAACCTTGCTAGATCAAGCCACAAATTCAAGGCCAAAATCAAACCCTTAGGGCATCTGCTTTTCAGTGTTCCACAGTATACCTGATTAGAACGCATCTTCTTCTTTCAGTGTTCTGTGAACGGAGAACAAAGTACTTTGCAATACTTTAGCTAGTATCTCACTGTAATATATTTTTACGGTATTATGCAACCATATTGTTTTTACTGACATCTGTTCTCCCTGCTGGAGAAACCCGGCCATTCTGTATGGAGGCCCAAACCTGCAAAAATAATAAATAAATAAATGTAATAATAAAAAAAATAACTAAAGGAATAAATGCCTTGATAAAACAAATATAATTAGTTTTTAATTAAATTAGTCCTGAATTTATTATTGTATGACTTTATTCCTTTATTATTTTCTATATTTATTTATTTTATTTTTTTTGCATTGTTTTTTATTTTTTTATTTATGTGTTCATTTATTTTTTATATTTATGTATTCCCACATATATTTATTTCCATATTTATATATTCCCATATATATTTATTTATTTATTTATACATGTATTTATTTTAACATTTCTGTGTCCAACATGGAAATGAGGGAGGCGGTCCTTGTGGAGCTCCAGCACATCATTGGTTGAGAGCTCAATAGTACTTATTGAAAGCAAATAAGATGGACGTTACACCTTAGCACCCTCTGACTTGAGAACAGATTTAGAATATGCAGGGAAACATTTTGCAGAGAGTCTAACAATCCAGGATGTGCTTTGACATTCATACCGGCCTACAGCTCTCCTAAACCATCAATAAGCACCTCTACTCTAAATGAAACATAGTCATTTGATGCATATTATTGATTTGCAGACATCAAAATATGAAGTTATATACACATATACACATAATTATCATACAAGAGACAGAAATGTAAGAATAAATATAAAAATAAATACATGTGGGAATATTTAAATATGGAAATAAATACAGGTGGGAATAAATAAATATAAATATATATGAATGCATAAATAAATAATAATAATAAAAAAATGAAAGAATAAAACATTTTTAAAATAAAAAGAGAAAGTAATAAATAAAGGAAAAAAAGTCTACAAAAATAAATTCAGGAATAACTTGCATTAAAAACTAATTATATTTCTTTTATCAAGACATTTATTCCTTTATTTATTTTCTTATTATTACATTTATGTATTTATTATTTTTGCAGGTTTTGTCCTCCGTAATTGTTTTGAAACATTGTTAATCAGCTCAAAAATGTCCCCATCAGCTAAGCTAAGGTGTTTTTTTCCAGCTTTAACCTGGTTGACCATGACCCAATCGACTAGTAAATCATCTGATCAACCTAAACCAGTATGGACCAGCTAATGACAATAAATGACCTCCTTCTCCCTGCTAGAAAACATGTAAAATCATGCAGCTGCCATCAAAAACTGTAAATCTGTATTCTTGCTGCATTTTCCAGCAAGGCTTTGACTAAATGATACACTTAAAGATTTAGTTCACTCAAAATAAAACATAACAAATCTGGCATCATGTACTCATCGTCATTTTTCCCCCTTTTTGTACAACAAACAATAATTTAAGAAGCTCCTCTTATATTCAATGTGAGTGGATGGGGTTGATCCCAAAAACATCATAAAAGCCTCATAAAAGTCTTTGACTTTGTGTATTCAGGTTTTCTATAGCTTATGATGTGTATGAGGAATAGACTGAAATTTGTGTTGTTATTACTGAAAATCTTGCTTGATGTCTGTAGAAACCACTCACTTTCATTGTTGGAAAGCTTGGATATTCTGCTTTAAAAAATATTTGGTGTTCCTCGGAAGAAAGAAAATCATGCAGGTTTGGAATGACAAGAGTGTGACTAAATTATTACAGAATTTTCATTTTTAGGTGAACTATTCCTTTCATCAACAGATTTTAATATGTGCTTCTATCTCTCTCTCTCCATCTTTCTCTCTCTCTCTCTCTCTCTCTCTTTCTCTTTCTCTCAGAGGATCTAGATGACCTACGAATGGAGGGGGTCACTGGCCTGGTGCCGTCTGGTAGTAAGTTCAGCCAAGGCCGCAGCTCTTACTGTTCAGAACCCCAGGCCAAAGTCACTCTCAACATCTGCTCAAGGTGTGCAAGGTAAATATATACACAATGACCAACCAGCCCTGCTCTTCTCAATGACTTTATTCTGACCAATAAAGTCACCCATCAGTGTGTGAGCATTGCCACTTTGACAAGCCTCTATTCAGCAAGTCAAGCGCACAGAAGTACACACAATGTGAACAATGAACAATCATCGGGCCCACACTAGAATGCACAGCCATATATCTTCATCAAGACACAAGTCACTTATCCTGACCTCTGTTTACTGAGAGGCCTGCAACAGAAACACTTTCAACCGGATATGAGGTTCACACATTGCATTCCAACAATCTATAGTGAAACCTTTGAGAGTTAAAGGTGAATGACTACATGCTGATGCAATGAAGAGCACTCATATCATTTAGGTCACTAAGTGTGGACTCATCTAAAAGGAATAGTTAAAGATAATTCTCTCATCATTTACTCACCCTTTTGCTTTCTCAAACTCGTATGACTTACTTTTTTCTGTGGAACACAAATTAAGATATTTCGGAGATGTGATGTGAATACAGTATATCCATTCAATGCAAGTGACTGGGATCCAACACTTCCAAGCTCCAAAAAGGACGTAAAGGCAGCATAAAGGTAATCCATACGATTAATGTGGTTTCTCCTGTCTCCTGAAGAAATATGATCGGTTTTGGGTGAAAAACAGATACAAATATAACCCCCTTTTTACTATAAATCTTGACATTGCAATCCTCTGCATTTGGCACATGCACAGAGCCTGTAAATTGACAAAGCGCTTTACTCTTATGGTCCTTTTTGGAGCTAAGAAATGTTGGACCCCATTTTTTCACATTATACAGGTATTTCCATCAAAATATCTGATGGAACAGAAGAAAATCATATGATTTTGAGATGGCATTAGGTTGAGTAAATGATGAGAGAATACAAATTTTTGTGTGAACTATTCCTTTGAGCCTACGTACCTGGATTTTTCTTCAATTAACGGCACTGTTATGTCCCAGGGGTTCATTTTTTATAGAAACGCTTTTGGTTTTGTTTTTGTTTAATGAAGATCACATTACAGAGTTAGTTAACCATTTTTATGCCATACAATGAAAGTGAATGGGGAATGAGGCTAAAATGCTGCCTAACATCTCCTTTTTGCATAGGTTTATTAGAACAGGAGACAATGTAAATGATGTCAGTATTTTCATTTTTGACCAAACTGTCCCTTTAAAATTGTCTTGGAAACTATTTAACCAAGCCAACAGCACTGATTTTTGCTAACTGTCAAATGTCTTTTATGTGTAAAAATGTATTGTTATACTTTTGTTTAAAAGATAAACCTGTCATAAAATATTAATTATATAAGCAATACTGAATATTTAGAAAACTTTGATTTAAAACAGAAAATTAACCATTTCATTATTTAAATATAATATAAATATAACATGATAACATGATTTTTTTTTCCACCTACGAATGAAAGAACACTTATCTTAAGAGCATTCCATAATTCTGCTTGTTTTCACAAGACCCACAAACACTGATAGTCTTCATTATCACTTGTTTTCTCTTTTCATTTCCTGCTTTGTTGTTTGTGGCACGGCAAAGCGATCAAATTTCGCACTGTTGGCTGAGATATGGAGACTCGTGTCTGATACCAGCTCTGATTAGACAGAATCTGTTGGGTCAGATGGCTGCCACACTCCAATATTTTCCCACATCTGTTTTGTTTGGCACTTTCTTTTGTGCTTTTCATTTCTGCCTCTTATCAAATTCACAGCGGACACATTAGACATTCTTCACAGTCTACAAGATGCCAAACGCATCCTCTCAATGTTGGTTTGCTTAACGTTTATCTCATGATCACCATTTGTTTGCTGACTGTTTATCACATCAATGTGGAAGTTCATTTGTTTATGGTATGTCACGGGTTAAACAGATATCTTTTTCTCCACCACACCTCATCTAACTCTGCTGAAAAAGCAAACAAACATCTTAAACCAGCCTAAGATGCTATGCTGATCTTCAGCCTGACCAGGCTGGTGCTCATTTGGTTTAGCTGGTATATATATATATATATATATATTGTTGGTTTTTAATATTTTTGCTGGTTTAAACTGGTCTAGGTGGTCTCCCAGCCTGTCCAAGCTAGAGCAAAAGTGCCCATATCCTCTGAAACCAGCAAATAGACCAGCTTGTCTGGCTGGAAGACCAGCAAAGATCAGAAAACCATATTAGACTGGTTTAAGCCACATTTTCTGCAGGGAAACTTCTCCAATGTGCCTATCCGTAGTTTTTGAATATGGTGATTTTAGGCATATTTCAGCATATTGGTGTGCATGTAAACACTTACTGTTGGCTATGCTTTGGCGAGTGCCTTGCCTTTAAAACTAATGGTTGGATATGAAAGAGGGGCGTTCATGCATATCACTCCCTGGAATCCTCTATGCACAATGGTACTAGCTTAATCAGACTAAGATGTTTTCACCCCTGGAAATGATGATCATGTTGTTTGGCAGAAAATCAATTGCTTGTCTCAAGAGAAGTAAAGAGCAAGATGCACTGCGGTGCTTTTCAACGTCAACACTCTTGCATGAAGTTCTCCTGAATGCTTCCATGTAAATGAATGCTTCCCTTGATACAGTAACCTACTGTCTGAGAGCCAGAAGATGAGCCCTTCTCAACTTACTCATCAGGCATTGGTAGTGAAAAGGCTAAACATGAGCAGAGTGAAGAGAGGACTCAAACTTTCCAATGTACACATACACGCCACTCTCTTTGCCTGTTAGTTTCTCAAACTGACCTTAAGTGTCTGTTTGGACACCTGGATCCACTTTAGTGTCATATTTGCCTTAAAGGGATAGTTCACTCCTTTATGACTTCTTTTCTCCATTGCATATAAAAGGAGATGTCACAATTCACCTTTCATTGTGTGGAAAAAGGTGCAATGAAAGTAAAGGCTAACATTGTGCCTAACATCTCCTTTTGTGTTCCACAGAGGAAAGAACATAATGAGGGTTTGTATATGATGACAGAATTTCCATTTTGGAGTGAATTATCCATTTTTGGTGCACTAACAGCAGCAGCCATAAAACTTAAATGAACAGTCCATCCAAAAATGAAAATACTGTCATAATTTGCTCACCCTCTTGCAATCCCAGATATGTATGACTTTCTTTTTTCTGCACAACATAAGTATATCTCAGCTCTGTAGGTCCATACCATGCAAAGAACGATGACCAAAACTTTGAAGCTCCAAAATGCACATAAATGCAGCATAACATGTATCCATAAGACTCCATTGCTTTAATCAGTGTCTTCTGAATCAATGTTATTGGTTTTGGATGAGAACATACCAAAATATAACCCCCTTTTCAAAATAAATCTTGACATCAATCAGTCTCGTTTGTGATCATGATTTCAAGCTTGATTACACTTCCTTGCACCATCTAGAGCATGCATCAAGCACTAGGAAGTGTAATCAAGCTTGAATTCATGATCATGGCTAGAGACGGCAATAGCAAGATGTTCAGTGAAAAAGGAGATACGTTTTGGTCTGTTTTCACCCAAAATCGATTATATAGCTTTAGATGATTTTGCATTGCACTGTATGAACCTACCGTGCTGAGAAGTTCTTCTAAAAATCCACATTTGTGTTCTGCAGAACAAAGAAAGTCACACACATCTGGGATGGCATGAGGGGGTGAGTAAATGATGAGAGGCCCACCTCTCACTCTCCACTTCTCTCTTGGTTTCAACCCCTGGGCATGTTTCTACTTGGAGGTCAGAAACATTTGTTATCTCAAGTGGTCAATGAGTGAAAAACACGGTACTTAACAGCACTCAGGAAAGTATTGGTATTAGATTAAATAAAAAAATTGCAACATTTTACCAAAACCTCAGTCTTCAATAATCTGACAATTGACCTTTTCTCCTTTTAGCTGTCGTCACCCTCTTATTTTTCAACCCCACCCTCCAACCACCTGTAAATTAGAGAACACTTTTCGCAATCCAATCAATCTCCAATTGATCAAATCAAGTCCCACCCTGTTGTACATTTTGTCCAGCATCTGGGAAATGAACCAACAAACTTGCCAGTGCTGACACCATGATCTGCCTTCTTAGCTACAGAAAAAAAAATCACATTATGGAAGTAAAAAGAATTGCAAATGCTGTTGATTTTAACATACATTGCTTATGAAAGCAGTTTTATTGATGTGTCAGTGACATAAAATATTATACAAATTCCAATAGACTGATGAAGATGTATACATGTTGAACATTTCTGGTTGCATGCCAATTTCTAAATCTTCAAAATATTGTTAATAGTCCTTTTAATGCAGTCCAGCTACTAATAGTAGTACAAAGTGAATTTGAGACAAGATAACTACGGATTAAACCTATTATCAAATGTGCACTTATGATTTGTTACAATATATGTTTTTAGCCTTACTAAATCTTCTTCAGGGATACATTAACCTATAGTGCAACACTGTTGTAAAAGGTCATGGGATTTATTTCCTTATCTGCTCGTGTCTGTCCTCTTCACTTGATGAATGAGGTGGCAGACTACAGCTACACATGCTTAGAAAATCAGTTCATCTGAAAGCAGCACAATCATGCTCCTATTTCATCTGCCTCCTAAATTGGCTACAGATATGACACTTCTCGCCAGATGGGGCTATGTGTGTCGAAATGTGTATCTGATCCAGTGCAGGACTGAACATAAAAGGCAAAACATCATAAAGCTTGTAATGTTTATAAGGCACAAAGTAACCACAAGGGTGCTGCAATGTTGTCACAAAGCAGTCATTACAGAAGATCTGAAAGAGTCTGCCTCACCTAAAGGCACCAGCACACTTACAGAGAAGTTCTTCTTCGTTCTTCATTCAGAGGTAAAAAGATGTTCAAAACAGCTGAGCAACGGCATACTCTTGCGAACATTCAGACACCAGCCATGCTGCAGGGGGAGGCGTTTTGGGGTACATCTAAATTTGAGGATGCTCAAGACTACATGTAAAAAAATCAACTAATATGACATTAAATTGTGTTATCAACAAAGATGCTGACTACCACTCCTGAAGTGACTCCAGCCAGGCTTTCTTAGCAACCAAATTGCCTGGTTGCTAGGGTGCATAGAGTCACATTGGTTACCTTCCTCGTGGCGGTGATATGGTGGTTCTCATTCTCAGTGGGGATTCCTTGGTGAATAGCGTGAGCCTCCACGTGCCAAGTCTCCATTGTAACGTGCTCAGAAAGCCACATAACAAGATGCGTGAGCTGACTGTCTCAGAGGTGGAGGCAACTGAAGTTCCTCCTCTGCCTCCCGGATCGAGGCGAGTAACTGTGTCACCACAAGGAATTAGAGAGCATAGGGAATTGAGCATGCCAAATTGGGTAGAAAAGTTGATAAAAAAATGTTTTAATAAAATAAAATGTGTTATCGATGACTTCACTAAAACACTAATATATGCCGATTACACATTGTTATTGTAATATATAATGACACTGATACTACTGCAAATATTGGTGTATAAAAGGGTGTTAATGGGCAGAATGCAGACGAAAGAATGATATCTGTGGGCAGATGTGTGAATGGCTTACTGCTGCAGATGGCACATGAGAAGCAGCATATCAAACAATAGAATAAACAGGCACTTAAGAGTATTTAAATTTTTTTTATTCCTTTTGTAAACTAATAAAAAAAGAAATTGCATGATATGGTCTTCGAAAATGTCTCAACACAATCACACAGATGTAGGTAAGTTTACACCAGCTCGCTAATAACTCTTCATGCCGGTGTGTTCATGTTGACTTATCTTGACTGACTGAATGGGAATTAGCTGTCAGCCACAAAGTAGGTAGAGCTCCAGGTCACATATACTGATAAAGTGGAGTGGACCAATGGCAGTAAGAATATATTTAGCAGTCGGTAGGAAGTTTTCCTAAAAGTTCGCCCTAGTCACACCTTTTTTCTTAATGATGTCACACCCATTCGTTCTTCGATTTTGTAGGAAGTATGCAGGGACCTTAATCATGTCTGGTTTGGTTAGTCTGTGGGAAAATCCTGTGGTCATTTGCACTGTATCTGTTCTGGCTATAAACTACTATGTGGTCCCTTGTTGACCACATAGTAGAATATTATCCTGCTTAAAGTATTTACGTTTACATAGGTTTTTATCAGTCTGCCTGGAAATAAAGTTTGTAGAGGTATGTCTGTAAAATAATCTAGAATTAATGCATTTGGGAATTTTTTTTTGTTGAGACTGGTGCATTTTTCTTTGAATGAGCTACCGCTATTATTGTGTATGAATTTTAGATTACTGTAGTAGATTTCCTCATATAGTGGAGTGGTGATGGTGTAGTGGTCTAAAGCACATAACTGGTAATCTGGTTCGATCCCCACAGTCACCACCATTGTGTCCTTGAGCAAGGCACTTAACTCCAGGTTGCTCTGGGGGGATTGTCCCTGTAATAAGGGCTCTGTATGTCGCTTTGGATAAAAGTGTCTGCCAAATGCATAAATGTAATTATAGGAATAAGAATTTAGCTGAATTGAGATGCATGTTATTCACAAACTCATACACATCTCCCACTAACTGCATCTTCATTTATTTAATATTTTGTTAGTTTTTTTTATAATACTTTCAGCTACAAATAAGAATAATTTCAGCTCCATTTTAACATGTTTAAATCCAGTCCACAGAATTCTGCAGATTTCTCATCAAGGACAATGCAGAGAATGCAGAAAAAGTCATCAAATTCAGTCTGGGAATGCTTATAGTTCATAAAAAAAAACTAACTAGCATATTGATCAGAAAATCCCGTCCTGTCTAAAAGTTGTCACATATACCATCATACGGCTAAATTTCGCAGGCGAAATACAATTTCAAAGTCTTGCACCTCTATGACATTCTGTTCTAACCAATGTTAAGTCAATGGGACCTTTCAGGAAGTTTTTTACCCCCTAGGGGTACACAGTACCCCCCACCCCTTTGAAAGTCATAGCACACGTGTCCTCAATATGCCAGTTGATTTGACACCTCATTCATGAATCTACGGCAACCGTTGCGGGACGAGTTAGGTGCCGAATTTTTGTACAGTTTTGTACTTCTTAGTGGTGCTTGCAAAGCAAAGCAAAACTATTATAATCTCACATACTTATTATTCTTCCATACACTTTTTTTGTCACCTAACTCGTCCCGCATAATTTTTCATAGACCCACAAATGAGGTGTCAAATCGACCGGCCTATTTCTGACACCTGTGCTATGACTTTTCTAAGGGATGGGGCTGCCAGCAATGCCTAGCAAAGTGCTAAAACATACTAGCTACATGCTCGCATCATGCAAATACATGCTAGCAACATGCTAGGATCATTATAGCGGTGCTTAGCAACATGCTAGTACATGCTATGTGCTGAGTTTTGCCACGGCAAGCACCACTCACATTTTCTTCTAGTTCTAATTACTCTCTAGGAATGATGCTGTATGAAAAGAGACTGGCTCAGCTGGTGGTGGGCTAGACTAGCTCTGGCTTTTCTCAGTGGCTTATCTATAGGGAGAAAGGCTTAGACAGAGAGAGAGTGAGGGAGAAGAAAAAAAAAGGTAGGTAGACTGATAGACAGATTCAAAGAGAGACAGAAAATAAGGAAATGTCAGCTGTAACGAGACAGCAAGGAACGGTAGGTAAAGTATTTGGCTTGGTCGTTAAAAGAGGAGGTTGTTTTCTTTTGTCATCATGTTTTAATAGTTGGCCTGATTGCATACAGAAAAGGCACGCTATGGCAAAGCTGAAAAATGTTAAATGAAACAAGCCTATCATTTGCTAAGTGCAGCATTTGGTGATTTTCAGTTATGAAGCAAAACCGCTCCAAAATAAGTTTAAGTATATGCCATTGTTGAAGAATAAGGTATGATAACTACCATGATGTAGGTCTTAATTTTTCAGTCATCCATGATATTTGCAAGACTTAAATTGTTTTAAAAGTTTTAATTGGGTGTGATATTGGCCACACAATTTCTTTATTATTATTTTTTTATTATTGTTTTTAAAGCACATAGATGACTGTTTGAGGAGTATGCTAGTCTTTAAGACAGCCTTGAAGGAATACTTTACCCAAAAATGAAAATTCTATTATCTTTACTTGAGGCTGAATTAATAATGACAGAATGTTAATTTTAGATAAACTATTTGTTTAAGAACACATCCTCTTAAGATAAGTTCTTAATCCCAGCAAACCTCTGAGATAGAATTATGGGTGTTTGTGACAGCTGCGCTGTTTGGCGTTTAGTAGATCGTTGTCAAGTCTTAAGCGTTCCCCTATGTTATACTCTGTCTACATTCCAGTCTGCCCATATCCTCATCCTCCCCCTGATAGTGATAAGACAAATAGAGTGCTCTGGCTCAGTCTCATCACCTTTAATGAATAGAGACTCACTGTCTCCACTCGTTCTCATCCAGCAAAGACACTGGGTAGAAAATAGAGATTTTATTTGATACCGATCCATTACACCGAGTTCTTTCATAACCTCAGTGGAGAATTCACTCTGAATGGAGAACTTGATAGTATTTTTGCTGTTATCTTCTGCTGCTATCATAACTGTGGGGAGAAATGCAATCCACTTATATGAAATGAAAGATGTTTTCCTTAGTGCTTAATATTTATAATTTTTTAGGCTTCAAGGGGACAGTCTCACTCCTGCAAGACCGGAAGAGGCACCAACACCCTACGTCCCAGAGCAATCCGTCCCAGAAATACCTTGTAAGTAGTACCCAATTCTTAAATTCATGGGACCTGTTTCAACTATTTTATGGCTGGACCCCCGGCCTTTTTATACTTTTTAAAATGTGGATATTATGCTATACATGAGCAATTCTGTCGCTGTTTTAAATCCATAGTAAAAGGCAGTCCAATCCCAAAATATATAAAAAAAGCATATTTCCTAATAATATAATATCAATTAATGACATTATATATATATATATATATATATATATATATAGAAAATCACCTATAAATATAATTTTCTTATTTCTTTTTTTAACTTTATATGTGTCCTTCACTCTTCCCTTGGGCCCAATGCATTTCTGAAATGATGACAATATAAAGCCACAATCCTAGTTGCAATCCTGTCCACAATAAAGAAAGCACATGTATTTGCTGTTTCTTTCTTTCTTTCTTTCTTTCTTTCTTTTTAACATTAATTTAAAAGTGAACTCAAGAGTGTTCCCTTATCACGGATCTGGTATAACAAACCTGAAATACCTCCCAAGCAGTTCTGAAGACACCCCACCCTGCCCGCCTCTCTCATTGTTCCAGACTATCCCCTTAAATCACATATCATATAGAGAAAGAGCAGATTAATGTTAACACTGTATCATGTTATGGGGTCTGCTGAAAGAGGTAGCCACTTGAAAATTAGTTTTTTATTTGGGCGTCACTCAGTCTTACTTAGGAGAAATTTAATCTCCCCATTGTCTCTCAGGAGCCGCTTTGGTGCAGTCACTGGAGAGTGGGAGCATATTGTGAGTGTGTGTGCATGTGGCAAAGGCCTTATTGTGTTTTTTGGTTCTGGAACAGGTCCATTACCTACGGTGACAGAAACACTGACAGCAGCAGAAGACCTGCAGACAACCTCTCTGGTGACAGGGCAGGTACGTGATCCTCAGCTAGCAAAACGGTTTATTATATCACTTTCCATAAGTCATGAATCTCTACAGCATCATCTCCATTGTGAAGACTGTCAGATAGACAGTTAAAACCACTTATATTTCTCTTCAGGGAGGAGCGGCCCCAGCGTGACTTGACTATTTGTCTCCGTGCCTGTCAAGCTAGAGGGGACGCTCACCTAGCATAACAATGAATATGAACTTCATGTGATAAATGTTATTTGTGGGGAGAATCACTAAGAACAAATTGTGCCCCTGATAATGCAGTTTATTTGTACAGGCTGTCTGCACTGTTTCAGCACTGGTTAATTTACTAAAGGGATTACGCACATCAGGTAACAGCACAAACACACCTCAAAATGTATTGTTGAACACAACTTGCACGGTGCAATTCCCAATCTTACTAAATCACCTACCTATAGGAATCAATAATCAAGGAATCAATTTTGAATCCTCAAGTATGTTGAGGATACAGCAAACTACCATTATTTGGTGATTTTACTGGGACTGTGCAGCTCAATGTGCACCTGGATATATGCTTGGTTATAACAATCTTCTCTGTTACGTGATTGTCATTTGATGAATTTCTGCAGCTACGATCAACAAAAGCATTTCTTTTAAGAAGAAGTCTTGTTTATTGCCAGCTTTCAGTGTGTGGCAAAAGTGAGATGTTAATTGTGGCTGGCAAAAAACTTTGAGTTTTGTGAACAAGGCGCAACCAATAATAAGGCTGTCAATTGAAGGTGTTAAATATGTTTTAATAATTCTATAAAAAAAATTACACAATAATTTTCCTTGACTGTACATAACTAAGGAACACCTAACTAAGGAATTTTCTTTCAAACAAAACAATTTAAGCTTGATGTACCACCTTTATGTTTTTGCAAGTCGCTGTCAACAGGGGGCAGTCAGCGCAGCTCTAACTGTACAGGCAGCAAACCGACTGCCTGGATGGTGCACAACTTTGAATGCAGTGGTCTTGAGACTTGAACGTGTTGGACCACATTGACTTGCATTTTATTGACAAAAACACATCATATCTCCATCAAAATACTGTTTGTTTGTTTTTCTAAACCTAAACCAGTGCTATGTCAGTGCCTGCTTAAGATTGTGGGTACTTGGTGAATAAGACTCAACCTATGCACTGAAATATCATGTGCAAAAGTGGCACAACTGTTTCATGAATTCACCATGTCTGATTATGGAATTACTGAAAAGGTGCAGGGTTAGGAAGATCACAATTTTGTCTGTTTACTAGGTGAGAAAGCACGCACTCAAAACCAATACAGTGGGAATTTGACTGTATACAGTTTTCTATCACTGTAGCAATCTCGAACTCTCTCTAACCCATCATGAAGTGGTTATTTTTCTATCAGCAGCAGTACAGAGAGAGCAGCTATAATTACAGAGGAAAAGTGTTGGAATAAGTCTTCTTTAGGAATCGTTGGCTGAGCCATGCATGGAGCTTATGGGCTGAGTGCTCCAGACTGAGTGGCAACACCAAGTATGAGGCTTCTACTCCGTCTCCTGGTGGGGACATACTCTACTCATCCCTCACCCACGAAGCTGTGACCGCCCTGTGAATCCATAACACAGAATAAACAATGCCGTCTGGATACCATATTGGGCCTCACATGCATGTAGGTCTGCTTTCTCGTTGACACAGAAATGCTCTCTTTACTTTTGCATTCTGTTTTGAAGAATATGTTAACCCATGAATTTAAATTGTGTCATCATGTACTCATGTACTCATATGACATTCTTTCTCTTGTGGTAAACAAATATTTTTGTAAAAGTCTTCGCATGGCTGTTTGCCATAAAATGAAATTGAATAGTGACTCAGGGCTGTCAGGTTACAAAAATTGCATATTTTGTCTATTTATTACATAAATATGGGTAAATATGAGATCATATGGGTTCAGAAGACTTGAAATATAGTGTATGAGTCACATTGACTACTTGCTCTATGGTTTTGTGGTTGTGTTGTTGTTGTCCTTTTTAGAGCTTGAGAGCACACCATAATTGTTCACACTCATTATATTGCAAAAAAAAAAAAAAAAACATTGTCGTTTTTTTTTCCTTTTTGTGTTCCATGAAAGAAAGAAAGTCATATGGGGTTGAAGCAACATTATAGTGAATAAATAATGACAGAATTTTCATTTTGGGTGAACTATCCCTTTAAGACCTATTTCTCCTGAAAACGAGAAGAAAGAAAGAAAGAAAGAGACATAGAAAGTGTGAAAGGAGGCCCCCACATCTATAGATTAAACAGTGCCAGTGAGCTGAGAGCAAGAAGGCTAATGTTTCCCATATGGAAGGGCGAGTGTGAAAAGATCAGATCAGCTACAGCAGCTTTTTAAAGCTTAATGTGGTTATTTTTTGTTTAATTGCTTATTTTGGGCTCTCTTTGAAAGGCAAATGCGATTTGTCTTCCTAATAGCTTATTACTTTAACTGATCCTCTGGGGATCACGCTCCTCACTGCCCAGAATGGCCCAGACAACAAAACGTAATGCTTTTATGAGCTGATTCACTTCTTAGGACAACAATAGTCACGGGCTCTATATCTGCGCTGCTTCCCTCCAAGGTGTAAATCATGATCTTAGCACCATAAATGATACGCATAATGGGCGGAGAGTTTCGTATTGGTTCCAAATTGCGTACGTCATCTTGGGAGCATTTGCTGTAGTGGTTGGGCTTTGAACAACCTGTAAATTTCAATCCAGTCTACTGTTTTTATTATCTATATTGAGTGCTTCTTTGCTGTTGTACAGAATGATAAACTATTCATAAATTACGCAGACTAAATCATTTTGTCACAATTGGTAGCAGTCAAGGCAATGATGAAGACGATATGAAGGACCCAAGTGCAGATTTATTAACAAAACTATGCTGATACAGGAACTGGAGACGATAACTAGACACTAAGCACATGAACTGGAACTGACTAAGGAAATAACCGGGTAACAACGAGCAGAGGTCAGGATTACAACAATACTTGACAAGTGACGAAGCAAACATGAGGACTTAAATACATGAACAAGGGGAAACATCAGCCAATGGGCAAACAGAACTCTAAACAAGATAAAAAGGCAATTAACTAAAACCAATGACAAAACTAGAACTGATAATAAAGCAATCAAACAATGAACCAATGAAAACCAGACACATGAACATGGAGGGAAAACAGGACATGACAAGACTGGGAAACAGGAACATAAGAATGATTTCAAAATAAGAGTGCATAAACAAAAGACAATATGGAGTGTAACAGGGGACAGAAACTTAACAATAATTTCAAAAATAAACAAAAGACAATATGGAGTGTAACACATTTGAAGCAGTAGTGTGCAATTTCTGTGCCTCTTGTTGCACTGAAATCAAAAATATATACTGTATATAAATATTTATCTATATCAATGTTTTTACACTAGTTTCCTAAAAACTCTCCTCATCTTCCATTGGTCGAACAAAAAGTCCCACCCATAGACTCACACCATTTGTTAAGCCAATGTACCTGTCTGGCTTGTTAGGATACTTAAACAAACCAAGCAATATTTTGATAGTGCCATAGTGTTTACACTTTTCATGGAATCAGTCTTGATAGATTATAGTTGTCTCTGAATATTAGTAGTAGATATTTTTACATTTAAAAAAATCACCATTAATTTTTGGAATGTTATATTTTCAGATTCAGTTATTGATTCAGGAGTTCATTGTGGAATGTTAATATACAGTATTAATAATTATATCCTGTGTCACACTTGTTAAATTAGATAATTAGATAATTAGTCTGTAGTTGTCTAATTAGCCCTGTGGGTGATCTTAATGGAATATCAGCTTTGTTTTTATTAAACAAAAATCGTAGGGCATAATTTAATTAAATCTCTGGATTCTAGACTGATTTCCTCATTAAAGTGACAGAGCAGAAAGTGTTTCATATTTTCCTGCATACTGTAATAAAGCCCATGTATATAATGTCCATATTACAGAAAGATTTGTTTATGTAAGGCTTCATTCGTATGAACTTTTGTTGCTACAACCTCCCACCTTAGTAGATCTGAAATATTTAAACTTAAATCTTTTATATTAACATTGGCCTTTTTTGTAATCCAAGACATCACACATTAATGGATCTCTGTCATGTGGTTTCTGGCCTTGATTGTCTTAGTACTGGGGTGATATTAAAAACAGCCTTGGGGAGAGTTTGCTTTGACTGTGAGAGCTCTGTGTGGACCTAACTAAAGTTTGCAAACTGCTGTGCATTGGCCTTCTTGATCCTTCTGATTGCACATACTCATTTATAACAAGGAAAAAACTTACTCTTCAAACGATGTCTACTGCATTACGTAGCACGAAGATAAATCTTTTTGTTACACATTTCTCGTTCTCCTGATGAAAAGACCAGTTTAGGCTGGATCAGGCTGGTTTTTGCTGGTTTAAGCTGATGTAGTTGCTTGACCACATTCTAATTATGTGCATGTATACAATATTGTGTAAAAGATTTGTTTAAAATATTTGTTTGTCCTGCTGTTTACCAACCAAATCTACAGTAACTATACGAGCTTGTTGACAAGTGTAGTTCCCCCTTTACAAAAAGCTTCACTATGATGCTGCGCTGAAGAGTGCTTTGGGAACACGTCTCAGTTGTGACCAGCTGTGAATATTAAGGTGCCTTTCTCGACCTTACATCCGGTCACTCTCGAAGCCTTCTGCTCCCCGCCGTTTGTAACACCAGAGCAGGAAAGACTTCACAGACTTTGTCCAGTCTGTGCCCTTCAGACTTATGTCCACCGCACTAGACAGTGGCGTAAGTCAGGGCAACAATTCTTTGCCATGGGGGCCGCAACAGGAGGGCGCCCGCCACCAAGCAGACTATGTCGCATTGGGTGAGGGACGCTATTGCCCTGGCCTACAAGGCGCGCGGTCAAGCTTCACCAGTAGGTATCAGGGCTCACTCTACCAGAGGGCTGGCCTCCTCTAAGCCTTTGCCAGAGGGGTCCCTCTGCAGCATGTCTGTGATGCGGCAGGCTGGTCCTCTCCGCACACATTCATTAGATTCTACAGCTTGGATGTTCATGCCACTCCGGGCTCTTATGTCCTTGAGTCGACATTTCAAGCCCATGTCTGAGCCCTCTCACGCTTTTGTGAGCACACTGCACAACTGTGGGGGGTCTGGACAGCCACAGTGCGGCGGTGTGGGTTTTCTCGTTCCCAAAGCGCTCTTCAGCACAGCATCATAGTGAAGCTTTTTGTAAAGGGAATGTCTCAGGGTTACGTATGTAACCCTTGTTCCCTGAAAAAAGCGGAACGAGATGATGCGCTTTTCTGCCGCACTGGGATGCCCCAGGACTGCTCTTCAGACGAAATACCTGAAGATGCACTGGTGAAGCATCTATTTATAGCCACTGCACCAGGTGTGTCCAATGATTACATCGGCAGAGGCTATAAATTCTGTTCAATGTTCATTGACGTGTTGCATACATATTCACAGCTGGTCACAACTGAGACGTGTTCCCAAAGCACTCTTCAGCGCAGCATCTCGTTCCACTTTTTACAGGGAACAAGGGTTACATACGTAACCCCGAGATGTTTTTCTAGTAAAGGTTGTCCAAAAATTACGTTTTTACAAGGCCAAGTTTGGGACTAGGGTTACCACTTTTGGAGCTGTAGAATAAAGAACGCTCTTTTTGGGTTGTGCACAAATGCACAACAAGCGATCCACAAATGAATGCTGGTCAGAGTTGTGTTTGTGAGTTAAAGCATATATTTGTAAATATAATTGTTTTTTATTTGCAAACCTCATTTCCCTTGTAACATACAGAATATTCTGTCAAATCAACATGACAGATATGAAATTAGCAGACCAACAAAGCAAATAACTTAACTTTAGTGGGCCTTAAAACAAAACATTTCAAACATGTTTTGTATGGTGGAGTTTTCGGGGCTGTCTAGATCCTAATAGCTAGTGATTCACTGTTAAGGGAAAAAGTCTGTTTGTTGGTTTTTGATTTCTCACACATTCACCTTTCACAGTCCTCATTATCATTAAATGTGTTTTATTATTGTGTTTTTTTAATTATTATTTAATAAAATATATAAATATTTTTTTTTTCAGCACAATACAATCTTTGCACATTGCCGGCACATACACCTGACATTGACTGCTAACAGTATCACAAAACATCAAATGCATCCATATGGGTTTGGGTCAAAACATTTTTATTAAATTCGAAAGGCTGAGAGCGTGACTGAATGGTACGAAAAACTTTCGTAGCCTTTGCAAAGACTGAAACTTTTCAAGTGGAAACACAATCTTCACTACTGCTTCTCCATGTACATGGTTGTTCAGCATGATTCATGTGCAGTCATACATTCATGTTATAAACAAACTATCCAGATTTTAACTGCTTGAATTAAGTCATTTCAACAGGTTGCATGTGTTTGTGTGTGGTCTGCGGGTTTGTGTTGTTTTCTGCATTGTACAATCTAGGTACAGACAGTATGTAATATTGTAGGGCCCTTCTCATGTGGTTTAGGGGGTTTAGAGTTTAATCAGATAATAAATTTGTTATTGTCCATTTCCCATTTGCCTTTGGAACAGTGCCCGTGAACATACATTAGATGAGTGTGCATGCTGCCAAGTCAAGATTCAGTAATTCTTTGCGTTAGTCTTCATTTCCGTCTGCCATGCAATTTATCAGAGCACCAGTGAGGGTAAGTGGAGAACACTGGTTTATGTAGTGTTTCCTATTCAGTTGTACATGAATTAAATATGTTGGATATGTTGGAGATTTTTTTTTAATGGAAGTCTTCAGTGGAAGACATATGAAAATGGATGTGCACAGGCGTTTGACGACAGCAAGTGACTTTTAAGAGATGCATTACTCAAGTTTTTAATTTGTTTGTTTTTACCCATTACCAAATGTAAAATGGCAAATATGTCTGTCATAATAAACTAAATGTATTGCTTCAGAATTAACTTCAGATGTCGATTATTTTCTCCAAACAAGAGATTGCATGAAACATGGGTTGCTACTTACAACAGAAAAGCAGTAAATCAGTTACTTCCTTTGAGCTCAAAGAAAGGCCACAATGAAAAAAAGAATGAAAAGAAATATCATATTGGACTGCTGTTGTAGTTAACTCCCTAATTTTTCATTTCTCCATCCCATATGCTGCAAACAGTTTTAACAGCCTAGTCCAGAGGGATTGAGGCAATGTCGTTGGTGGTGCCGGTTTCCTTGTGTCCTTCTTTATTGCGACTCTCTTTCCTTATGGCAGGTTTGTGTGGGCAGAACATAAGCCTCAGTGCTCTGTGTACTTGCTAAACATCACTGTCGCTGTTAGCCTGCGGCCTCCAACATGGCCATAAAGAGGCAGCAAACGCAGATCTGACAGCAGGCAATGAGCCAAGACAATGTTGTGCCAATGCGGAAAATAGACAGAGAGGCCAGTGGCATATGCTCATGAAAGCATATTTTTAATTGCAAACGTAATACCTTGATGTTCCCTTGTGGATTTTGAACCTGCTTACAATGAGCTGGACTTTGTTTGAACAATTTCAGTGGATCTTTTGTGATATTTGATGTGCATAAGAAAATCTCCACAGATTTAAAAGCCTGTTTAATGGCATATGTGAGTAAAGTGTCCTGCTATTTCTGAGAGAATTTAGGTGAATTTTGGATTGGTTGCCAGTGGTTTGCCAGCCACCAATGCTGAACAGCCACGCACACTCTAGTAGTGTACTTAAGATGTGGACTGTTGTCTAGCGGTCTCATATATATCCTCAACATGTATTTAATTTATGGAGAATTGGATCCATATTTGTGAGTGGACAGAAGCCCCTTCAAAAGTGGCTGCGATCTCCAGCTTTGCTGGACCATTCAGTAAACACTTATTCCCTGAATACTCATTGCAAACATAAAACAGCTTTTACGTTTGGCCGGTAAACAGATCATCTCATCAATTCACATGAGTTTCACATGAGCATAGGGAGGAAACAGATTTGAATGCTAATCTTGTGAGCTTCAAACTAGTTTGACTCACTCGGTTTTGAGTTGCACGCACACATCAGGATCAATAAAGACAACTGTCATTGTAAACCACAGTTGTGCTGAGGGCTCACTGAGCCGTTCCAAGGATTGCTTCAGTTAACAAGTATCTGAGAAAGATCTACTGTGGGGTTGAATTGTTGATGATTCAGAATCCAAACTGAATATTAATGCTGACAAACACTTCTTAAAAGAATTTCATAGTTTACAAAAGGGTTTCTACACAATGTCATTCATATTTATTTGTTGTTAATGTAAATGCAAATGCTTGTCTATAGAAAAACGTCCAAACATTTTTGAAGGAAGACTTCTCTTCTTGGAATGTTTAGTTGAACGTCGCTTTGAGGGGGTGTGCATCGCCAAGTTTGTTTCGTCATTCTTAGTGATCCTCTCCAGTGTTCAACTGAATGTTTGTATGTGTGACATTTCTAGTGTCCTCATAATTTAATTAGCTTAAAAAACATATTAAAAAAATCGGAATATTGCCAAAATAATTAGCAAATAATGCAATGTTTTCAGCCCATGTGTTCAGTAGAACAAAATTAATTTGCTCATAATAATTTAATAAAAATGGAATTTATAGCCACTGGGGAAGCCACTGTGACACCTTTAATAAATGATACATTTCTAATAAATGTAATGAATACATTGTGAATAGTAGTCAAGTCCTAGTCAAGACCAAGAAACCCCTTGAATTAAAACAGGCCTTAGTGAATATACTAACAATTATAGCTATTGGTTTTCTTTACATTTACATTTACATTTATTAATTTAGCTGATGCTTTTATCCAAAGCGACTTACAAATGAGGAGAACAATAGAAGCAAATTATCCTAGGGAGGCAGTAGAAACACAAGTGCTGTAATACAAGTTTCAAAATTATTTAGAGAAGGACCCCTAGCAAGGAGGACAAGAGTATTTTTTTAAATTAAATAAATAAGACTAAAGGGGTTGGGTCAAGTGCTCATGGCAGAGCTGTGTCTTTAGATCCTTTTTGAAGGATGTTAGAGAACCAGCTGCTCAGGTGGAGTTTGGCAGGTCATTCCAACTGTGAAGGAAAGTTGAAGAGAAAGTCCTGGACAGTGTTTTTTGCTTCTTTGAGATGGCACTGCGACATGTCGTTCACCCACCAAACGGAAACTTCTGGAAGGCACGTAGACCTGAAGTAGTGAGTGTAGATAGGGGCGTGCAGAGCCGGTGGTTGTTCTGTAAGCAAGCATCAATGCATTGAACTTAACATGAGCAACCATTAGCAGCCAATGCAGTTTGACAAATAGAGGCATGATGTGTGCTATTTGGGGCTCGTTGAAGACCAGCCACACTGCTGCATTCTGGATCAATTGCAGAAGTTTGTCTGTACATGCAGGAACGCCTGCCAGAAGACCATTGCAGTAGTACAGCCTGAATAGCACAGGCACCTGGACTAGGAGTTGTGTGGCAATCTCAGATAGGAAGGGCCGGATTTTCCTGATGTTGTACAGAGCAAATCTGCACAATCGGGAAGTCCCTGCGATGTGGTCAGTGAAGTTTAACGGATCGTCAAACACAACCCCAAGATTTTTGGCTGTCCTGGATGGTGTGACGAGTCTATTTGAATGGTGAAATTGTGCTGAACTGCTGGGCTTGCTGGAATCACAAAAAGCTCTGTTTTAGCGAGGTTGAGTTGGACGTGATGTTCTTTCATCCAACACAAGATGTCTATCAGGCAGACTGATATCCGTCCAGCTACTGTTGTATCATCACACTGGAATGAGAGGTCGAATTTTGTGTCTTCAGTGTAGCAATGGTGGGAAAAACCATGTGCCTGAACAACAGATCCCAGAGATTACATGTGCAGTATATGGAGAAGAGGAGGGACCCAAGTACTGAACCCAAGGGGACCCCAGTAGCTAGTTTCTGAGACTTAGACACCACTCCCATCCAAGACACCCTGAAGGACCTACCTGTGAGATAAGACTCAAACCAGCTGAACACAGTTCCTGTGATGCCCTTTGCCAGGGTTGATAGGAGAATCTTGTGGTTTACAGTGTCAAATGCAGAAGACAGATCCAGTGTGTTAGTAGCATTATTGATGTTGAGTGATGAGAATTGGCTAGAGGATGGAAGTGAGGATGAAACCAAAACAGAGAAACTTGTGGGTGAAAGAATGTGAAGGTTTCGTCAAAAAGAGATCTGTAGATGAGAGAGTGCTCAGCAAAGAGGTAAATTAAGGTTAACGAAGGAAGAAATTATCAGAAGTGAGCAGTGGAGTAACCAGAACATGAATAGAAGTGCAGTTGCGTGTGTAGATGAGGTCCAGTTGATTACCTGATTTATGAGTTGCTGCAATTGCAAGATGCTTGAGATCAAACGAGGCAAGAAATATGTGGAAGTCTGCAGCCTGAGGTTTGTCCAGGTGGATGTTGAAGTTGCCAAGTACAACAAATGGGCTACCATCCTCAGGGTTTTCTTAACTTAGGGGGTTTCTTGTAACTGGGCCTTTAACCAATGAATTTTGAGTCAAATCTGATTCCAAAGGGGGCCACGAGTTCGGATTCAGTTAACCCAACTCTAATAAATAACTTTGACATTTCAGAATGACCAGAGCAACATTGGTGATGTTGTGCATTAATATTGGCCAGCTGTGACCAATTATGAGTGAATAGTTGGGTTGAAAGCAATTGGATTAACAGTTTTTCGACAAAAAATGTTGCAAATTCAAAATGATTCAATTCGATTCATAATAAATTTGATTAATGATTCAATTCGATTCATAATAAATTATATTCAATTAACATTTATGCATTTTTTTTATATGCATCTATAGTATACTTCCCATAATGTGTCTTAAGCAAGAAAAAGAAAGGCAAACTACTTAAGGACGTTTATTCCACAAAAAGTAACACATTAAATACATGTACTGTACAATATGGCAATAAAATAATTCAGAGCTGAACATGGATTGAAAAGTATTCCATTATAAAAGTTATTTTTATTAATTTGCATTACTTTTCCTGGCCTTTAAATCATCCAATCCCTTTAAGGGTGATGGAAGAGTGCAGTGTGCATCTGTGAGGGGAGAGCTGTAAGTGCACGTCACTCTGTGATGCGCTAAAGCCACGCATGTCTCATTTAAATCACACATGTAGCTAATTTATTATTTATATATTTTAAAATATTGTATACTGATTTGCTGAATCAATAAATTTATATATGTTAAATATATTTTTGACCAACACTAACGAATCTCGATTCAAAAATTCTAATTTCAAGATTGATGCATATGAATCAGCAGGATTACTAATAAATGCATCGAGAAAACGAGTGAATCGTTACACCCCAAGTGAATAGTCATATGACTTGTTGAGGCAAAGTCACATTACTTTTTTATGCTTCAATGAATGTATTCGAAAAATGTTTTTCCATTGTAGTTTGTGCACATGTCTTCTTACAGAATGAAAAATGTAATGATTTGCAAATTTGCAAAAAAAATTATGTGGAAACTCAACTATACATATGCTTTTGTTTGTATGAAATCTATGTATCTTGCATGTTTAAGTGCTCCAGATTTCTGAAACATTACTGAAAAAAAACTATGCAACATGTTGGATTCCTACCCACCCTATCTTTTAATTGCACTGACTTCCATCTGTTCTCCTTGGGGCATTGAGGACCTGTATGAAAAACATCTACTGCAAAGCTCTGTATGTTTGATGTACTGCTGCAACCAAAGCCAAATGATGTGTATCATTGTCCAATGCCAGCTGGTGCATCCAGAAGCAGGATTTAGATAAAATAAATTCCTGTTCCTTATGGTCCAAATGGCTGCATTTTTTCATATGTCTGCAGCATCATGGAGGAGTTGACCAGGGCAGAATTTTGACTTGTCCTTAATAACATTCTGAATGTCAAGTCATTACAGCATTTAACAACAAACCAGTGCCAGTCTAATAACAAGACATACTAAGATTAAAAGCCACGCTCTTATAGTTGCCAGAAAAATATGCATTATGCAGTAACATAAATCTTTACAAACCAATGTGAGTTTTATTTTGATTAATCTTCTGTTTGTATATTAAGTTTGTCCTAAAAGTTACGAATCAAAGGACTGTATACTTAATCCCCCCCAAACCGCTACATTTCTCATTGCTGTATTATGTTAAATTCCGTAATAGTACAATGACTATGTTGCCGGCTGTTATGCATTCTTGGATCCCTAAAGTTTATTGATTGTTACTTCAAACTCTTTAACCACAACTGAAAATCTAGTGCAGTGTTCACAAATAAAATTTCAGTCCTCGTCGCCATCCAGACTTTCATCCCACTGAACTGTGGTTTTCAGTGTTTTTCTAATTCCTCTTAAAAAAATAATTGGCCCTCATTATAACAGATATGGCACAATGTCGTAACCATAAATAGTATGTAAAAAGGAGTGTAATTCAAAGCTCCCAATTCGCCTAATGTGGCTCTCTGTTCTGTTTCGTGTGTGTGCTATAGCGTCACCCTGTCTGGGCATCGGATGTGAAGCCGATCAGAGGCACAAGCCCCCAGATGGCCAGGCGTGCTCTGCAGCTCCAGGACTCCCTGTTCTCTAAGGAACTGGAGAACATGGGCAAACATCTCGCCGGTAGGCTTTTAACACACAAACACCCACACACATACTGTATAAAACAGGCCACCTTTCCATTATGTCTGACACTGTCAAAGGCCAGACATCTGTAAGTCTCCACTGCCATTCAGTCTGCCTGTGAACACTGTTTGAATGGCTAATTAAAAGCGGATCCACCTATTAAAGTGTGTTCTGAAAAAAAAGGTGATGACCATCTTTGATTAATTTAATAATGCCACCACCACAGTCACAAGATTGTTAGCTATACTGTGAAGTGACAAATCTCTGTCCACAGATGATCAAACTCAGCCGGTGGCTTTCATCAGGTTTGATCTCACAAACCTCTACGAAACATTGTGGTTTGTGTGTGTGTGTGTGTGTGTGTGTGTGTGTGTGTTTGTGTGTGAAACTAGTTTGTTTATTAACTGCTTAAATGCATGTGGCAATACCAAAGGCTGCACTTATTCCCAGAGCAAAGAACTTTGACATGTGTAGCACAGTTGTTTGTTTGAGTATGTCCTGGTTTTTATTTTGGTTTGCTGTTATACACCACATACATTTGAAACATATTAAGTATTTAAGAAGGGCACTCTCACTGAGTCATCAGGGCAACAGCTGTGTGTGTGAATGTGGGAGGTTGACATTTCAGCATGAGTTAACAAACTTTATCTTAGCATACTAAACAAGACCATGCAGTAATTGCACATACTGTTAGCTACTCAGAAAAACATATGATCACTTTTATCATACATTATCACTTTTATACACCAATATGTATGAGGTGCTGAAATCTTTCTTTTTTGTCTTTGTCACATTGTTTATCTGCTAAACAAGCAACAATAGACATAGTTACTGTACAATAAATATAATGACATGTGTACACATTAGGATATATGTTACAATATAAAACCTGTTTATAAACCTCTATAAAGAACAATCAAACTACAGTTTAAACAATAGAAGATTGGACGTGATGGTCTTTCATCCAACACAAGATGTCTATCAGGCAAGCTGAAGACCTTCAGACGGTTCTGGAATAGTGTGTGCTATTTCTTTTCTAACCAACCAGACTTAGGATTTTCTCAAAGTGGATGATCAAAAATCAAGAAATTCCCATAGGCTTACTGTTACAACCTGGCTCTAAGGCTGTAACAAAAAGGGAGACCAAACATGCAAAAATGATTAAAAAACAAACATTTATTTTAACATGAGTACAAACACCATAGCAGAAACTGGGCACTAGGACGAAGCTCTCTGATCGGTTCCATGATACAGCTCCATCCCCAAGTGGATGCCATCACCAACAAAGAACTATCCATCACCTTGTGAATACTTCTGAGGATATTTCAAGCTCCCTCTCACAAGCTTCAGGAGTGTCAGCCATGCCACCTGCGATAACACTTACACACACACACAAGCACAAGACAGGGACATCAAACTTACATTGATGTAATGTTCAAATGGGACATCTAAATGCTTGTTAATTCAAACTCAACTTGTCAAAAATTCAAATGTAAACAAACCCACAAAAGGCCTGTAAAGGTACTGTAAGCTCATCCTGGAACTGAGCCGCTGAATTAGACATGCTCTTACTTTCCAAAAAACCACCCTCCAAAGATAGCGTTGAGACCGTCACAGAACAGTAGAGCAGAAGTGTGTCTTCTCATGGTTGTCAAACTCAACAGTAGCAAAAATAGTGTCCTCAGCTGACAACTGCTATGAATCTGAATCTGACATTAAACCTGAATGCTCCATGTTCACTACTGCACTATGAGAATGTGCAAAATAATTGACAGGCAGAAAGCACATCAAAGTCTTCTGATTGGCTGATCAAAGAATGTGTCAGTTTTTGTTTGCTGTTTATACAGTCTAGTGCTGTCACAGAGACTGTGAGATGTCTCAGGAAACTTATTTCAGTGATGTCTTTCAGGGAGAAGGAACATTTTCTGCATACCATTCCTTTAAAAAAATTGCTTACAGAACCTTAAACGCCTGGCACACTTATGTCAAAGTGTGCTTTCGTTTTCGCTCAGAGCCAAAAAGAAGTTTGAAATAGCTGGATAATGACATACTGTTTGCATATATTCATCCACCGGCCACACTGCTGTGGGAGGAATTTAGGGGAGCATTTAAATATGAGGACTCTCAAGACTACATGTTAAACATCAACTAATATAACATTAAAATGTGTTATCAGTGACTGCATGCCTCACTCTATGAGTAGAATGCACACAAGATCAGTAAAATAAGCTGTTAATTATATATGCAGTAGATAACGTGTAATTTGTAATGTTTACCTGCATTCATGGTGCTAATACGCTAACACGCTATACACAGCTTTAATATGCAAAGATTGCACTTGTTATTGTAATGATGACACTGATACTACTGAAAAGATGGGTGTATGAAAGATTGTTAATGGGCAGAATAAATGCAAATGGATGATGATTACTTTGGGCAGATGTGTGAATGGCTTTAGGCTGAAGATGACACATGAGTAGCAGCATATCAAAATATTGTGCAAATAAACACTTAAAGAGTATTTGAGTAGATTTGATTCCTTTTGTAGAGTAATTAAACAATTTAAAAAAATCGCATTAAATGTTCTTGGAAAATGTATCTATGCAAACAAAAAAAGATGTGGGTACCATCTCACTAATAACTCAGTGTTTATGTTGACTTGTCTCAAACTGACGGAGCACCAGGTCACACCTACCGATGATGTGGACCAATGGCAGTAAGAAGGTGTTTAGCAGCCTGTACAAAGTTTTCCTGGAAGTTTGCCCTAGGGAGCTGTTAAGAACCACTGAAACGAACTCAAAAGCACCTGGCCAGATCTTGTTCTAAATGACATCACACCCATTCGTCTTTTATTATTTTGATTTTAAAATGCTTTAAAAAAAAAAAATTTCACATCAGTCTACAATCCACAACCTATAATGACAAAGCAAAAAAAAAAAAAGATTCTAGTTAGATGGCTGCTTGTTTTATACTGTATATATTAATGTCTGTATATCCATTAGACTTCAAAATCATAAAGATAATTTGTCTTGACAATCTTTACCTTTCTAATTACTAGTTGAAATCAGACATATTTAACTCTGTTCACATTGTGTAGAGATATATATGTTGAGATCTTTGTCTTACTGCTGTAGCTCCAACTCACAATCATATTTGAATGATTATTATACTGTATAATATAACAGATAAACAGAAAAAAACATTCTCACAGTTAAATGACCGAAGATTATCCATGTAGGGATTGTTTATCTTTGCGTGGTAACTGTGTATCTTTCGAGTGTTGCGTGTTTGTTATTCTGTGACCAAGTCAGAGGTAGCCTGATTGTAACATCACTCTGTAGGAAAAGTCCCCTATACTCTCAGATATCACTAATTTCAAGCCATTTGCCTGTTGAGTTCTATCTGAATAAAGAAATCTTCTTAAGGACAGGCATTAGGCTCATTCAACAGCCTAATATTCCCTCTTTCATACTTTTATTAGCTGTTAATGTCCCCCATGTTAAAAGCCAGGTTTCTAACTTTTATCTCATTATTACTTCAATTATGTGTTCAACTAAATCAGACTTTCTTTTAATTTACTATCAGACTGCATTGCTTCGTTTTAGGAATTTAAGAGCATGATATTTGACTTGTTCCTGAAGGACAACATTATTGGCTGTTTCGTAACATACAAGAAAAGCTTTCCACCACTTTTGGATAAATAAATCATCCTTTTCAGCTGGTTGGAGTTATAGCTCTGATCAACTCCTCAGATCTCTCTCTTTTCCTTTGTGAGATGAGTTCTGAAAGCTTTAGATATTTAGAGAGAAAGGGTCCGGAATCAATAAGCTTGCATATGTTCTAAATGATGGGTTTGCGTGCTTCAGGATTGTAGCCTTGTGGGAAGAACCATTTGCTTTTTTTGATCAAGAGCTGTTTATAATAGATTAGATCTGCTGCTGCTTGTTAACTCTCTCTCAACAGCCACTCTTTCTTTTTCTCCTTTAGTCTCTCTATTTTGTCTTAGGGTCACTAAAGATGCTATACTTTATCACTACAAGTAGCTTCATATCATAGGGAAATGAGTAGACAGAATTCAAGACTGATTTTTAATAATTATATGAATACAATTAAAACTAATATACTGAAATTGAAAATGAATAAGCAATATCAAGCAAACAAGAGTGTTGTTGTAATGAATATCAGCATGGCTGTGATTCAGCAGTAGCCAAAAGTCTAATATTTAGTGCAACAGCATGATTTTGAGTTTAACAGTTCTTTGTTCAAAAAAAGTTATTAGAGTAACTTACATCTTGGAAACAATTTGGCCAACTACTTAATTTAATTTGTATTTTTGCTCCGCTAATGAAAATAATGTGAAACGAAGCAAAAAGCAGGATCAACCTTTGTGGGTTGCAGAGCAATCCGCAGATTGTCAGCTAGCGAAAAATGGACAAGCAAAGTGATATAAACAGTAAAGCGTCCCAGTTTTACACTGAATATCAGCACTCTTGGAGTCTAGTCAGATTAGCAAACAAAGAAATAACTGCCCCCCCATAAAAGGGGAAATTAAATGCTTTATTTCACCTGGATTTTACAGTAAGTGGCATAAGTAGCCTGGAAATCGTGTTGCATGTGTTGCTTGCATTCTTTCAAGTCCTTTCAAAATCCTGAAAACATTCAATACACCTTGTAATGTTTCGTTAGAAGTAATTTGTTGGACTGAGAATTTTGTCAAAATAACATTTTGTCATCAAGTTAGAATGTGTATCCTGTTTACAGTGAGCATAGCTGTGGCTCCCCGGACTCATTAGGGCCCTAGAGCCTAGTTGCCTACACATATAAATATCATGTGGGAAATTTTAAACACTGAAATACAAAAAAAGGCATTTTTCATTTTTGTGTTTATCACATTCATTTTGTTTTCATTTTCTCATTTGGTATTGTTTGCCATCAGCACAAATGATTTATGCCCATGTAATATTCTCACAACAAATCCTTTCCATCACATATGTGTTTTAGTGAGAAATCAGCGGAACAAGTCCCTGTACAATGTTTAAATGAGAGTTCATGGTCTTGCAATTATGTCTGATTGAATACAGAAACAACATTCTAACTATACATTCATGGTATTAGATCACACAGCGGAAGAGCTGTATACACAACAATATGGAATTCTTTCCATAAAGGGTATTAATTCCTAGAGCTGCCTAAGCCAAAATGACATATCCAAATACGTAAATGTAGACTGCTTAGTAATTTGTTCAACAGGCATTTGCTTCGCATTTTAAAGTGGAAAAATAACTGTTGTTTTATTTTGTTGGAGAAAGAACAGTTTGCTCCTAAGTGAGGAGGTCAGTTTCTGAGACACATAACTTGTACATACTAAATAAAATATGTCACACATTGTTTTCTCAGAATCCTCAATGTGAATCATATTTTTGTGTGCATAAACCTCACAAATGATGGTTACGTGCTTAGCTTTGTGAAAACAAAAAGCACTGTTCCTTTTCTCAAACTGAACACTGGTTGAAGGTTGCCAGATGTTCCATCTGAAATATTTGACTTGCTACAAATGGAGAAAACTAATTTATTGACAGAACCAGGCCATATTAGATAGCCCTTGTTTTGGTACAAAGTAAACATGCCATTCATTTTACACTTTACAACTGACTGTTAAAAGACCTTAGCAGCAAACTAAAGGAAATTAATCTGGTGGTTTGTTAACGGGAATCTACGATTGGTTACTTTATAATACATGTCAGTACACTGATGTGTTTGAAGCTGCTAGTGTGTATCTGAATAAGAATACATGCTGGCCAATGGGTTTACAATGCTTTTAGTAGTCTAATTTTGATCAAAACACTAAAATCTAATTTAGCTGTGTAAAGCCTTGTAACTAAGGACAAACATTTTTACAACCTATGGCCATCATTATCAAAGTTGACACAGCGTGATGCGGCACAATGGTTAAAAACCTTCGCCTAGCACATGTTAACGTACTGTAGGAACACAATTGAAAAACAATTCGAAAGGACACAAAAATGTACTTTGTGTGAGCACCTTCTCCCTCCTCCCTAAGTTATATCAACAAGTAACAGATTTGTGGGGCCTGGGTATCTCAGCGAGTATTGACGCTGACTGCCACCCCTGGAGTCACGAGTTCGAATCCAGGGTGTGCTGAGTGCCTCCAGACAGGTATTCTAAGCAACCAAATTAGCCCAGTTGCTAGGGAGGGTAAACTTACATGGGGTAACCTCCTCGTGGTCTTAATTAGTGGTTCTCACTCTCAATGGGGCGTGTGGTAAGTTGTGCGTGGATCACGGAGAGTAACATGAGCCTCCAGATGCTGGGAGTCTCTGCGGTGCCATGCACAATGAGCCACGTGATAAGGCCGATCCTCACAGGTTTGAGTTCTTCAGGTTTATATGGAGGCCTATGGAGCACACTGAGAGAGGTAACACACACATGTATATATAACTTAAAGTGTGTGAAATTTCCCCAAAACTTTCCCTGTCATACATTGGTCCGACAAATAGATAGTCCTGCCCCAAACTCCACTGGTTGAATATATGTTTCTAGGTCAGGCTGGTTTGATGCTCAAACAGAGCAATGTTTTGATAGCACTACAGAGACAAATTGTTTATTTTAGTCAGGGAAATCAACTGATAATGTGTTACTTATACAGTAGTTGTCTCTGCAAATTAAGCTGGGATGGGAGAAATTATATTAACATTGAAAAAATTACACACTTGACTTGGATGTCTCAGAAGCGGAGGCAACTGAGACTTGTGCACCACCACCCAGACTGAGGTGAGTAACCGTGCCACAACAAGGACCTACTAAGTAGTGGGAATTGGGCATTCCAAATTGTGAGAAAAGGGGCTAAAAAAAAAAAATTGTGCCAAAATTGTAGAGTTTGATTGGACACACAGACTTTAATATCAACAACAAAAGATATGGGAAGTTTTTTCTCCTCCTAAGTTGATAAGCCTATTTATTTTCCTATCCTAGTGGTTATATGGTTAGTTGCATTTAATTACTTGCATTCAGCAAGGGTTTTTTCATCTGTCCACAATTCCTGTGACCCATTTTTGGATCAAGACCCACTATTTGAAAACCATTAGTTGGTGATTGCTTGTTTTTGTTGTCTTAATTTCATCAGAGGTGGAGAAGGATTTAGCCAAGCTGGCAGAACAAGGAAAGCTCAACCGAAGTCCAAACAACCCTCATCGGAGCTTGCTTTTAACCCCTCTCTTCCACACCACAAACACTCTGCCTGTCATCGGACAGATGTCCAGACCTCAGTCTCCCAGCAGCCTTTCCACAAAAACCACAGGCCTTCCACTATACAACACTAAACCCACAACCCTAGTCATGGGCCGGACATCTCCCAGCAACCCCAGCAGTCGAGCCCAGACTCCTAGTGGAGCACGGACGCCCAGCAGACCTGTGACCCCCAACAGTCTCTTACGATCGTTCACTGCTGGAAGCCACGGAAACACAGAACGTGTGTATGGACGTTCTAGAAGCAGACCCGTCACACCAACTGGACAGATATCAAGGCCGATCCTCACACCGCCAGGTTTGAGTTCTACAGATTTATATGGAGGCCTATGGAGCACACTGACAGAGGTAACACACACATGCATATGTAACTTAAAGTGTGTGAAATTTCCCAAACACTTTCCCTGTCATACATTGGTTCGACAAAAAGATAGTCCTGCCCCAAACTCCAGTGGTTGAATATATGTTTCTAGGTCGGGCTGGTTTCGATGCTCAAACAGAACAATGTTATGATAGCACTGCAGAGACAAATTGTTTATGCAGGTCAGGGAAATAAACTGTATTGGCTTATTTATACACTAGTTGTCTCTGCAAATTAAAGCTGGGATTGGAGAAATTATATTAACATCGAAAAACAGGCTTTTGAAATAAAAATTCCTAACAGTTCTCACCAACCATACTGAACTACTACCAATGCAACTAAACAACGCAACATTTTGGATATTTGAATAAATTGTTCAGGATCCAAAAAATTACTAGAATCTGCACCTGTATGTCTCATTCAGTTTAAAATGGGATATACAGAATTGTCAAATGATTTGTCCTTTTCTGTTTTCCTTGCAATGCAATGCGCAGCCCTGTACTACCAATATCTTTAACACTGAAAAATAAGAACACATAAAAGCCTTTAGAAGCAAACCGGGGCAATTTATTTATTAGAGGTCGGCTCAGAGGATTCGACCCAGAGGTGTAATTATTCCAAAAGAAAATAAAAATATCTGTAGAACGAATGGGTCTGACATGCACATTTACCAGCTCTCTACATCTTGGGTTTCGAGTTCACAGAGGATTTCAAAGCTTTCACTCGCCGCCTTTCTGCACAAGCCAGAGCACTTTTCTTTGTAACACCAGTAGACTTCCTGAAATTTGGAGCAAACACTGTCCAAATCATCTAAAAATTGTGAGTCACAAAATAAAGTGGACTGCTGGTGGTTATTGAATAGATGGCATAAACAAATTTTCTCATATCCTTAAAGAGATAGTTTGCCCAAAAATTACAAATCTGAAAACAATTCACTCACCTTCATGTTGTTCCAAACCCGCATGATTTGATTTCTTTTGTAAAACAGAAGAAATAAAGATGGCAAGAAGTATGTTAATCTGAGTCACCATTCACTTGCATTGCACCTTTTGCTCCATACAGTGAAAATGCATGGTGACTGAGACTGTCATGCTGCTTAACATCTCATTTTGTGCTCCACAGAGCAAAGAATGTCAGGAATTGTAACAACATGAGGGTGTGTAAATAATTTACATTTTTGTCTGATCTATCCCTTTTAAAACCAGGTACAATTACATGCAAAGCAAAATTACATCAAATATGATTTATGTCATATTCAAATATTTGTATTTTTTTCTTGTTTTAAGCCTAAACCTTAATAACTTATTTAATGCCATTTTCTCAATTAAATGAGACACCACGTCGAATTGAGCAACAGACTGATATTTCCCAATTCATTCATTAATGATTTAATTTGAACTTTTATTTGAATTGAAATGTGAATTCTGCTGTGTAGTTGTGGTTTATATCTCTGTTCCAATCATGTGTCTTGGTAGGATGAGTTTTACCAGCAGTTGCAGGCAGTCAGGAAGCCCTGGCGCATCCCTAGTGACACAGAGAGTGACTGTCTGGATCCTCCTGAGCAGGACAAGTGAGAGTATTACAGCTCTGACCCCGGGCAGTCCACACTCTTAATCCTGGTGCGAAAAATGGTATAACAATTATAATGTAACATATTATTGTCCAACAAAATATGAAATGGCATGTTTACAATCTTTAACAGCTTCGTATTACCACTTTTGGTTACATTAGAAAGTCTTTTTTACAACTATGAAGGATCTTGAATTATATGGTAGTTCTTAAGAATATAGTAAATATCTCACTTTAAATGCTGTTTATGGACTGACAAATCTGAGACTCTGTAGAGTCCTATTAATGACAATATATGATCTGCAGTCCCTTGAAAATAAGGTCAGGTCGAGGGAGGTACTTCCAAGAGTTTCAAGCATATGAGGCAACATTTTATTGCTTTCTAGTCTCAAAGCCTCCACATATGCAAGACAGAACCATGTGTAACTCTGAGGTTGAAAAATATCGGACACTTTAATTATGTTGATATGGTCTCGTGAACGTATCTTAGATTTCCATTACAGTGGATATTTGAAAGATTTAAACATGCTTGGAGTCATTAGAGGATTATTATTTGTCCAAATCACGGTCCGTCATCGCAAATATACACTGCTGGCCTCATTTTTCACTCTTTGAATGTGACATGGCCAGAATCTTAGTGTCCCTCAAGAGCAATTTTCTGTTAATGACCTCAATATTCTACCATATCAAAACTGTAGCCCAGAGAGAGTTTCTCAGAGTTTATGGCTTATGTAAGAATGATTTTGATCTTTTCAGGATTACAACAGTTGTCCTAATCTAACATAGATGTTTTCACAATAACAAAAGCAATGCTAAAACACTTGATTGCAACACACTTGATTAAAGTCAAAGGATCCACATACTGTAGTTTCTAAGAAAACTTTGGAGAAAATATTCTGCACTACAGAATCTGTCTTTTCCACCTTAACTCGGAAACTGTCTTAGAGAAATATTTGTTATAGATCCGGCATAATATTTCTGTGGTAAACAAATTATTTTTACATATATTTGGAACACGAAATCGCACTGCATAGGGAAAAGTTTATCCAAAATTTAAATGAAAATCACAGGGCAAAATTTGTAGACAAGCAAAACATTGCATACAATCTAAGCCCTGCTATCAAATGAAATGTAACTATACGTGACAGGCTGCTCCAAACGACACCCCATTCTGCCAAGAATACATCTTGTAAAAAAAAAAAAAAAAAAAGCATGTTTCGCTAATAGTCTCTACAGTCTTGCTTGCTGGAACTGTCATGCCAGTCTGGCTATTTAAAGGAATATGAGGCACAGTCTGTTTGTGTGAGAGCCTGGCACTGCCAACCACAGGACATGACAAAATGCCACTTGGCATACAAAACATTGGCTGATTGGCTACCACAGTGAACCTCAACGCTGTCTGTTGGCCAACACAGGTTTCCTAATTAGCACCAAGTGCTTGCCAAGATCCAAAACAATTTCCTGTTATTGGAGAAACTTCCACAAAGGGGTAAACGCTAACCCTTAAAAAAGTCAGTGCTCCATTCCTTTTCTACAATCCTCCATTTACTTACCAAAACTGATAACTTTGGTTGATGGCCACTATGGTGTACAGTATAACAATTAGAGTATTTACATATTTTACTCATGACTGATCAGCAATTCAGAGATTTTACTTATGGAAAACTACTGCCTTGGTTCTGAGATAGACTTAAATGTTGTCATAGTTTGTTTGCAGATAACCAAAATGTTGTTGTCTCAGTGATATTAGATTTTTACAGTGGTATCCAAAAGTCTGAGACCACACTGAAAATCTGGGATTTAAAACATGGAAATATACAAAGTTTTAGGATTTTCGAAATTTTAAAACAAGGAAACATATAGTGACCTAAAAAAAAAGAATCTGCACTATTTCTAAGTCACTACTCAAATAAGCAAATTTATAACATTAACCATTTAAACTCTTTTGTTCTGATGGTCAGATTTCCTTGCTTCGATTGAAACGCACAAGATGCTCTTTGAAACTGTGGCAGCGGGGGCGTGGTCAAGCACCCGTCCGGAGAGGGGGAGCGGTAAGGGCGCTTGCACCTGAGCGAAAATATGTCTAACACCTGTCTCTAATTTCAGTGAGCACGGGGAGAGCGGCATATAAGAGCCACAACACCGCCAGTGGAGGGAGGCCAGTCCAGCGTTGGCAGCCCCGAGTAGTTTTAAGTTGATAGAGAGTTTTGGAGTTTTGTTATAAGAAGAAGTTTATGTTGAACCCCTGTAACTTTACTTTGAGAATTAAAACACCCCTACCTGTGAGCAGAAGCCTGTCCTCGTGTCCTCCTTTTCCCCGCCCTGTCGAAAATCCTGTTACAGAAACATTCTCATTTCATGCTGGAAAAACATTTACCATCAGTTCCCCTTCTGTCACTCACTCAACATTGTGTTGATATAGTGACACTAGGGGTCGCTCTTGAGAGCCCTGAACACCTCTATTCTTTTGAGAAAAGGCCAATGAGAATTGGCGAATGGAATTTGAATGCCACTCCCCCAGACATACGGGTATAAAAAGAGAAGGAATGTCCACTCTCATTCAGATTTTTTCTTCGGAGCCAAGCGGTTGTACTATAAGCAAGCTGAATACTACTGCTGTTCCATTCACCTCTTAAGAAGCGTATGCTGTTGGATATACGGCACATTTCCAGCGGCTCTCTCTCCTTCTGCATGGCGAGTGCAGATTTTGCCACTGGGCACTTCGACAGTGCTAAATGAGTGTATATTCCTGCTAAAGAGTATATTTTCTCTATTAGAGCACACACATTTATGTTGAGCGTCTTTTTAAAGACATACCTTTATAAAGATGCCTTTCTGTCTTTGTGTGATTCCTGAATGCAGTCGTTATCTCTCCACCTAAGACAGTCACGGTTGCTGCCTCACGTGTCTGGGCAGCGATCACACTGAGGCAGTGTTTGTGCATGGTTCATGTTTTCATTGCGAGAATATGACCATGGTAATGTTGCGGCTTTCCTTCTTCTGAAGCGGGAAAGCCCCTCTAGCCGCCCCCCGTGCTGCGCCTTCTACCTACGTGTATGTGGGGAGTTCAATGGGTGCTGTTTCGCCGGGTAGTTCCCCACGGACCTCCCGATCCCCAGCATGCTCGTTTGCTCCCGTCCGGCTCCGAAATGAGACCAGCCCGCCTCATGGCCGGCTTGACATCTCTTTCGGGGCCTGTGAGCAGGATGAGCCTTCAATCGCTGCATCGGAGTGTACACTGGCGATGTCTGATGCTGAGGACATGACTGGGCTGCCACCATCGGGTCTGCCCGCCTAGTCTGAGACTGTCACAGAGCTGACCACCATGCTTGTCCGGGCCACTGTGAGTATCATGTTGGACTGGAACCTTCCACCCACCCCTGAGTGCTCACGGCTTGATAATTGGTTCCTGGGTTTGGGGCGCCGTTCACGCCATGGAAACTGTTCTCTCTCACTACCTTCGATGGCGGTCCATGGGTACACGGAGGTCCCTCAAGTAGATAAGGCGGTTGCGATGCACTGTGCCCACAAAATGCTGTCAGCTGGAGGGATTGTCCGGCACTCCCCTCCAGAGCCTGTAGGACTATGTCATCTTTGGTGACCAAAGCCTACAGTGCCGCTGGACAGGCCTCCTCCTTTGTCGCTAGCCTGCCCTATGCCGGATACACAGAGCAAGGTAAGTGCTTTGAGGTTCCCCTCAGCGCAGCCACCTCGGTACGAAGCAACACCACTCGACATGGCATCACCTGCTCCTCCCCGCCGCGAGGCCCCATCTCCTGGTACGTCAGACATGATCATCCCTTTAGTGCCCCTCGCCCGGGGCTTGGACAAGTGGCTAGCGCTTTCCAAACTGTCGCGATGGCTGGCCAGGATCATCCGATTCTGCTACACGATTCAGTTCACCAGGCGCCTGCCCCAGTTCATTGCCATCCGCTTCACTTCAGAGCAGGGTGAGAATGCCGGCACCCTGTGTGCCGAGATCGCAACTATTCTTCGCAAGGGCGCGATAGAGCCTGTCCCTCCAGCTGCGATATGGGAAGGGATCTACAGCCCTTACTTCATCGTACCAAAGAAAGGTGGTGGGTTGCGGTCAATCTTGGACCTGCAAGTTCTGAACCGGGCCTTATACAGACTCCCATTCAAGATGCTAAAACAGAAACTTATTTTGACATGCGTCCGTCATCAAGATTGGTTCGGAGCAGTAGACCTGAAGAATGCATACTTTCACATCTCTGTTTTTCCTTGACACAGACGCTTCCTACGGTTTGCTTTCGACAGCCGGTCATATCAGTAAAAGTTCGGCCTCTCCCTTTCCTCTCTTCATTAAAGTCGCAGAGGCAGCTCTTGCCCCGTTAAGGGAAGTGGGCTTCCGCATACTCAACTACCTCAATGACTGGTTGATTCTAGCACACACTCAAGAGTTGCTGTGCGCGCACAGGGACCTGGTGCTCAGGCACCTCAACCATCTAGGGCTTTGGTCAACTGGGAAAAGGGCAAGCTCATCCCGGTTCAGAGCATCTCTATTCTTGGCATGAAGTTAGACTCTGTCTCAATGATAGCTCACCTCACAAGTGAGCACGCACAGTCTGTGCTGAACTGCCTGAATTCATTCAGGTGGAGGACAGGGGTTCCAACTTTAAAATGCACGCAAATGTTTTCCGGGGGGGGGGTTATGCCCCCATAACCCCCAAGATGGCCTGAGGTCCACCCACCACAGTCTTTTTTGTGGGAAAAACTGGCTTTTGCACAAACTTGTGGCGTCCATGCAAGCTCCAATGCCTGCTATAATTGATGCAAAATGTTGACAGTTAATTCTTAGAAAGTCTGAAAATCCATTTTAAATTCTGCTTTGACTCAAATTGTTATGGTTATAATATGATTAGTAATTAAAAAAAAATATTACATTAGTAAAATCCAAAATAGAAGTTGGTAGTGGTCTTAAACTTTTGGACCCCACTATATGTTTACAAAGGCTAGATATGGAAAGTGTAACTATTGTTTCCCTCTGTATTTTGACTCTTGTTAGGTAATCCAAGTGGAGTGAGGGATGACAGTAAAAGATGAGTGTTCTCAGGTTAGCAATGCTAATACTAAGCAACAATAATTTTATTTGCAAAGAAAAAATAATATTAACTAGAAAAATGCAGAATAGAAATATTTTCATTACTGACTTCAGACTTTTGGATCTCAACTTCTATAGTACACAAAGCATTGTGACAAGATTTGTAGCAGGTCCCTAAAGTGTAAAACTGTATTAGATCCAGTGTTATGGAAAGTAGCTCTCTGATGGCCGTTTCTCGACTTAGCTGGGTGCATCTCAAGAGTCAAGGTAATGATGAAAGTGTGTCATCTGTGGTTTGACTCTTTGTGCCCAGCCGAGCTTTTACAGATTGAGAGGGCATACTGGCCCATACAGTCAACACAGACAATAAGATTTGTGGTGGAACTGGGCTAATCAACCCAAAGCTGGGTGCCGAATCCAGTGACTTCATCTATATTATACATGCCCATGTACTGTATATACAACATGAAATGGATGGCAGCTCAGACACTTATTTTTCCATTCTCACATTTATCTGACATGTTCAAATATTAAAGGGTGTTTTTATGGTAATTACTGAAGTTATTGTGCTTATTAAGTTTATGTGGATCTGTAGTTTGTCTTTAGGTTACTAATGTTTTTGTCTTTCTGCAGGCTTGTAATGATGTGTATGGAAGACACAGAGCCAATCAAACATTATTATGCAATTTAAAGGGGCATTTACATATTGTGAGTCAGCAAAAGACACTTATTTATTTTTTCAGCTGAAGAAAGATTGTGTACTTTTTCCACAGAAGATAATATTTCTTAAAAATGAAAATGTGTTATACAGTATAGCCATTTTAAATTATAGAATGTAAAATGTTTATCAGAAAAAACATAAGCTTGCACTTGAGTTTTCTGTCTGTTAGCATGATTCTTGTCTGTTCATGATATGTACTGTAAGTATTTAATGCTGCCTTGCATAAACAAATACAATATATCACTTTATGTGTCATATCAATGGTAGGTAAATGCAATTTGAATAAGCCTTTTCAATAAAAGTAAACGACACAATAAACAATACATTTTATGGCATTAGCAGACAATATGGATGTTACAATTGTTCCAGTATATGTTCAATGTATATCCTTAGTTGGACATGCACAGCACTGCCCTTTTTGACCTCAGCATGCCACTCTGTCATTCCCAACAGCATTGTGTGTCTACAACTGGTGAGGACAGATTTCTAAGGATCAAATTACTTTGACTTTTATACCCACACACATATATATAGCCTGATACACCTGTTATATCCTTGTATAATGCAAAATAAAAAGTTTTTTTATGAAGTTGGATTTGTCTGCGTCTGTGTTCGGGAGAGCAAATGTGCTATCTGTATATGACTTTAAGACCGGATGGATGTCCATATCTGTTTGCTTTGTATTTATATATAGTGTACTCCCAGTTAGCAAAAGTAACTTTTAGTAGATATACACATTTGAAATGATTAGTCTTTCTCTTCTGTGAAAACACACTAAAAATATTCATGACTCATCTCCCACTACACAGATTTTTGTCCAATAAAATACTCTCTACAATGACAATGTCTCTCCACTTAATCAACACAAAAAGAAAACATATGCATTTCATGTGGTCTTTAAACTCTAACTCTCTCTCTAACTCTCTCTCTCTCTCTCTCTCTAACACAAAGAGATTTGGAAGACTTCATCTGTTTTGTTTCTGGGCATACATTTCAATGGAGAAGACTCCTTCTCAATGCCCTTTTCAATGGGCCATTCATTTTATCCTAGAATATTACAGCATTAGTCATTCAGAAGAATAGCGTGCCACCCCATTTCCTGCTCCCTTCCTTATTGTTGGAATCTTTACACTGGTGCCGAAACCTGGGACAAGGTAGAAGTCTGGTTGCCTTTGACACCTCACTGCTGGACAAAGTCATCCGTGCCCTGGCTAGTATCCAGGAGACCCATAATCAAGCCCTTTTCACCCAGGAGCGACGGTTCCAGGAGCTCCTCCAAGCCCAAGCTGAAGATTGGCAGGCCTTCCGGAGCTGGCTAGATCCAGGAGGATCCTCCGCCGTGACCCTGGAGGGAGCTATATTTTTTGGCCGCACCCCAGAACAATACCGCCAGCGGTTCCACTCCTTCACGCTGAGCGAAGTCAGCTGCCTGTTTGTGTTTGCCCAGCAGCTCCGTGATGCCTGTCGAAGATGGTTGCATGCCAGAGAAGGCCCCGGTGTGGAACATGTCATCGAGCTGATGGTGCTGGATCAACTGACAGTACGCCTGCCCCGAAAATCTGCGGAATGGGTCCAGTGCCATCGCCCCACGTCGGTGGATGACATGTCCAGCTGGCCAGAGCCCTCTGGCTTCCTACTCAGAAGTCGGTGAGCCGCAGTCCAGTTCTCTCTCTCTCTCTCTCTCACCTGACATGCCACAGACTGCCCCCAATTGAGCAGGGACATACCGTATACCTGTAAAAATTAAGGGGCGTACATAACAAGCCCTGGTGGATTCGGGCTGTAATCATACCTCGATCCACCACGGCTTGGTTCATGCTGGGTCTTTGGGTACGAAACACAAGGTGATGGTGAGATGTGTGCATAGGGATGTTCACATATATCTGGTAGTGACTACCATTATTCAATTTCGGGTGGTAAAGCATAGAGTGGAGGCTGCAGTTAATTCCTGCCTCACCCATCCACTAATTTTGGGGACCAATTTGCCAGGGTTTAAAAGAGTATTAACATAATTGTGTGTGGATGGTTCCTGCAAACCAAAATCTCGGTATGTGATGTGTCACACGATGGCTGGGGAGGCAGAGTCGGGGATGTCCACGTCTGCTCAGCATCAGAGTGATGCAGGGGCAATCCTCTGGCATTCCTGCCCTTAGAGAGTTCCCCGAGGGGGATTGCACTCTAGAGCAGTTGTGTGATGAAACCTTTTGACAAAGTGAAAATAATGGATGGCCAGCAGCTCCAGCCTAATCTGTATTTTTCAATTATAAGTGGCCGGCTGTATCGAGTGATGCAGGACACAATCCTATGGTGGGTCACTTAGGACTTGAGAGGACACCACACTGGTTAATGGCCCACTTTTATTGGCCAGGCATTTTGCGCAGATGCTGTGCGGCATGCTACGAATGGCAGTTGGTGAATCCACCGGCCACTCCAAGAGTGCCATTGTGCCAATTACCATTGATTGAGGCTCCCTTCAAAAGAATTGGTATGGACCTCGTCGGGCCATTAGAATGGCCAGCACACGAATATCAGTTTTTATTATTTCTGGTGTATTATGCAACGCAATATCCGGAAGCAGTGCCTTTTTGCAACATCTCAGCATGCAGTGTTGCAGAGGCACTCTTCAAAATTATCTCCCAGGTGGGGATTCCGAAAGAAATCCTCACCGTCCAAGGCACAAAGGTAATGTCACATACATTACGTGAACTTTATGAGTTACTGGGGATTATATTGATTCGAACCAGCGTTTATCACCCACAAACTAACAGGCTGGTGGAATGATTTAATCGCATCCTGAAAAAAAATATTCGCAAGTTCGTGCACGAATATGCTAGAAATTCAGACAAATGTCTGGAACCCCTATTATTTGCAGTAAGTGAGGTCCCACAAGACTCCAAAAGTTTTCCCCCTTCAAGCTCCTGTATGGACGCTGGCCCGCAGGGTGCTTGGATGGAAGGACCATCCCAAAGCAAGAATTAAATTTAATATGTCCTTGATATTCAAGCATAGCTGCACACTCTGGGTCAGTTGTCACAACAAAATTTGCTCCAAGCTCAAGAGACACAAAGCCGGCTCTATAATAGGGTACCCAGTTAAGGGAAATTGCACCGGGAGACAAAGTACTTGTATTACTCCCCACATCGAGCTCAAAATTACTCTGCAAGTGGCAAGGACCATTTGAGGTTACACGGCGAGTCAGGGATCTCTATTATGAGGTTAAAATCAACAGATAAAGGTGGAGCACATCAAATTTACTACCTCAACCTACTTAAATTATGGAGAGAGGTGGTCCCATGTCCATGGTAGTTCCGGAGAAGGCGGAGCTTAGTCCTGAGGTGAAGTTCAAAGCCATTCCATTCACCCCGGTCCCTTGTGGAGGCCAATTCTCACTGTCCCAGCTCATGGAGGTGGCCAAGTTGCAAAAAGAATCTTGTACTCATGTACTTTGAAGACATGTACTCTCCTCTTTCCAGTTATACTATCCTCATTCAACACCATCAAGACCCCACCAGGAGTGGTAGTGTATAGTCCATCATACCGCTTTCCCAAAAACAAGAAAAAGGTGGTTGGGGACGAATTGGAGGCAATGTTCGAAATGGGGGTAATAGAAGAATTGCACATGGATTGGGCCAGCCCGGTTATTCTTGTACCTAAGAGTGATGGGTCAGTCCGGTTCTGTGTTGATTACCGGAAAGTCAACGCAGTGTCTAAATTTGATGCGTATTCAATGCCCAGAATTGACGAACTGTTCGATCGGATGGGTGTGGCACAATTTTTCTCAACAAAGGATTTAAAAAATGGACATTGGCAGGTCCCCTTAACTCCATTATCCAGAGAGAAAATGGCCTTTTCCACACCGTTTGGATTACACAAATTTTTCACTCTTGTGTTCGGTTTGTTCAGGGCTCCAATGGATAAGATCTATTCCAAGTGGGTGGAAGTACGGTATCTGGGATTCCACATTGGACATGGGCAGGAATGACCCCAAATTGATAAAAGTACAGCGATAGCAGCCTGCCCAAGAGTTAGTTCATGGGGCTGGCTGACTATTACAGAAGGTTTGTGCCTTGTTTTTCTGATGTCACCAGCCCCTTGACTAATCTCACTAAAAAGGGGGTGCCATATCCATTCCGTTGGACAGAGGTGTGCTAACAGGCTTTCATGAGAGTGTAATCTGTACTCTGTGGCGGTCTGCTTCTAAAGGCTCCTAACTTCTCTCTCCCCTTTATTTTACAGACGGATGCATCAGAGAGGGGGTTGGGGGCTGTGCTCTCGCAGGAGGTGGAGGGGGTGGAGCGCCCCATGCTGAAAATCATTCAAAATCAAATAAAATCAAATCACTTTATTATCACACTACTGTGTACACAAGTGCAACAGTAGGTGAAAGTCTTGTGTGCAGTTCTGAGCAACATTGCAGTCATGACAGTGACGAGACATATACCAATTTACAATAAACAACATATTTACACAACACAATTTACATAACAAATGTACACATAATTACACAACAATTTACATATCAAATGTACACATATTTACACAACATTGTACTAATATACAATGTACGGTAAACAATACACACAATATAGAATACACATACACTAGATAAGGGTATATAAAAATATATCTACACTAGTTCAATTGGGGAGAATATATTTGACAGTCCAGTGTGTGATATAAGATGATGATTAATAAAGTGCAGTGCTGATTGTTGATCGTGAGAGATCATGTGTTCAAAAGTCTTATTGCTTGGGGGAAGAAGCTGTCATGTAGTCGGTTGGTGCGGGTCCTGATGCTGCGATACCACCTGCCTGATGGAAGCAGTGAGAGCAGACCATGACTCGGGTGGCTGGAATCTCTGATGATCCTCCGAGCTTTTTTCACACACCGCCTGTTATATATGTCCTGGAGGGAGGGAAGCTCACCTCCGATGATGTTTCTGGCAGTTCGCACCACCCTTTGCAGTTCTTTGCGGTTGTGGGTGGTGCTATTGCCGTACCAGGCGGTGATGCAGCCAGTCAGGATGCTCTCTACAGTGCTGGTGTAGAACCGTGTGAGGATGTGGTGGTTCATTCCGAACTTCCTCAGCCGTCTCAGGAAGAAGAGGCACTGGTGAGCCTTCTTCACAACGGCCTCAGTGTGGACGGACCATGTGAGTTCCTCAGTAATGTGAACACCGAGGAACTTGAAACTGCTGACTCTCTCCACCGGTGCTCCATCAATGGTGATGGGGCTGTGTTCTCTGTCTTTCTTCCTGAAGTCCACTACAAGCTCCTTGGTTTTACTGATGTTGAGGGAGAGGTTGTGCTCCTGACACCAGCGTGTCAGAGTGTGCACCTCCTCTCTGTAGGCTGTTTCATCATTGTCAGTGATCAGACCTACCACCGTCGTATTGTCAGCAAACTTAATGATGGCATTGGAGCTATGTGTTGCCACACAGTCATGTGTGTACAGGGAATACAGGAGTGGGCTGAGAAAACATCCCTGCGGGGCTCCAGTGTTGACGGTCAGTGATGAGGAGATGTTGCTGCCCCTTCTAACCACCTGACGTTTGCCTGACAGGAAATCCAGGATCCAGCTGCACAGCGAGCTGTTTAAGCCCAGAGCCCGGAGTTTATCATCAAGCTTGGAGGGCACTATGGTGTTGAATGCTGAGCTGTAGTCTACAAACAGCATTCTCACTTATGTGTTCCTTTTTTCCAGATGGGAGAGAGCAGTGTATATTGTAGATGCAATGGCATCATCAGTGGAGCGGTTGTTGCGGTAGGCAAACTGTATTGGGTCCAAAGAGGTGGGCAGAACAGAGCAGATGTAATCTCTGATTAGCCTCTCAAAGGATTTGCTGATGATGGCGGTCATAGCAACAGGACGCCAGTCATTTAAGCAAGTGATTTTGGCTTGCTTCGGTAAAGGCACAATGGTTGATGTTTTGAAGCATGTGGGGCCTACAGACAGGGAGAGGGACAGGTTGAAAATGTCCATAAAAACACCAGCCAGTTGGTTCGCGCACTCTCTGATGACGTGGCCCGGAATGCCGTCTGGACCCGCGGCTTTACGGATATTCACCCGTCAGAAGGATCAGGTTACATCCGCAACAGAGACGGAGAGTGAACCATCCTCTGTGGTGTTGACCGCGAGTATTCTCTCCACGAGGGCGGTGTTGTTGTCCTCGAAACGAGCATAAAATATATTAAGCTTGTCCAGTAGAGAGGCAGCGGTGTTCACGGCGGAGTTTTTATTCCGTTTTAATTCCATGCCACATACTTCTAGAGTCAGTGGTGTTGAACTGTCCTTCAATTTTGTGCCTGTACTGCGTTTTGCTGCACTGATAGAGTTACAGAGGGCATAACTGGCTTTTTTACGCTCCTCCGCGTTCCAGTAAGTGCAGCGTGAACATCGCCGTTAACCCATGGTTTCTGGTTGGGGTAGATCCGTATTGTTTTGGTCGGAACAACGTCCTGTATGCACTTCCTGATGAAACACATTACGCTATCAGCATCAACCTCGATGTCGTCATCAGAGGTGGACCGGAACATCTCCCAGTCCGCGTGATCAAAACAGTCTTGTAGCGTAGAGTCAGATTGGTCCGACCAACACTGGATCGAGCACCACAAGCTTTCTTTGAGGGAGACTGTGGAGAACGGGGCAGGCCGAGCAGTGACTGTGCGGAACGTGGCTGGGATGTTCACCTGCAGTGAATTATCTCTGGAGATAAAGATGCAACGAGAGATACAGTCGGGGAGAGACACAGGGAGAGAGAGAGATACAATGAAGCTATGTGTATCTGGGGAGCTGGAAAGTACCCTGTTGATGTGTGTTTGTGCTGCTGAAAAGCAGAGTTGTTGATTGGTTTGTTACACTAAAATGTGCAGACAATAAAGAGTCTGATGTTGGATGTTTGCACGGCTCCCGCTTCCTTCAGAGGACCAAAGAACTTCCTAACAGATACTTAGTACAGCACGGTTGAAAAAGAGTGCCTTGCCATCAAGTGGGCAATCCTAACCCTCCACTACTACCACTCGGATCATGCTTGCTTCAGTGGCTCTACCGCATGAAGGATACCAATGCGTGGATCACTTGTTGGTACCTGGCACCACAGCCCTTAAAATTTAAGGTGGTCCACAGATGGTTGTGGCTGATTTCCTCTCCAGGGATGGGGGGGGGGGGGGGGGGGGTTGGCAGGCCGGACGTTGCCCAGGCCTGGGTCGGGCAGTGGCGTTATGTGGAGCAGGACATGGTCATGTGTCTGTCACTGTGGAGAGAGGACCATCACCTGTGGTTGTTAACACTAAACACCTGTGTCTCAATTTAGTGACAATGGAGACGGGCTTTAAAAGGATGCTGGAGCGACAGAGAGACTCTGAGACACACACACACACCAAAGCTGAAAAGCTATTTATAACTGTCTACGTGATATTGTTTATTGTTAGTGTGAAGCTGTGTGTGCAAAACCATAGAGACTTGAGATACTTTGTTGTGAAACTGAAAAGGTTGACTTACCTGGACTGCCACCCCGCTTCCTGCTCCCTTCCTTATTGTTGGAATCTTTACACACATAAGTTTAGAAAAAGGTACAGCCGGCTCTAAGGGGTAGAATATAATGGAATAGAATAGAATATAAACTTTATTGCCACACGACTTGATAGGTAGAAATTGGTAAAGGGACAACCGGCTCCAAGAACACTGAGGAATAGAATAGAATAGAATCGTTATTGCAATATGACATGGCTGGTTGATACTGTAAAAAGTACAACAGGCTCCAAGACCGCTAAGGAATATAATATAATTTAGAATAGAATCTTAATTGTCACACAACTTGGCTGGAAGAAATTGCTGAAGTAAAACCGGCTGCAGATCCTCTAAGGAATAGAATAGAATATATTCCTTAATGCCAAAAGACTTGGCACATTGAATATACAACTTTAAGACATACACAAGGCAGTGTATGAATGTGCAAGTATGCCTTACTTGTGCAATGTTTGTGCATATAATACAATATACACTAAACAATATTATATACAGGTACACTATGCTGTGCAGTGCACACTGAGCAATACATAATCCAGCACTTTAACTTAGATACAATTCAGACAGATTCAGATTCTTATAATGGACTGGAAATCTACATTTACATATCTTCCGTGTGATTGTGTGCAGATTCTGAACTCTTGTATTTTTTGGTGAAACTCAAAGTTCAGAAAATTATATACTGGCGGTGGAGAGGATTAGAATAAATGTCAACATCAGATTTGAATTTCGTCTAGATATATTCAAAGCAGCCCCACCCAGATCAAGCATCAGATCACTGGGGTCTTTACCCTGTGCCAAACCTCAAACCCTTTTTTTCACACTCAGCTCTAAAACAGGATGTGGTTACTCAATGGGGTTTGACTGTCTGGTGCTACAAAAAGAGCAATTCCAGTAAAAGCACTATGAACTAATGTCCATCAGTTTCCTGTTTAAAATTAAAGATTTGATTAACTATTGTATTTGTGCAATGTCACAATATATTCCCACAACATGAGTCAGGAAGACAGGATGTGAATGAATGGAAAATACTCAAATTTACCATTACAAAAGGGTGAAAAAATGTATGGTATTAAAGAACATATTTCAGTTTTTGCAGGATTGAAACTTTATTGTAAATGTTAGCATGTGTGCTCAGTGTAGACTCCCATGCTTGCTGTAAATGATGTCAATGATGTCAGTGTTCCGCATTACACATTGTTTTCAGTTTTCGACAAATGGAAATCAATTGGATATGCTTTTAACATTGCGACAGGCATTTTCTTTGCAAATCAATATTTGCAAAAGTGTTTACTTAAAAATCAGAGGTATGTACATTGTCCTGTTTATAGTTCAGCAAAGTATAAAAAAATCTGTCAGAGCACATGTGTTTATTTATATTACTGTTTTGCCCATTGACCTTTAATTTGATTTTTTGAAGATTTTAAGATTGAATTTTATATGAATGAATGTAGATGGAATTTTTTATATAGATTTTACTGGTCACAATTTCTCAAGTTTTTTAAATTTTGTAAGTTTTTAACAACCTTTAGAATGGTTTTGCCACCACTAGTTCATTCAATTAAAATATTCCATATAATCTCTAAATTAAAATTACATGCATAATAATTAGATAAATTAATTAGCAAAATCCTTTGACAATAGTTACAGGTGGTGTATAGCATGTCAATACTCAAGAGTTTTTCATAACCAATTAAATATCTTAATATCTAAAAACATTAATTACTGTGTCAGTGCTAAGACATTGACACAAAAATGGTCAGTCTGCCCTTTAAATAAGAATGTCTTTTTTCAAAAAGTGAATTTCCTTGTTCTTTTATTTTTATCCACTTTTCTCCCAATTTGTAATGCCCAATTCCCACTACTTAATAGATCCTCGTGGTGGTGCGGTTACTCACCTCAGTTCGGGTGGTGGAGGTCAAGTCTCAGTTGACAATCAATCCGTGCATCTTATCACGTGGCTTGCTGTGCATGACACCGTGGAGACTCGCAGCACGGGAGGCTCATGCTACTCTCTGTGATCCACGCACAATTTACCACACACCCCATTGAGAGCGAGAACCCCTAATCACGACCACAAGGAGGTTACCCCATGTGACTCTTCCCTCCCTAGCAACTGGGCCAATTTGGTTGATTAGGAGACCTGGCTTGAGTCACTCAGCATGCCCTGGATTCGAACTCATGACTCCAGGGGTGGTAGTCAGCATCAATACTTGCTGAACTACCCAGGCCCTCAATTTCCTTGTTCTTTATCTTTATTATTTCCTTCAACTATCATGGTCAAGAAAAGAAGTATCATGTAGCTCTCACCATGAAACACTTTCTCCCATCTCTCTCTCACTCCTAGAGGTCATCAGTGGTCATCTGACTGGCCTCTGCTTTTTTTTTTTTTTATGACTGAACTAGGTCATTTTAATCCTGACATAAAGGACAAATAAATCTATGGTTGGGTGCAAGTATGCTTTGAAGCAGTGTTCATGACAGCTTGTCTCTCTGCTGTTCTCATAGTATGTGTGAATACAGTTGAGGTGTTTTCAAAGTCACATTCTCATAAGTGTGGAACTTCTGTTCATTAGGAAGCCATCCAGGGTCTATGTTTGAATTCCGTCTCTTTGGAGAGCCAGCTGTTCACTCTGAAGACTTGCTGGAAAGTAATTGTTAGACTTTGTAATATTTTAGACACCCTTACCCATGGATAACTAATTATACTTTAATTTAGGGCAACAGAAGCAAAAAAGGATATTAGCATTTTCCCCTTGTTTCTATAATTATTTTTCAATGCTTATTTTTTTTTTTTTTTTTTAAGTTTGTCCTGTATACAGTACATGCCACTTTTCAGAGGTCTTAAAGGGGGTAGTTCACCCAAAAATGAAAATGTAGACATCATTTACTCACCCTCATGTTGATACGTATGACTTTCTTTCTTGCTTGGAACACAAAAGGAGACGTTAGGCAGTGTTAGTCTCAATCACCATTCACTTACATTGTATGGTCAAAAAGATGGATAAAAAAGTGAATAGTGACTGAGGCTGTCATTTCCATTTGTGTTCCGCGGAAGTATGTAAGTCTTACGGATTTGGAAAGACATTAGGTTGAGTAAAAGATGACAATGAGTCTTCATTCTAGGGTGAACTATACCTTCAAGGTTTGAGCGAACAGGTTTCATCTGTCCTTTAAATATATGAAAAGCATTGCATGGTTCTTTCCCAGACTGCCTGAACGAAGAGAGTGATCACTGAAGCATAATGTTGCAGGATCTGCACTGATGGTATTTCTTTGGATAAATTTCAAAACCATCCAGCAGAACAGGTAGGAACACAGGCTTAGGCTATACATGTGCTGTCAATTTATAAAAGTCAACATCACTGAGGTTACAGCCTTGCCACTGCAAATAGGCCATGTGCATTCAGTTCTAAGCACACTTATCACTAAGCAAGAGCTTATCACTTAAGCTGTAAAAATGCCATGAGACTATTCCCTATGTGGCTGCAAGAAAATGACATCCCAGTTTAAATTATTTAAAAATGTCTAACATCATTACATTTCTCAGGGCAGTCTTGTTACCTCTATCTATTTACACATTTTATAACATAGGATGAATATTGGTAAAGTGACAAAGGATATTTAAGCTTGACCCCCATTATATCCATATGAATTTCTTTAGATGATTATAAATAATTTCTTAGCTTATCTTTGGGAAGAAAACAATTAAAGGGATAGTTCACCAAAAAATTTAAATAGTCTTGTAATTGACTCACCATCCCAGATGTGTCTGACTTACTTTCTTCTGCTGAACACAAAGTAAGGTTTTTAGAATAATATTTCAGCTCTGTAGTTCCATACAATGTAAGTCATCATGGTACAGAACCTTGAAACTCCAAAAAGCTCAATATTGCAAGATTTAGTGAAAAGGGAGATACATTTTGGTCTGTTCACACCCAAAACCAATTAGATTTCTTCAGAAGACATGAATTAAACCACTTAAGGATTACTTTGTTACCTTTATGAGCTTTTTAGAGCTTCAAAAAGCTGAGACATTTCTATACTATTTTTGCTTGTGTTCAGCAGAAGAAAGAAAGTCAAACACATCTGGGATACTTTAAAGGGATGATTTTTACATTGAGATATGTGACAGAGCTAATTTAAAGGGATGATTTTTACATTGAGATATGTGACAGAGCTAATTTCATGACCACAGGTGAGAAAAGCAATGGTAAAGAAAATAACAGAAATTTGAGGCGTAATCTTTGTATATGTTACATAATGATTTATGATGTAAAATTTATATAAAATATAAAAACGTTGTAGATATTTTATAGAGAATAATTTTTCCTCTGGGATTTGGTTAAAGGAGGGCCTTCAAAGGTTCTACTTCTCAGAATTAAGAATTTATTCATTTTTGATTTTGTCTAAGGTAAAAGACATCCTAAGCTTTCTTCAAAGGTATAATTTCAGGTTATGTGTGTTTAGATCATAATTCAAAAGTGTCCTACTTTGCCCAAAACTAATACTTAAGTAAAACTGAAATATCATTTTTATTTTAATTAGTTTTGGAGTTAAGAAAAAGTAGTTCAGTTTAGTTTTAGTTTTTTCAAAAAATTTCAGTTTTTATTTTTATTTTAGTTAACAAAAAATGTTTTAGGTTGTTTTTATTTTAGTTTTCGTTAACTATAAAAACACTGTGTCAAAGTCAATTTTCCGATTTTAAGAGATCTAAAAAAAATTAAACAAATTAAAATAGCAAAACATCTACTTTAATATAATGAAATATGTGTGATGTGATGATTTGTGAATGGCTGCCAGTGAAGAAATGCTAATCTGCCAAACCTTTGCCCCTGGATATATCATCAGAGCTTTGAAATTGGAACTCTCAAAATGGCTAGACTTCACTTTTACTTCATAAATGAATTGGAATCAAACTAATGTTCACCTGAGAGGAGTAGCCTTATTATAATTATTGTGGTATTTAGTTGGAGTGGATTCAGTGGTTTGACAGATAGCAAGGACAATCAAACTGTAGTGAGGTCAAGGGTTTTCCACTATAATTAGTTTATTCTTTGCTACCATTTTTGCATTTTATCACACTTTATAATGAATGACTGGCCTTGAAGAGATAACCCTAATTGTCTCACTGGAAGTATTGAGAGAAAACACACCCAGATAATCTGTTTTTGGGGTCCTGCTCTAAATACCTTAAGGTGAGTCAAATGTTGATATTGGAGACCCATATGTATATTGGCAAAAGGGAGCAAACTATTCAAGAAAAATTTAGTTTGCATCCCACAAACCCACAACTTCTTGTTTGGTTGACCAGTCTTTCTGGCTAGCTAGCACAGCTAACATTTTTTGATATTTAGCTCATTTTATCCCCCCCAAAACTGCTTTGAAATATCTCAAACTTAAATTCACTGTTGGTATTAAAACCTGACTTAATAACTGATAAATTCCATTTTGTTTCAAGTTAGTCAGTAGTACTTATTAGCTAGCTTATTGATGCTGTGTAGTTGAATGAGCTTGTTCAGATTATTCACTGGTTTCCTTTTGACTGCCTGCAATGAGCAGAATTGTTTTCTTTTTGTTGGAAGTGTTTTTTTTTTTTTTGTTTTTTTTTTAAACAAAACTCTTTAGTCATCTTCTCAATTACACTTCTGGTAAAGTTTCTGTAAACATTCCCATATGGTTGGCCTTAAACTTGATTTACTAGAATGTATTAAGTCTGTGTTGTCTAGCTGTTTGATCCTTTTGTCTGTTATTGGAAAATACTTCCTCATAACCTAGTGTAGGAATGATACATACTGTACCAATAGGAAGAATTCAATTTAAATGTCTAATTCTTAATCATTGGAACTATATCCTTATAACAAATTAGCCCCCATTTTTATTGTGAAGTTTGCACATTTTTGCAATGTGTAGTTTAGCTCTAGGATAGTTCACCCAAAAATGGAAATTCTGTAATTTGCATGATATTACAGACCAATATTGCCTTTTTTCCTATGGAACACAAAAAGATGTTTGACAATATATATGTTTTTAAGTCACCATTCGCATGGTGTTCGCATTGACGACAATTTGTTTTTGAAGTGAGGTCAAATTTGTGGCTAAACTTAAGTAAAAATACGTTCAAAATCTCAGCCTGTTCTCGCATAAATGTCAGGCCACATGAAACTTTCAAGGTATGAGTTTGCAGTCAGTCGTCCTTCAGGAACTGTTTGGTATGAGAAACAGGGTTCCAGCTTTGGCAGACAGTTGTGTAACGAGAGCATGCGACTTTACATAGGGGATTGGTTTATAAAATGTCCAAACTAATATGGTGAAACTTTATGAAAATGACTAGTAAGGACATTTTAGGTGCTCCTCGCTAGTAAAGAAGGCTCAAATCATTTTTGCTTTTATGTCTATTAATGGTTTATGTGAGGGTTAGGGGATAGAAAATATAATTGGCCTGGTATGAAACAATGGAAGTCTGAGATGTCTTCACTAATATAGTGAAACAAGTGTATGTGTGTATGTATTCAGGCAGCCATGTGGTTTCTCAATCAGTGTCTTGTCAAATAAAGAACCAACACCACTTAATTTGACAGACAGGGGAAAAATTCTGCTTCTTGTTCAAGTAGAAAGATTAAGGGCTATTTGTGCAGTATTGAGCTGTTTCCTTCATGTTATGTTTTCTTACCTCATTTGTATGAACTTTAAATGATATGAATGCTAGAAAAACAGCACTCTTGTTCAATCTGGTGATGTTTCTATTGACTATAAAATATTGAGGACTCATGAGGTACATTAAAAGCCCTCTAGGCAGTAGTGTTTCATAGTTAAGCTGAAACGCACACTGTAGGTTGGATTCCCCTCACCGCAACTTAGCGTTATATTGCAAGTCTTGACAGAACTGGATAAAATCTGGCTCTGGCTTTTATTTCATGGTCATTTTATAAAGATGTACTTGAACATAAAGTGCACATCTGGATTTGTATGAAACCGTTATTTGTGAAATGGGCTCAAACACTTAATACGGCTTCTAGTTTTTGTCAATCGTCCAGGGATCGAGACCCCTCCATCTTACTCCACTTGTTCACCTTTTATAGCTGTGGCATGGACCGTGAAATGTCTGTATATTCTCTCGCAGTCTGTCCACAGGAGGATGGGCAGTTTTAAAGAGTGGTGATATTTAGAAGGCTGGAATTGTTTTATTTGGCTGTGATCTTTCTGAAGACAAACTCTGGCCAGTATGTGTGTGTGTGAGTGTGTGTGTGTGTGTGTTAGTGTGTGTGTGTGTGTGTGTGTTTTTAAATGGCTTAACTTTTTCTAGAGTTTGTGTCTTTCAGTAATTTTTATCATGAAAAGGCATTCAAGACGAAGTGTGGTGTATTAATGCTAACTGCAAAAAAAACAAGACTCCTTGTTCATATTTGCTTGTGTGAAATGTATTTATCTTATGCTGGAGCCCTAATAAGACCACATTTAAGAGATTAAAGGGATAGTTTACCCCAAAATTTAAATTCTCTCATTTACTCCTCTTCATGCCATCCCAGATGTGTATGAATTTATTTCTTGTGTAGAAAGATGTGTATGAGTTTCTGAGCAGAACACAAACGTAGGTTGTGAAAGATATTTAGAAGAATATATCCGCTCTGTTGGTCCATACAATGCAAGTGAATGATTATCAGAACTTTTGTAGCTCCAAAAATCACAAAGGAAACATAAAAATAATCCATAAAACTCCAGTGGTGAAATCCATATCTTCAGAAGTGATATTAAGTATATAAGTCTCCACTTTCACTTACATCTGAAGTCTGGTTAGTTTTACTTTCACATCTGAGTGAAAGTGGAGATTTAGATTAAAATAGGATTTCAATATTGATCTGTTTCTCACCCACACCTATAATATTGCTGATATATTCTTCTAAATATCTTTCACAACCTACGTTTGTGTTCTACTCAAGAAAGAAAGTCATACACATCTGGGAAGGGTGGATATATAAGATAATTTAAAGTATATTTTTTTACATTTCTATTTAGTAGCTAGAAATGCTTGGGTTGTTGAGAAAATGTGATCTGAGAGGCTTGAGTGTTTGTCTAAATCACTTTTAGTAGTTTTATTGACCTTTTTTAGTATCATAACTCAAGAAATTTTATTGTTGTTATAAGACTTTGTCTATATCCTGTAGTTAAGTGTGTTGATTGAAAAAGTAAGTGGTTTTGATCACACTAAAATCATGTTAACATGTAGGTCTATTATTGCTTTGTTTGATTGGCCCCATTCACTTCCATTGTAACCAACAATTTTGCCCTTTTTTGTCTTCATTTTTTTTTTTTTAAATAGAGATCTCGAGATTAACATTTGTGGTTAACAATATTATGCCACAAATGCTGTTGTTTTTGCAGAACTTGTTTTAAACCTGGAATATTCAGTTAGCCCTACTTGGACTCGGAGCAGTATGGTTGATCTGCTGTTTATATAAATAATGTTCTTTATTTTCCAAACGTTGGATAAAGCTGAGATGGGGATGTAAGTCTTGGTATTGAAATGGACTCAGTGTTTTGACACCCATAAGGTGGCAGAACACAAACTCCATCAATAGACTTGCTTACTAACCACAAGTGCTTCCACTCACCAAAACCATAACAGAACAGTACACAAGAGAGGTGTTGTTAACTTACTGCTTTCTGGTGGAAAAGAGCTTTCAGCTGGCCAGCACCTGCAGAATTTGAGGTCATTTTGTATGTTCAACGATTGGTGGGCTAGAAAGGGATGACCTCAGTTTCTCGTGAATTCTTGCTTTGTTAACCCTCATGCTCTGTTGAGATTGACTTTACTGCCTTTTTATTTGGGGTCCTAGAGACATCTGTATATATTTTTTTGAATATATATATATATATAAAAATCTATATAATAATAATAATAATAATAATAAAAAGTGTATGTGTGTGTGCGTGTGTGTGAATAATTATGAACAGCACTGTTCAAAAGTTTTAGGCACATGAGATGTTTCACAAAAACATTCGTCTTCAGATGTGTTTTTATAGCCTTAGTGTGTCAATGGGAAATATAAATTAAACATTCCTTTTGCAAATAAAATTGCAGATTTTAAACAAGAGAACAGGGAGCCCTGCAACAGATGGCCCATACAGAGCACCCCACTGAACATCAAGTCAGTCTGAGATTACATGGAGAGACAAAAGCTATTGAGACATCCTATAATCTTGGCAAATTCTCCAAGCTTGGAACATCCCATCTGCCAACAACCAAAATAAAAAAAATAAAAAACCTGTGTCCAGGTGTAGTTAGGAGAACTGGTGCTGTTATAAAGGCAAAGGTGGTCATGCCAAATATTGATTTAGCTTTTTATGTTTACTGTAATTTGTATGATGTTAATTGATAAATTAACTATTTATGGCAATATCTTTGAAGAAAACGATCACTTTTCACAAGTATTTAAAAATCCAAATACATTTACAGGTGTTTATTGTAAAGGGATTAAACAATGTTTTCCATGCTTGTTCAAAGAACCTGCACCTGTGGAATGGCTGTTAAACACACTAACAGCTTAAAGACGGTTGGCAATTAAAGTTATAAAAACTTTGGACAATAAAGAGACCTTTCTACTGACTCAGAAAAACACCAAAGGCATGAGGACTGCAGATGTGGCCAGGGCATTAAATTGCAATGTCCACACTGTGAGACTGCACTACAGGGTGACAGGAAAGACAGCTGATTGTCCTCAAAGTGGCAGACCATGTGTAACACTCCTGCGCAGTATCGGTACATACGAATATCACACTTGCGAGACAGGTACAGGATGGCAACAACAACTGCCCGAGTTGCACCAGGAATGCACAATCCCTCAATCAGTGCTCAGACTGTGTGCAAAAGGCTGAGAGAGGCTGGACTGAGAGCTTGTAGGCCTGTTGTAAGGCAGGCCCTCACCAGACATCACCAGCAACAACGTCGCCTATGGGCACAAACCACCTACGCTGGACCAGACCTGATTGGCAAAAAGTGCTCTTCACAGATGAGTCGTGGTTTTCTCTCACCAGGAGTGATAGTTGGACTCGCGTTTATGGTCGAAGGAATGAGCGTTACACCGAGGCCAGTATTCTGGAGCAGGATCGATTTGGAGGTGGAGGGTTCGTCATGGTCTGGGGCAGTGTGTCACAGCATCATCGGACTGAGCTTGTTGTCATTGCAGGCAATCTCAGCTCTGTGCATTACATGGAAGACATCTTCCTCCTTCATGTTGTACCCTTCCTGCAGGCTCATCATGACATGACCATCCAGCATGACAAAGCCACCAGCCATACTGCTCATTCTGTGTGTGATTTCCTGCAAGACAGAAAAGTCAGTGTTCTGCCGTGGCCAGCGAAGAGCCCGGATCTCAATCCCATTGAGCACGTATGGGACCTGATGTATCAGAGGATGAGGGCTAGGGCCATTCCCCAGAAATGTCCGGGAAAATACATGTGCCTTTTTGGAAGATTGGGGTAACATCTCACAGCAAGAACAGGCAAATCTGGTGCAGTACATGAGGAGGCGATGCACTGCAGTATTTAATGCAGCTGGTGGCCACACCATATACTGATGTTTGCTGAAAATAAAAGCAGTTGAAAGTGAGTGTTTATATGTATGTATGTATGTATGTATGTGTGTATGTGTGTATGTGTGTATGTGTGTATGTGTGTATGTGTGTATGTGTGTGTGTGTGTGTGTGTGTGTGTGTTTGTCATTTAACCCCTATTAGTTTCCTCATTGTTATTACCTTTAACCTCATCAATACCCTGCAGGGAAATATGAAGTTTCAGCCCTTTTATATATCCCAAAGTAGGTATGCAACAAAGTAGGGAGGCACCTACCAGAAATGTGAATGGTATCCAATTTATTAAGGGGAAAGTTCACCCAAAATGTATAATTGTCATTTACTCATGTTGTTCCAAACCCAATTTTTAGTGCACTATCCCTTTAAAGCTCCCCTTTAAGCTTATTTATCAGATTATTGGCATTGGCTATGAGACTTCACTGACAGACTTTCAAACGTTTCTGTCAGAATGACTCGACATTTATTGGTCCTTTGTAGGAGTTAGGCGTGTTGCTTTCTCTGTTCTCGTGAAGTTTTCATAAACTGTCAAAGTGAATCATAAAAATGGTTGTACTGGGTGTGCTGAGGTTTTCCTGTTTTTATTTTACAAAAACATCTGTCCCAACATATTCACTCCTTTGTGGCCACCCAGAGGCATGTTGAACCATTCCCTTTGATTTATTTGTGCGTAAAGCACAGTAACCATAATGGGTTTGCCCCAGTCAACTTTCTGAGTATTTAGAAGGTCATCTGAGACACAGTTCCAAGGTTGTGGGACGTTACACAGTGAATATGTTTGGGGTGAGGTCTTTTTGAACTTATGTCCTGAGAGATGCTTGACCGAGTCAAAGTACACATGGATCAAATGTTTCATGTGATTCATGTTTTCACAAGGTTCAGCAGGGTCCCTTAATGCTGAGCTCATGATTAGCCACCTGAAACAAGGCCAAGTACTGCATTGAAGCCCAACTGGTTAACAGCCAGATGTTTTAAGGGAGCAGCACATATTCTATGGATATATGAGGTGGTGAATTGCCAACTATCAGCGCAACACTGATTATAGAAACCTATCTTCGTGATTGGTTCTACCAGAAACAGGACAGGAGTGTAATTTGTTTTTATAGCTTAACTTCTCTCTCTCTCTCTCTCTCTCTCTCTCTCTCTCTCTCTCTCTCTCTCTCTCAGTTTGTGTCTTTTGTTTAAGTTTCTCATTAAACTATTATTTATATTGTCATGCCGGTTCTCGCTTCCTCCTCGCCCGTCTAAATCCTTTTACATTGGTGCCGAAACCCGGGAAGGAGGAGGGATATGCCGTAGTATAGTTCTCGCCACTACCGTCCACCCCAACAGAGCAGCCAGAAGCGGTGGAACGACCGCCGACAGCGAGGGGAGAAGGGGCTCCTAACCGACTGCCTTGAACGGTCAGGGCCGCTGCCAGGGGCGGAGGAATCCCTTACCAGCCGCTGAAACGCGGCGGGGTCTTAGACCACCAACCGTGAGTGGGGAGGGGCTCGCTGACGACCGCCTGGAGCGGTAGAACCGCTGTCAGGGGTGGAGGAGAACCCTTCTGTTCCCCGAGAACGCGGTGGGGAGTTCCGTCCACCAGGGGCTGGATGACTGCCTCCGATCCGCCCGGAGAGGCGTGGCTGTCGTCCGTTAGAGGGCGGAGGAGTGGCTAGGGACAAAGCTACGGCGTATCAGAGAACTGGCGAGTCCGGTTTTTTTTTCATCTCTCTCTCCTCTCTCTCTCCCACTGCCGCTCTGTGTTGGCCTTTTCCTCTCTTTTAAATTTTACAGTACACAGCGAAATGAGACAACGTTCCTCCAGGACCATGGTGCTACATAACACAACATAGGACAAACACAGAACCACATGAGACTAAACAGACTAAATAAAATACCTATATAAAGTGCACGTGCAAACGTGTGCAAAAAATACGGGACAGTACAATAAATTACTAACAATGAACAGGAAAATATGCACAGTGAGAACTCCCTACCATGTAGTGAGGATGGGGGGTGGGAGACGTGCTTTCCTCAGCCTTCGAAGAAAGTAGAGACACTGCTGGGCTTTCTTGGTAATAGAGCTGGTGTTGAGGGACCAGGTGAGGTTCTCTGCCAGGTGAACACCAAGGAATTTGGTGCTCTTGACGATCTCCACAGAGGAGCTGTCGATGTTCAGTGGAGAATGTTCACCATGTGCTCTCCTAAAGTCAACAACCATCTCTTTTGTTTTGTCAACATTCAGGGACAGGTTGTTGGTTCTACACCAGTCCGTTAGCCGCTGCACCTCCTCTCTGTACGCCAACCCGTCATTCTTGCTGATGAGACCCACCACGGTAGTGTCATCAGCAAACTTGATGATGTGATCCGAGCTGTGCATTGCTGCACAGTCGTGAGTCAGCAGAGTGAACAGCAGTGGACTGAGCCCACAGCCCTGGGGGGTGCCCAGTGCTCAGTGTGGTGGAGATGCTGTTCCCGATCCGGACTGACTGAGGTCTCCCAGTCAGGAGGTCCAGGATCCAGTTGCAGAGGGAGGTGTCCAGGCCCAGCAGGTTCAGTTTTCCAATCAGGTACTGGGGAATCATTGTGTTGAATCCTGAACTGAAGTCTATGAACAGCATTCAAACATATTAGTCCTTTTTATCTAGGTGGGTGAGGGCTAGATGGAGATTGATGGTGATGGCATCGTCTGTTGAATGGTTTGGATGATACGCGAACTGCAGTGGGTCTAGTGAGGGGGGCAGCTGGGTCTTAATGTGCCTCATGACTGCCTCTCGAAGCACTTCATGATTGGTGTGAGTGCGACGGGACGGTAGTCATTGAGGCAGGACACTGAAGACTTCTTTGGCATGGGGACGATGGTGATGGCCTTGAAGTACGTTGGAACGACGGTGCTGCTCAGAGAGATGTTAAAGATGTCAGTAAGAACATCTGCCAGCTGGTATGCACATCCTCTGAGCACTCTGCCAGGAATGTTGTCTGGTCCAGCAGCCTTCCGTGGGTTGACACTACGTAGTTTTCCTCACATCCGCCGTGGTAAGACAGAGCACCTGGTCGTTGGGAGGAGGGGTGGTCTTCCTCGCCGACACGTCGTTCTGCACTTCAAAGTGAGCGTAGAAGTCATTCAGTGCATCTGGAAAGGAGGCATCTTTGTCACAGGCAACTGATGTTGTCCTGTAGTTGGATTCTCTGGACATGTGCGCGATTTGCCTCTCTGATGGCCGGGGACAGTTTGGCCCTCGATGTTCTTAGGACTGCCTTGTCGTCTGCTCTGAAGGCGGAGTCTCAGGTCCTCAGCAGCGTGCGCACCTCCGCAGTCATCCATGGCTTCTGGTTGGTGCGTGTGGTGATGGTCTTGGAGAAGACCTATTCACCTGCTTCTGGAACGGTTTTGTGCATCTGATGAGCGGTCTGTATGCTGGAATTAGCATAACAGAGATGTGATCTGAGTAGCTGAGGTGGGGGCGGGGCTCCGCCCGGTACGCGCCTGGGATGTTTGTGTAAACAAGATCAAGTGCGTTCGCCCCTCTCATTGCAAAGTCCACATACTGATGGAATTTAGAGAGCACTGTCTTGAGAATCGCATCGTTGAAATCTCCGGTGACAATAAACATTCCGTTGGGGTGAGCGTTCTGCAGTTCGGTCATAGCCCCGTACAGTTCACAGACCACTTCCTTAGCGTTAGCGCTGGGGGGAATGTAAATTCTGGTTATGATAATAGTGGTGCATTCTCGTGGTAAATAAAAAGGTCTGCATCTAACAGCCACAAGCTCCACCAACGATGAGCAGTAGCTAGAGACTAGAAACATTCTGTGTTGATTCTAGCTGAATGGCGGCATCCAGAACTCTGTCGCTGAGCCACATCTCCGTGAAAACAAAGACGCAGCAGTCTCTAAACTCATGCTGCGTAGCCTGCTGGAGTCGGATGTAGTCCAGATTATTGTCCAGGGAGCAAACATTTGAGAGCAGGACAGATGGGAGAGTCGGCCGGCTAGGGTTTGTTTTTAGCCTAGCATGGACCCCTGCCCTCTTGCCGCTTTCTCACACACCGCTTACGACGTCCTCTCCCCCGGCCACCGGCATCAGGTGACGCTGAGGACTGGAGGCCTGGTCTCAAGCAGAGTATGTGTAGTGCCTCCTGTAGGTCATCATGCAGCTTGGTTGTTGCATGAATCCTATATTTGAGCAGTGTCTGGCGATGGTAGACACGAACACCGGTTGCTCCGATGTCCTTGTGCCACAAAAGTCGTGTTTTTTAACAAAAATAGCACCATTTTGGATCCAGAGTGGCCGCTGCATGCTACTGCACCACCATCTTGGATCTAACTTCCATATTGGGGGGTACTACACTGTTACAGGTAGTACCCCCCCATTTAATTATTTCTGTTTCCCTCCCCATTTCCCCTCCCTAATCCAGGTAGACGGGGATGACCTGCCAGCAGATGGGGCGGAAGGCATGCCCCTCCCCAGGGAAAGGGGGGTGAGGGTGTACGTCATGCCGGGTGCTCCCCAGCCTGAGAGGATGAGGGAGGAATGTGGCAGGGCAGAGGGCAGGGCCGGGTCGTGATTCTACAAACCTGGTCCCTAGTCAGGCTAATCAAGTCTCCAAGAGGGATAAAGGCCGACTGTGGAGGATGGTGTGGAAGAGAAAGATTGTTTATGGACATGTCCATAATGTGTGTGTGTTTGTGTCTTTTGTTTAAGTTTCTCATTAAACTATTATATTGTCAAGCCGGTTCTTGCGTCCTCCTTGCCCGTCTAAATCCTTTTACAACGTGAAACTCACCTGAGGGGTGAAGCCCTGCAGAGGTTTCAGTGTCAGACAGGATCCAATGCTGTGCTCGAGAGCTCAACGCATTCGCAGGCACCGAACAAGAGGTTGAACTCGCCCGCTCGCTCATCTGTATGCCTAACTGGATCAATGAGCATGCCGGGGAATGGGAGATCGGTGGGGATTTAACCAGCGGAGGTCCAGTTGTGTCCCAAAATCACCCCCAGTGCTCGCTGCGCTGGCCTCATACCCGTAGGTAGAAGGACCAAGGCAAAGAGCCGCTGGGGTGGCTTGCTTTCTTACAAAAGCAAGCCGCGACCGCAACGTTGACACGGTCATGGCCTTGCATCCATGAAAGATGTCTCTGCGTGGGAGGCACCCAGGCACGAAAGATCGCGATCGTGGCCATCAGAAGGTGAGAGTATCGGCCGCAACCAGGAATAATACACATTTGGAAAGGCATCTTTAAAAAGACGCTTCTTTACATAGACGTTCCGATGTGTGCCGGTCTTTTAGAATATACTCTTTTTGTGAGGGAAAATGCAGTATTCCCTTTTTGAATATACTCTAGATCTGCTGAAGCGCCCAGGGGCGATCTAATGTGCCATAAGGATCCAGCAGATGTGAGGGATGGAAATCGCTTGACTCAGCTTGAACCATCAACTGTTCGGCTCCGAAGAGAAAATCTAATGAGCAGTATGCACGTCCCCTCCTTTCATACCCGTATGTCAGGGGGAGGGCCATGCAAATACCACTCGCCAATTCCCATTGGCCTTTTATCAAAGATCAGAGGTGTCTCATGCTCTCAAGAGTGACCCCTAGTGTCACTACGTCGACACAACGTCAAGTGAGTGACAGATAGAGAACCGGATTCTCCTCCTATATGTCAAAATTTATCCTCCCAAATCGAAAACTTGAGTATCAAAAGAGTGTCCCAGTCAAGAGTTTCCCAGACTTGAGTGGACATGTATGTGCAGCTTCCGAGTAGGAAATTCATATTTACAAACGATTGCGATTTACGATAGCATGTGAAGCGAGGATAATAATGGAAACTTGATTTTCATACTTGATAATCTCGTTTCAAATTAATCTCTTGGCTTGGTTAGTCTTTGCTTCTAATTTGCTAATTTTGAAACTTTTGCTTCCAGTCACTGTTTGAAAATAAATATTAGATTCATTTCAGAAATATAAAATCCCATTGCCATGTGGTTTACCATGATATAACTGCAAACTGGTTTTATGAAAGACTGTTTATGATTTCCTGCTTTGTTAGTAGCAGTACATGTCGGTTACATTACCTTTTTGTTAGTCATTGATAAAGTATTCACCAGAATACCTTTTTATACCATTGTTTTACTGTATAGTTTGAACTTGCTAAAAATAAGAATCTAGATGAGAAACTAAAATCTAGTCACCGTTTGAATGGTTTGGTTGCTTTCCTGAATATGTCAGTGTTAAATTTGATGGGTCTGTATGTGTGTGTGATGTATGTTGGCAGAAAATCTACTGAGGGGTTGAACATGCTCACCCATTAGTCTACAAGAAGACTCTGGTAAAGATAAAGCCCCATCACCTATTTTACATTTTTGTATGACAAAGTTGATGTAATATTCCCTCTATAATGGACTCTTACACCCAGCAACCTTTAAGGTATTTGGTGGTTGTTTTAAGGGTTAGTTCACCCAAAAATGGAAGTTCTCTCATCATTTACTTGCATTCATGATATACCAGGTGTGTATGACTTTATTTCTGCACCAGAACACATTTAAAGAAAAATATCTCAGCTCAATAGCTCCTTAAAATGCAACTAGATGGTGATCAGACTTTTGAAGCTCCAAAAATCACAGACCGTCTCCATAAATGTCATCGATACAACTGAGCGGTCTTCTGAAGCGATACAATCAATTTAAGTACTTTTTAACAGTAAACCATAATTTCTGGTTAGCTTCACGAGAGGGTGGAGTTCACGTGGTCTCTTGTGTGACGTATTCGTGTTGCCATGACACAGGTGTAATCTCATGTTCTCAAATGTGATCGTGTCACTTTAGAAGACATTAACCACTGGAGTCATATTGATGAATTTTATGCAGACTATCTGTTTGTTTTGGAGCTTCAAAAGTCTGATCACTATCCATTGCATTTTAAGGACCTACTGAGCAAAGATATTTTTCTTCAAATGTATTCTGCAGAAAAAATAAAGTCATACACACCTGGGATATTATGAGGGTGAGTAAATAATGAGTGAATTTAACTTTTTGGTTGAACTAACTCTTTAAAAGATTATATGTCAGCTGCATCTTTTCAGGCAGTTTATACCTGATGGCTCCAAACATAACGGCTGCTTTAATGCAGGGTCTCTGATTCATGGAAAATCTATTTGTAAACTTTTAATGGAGAATCTGATATATGGATATCCATTTAATATATTTTATGAATACTTTTGAAGAAAGAGGCATAAATACCATTGGCTTACTCTTCCCACTCTTGCTGATGTCTTATTTATTTGTGCTACAACAGCTAAAGGCTAAAGCTGGAGCTTGTAACTTTCAACATGAAAATAATTTCTCATATCCTATCTTATGCAAACACTATCATAAGAAACCCATTTGTAGGTTGATTTCCCCTAGAAATGTAAACCTAGTCACTCTGTGGTGCTAGAAAAACATCCCAACTGGCCCAAAAGAGTAACAAAGGCTCAATCAGTAGTACGCGTTTGGGGTGGTATAATATTTCTGGTTCACCAACGGAAGATGTTTTTGAAAACTTTTTTTTTTTTTTTGCAGTTAAATTTTTTTGACACTAGTGGCATAGAAATTACACTGCAACTATAAAGGGTTCATGACATGAAGAATTACATTTACCTTGATCTTTTGACATGTAAGTGTTACATTTTACTATTAAAACATACTGTAAGTTTCAGAAGTTCCTCCTAACTTCAAAAACAGCATTTGTTGAAACCAAGCTGCTAAATTGACTCAATCTCTGCTTCCTCCTTATTGTGATGTCACACTGGGTAGATATTTGCATCTGACCGCCTCCACAACACATCAACGACTATGGCTGTGTCTCGTTTGGAAGGCTGCGTCCTCTGGAAGTCTCATTTCAGAAAAGCGAGTTGGACACTTAGAATGCAGCCTTTGAATGCGGCCTTCTTTCATGGGAATTCGGAAGATGCACGAGATGTATCCTTCGTGGACACTCACAACCCAAAATTCTTTGCTTCAACAGAAATGTCTAAAATAAATAATGCCGATTTGCCCGTAAATATAATGTTCAAACGCATGGAATGTTAATTCCCAAGTTGAAGTACCTCAGTATATGGGTGCAGAGTATATAATATGTATAATTATATGAATATAATTAAGATAAAGTATTAGGCTAAAAGTACACCTGTAAAATCTATTTTCGTTTCTCTTTACATCATTATAACTCTCCTAAAATGTACCTTATACATTCCCTTCTAAAGGGACTTTGTTCCCTTCTCACATCAAAGGAGGGCACACTTGTTAAAGAGTGGCGTGCTCTCATAGCAACCATGTTACGTTACGTTTCCATTCATCCTACGAAGGCCGTCTCGTTTAAACGAGGCTTGTTTAAAAGAGGGCACTTGGTATACTGCAGCCTTCAAAGTACACGGCCTCCGGAGGACGCATCCTTCCAAACGAGACTTCCTACTTTACTTTGTTTCTTCCGTAGCTCAGTAGTGATAAGCAGTGTGATGGCAGGTCAGTCAAGAGCCAATCATAAAAGTGGGTGTTTACTGTCAGGTCTTAAAGGCGAAGCAGCACCAAAACGAGTGAGTGTGAAAATTGATCATGTTTTACAAATAATATCATGTATTGTGCAAAAAAAAAAACTTTATGTGAACCTCAAGGGACATAGGGTTATGAGTTATGACCCCATTAACAATACTGTAAAACCATAAACAACTTTTTTATTTACTTATAATGTGTTAAACTATCCTGCTTATTTCCATTACTGTTTTTAAGCTTCATACTCTCTTTTGGATCAAGTGTTTCTTGTGCAGAACATAACAGATGGCACAACTTGAAAAAGGCACGATTACAATTACAGGAATACAAAAGTAATTTTGGTTAAACCAAATGAGAACTTAAAACTCACACTATCTTGATGGTTGAAACAAATGGAATATCTTTAGCAACTTCAATTCAATAAAGTTTAGCAGTGCCTTCATATCCTCAAGTAATTCCTTAAACCCTGCAGAGACATTCTGCTGTTTGTAAGACAGATGATTGTGAGAGCCATTTGTTTGTAATGGATGAAAATGTGCGTCTAGAGTTCTCCTGTTTGGCATGCTAGGGGTTTGATTTTAGTAGTGTTGATTGCACTCTCTGCACTGCCAGGCTAATTGATAACCAGGCCAAGCGGAGTAGGGTAAACGAGAGACTGCTTCTTTACTGAACCAGCACGGACCAGCCTTCCCATAGTACTCTTCCTGTCAGACCACATGAGAGGCCGGGAGATGGGCATACAAAGGCGATGTTTGCTCAGTCTATCCAACGTTGGGTGCTCAATTTGGATGCTGAACTTTCCCATCGCTGTTGTCATTCCCTTTTTCTGCAGGAAGTATTTAAGTGAAAGGTGCTTTTGGCAAGTCTGGAAGATAGCCATTTAGTGTTTGGCCAAAGCTTCTGGGGGTATTTGTACCTTTTTGACTAATAGATAAGTATTTAACTTTTTTTTACGCAGTAATCTTCGGAAGACAGATGTCTTATTTGCTTTGTGTTTAAGTTTGTACTACAATGCAACGCATATATTTTAAAATAGTGACTGTGTTTTTTATTTCATTATTTTTGTACACCACATTAATAGCATTATTGACTTTATATATGAATCTGATTTGAGACCGGCCTACTATATGTGGAGCTTGCTTTTTTTTTTTTCGTATAAGTGTGCTAGTGTGTAAGCACTAGTATTAATAAAATAACTTAATAGTAATTACTAGTATAACAAGTATGAGGCATATCCAGTATTAATGTGTGAATGTTGCACTCTCAATGGTCTTGTTCTGAAACTGGGTATATAATGGACCAATAGAAGAGAGACTTTTGTATGTAGCAGTCCAAAGAGTTGCTAAGCTGTAAGAATGGATTGTTTGCTTATGTCGAGCCCGCAGAATAAATGAGGGCAACAATGGGCCAATGCATTGACTGGACTTTTGTCTTATTCTGTCCATATTTGAAGAGTCGTGGCAGCCTCACAGATGCATAAAGGACACATTTTTATTGTGGGGGGTTAAGTTTAAATAACAAAAGATGTAGGTCCATTGGTAGAAATGAGGTCAGTGTAGCTCTCCTAGAATATAGAAGTTGTTTTTTGTAAGGGCTGCTTCGACTCTGTATTCTTCTAAACTGACCAAAGGACTTTTGGTCTCTTGGAAACCTTCTTGGGCCTGGCTTTTTTCCCTCCCTGTTTTCACATCTCTAATGCTGTTAGTTATTATCCAGCGTTTAAATCTAGCTCTTATGTATTTTGGTAGACATACTGTATGCTGCAGTTAATACTTCTGAAGTTGACATGTCCTGTGGAATGCTGTGCTCCATCTAAAACTCTCAACTTTTCTTTGTATTATGGATTCAGCTTTTTGGATAGAAAGACCATATAGAATATTTGAACTATTTTAACATTTTAAAAAGGAGGAAAATAAAAAAGAATGGTCACACCACAGTACCATATAAAATGCAGACAAAAATGGTTTAACAATGGGGAAAAACATAAGACTGCCAGTTATAGAACCTAAGATTTACAGTACACTTTGCCTTAAATGGGGGGTGGTATTTTAACTAAAATATTTAGGACACTTACCTTTAATACTAACAGATTTAAACTTTTTCCTTTTTGTTATATAAAGATCCCATTAAGATTTTTTTTTTTTTTTTTTTTTACCAAGTCTTTAGCAATTATTTTTGGGTACTTTTCAAATACCCTTTTTATGGTTATAGTCTCATTCCAGACTCCGACATTAAATATTAAACCACAACAATCCATTATAAAAATAAAAATAATTACATATTTAAAACTATGATAATCTAAATAAAGGGTGAAATAGACACAAACCATTTCAGTATTCATTGCGTGACAATTATTTCTGAAAATAATTTGGAAACTACGACTGTCCCTGAATTGTGGTGTAATTTCCACCACCACTGACCACAACAAACAATTTTTCCTCTTAAAGTTTTCTTTTAACTTTCAAAAGTCAGTGTACTTGTTAACAAAGTCGACAAAAGTATCAGTAAAGCACATGCTTGAGATGAAATGAGACTAGTGATGTTTGAAGAAAATGTTAGGTAAATCTAATTTGTGACCAGAATATTTATATTGAGCTAACTTTCCAATCATTCCAATCAAAATTTTAAATGTGGTGGTAATTACATTGTGGTGCAAGTTTCAGGGGGGAAAAAAATGGACAAATGTCCTGTGACATGTGTGCATACACTGTTAGACATTGTTAGTAGACAAATACAAATCTACACCGAAGAGTTAAATTTTTCCACATGTTTTTGCTTCACAAATTATGTCTTTTGAGAGTACAAAGCAACAAAAAATATTTAAAAACTGTTCAAATTTGTGAAGAGTTATTCAATGTTCTTTTAATTAAATATTACCTTATCGTTTCTGAGTATCAGAGACACCAGTTATTGAACTAATTTAAATTCACCACGAAAACGATTAGATCTAAACATAAACAAGTTCTTTTATAAATTTCTGCTAAGCAACTGGCAGATTTCTCCCCCCCCCCCCCCCCTCCAAATTCATGTTTTCAATGTTTGTTATGCACACCTTCCGCATGCATGGCAAGCTTGTAAATTCGACCCTCTTTGACACTTTCTGCAATGCTTGTCATGTGGAGGGCAAAGTGCCACGTAAAGCTGGTGTTGAACGGAGCGTTGACGCCTCAACTCAACTCATGTAAAATGTGCTTTACAATGACAAAAGGACATTCTTGAAACTCATTATTATTATTATTATTAGGATATTATTGTCATCTTTTCTGATAAAAGTCCTGTTCAGCAGTTTAACTGCAGTAGGAAAATGTCAAGTAGATCTGCTTTGTTCTTATAATGCTTAAATATTCTACTGAATTCAGTAGATTTGTAGTCATGCAAGTTTTAATGAAGAAGGACGTTATTAAAACTCACTATTATTAGACTGTTATTGTTGTCTTTTTGGATGAAAAATAATGCTCAAATTGAAGGGAAACTATAGATCTGATTTGTTCTTTAAATGCTTAAACTCTATTAAGTCTCTTGGTAGATTTCAGTCCTGAAGGACTCCAAATGATTCACTGACTCACTCATAGCACACACCACCTAGTGGCATTTCCAGAAATGGTCACTGAAATAATCGGTTAATAAAATTGGACAATTTTGTGACACAGAGACAAGCCACACCAAAATACCCTTTATTTTGCAGCTAATTATGCACAACTGTGCTGGTAATTTGCTTTACTTGAATCATTCAAATTGCTTGAATTGGTGCTTTTAGTTAATTCTTAAATATCCCCAGAAGAAATGTTCGTGGACCAGATACATTTTTCGCCCTTCATGAGTTTGTATTAATGCCATTTGCTTTGGCATTGTAAGAATTAATTTGCCAGAACAAATCTTAAAAAAAAATAATTAATTACCCAAAGAAATTTGCTTCGTAAAAATTGTGCTGTGGCAGAAAAAAGGTTGGGAAACACTTGCAGTATGTTACAAATAAATGGTCTGTTCATGAAATTATGAAGCATGTCTGTACAAATATTGTTGTCAATGTTCATTATCGGCGACCTACTGATTTAAAATCATCCTGAGATTTGAACTAAGAGATGGAAGAAAGTCATGTTGTTTTGACTGTAAATCTAAATATCAGCTTTAAGCTTTTCTTTTAAGCAGGGAACCTCAGGTGGTCAGCACTAAACATTTCCTTTCTTTACCCTCTTTGAAATCTTGGTTAAAAGTCTGCTTGATGGAACCAGAAGTTGATTACTTTTATTTTATGCACATTAACATAGCTTCCCGGCTCAGCACAAACAATACTGAGCATAATTAAGGATATTAGCATCATCCTTATACAGGCTCGCTTCCTCTACTCCTCCCTTACTTGTGTTCTATTACCTGGCCCTCCTCCTGTAGTCACTGCTAGTAAAATGCTAATGTGGCTTAATTGTGAGAACTTCATTGAAGGCACATGAAAGCATGTCAGTTGAGATGCACATGAGCGAATTCTGCTTTTAACTCACCCCCGTATGATAAAACAGCCTCCGTTATTAGCAAACAAACTTTGTCAATAGGAAGCCGAGTTTAACTGCTATTGTTCTAAGAGGATCCTGTCTCATTGTTACAGCATGTTTATGAAGCTACTTTAAATTAGGTTCAGCTTGGCAAACTACAGTTTTAAAGTAGTTAAACTATTGTTAAGTTACCCTTTTAAATTTTTATTACATTATACTGTAGCTGTAGGCCAATATAATTTAATCTCAATTAGTGTGACAGCATTAAACCTAAATGGATGAATTTATAAAGCTAGAAAACCCTCATTTATATACCTGAATCAAATACATAGCACTGAACAACAATACCTACACTATAGCAACTTAGCAACAATTGCTATAGCAACAATTTTGCTACAGAAAAAGAAGACCTAAACTGCTATGCAAGGACTCAAGAGAATAAATTATCAAACTGGTTAATATAGAGTCTGAACAAACCAGGTCATTAAAGTTAATTGAACTTCTATGATTATTAGAGAGAGAACGAGAGGACAGTTTAGCAGAGCACATTTGATTATTACGGCTTTGCAAAGTAGCATTTTGTCATGTTATAAAAGTAGCTTGTTACTGTAAAAGACACTTGAAAAGAGCTGAGCTACTTGTGTAAAATTAGAGTATTAAAAAATTAAGTTAAACTGTAAGGCCTGCTCATACTGTACAATGCACCAAAATTAAACAAAAGGATAAATTGGCAAACCATTTTTCACATGTTTGTATATAGTGTGAACAATTACATTTGTATCCTAAGGAATTTCCTATTTGCAGAATTGTTCATTGAACTGGTGTGGAATTTCCTCTGACGCATTTGAACACTACACTGTGTTACAGTATCTACATGGTTAACAGCAGTCATTAGTAAAACTTTCCTTGTACACTTAACGACCACACCACAGACAACAATGTCCCACTGACGTCTAGAGGGTTAATTTGCAGTGTTTCAAGACTGACGTAAAGAAATTAAATCTTATGACTTGCCATGAAGGTGATTTACCTGTCTGCTTACCCTGTGTACACACCCATTCTTGAATAGACTGCTGCAAAATTTAAGTGGCCATAAAATTGTGTTGCCACAAGCAGCTGGTCGGAGTTTATCCCTTGGGGATCTTCAAAAATAAACCACTTAATGAGTTACCAGGAGAGAATGTATGTAAACTGGGATCCAAATCCATATTGAATTTCCATTGTGTCTCCTGCTATCATTGCCCCGCTTTAAGGGGATTTTTTTTTTTTTTTTAAAGTAGCAGACCGACATTTGTTTGGAAATCGTTTTTTATTGTGGTGTGACTTGGTGTTATCCAAGCATTTGTTAATATTTCCTACATGGTCAGGATGTATTTAAACATTTAGACTCTTTTAATTCTTAATGGCTATATGGAAGTATCGCGAGAATAGCTGTCTTGGGCATTAACACTTTTACTCACCCTTTAAAATATATATCTTGCTGCTAGTCAAAGATTTGTGCTTCTCTGAATAAACTCAAATAGACACAGGTAGAAGTATAATTGTGAAACAGATTGTAAAAACGTGTAATTGGCTTTAATTCACGGGATTAAATGATAGTTATATCATTTTAAAGATATTAAAAGTATAAAGTACTCTGATATTAAGCTTATAGTATAGCTTTCATAGATCGTTTTTGCCATTTCCTCAAAGAAATGTTCTGGGTTAAGCTCAATTGAATGTTGATGGCCACAGAATATATTTTTAGCCCTCAATTAATAAAAAAAAAGCTACAAATTAAATATTATGGTTACAATAATGCACTAATAATGGAAGTGAAGGGAGCCAGTCCATAAATGTAAAAATTTAAAATTTTAAAATGTTTCACAAGTATAGTCAAGTGTTCTGCACAGAAGTCCCTGTGAGGCATCAGAGAGCGAGAGAGAGAGAGAGAGAGAGAGAGAGAGAGAGAGAGAGAGAGAAGCCACATAAAGATGGTTAAAATGCAAACGAATGCAAAAGGTTTTCTTGTTGCACATACAGATTGTAACTGTGTAAAGAGCATTTCAATATGAAAACAAAGCCAAATCCTGGACATTTTAGACAATTTAAAAATCCCAGCTGTACGTTTTAAGGTGTGAAGTAGAGGATGTATTGTCACCCTATGAAAGTAACTTGTAGCATGGGACCTTTTCAAAAGTAGCTTCCACAACACCATTCACAACCTAATGGTGCAAACCTTCAAGAGCTGTCTTTAAAAGACCTTTCACTTTGGTGCCAAGAGCACTGGATGAGCTCATTACTCTTGATACCGACCTGCTGATAAGACCATTAGATTCCAGAAGTTATTGGAGGCTCTTCTCTCAGACTGTCATTTCCTCCCTTACATGTCTGCTTTTAAACATGCACTAACATACGGTTTATTAGCCTGTTAGCCCTCCCTGTCCCAATTACTCCTGCCCTAATGGAGCTGCTGTGACAGGTGTGTTGAGGAGTTTACAGTCGGGAAAAAGTCCCTTTTTAAAACCCATTTTAAGAGTGGCCAATAAATAAATACAGCTCAAATGGGTGTGGAATGCTGGGAAATGGCTGTTATGTTAAGTGATCAACAGCTCCAGTGTTGAAGTTGGTAAGTTGATTATACACTGCAAATCTTACTATCAACAGCCATTTTATGTTTATCTCCCAGACTCTCTCATGTCTTGATGGCCCAACCTCTGCGGTGTCAGGAAAGCCTTGTTACTCTGTTCAGAGGTGTGGGTAGGAAGAATGGATCTGGGTGAAGGAGTCAGCCAGCACAATGTGCATTTAAATGGCAGCAACATTACTCCAAACAAATAGAGGTTGATAACAATGTGTGCCAGCCAGGCCAGAGGGCTGCTGGGAGCCGTCAAGAGTCTGGCATTCTCGGAAAGACCTGGAGGGAGCAGGCAGACATTACAGCTTGGAGACAGCTCATGGGGATTTAGTTTATTTCAACATCCATTCGAGCATAGTGTCATGCACTGAGAGAATGGGAAGAGCTGCTTGCCTGTATGGTCCTTTTGTGTTTGCTTGGGTAATCCTTCACCATGCGTTATTCCTGTTTTATAATCCAGAACCTTCATAATACAAACCCGAGTTGGTTTCACGGAATGTTGCCTTCCAGTTTCACAATACCATCTCCAGCTTAAGGCCACGAGATATAACATGCCTGCTGTAATCAGATCTTTATCCAATGCAGACATTGTAAAGAAGATGCTTTTGAACACGCACTCATGCACCTTTTCAAAATAAACCCTCATGTTTATGATCCCGAAATGACAAAGGAATGTAGGAAATGTATCCAATCTTTATACTAACCATCTCATTATGGTTCTGTTTGTAAACCTCCCTCAGGGACCATTTACTCAAAGGATACATTTTTAAATAAAGAAGATTGCTTTTCTTTCTCTTTCATGAGAACGCACTCGATTAGACCTTAATCCAAAAGTGCTGTTATATTATTTGTATCTGCTGTATTAGGAGGACTAGGGTCCAGCCTTTCTAATTGCTCTTTGTAGATTTTAATTACGCTTAGGGTTAGGCTTTAGGGTTATGTTACTGTTATATTGCTTGAATCTGCTGTATTGGGAAGACTAGGGTCCAGAAAACCTATTAGTTCTACATAGATTTTAATTAGACTTTCCGGTTGCTATATTCTGGGAGCTTCCTTAGACACATCATTGGCTCAAAAATGTTACATGACCTCAGTCAGAAAACATTAAAAACCCACAAGGTCCAATTATATTTGTAATGAGGCAAATATTTTACTTGAGGGATTGTTAGATATCACGTTGATGAACTTGTATTCTGCTTCCAACCTCATTTTAATTTGTTTCATAAACTCATTATGATAATTTTTTTTCATATCTAACTATTCTGTGCTTTTACCATTTCAGCTGTGACATTTACTCATTTTGGCATATTGGTTGTAACCTATGTATGGATTACTGCCTCTCCCTACATTTAAAAAAATGTACATCTTTAAGGGCATTTACTAGTAACTTGCCATAAACCACATTTGTTTCTTTCAGTATGCTAAACAATATCACATCTACTTACAGTTCATTGGCTAGTTATGCTCTCCATTTTTGAGAATACATTACACAACATAAAATGTAATTAACTTTGGCATAAGCACAATATTTCAGAATTTCCTCCGTCATGAAAATTTCTCCGAAGCATGGCAGTGCTTTCAAGGGTGTAGCGGTGGTCTGATTCCCTCTGTAATTGTGGGGATGTGTTTCCCCTGCCGCCAGTGGTCATAGACCCCTCTCTGTCCACCTTTCTACGCAGTCCTTGGCTGGGAGCTCACCTAATTTATGACTCATTTCCTAAACAAAATATAGAGTTTCAGGCAAATGTGTTCATATCAGTAGGCTTGGAGGAGTGGGGGATTTACAATGCTTTGGTTTGGATTTGATGGAGGCTGAAACCAAGCTGACAAGCTGAGCTTCGATTAATAGAGCCCTTGTGAAAGAAGCTCCAGGGTTCCATGGTTACTATAGTTTTGCATTGGGAAAAAAATTTAAATATATATATATATATATATATATACGTAAGAAAAAACTTGAACAATCTATATATATATATATATATATATATATATATATATATATATATATATATATATATATATATATATATATATATATATAGTTCAAGTTTTTTCTTTAGTTTTGCCTTTGTCCATTTTTTTGTTAGTTTAGTTTTATTTTTTCAGCATATCTAGCCTTTGTTTTAGTATTTTTGGTTTAAATACGTTTAAATGTCTTTAATGTTTTAAATCTAGTGTCATCACTATCTAGAGACATTTTCATGTTTAATGAAGGGGAATTGCAAAGGATTTAAAATTTCTATTGTTCACTGAATATCAAAAACAAATTAATTAGTTTGAGCCATAATTTTGTTTTTACTATTTTCTCCAAAATATGCAAATTTTTTGGTTTTGGTTTTTCCAAATATGGCAGTTTTTAATTTTCTGCTTTAAAGGTACTATACGGAGGATTTATATTAAATCATGTAATTTTTTTTTTTAACAAAATGCCATTATTGAGCCAGTATAGAGTATGTGTGTTCAAATGTGTTTGAAATAATGTTCTTGCCTTACCCCGAGTAACAATAAGCCTACAATAATGATTTTGTGTTCAGAGCTGTTTAGTTTGGCTGAAAATTTCAGGTCATTTGTCCTTTTTCAGATAGGCCTTAACAGTACTCTGCAAACGTTTTAGGCATTTAAGAAAAATGTTGTATAGTAAGGATGTTTTCAAAAATAATGCCATATATTTTTAGCAATTAACTTCATACAAAGTGCAGTAAACAAAAAAAAAAAAAAACTGCAGTGCACAACGATGATCCTCTGGAAGTAACTTGAACCACAGATGTTGATAGAGAGCGCAGTATTCTGTTGTGTAGCTTCAGCTAAAAAAAAAAAAGTATTATTTATTTATTTATTTTTTTAACGATAACAGCACTGATTATTTCTGATTATTCCGACCTGGCTGTGTGTGAGAAATGGTGAGAAAAAAGTGGGTGGGAGGCAAAGTATGTACACAGGAAAATAAGTGTGTTTGTCAGCAAAATGCCAAGGTTCAATTTCGTTCAATGTGGTTCTTGGTATGGCAGTCAAGAGGCATTGGAATGGCACACGCCTGGATGAATTTATGATCTGTGGAAAATGTGCAGCTGCTCTCAAATTTTACGAGTTCTACCAAAATAAAATGCTGTATACACAGGTGAAAATTTCAGTTGGTAGATTTTTATTTATTTAAAATAAATCAAGCAAAATGTCTGACTGCTTTGGTTTGTAAAATGTGACTTGTAAATTTCTGTACCTTTCAGGAACTTTACTAATGAAAATGTTTGACGCGAGAGTCTGGCAATGTCTAATATTTAAGCTTTGTATTTATGAGATTCCAACAGTACTGCTGCTGTAAAGCCAGGGCCTGTCTCTTACCTGTTAGATTATGAGATCTGGTGCTTAGCTTGGAAGTGTTATTATTTCAAAACCTGTTGCCGAAATGTTAAACAAGTGATCTATTGCTCCTCAAATTGGTTGGCTACCATAAAAATTTCCATTTGGAAGGTAAAAGGTTTTTTTTTCTGACAAAATGTGCCATGTGTAATAGTACTTTCCCATTGACATGTTTTGTGCAAAAAACAATTTTATAAATTTGGGTGTGCACCGTACATTGTCAAATTGATCTTTGGTACAGTTCCCAAATCGTATGGAAGTAATACGACTTCACCTGCAGAAGAGAACAAGTATTGCTGGGGTATACATTAATTTGTGTCTTTTGTTTGCTTACGATTAAACTAATATGATGCATAGCTACTTGTTTACGAATAAACTGCTGTAGGAGAGTAGCCTGTATACTGCATGTGATGTTTTAGTGGCAAATACTTAAAGTGAAACTGGATTCTTCTCCTCCTGAGATATTGCCTATCTACAGAGTTAAATAGCAGCTGGTATTGGTGACGGTACTTGTTAATGACGCAACGTACTGGGGTTTGGATCCAAAAGAACAATGTGATAAGAGCTCTGTGGGGGAGGAGGGGAGAACTCACACTCTAGGTGGACCAACCAATCCAAGAAAGTGTAAAATCAGCCTGAGGGGCCGTTCACAAAGAAACAATTTCTGCTGCTGTCTGTGCTGTTTAAAGGATTATTCCGGGTTCAATACAAGTTCAGTTGAGAGCATTCGTGGCATAATGTTTCATTACCACAAAATAATTTACTTGTCCCTCCTTTAAAAAAAGCAAAAATCTGTGTTACAGTGGGTCACTTAAAATGGATGTAAATGGGGCCAATTTTTGGAGAGTTTAAAGGCAGAAAAGTGAAGCATTTAATTTTATTAAAGCACTTGCACTAATTATTTTGTTAAAATTGTGCGTTATTTAAGCTGTACATTTTTTTTAAATCATCATTTTTACAGTAGTTTTAGGGTTAAAGGTTTTACAGCTTGTCATTTCAAGTTGTAATGTTGGATATAACTTAACACAGAAAAGGTTAGCAAGCAATATTTATTACACTCAAATCATGTTAACATGCATATTGTTTTCATCTTGTGACTACACTTTTTGAACATCAAGTATTTTACCATTTACGGATTAGCTCCTTTCACTTTTATTGTAAGTGCCTCACTGTAACCCAGATTAAAAATTAAAGTCTCAATTGCACCACAAATGCTGTCGATTCTGCTTAACCCTCTGGGGTCTGAGGGTATTTGGTCCCTGGAGAAGTTTTGACATGCCATGACATTTGTGCTTTTTTCAGTTGCTTAAAAACATATTAATGGCTAAAGTCTGATAACACTGTATTCAGCACAAACTGGGCTACATTAATATGTGAGCAACATGTATGTACAGGTTTGTATTTTTGAGAAAATAATGTTTATGCATAGTTTTTGAAAAAAATAAGATTTTAAGTCACTGAAATAAGGCCATATAACACATACTAAATATTTATCCACAAGCCTTTTGAGAACTGGATCTTGTAGCCTAGTGTTTTTGCTACAAAATTATGTGAAAACCATCTTGATCACTCATTCATACAAAACAATATAGTCATTTAACTTTTGTAAGACAATTTTAGTGTTGAAAGGTAATATGCGAGGAGGTGTGAACGATCATGAATATGGATTGTAATTCACCACCTGAGAGACAATGACCCCACCCCTGGGCCTATCAATGAGGAATGTGACAGAAAGAGAATGAATATGAGGAGACTTAATAATCAAAATCAAGTTTTAAGTTAAAGGAAGAAATCTGACTATATATTTTCTTTACATAAAGACTTTACTTAATTTTAGACCTACACAACTATTAGAAGAAGTGTCTTCTGCTCACCAAGACTGGATTTATTTTATCCAAAATACAGAAACAATATTGATATTCTGAACTCTTTTTACAATTTAAAAGAACAGTTTTCTATTTAAATATATTGTAAAATGCAATTTGTGATCAAAGCATAATTTTCAGCATCATTACGCATTCTTCAGTGTCACATGATCATTCAGAAATCATTATAAGATGGTGATTTTCTAATATGGGCATATTTAAAGTGCATTTTACTAATTTAACCTGAACACATATTTGCAAGCACAAGCTTTGTTGATGATAATGAGGCATTATAAACACTAGATAAAATATAATTAAACATTCATATTATTTTTATATCATATTACATATCATATTTATATCATACAGCTTACAATTGAAATACCTGCTTCAGCCGAAACAGCATTTAAATGTAACTAAAACTTGCTTATTAGGAGTCATATTTCAAATGTCAATACTCTGAATCCTGGCTGGCAAGTCTGGAAACGGTCCCACTAGTAAAATATGTACATGTTTATATAAAATTGCATGTCAACTAATGAAAACGTCTCGGGTTACGTATGTAGCCCTTGTTCCCTGAAAAAAGCAGAAAAAGCGTTTTGGGAACACGTCTCAGTTGTGACCAGCTGTGAATATGTATGCAACATGTCAATGAACATTGACCAGAATTTATAGCCTCTGCCGGTGTAATCATTGGACGCACCTGGCGCAGTGGCTATAAACAGATGCGTCACCGGAGCATCATCAGGTATTTTGTCTTAAGATCAGTCCCGGGGCATCCCAGTGCAGCAGAAAAGTGCAGCATCTCGTTCTGCTTTTTTCAGGGAACAAGGGTTACATACGTAACCCTGAGACATTCCCTTTACAAAAAGCTTCACTATGATGCTGCACTGAAAGCGCTTTGGGAACAAGAATACCCATGCCGCCACACTTTGGTTGTCCGGACCCCCTACGGTTGTGTAGTGTGCTCACAAGAGCATAAGAGGGCTCAGACATGGGCTTGAGATGTCTACTCAAGGACATAAGAGCCCGGAGTGGCATGAACTTCCAAGCTGTAGAATCTAATGAATGTGTGCAGAGAGGAGCAGCCTGCTGCATCACAAACATGCTGCATAGGTCTGAAGGGCATGGACTGGACAAAGTCTGTGAAGTCTTTCCTGCTCCAGCATAGAGAACGATGGGGAGCAGAAGGCATTAATAGTGACCAGGTTTAAGGTTGAGAAAGGCACCTTAGGAAAGTAATCGGGGTGAGGGTGCAAAATTGCTTTGGTCATTCCTGTGGCAAACTCTAAACAGGCTGGCAAAACAGACAGAGCCTGTAGGTCCCCAATTCTCTTTAGAGAGGTAATAGCCATAAGAAAATCCATCTTGAGAGTCAGAAGTCTGTCAGACGCTGACTCCAGAGGTTCGAAGGGGGTCTCAACCAGGCCCTTAAGGACTATTGCTAAGTACCAAGAAGGAGTCCTGGTCCTAGCAGGAGGCCTCAGTCACCTGGCTCCACGAATGAAACGGGTGAGTAGAGGATGTCTCCCCAAAGGCACCCCGTCCATCAGGGCGTGGCAAGCCGAAATGGTGGCCACATAAACCCTGAGAGTGGCGGGGCTTATGCCTGCTGACAGTTTTTCCTGCAGAAAGTCCAGAACTGAAGCAATCTGGCAGTTAACTGGATCTGCGTTATGTGAACTGCACCATTTTTCAAAGACACCCCATTTATTGGCATAGATCCTTCTGGTAGAGGGAGCCCTAGCACTTAAAATGGTCTCTATAACCTCAGGTGAAAGCCCTGTGTCCCTCAGTTTGTACCCTTCAGGGGCCAAACGTGAAGGTTCCACAGATCGGGCCGGGGAGGAAATATTGTCCCCTGTGCCTGAGACAGAAGGTCCCTCCTGTTCGGAATCGCCCAAGACAAGCCGTCGAGGAGAGACATTATCTCCGAGAAACATACCCTGTTCAGCCAGCGTGGCGCTATCAGTAAGAGGCAAGACCCTTGCTGGCAAACTCTGGCCAAGAGTCCCGGGAGCAGAGAAACCGGGGGAAACACATACAGGCGGATTCTGGGCCATGTATGTGCCATCGCGTCCAGACCCAGGGGGGCTGGGTGACTCAGAGAGAAGTACAGGGGACACTGCACTGTCTGAGAAGAGGCAAAGAGGTCCACTTCCGCCCTGTAAAATCTCACCCAGATTTGCTCTGCTACTTCGGGGGTGGAGTTTCCACTCCCCCATGAGTAATTTCTGTCTGGACAGTAAATCTGCTCCCATTCAGGCATCCAGGGATGTAAACTGCCCTGAGTGACAGGAATTTGCCCTGGGCCCAAAGGAGAATCCGACGTGCCAGGGAATTCATATGGTGTGAACGTAGACCTCCTTGATGATTTATGTAGGAGACTGCTGTTGTGTTGTCCACCCGCACCAAGACACGGCAGCCTCTGGAGGAAGTATTTCAGGGTCAGAAATACAGCCATCAACTCGAGACAGTTAATGTGACAATCGAGCTGACAACCCTCCCCTTAAACTGGATGACCACTTAAGACCACTACCCAGCCCGTCAGGGAGGCATCTGTCGTTAGCAGCCTGCGACGACAAGACCCCTAATGTAACCCTTATTTGCCTTAGGGGACTAGAGTGGGACCCAAGGTAAGAAACCGGGGTCTGAACCACATAGAAAGGGAACGAAGCCCGAGGCACGTAACCCTTATTTGCCTTAGGGGACTGGCCCTTGGATGAAACCCCCAGGCTTTTAGCCACAGCTGGAATGGTCTCATGTGCAGAAGGCCTAAAGGGATCACCATGGACGCAGACGCCATGACACCTAGTATTCGTTGATGCTGACGAGCAGTGCAATCTTGACCTATCCTGACTTTGCTCAGGGTGTTCTGAATGGAAATGATTCGAGTGGGAGACAAATGTGCCCACATCGTAATCGAATTCCATATAACTCCCAGATAGGTAATTCCCTGGGTGGGAGAGAGAACGCTCTTTTGACGTTGAGTCTCGGACCCAGAGAAACCAGATGAGCTACGATGAGCTTGGAACTGCGCTAGTATCAGCCAGTCATCTCTGTAATTCAAAATGCAGATACCCCGGAGTCACAAAGGAGCCAGTGCTGTATCCGTGCATTTCGTGAATGTGCGGGATAATAGATACTGGAAGGCTTCGCCCCCAAAAGCGAACCTCAGGAACTTCCTGTGCTGTGGCAGAATTTCTACAAGAAAATATGCGTCCATGAGATATTTAGTGACCAGCCAAAACGTGATGTTGGGCTTGTGACACGACCGTCTTGATAGTTAGCATCTTGAACTTGAACACCCTGACTGAGCGGTTCAAGCCTCGAAGATCAAAGATCGGATGCAACCCCCCACCCTTCTAGGGGACCAGGAAGTATTTTCTGTGATAGCTTGACTCTTTCTCTGGAGGGGGAACACGTTCTATGGCTCCCTTTGACCAAGAGATTTTGCAGTTCTTTCCACAGTAGACATGCCTGCTCCGGTTTCACGGAAGTGGAGACTACGCCGTTGAAACGCGGAGGACAGTGAGAGAATTTAATTTTGTAGCCTCTTTCTACTGTTCTTAAGGCCCACATAGAAATACCGGGCAGAAGTTTCCATGCTGCCAGGTTTTCTGAAATGGGTACTAATTTCGACACTTCCTGTTGAGGGGATGTCGGGTGTTCCGCATCCTGGAATAAGGCAGGAAGCAGCGGTACACCCAACTTTTTGTTGGAAGCCTCTGACTCCCGAAACACCAGAGGCGGCGGGAAAGGAGAGGATTCGTGGGGGTACCGGGAGGGGCGAAGTGAATGATACACGTGCCCTGTCCTGAGGGGAGCTACCCAGGGATTTTTCCTTCTAGAAATTACTTCCCTGAGGTCTTGCTTTGGGGGCTGCTGAGGGCGACGAACCGGCCCCGTCTATATGAGGGGGAGCACGATTCGCCATGCCTGGTTTTGAGCCTCCCGTCTAGGAGGACCGGGTTGGGGCTGGGTGGCCGACAGCCCCTCCCCCTGAGTGTGGCGAGGAAGAAATTGCCTGAAGGCTTCCTCGTGACTTTTTGCCTCCTGGAACCTGGTGATAGCTACATTCATAGCATCACCAAATAAGCCAGAAGGAAAAACCGGGGCATAGAGAAGGAAAGTTTTATCCTTGTCTCTGATGCTCGATAGGTTAAGCCACAAGTGTCTCTCCACCTTCCCCACAAGCGTGGAGGTGGTCCTGCACAGCTTTGTGCGGAGAGTGGGTCTCTTTAGCGATGACGCCTAGCCAGGCGAGAGATAACCCGCAAGAGTCTCTTCTACCGGCTACATCACTGAATACTTCAACAGATTAGCCTAGCATGCCTGTAACACTGCCATAGTGTGCAGGGCAGCACCAGCCTGACCTGCTGTCTGATAATCCTTCCCCAAATGCTTTGTAGGGAGAGTGGGTCATAGAAGAAGATATAGCATTCCCTTCCCCCCTTTTTTTATTTACATTTTATTTATTTATTTTGGCCACCAGACAGTAATCTGTCTTCTAGTTTGAAGAGTTTGGGGGGGGGGGGGTGTCTCTTAATAGCCGCTTTATTATTATGCGCGGGAATTAAAGAGGTTCAGTGTTCTCGTGAACCGAAGAGGCGCCGATTCGCGTTTCAGGCTTAAAAGGATCAGCTGGATCGGGGGAGAGAGCGAGCGAAAGGGACGAACCTGTCTCTCGCTCCTCAGCCAGATCCATACGAGAGCCCCACGAATGAAGTGTGGGCACTGAGTCTCGGAAGTAAGCAAGGCGAGCGCGAAGCATTTTGCCCAAAAGCAGATCGCAATGCTCGCACCTGCCCCACCCCAACGCGAGAGCAGCATGCTCTTCCTCCAAACAAACAAAACAAAATTGATGCGTGTCCCTCTCGGCCATTGAGCGGAGACAGGGGAATACGCATCGTTTGCCTTGATTTCCATGAATTTTTTTTATTTGTTTTAGAGGAAAGAGAAAGGAGAAAAAGGTCACTGCGCACTGCCTAACAGATTCTAACTCCTAACAGAGGAAAGAAAGTTTGATAGGCTTGTGATAGCACACAACACAGAATGGCTCTGAAGACAAAAAATCTGATGATGCTCCGGTGACGTATTTATAGCCACTGCATCAGGTGTGTTCAATGATTACACCGGCAGAGGCTATAAATTCCAGTCAATGTTCACTGACGTGTTGCATACATATTCACAGCTGGTCACAACTGAGACGTGTTCCCAAAGCGCTTTTCAGCACAACATCATAGTGAAGCTTTTTGTAAAGGGAACTAAATGGCTTACTCATCTGAAATTGTATCCTCGGCTGGATCAAGTCTCTCTTCAAAATACAAATGTTCATCGGAGTCCCGCTCTTCTTCTGAGGAAAATGTTAACTCTTCCTTACAATCCTGGAGCTTTCTCACTTGTGTATTGTTGCAAACTCGCAGAAAATTTATGAAATGTGTTTACATTAAACCTCACAGTCAGGGCGTGTACATTTGCATTGATCGTCTCAGCACATTAGTGTATGAATGGCACGCTCTGCTGGTGGGTGGAATCACATTACAGATATTTAGATAGACGAGTAAAAACTGTACATCGCTTTGTTTCATACAGATTGCATTGCAGGAGAATATTTGTTTTAAATTTGAATTGGTTTATTAAAAAGTAGACATTTTAAGCTTTCTTTAGACATATGTTTCATGTTTGTGTGATAAGTATTCGCAGAGTTTCAGTTCATTTTAGTGACGTGTTTCTGAAATATGCTCGTTTTTATTTTCTTTATTTTACAAAAGCACAAGATTTTGTTGTTATTGTGAGTGTACACAAATAAAAGTAGACCATTCATAGTCTCTAACGATGTCTTACACTTATCTGTATACCCAAAAATTACAGAGTATTTTAAGTAATGCCGAAAATATCCAGCAGGATGCGCCGGCGCGTCCGTTGACCCCAGAGGGTTAACTTGAACCTAGAATATTCCTTGAATTGTTTTCCTTGTACATATGCATAAGACAGACAAGTTTAATTTTTGCAATGCATCTTGCTGCTTTTGCTAAATATCTCACAGCACGATTGCTTTATTCCCCTTTGCTGCACCGTGCCTCGATGTTTTTAACCGCAAGAATGTGACAGTCCCTTAGTCACTTCAATTTTACAGTTGTTGTTGTTGTTTTTTTTCCCTCTCTCTGTTGATGGAATTCTTTCCTGTTTTAGCACTCTGTCACATCAACTCCAGTATTAAGATCTCCAATTCTTCTTCAGTGCATCTGGTTAATTAGGGGAGCCAGTTTAAACCGAACTGAGCGAACAGTAGATGTCATATGTAAAGTTAGAGTGTCTTGACTCCATCCACTCCTGTCTGCCCACAGAGCTGCTCCGATGTATCTCAAGTGTTTGTTTTCATAGCCTTGGGATAGTGTGTCTAAACCGATGTCTGGTCCTGCTTACACACTGCTCATGTGTGGGACATTTGAATCTTTAGAATGGTACAGGTAAGACAGAGGCCTATTTAATGTATTTTAAAAAGATTTTTTCCCATCGTTCAGATCTATTACTGAAAAAGTAATTGGTAACTATAGAATGCCTGCAAATAAAATTCTTTCTCAAAAAAATAAAATTCAACCTCTTGAGGTTGTAAAATGAATTGGTATTGCCAAATTAAATTAAGGACTATTTAGCTGTCAAGCCTTTCCCCATCCCATTTTGAAAGCACATGCAAAGAGTAGTAAAGGATCTTTGCAGTAAATTTCCTTTCCATTTTATATGGTTACTTGTTTTGAAATCAATGTAGTTCAATGCATTTTGGCCTGCATTCAAATGCACTAGTGATTATTCAGTTTCTAAAATTGAAATAACCATCCTTTTAAGTGAAATCATTGTGATTTGTTTTTTATCAATCTGCCAAGGTTTGAATTAAAATGGTTTAACATCAATCCTATTATATCTGAAGTGTGTTTTGTCTGCACCACTAATGTCTACAAATGGAATTGCAAAATAGTTTTCAAACAGGTTTTACAAACACTCCCCCAATCTACCATAAATTGGACAAACTGATAGCCCCTCCCCCAAACCCATGACATTGGTTGAGCTAATGTTACTCTTTTAGGCTGGACTGGAAGCTCAAACAATCATATCAATGTTTTTATAGCCACAATGTTTACACTTTGGGAAAATCAACCTCCAAATGGCTTTGCAGTTGTGTCTGCATTTTGGTAAGTGTCCATGTGGTGCATTCTTAAATGTCATAAAATGATAAGTGTCCATTAGAATGCAGGTAGTAGTTTATAAAACTCTATTTTGGAACATTCTTGGTTTTTTTAGAAAATCAACATCATCTGGTACTAAAACACCCACTAAGTCAAACTGTTACAAAGAATGCCACTCCACTTAAGGGCATTAATGACAGATGACACACTAGAGAATCCAGATGTTCGGAGCGGTGCATATTAAGCAGTGGATGTCATGCAAGCTGTAAATCATCTGTGTGAAGAGGGAATGAATGATCTTTTCAGGTGTCTTTGACTTTCTACCAGACTGTTAAAGCGTTCTCCAGCCCACCACTTTGTTCTCCTTCAGCAGTCTTGTCTCATAACCACAGTAACAGGTGGGACGCTTTGCTGGATCTGAGCTCCTCTGACCTGTTTTTAGCTGTATAGTGTTCGGTTTCTTGTCTCTGCAGCTTTGGTTGAATATGAAAATGGCTGGCGCCGAAGTGTTTACAGTAAATGATTTCTTTGTTGGATCACCACAAGGTCTTTTTAAACTCCATGGCATTTTTTAATGCCTAAAGTGTTCCTTGCCTGTCCCATTGATGGAATTAATAGCACATCCTCCCAGCTTTAGATTCTCAGCCAGAATGCCACTGTAAATGTTTCTGGGAACATTTGTAAAGCTGCATAAAATTCAAAAGAACAGGGCGGCAGTGTGTAGTACAATATTAAAGCCTTACGGGACCATGCATACCGGAAATGGTGCTATGAATGTGGCCATAGTTTTAAAAATTATGCTCACAGCACAATGCACAGAAAATAAAATGGGGCGAATTGTGGCGCAACACAATGTGCTATAGTGGTACATGGGAGACTAGCAAAGATTATCTTTTGCGTTTCCATTTGCTCCAACAACAGAAAAACAACAACAACAACAAAAAAACTCCATTGCAGCAGTTTTTTTTTATTTAACTAAATAGTTTTTAAATTAATGCCAGGGTAATATTATAAATGGACATTAAAGAGAAAAAAATGAAAATATACAGTACATTTACAGTGCTACATTAAGTCGGAAATGCATCACCACTGTCTTTTAAAAAGGTCCATAGGTTAACAAACCGATATTTAACAAATAAATAGGCTGCTGATGGGTGATCATGACCCATCCCTAAATCATCAACAAATAAAGACTAATACTTTTCAGAGACCTGAAGAGAGCTTTTCAGAGACCTGTTTTTGCCATTTATTCAGCCTTAAGACATTTCATATGCTTGCTGATGATTTAAGGCAAAGACACATTCCGAGATCTTGACTTTGAATTGGCCTTGCTTAGGATGTCTGACTGTAGATTCTTTAAATGCATGCAAATGTATCCTTTAGAGTCCTCCTTTAGATACACTTTCATCTGTGCTATAATACAATTAAGTATTTCTGGATTGAAATGTTTTGCCAAATAGACTTTGCATTTCGGATCTTAAGATCTTTTGATCCCACATCATAAAATTTCACCCTTACTCAAATGCATGTGTTTTCAGGATAACTCAGTCTGAAGTCTTTCATATTGAGGTCACTGATCTAAGCAATTCGATTTCCAGGGATTTTCGCCTCCAATTTGAATGATTGTTCAGGATTTTCTCTGTTAACTTTGAGTTCAGAGAATATGATCAGAAGTGTTGTGAGCATCTTGTATGTCATGAAGTGAGCCTGTTTGTTCTGGAGCTCACACAGGAGGTCACTTCCGGAGACATTGTGAAGACTATTTGTAAAATATTGATTGTCTAAAGAGCATAGGGGGGGGGGTGTTTATCTATGCAGAGAAGGTTTACGTCCTTGTGTCACGTGAGAGACCGTTTGAACTCCCTCCTCAATGTACAAATGTCAAGCTGGTCGAAAGCAAACATTTGTAGTAAAAAAATTTTTTTTTATTGATCTGTTTCTTACACAGCGTTTAGCTATAGAACACATTAATTGGACCACTTGTCAAAGTCGTATGGATTATTTTTATAATAGTTATATGTACTTTTTGTAGCTTCAAATAGTTGGCATTTTACGGACCTTCAGAGCTGAAATATTCTACTAAAAATCTTCATTTTTGCTCTGCTGAAGAAAGACAGTCTTGCACAACTTGGATAGCATGTTTACGTCTGACACATGCAACAACTTTATCTTCAGATTAAGGGCACATTCTTTGTTCAACAAATTTGATCACCATACATCACACATAAAGGATATTTGGAATCATATTATGATGTCATATGTATAACAATGTGGTTCTTCGTTGACATTTTGATGTGGTTTCGATGATATCTTACACTCTCTTGTAGTGAACGTGTTTGATTAATGATCTTGTGCATCTAAATGGCATCTGGTATGCTGATCTCACCCTTTTGCCACAGAGTAAGAAGAACCTCAGAGCCTCAACTTTAAGAGATCACATCTCCAACTGTCAGTGACTGTCTTTGTATTTAGTGGGTCCTGACTGCCTTGAGACAAATCAAAGCTAAATATCAGCCTTTTACGCTGTGTGAGCCGTATTGAGACCTAATAGGTGGGTGATTTGCTTTGACAGTGAACCCCCCGCTCAGATGCATAACAATGTGAGTGAATTGGCAGTGATGGTCCCGGGGGAAACATCTAAAGCAAGCATAATTTTCCCCTTCAAAATCCCGCCTTCATTGTTCTGGCAGACTTTCTGTTATCACTTATGGAAAAATATGGCCTTACATGACGTGGGTAATTCTTTTGGTGTGGTTATTGCCATGAAAACTGGCAACAGTCTTATATAAGTTAAAAACATTACATACTCTATTTTGATTGAGTCTGTGCTTTAATCACTTAGCAACAAATCTGAGTGTGGCAAGACTGCTTTTATCCCTTAAATTGCTGTGTATTTTCGAGAATAGCAATTCGTTCAGTCAGTTAGTTCAACATTATTACTGAAATGCTGGACTTTCAATTAAGACACTACTTTTTTAATGTTATATACTTAGAGTGGTCGATATGGGCCATGTATGTGGTTTCAGTGGGTAAAAACGATGTCTGTTGTATGTATCCCACAAACAGTATGAGCCAATGCCACACAATCTTGCAGGAACAAAGCTTTGTTCTGTAGATTATAGGCCACCACCACCACCACCACAAAAAAAAATAAAAAAGTGACTTGTGCTTCAAAAGTAAAGTTTTGAAATGTGAAGCAGCACAGCTTAAATGTTAATCCTTTGATCTACGATGAAAAAGCTACAAACGTAAATCTTTGCTTTGCTGATTTTGAAAGTGTAGTAATTCAGCAATACTTTAATGGGGTTCTGTATCTGACTAAATGGAGATCAAGCACTGTCCAAACATTGGACAAAATATTCAAGTGTATGCTTACCTTGTACATTTCTACAGAATGTCTCTTAGGCCTAGTCTCAAGCAGCTGAAATCAATCTGGTTGATCAAAGGCCAAAAAAAAAAAAAAAGCATGGCAAAGAAAGCTCTTGCCCTGATTTTCGTCTGGACTTGGGGGGCTGACAGTCATTTTGCCCATTGTTGGAATTCAGTCCTTTTTATATAATCGTTTATAGTGTATACTATTACTACTAGTAGTGTTTACTATTTCTGAGGCCCAAAGCAACCGACCAGCCTGGGCCCCAATTTCTATTTTTTTTTTTGCTTAAATTACATTTAAATTGATTTTTTTAATTATCATTAAATTCATCCTATCAGCCATTGTAGCCAAGTACATGCAAATTGTTAAATTAAATACAAATCTAGATAAAGATAATTAATAAATGTTTTTTTCCACAATACAGTGGAACATTAAACCTTTGTGACACATGCACAAAAAAAAATCATTATGCATCACAACGAATGAAATAGCATGCTGGTGTCTCGACATGCGTTTTTGAAACCTGACGTACTTTTCAACTTGACACAGAGTCTAAAAATGTGCCGGTGTCCTGAAAATATATGCTACCCATCAGGATGTGCTACCAATGCCATATTCACATCGGAAGTGCAGTGACCAGCTATGATTATCAAACCGTAAATGCTGCAATTTATTTTGATTAAAAAATACTCTGCACTCACTGGTCACTGCACTTGATAGCTGTGTTTCCATCCAACTATATATTTTTTTTATTGCTATATGCAACTTCAAAATAACATTTAAACAAATACAAATACAAAAAAATAACTAAGTAAACATTTAACCAAATGCAGACAAAGACATAGTCAACTAGATAACATAATATGCAATCTATATAAAGTTTAAATGTATTACATTTTCCTTTTCGTCTGCTGTTTTTCCATTTTTTTCCTTTGTAAACACACACTGGACGAACATCCATACCTGCTGCACCACATCTCGCTATTTTTCCTGATTATTCTGACAATCTGTGCTACCTGCTCAGGATGTGCTACCAGCAGTAAAAACATTGATATGTAAAGTTAAATCATGGGTAGCACATGCTGGGAGGCACAGGAGAACCTGTCTGTATGTACTACAACAGCATGAAATGTGTTAAAAACCTTGATAGCACATCTTGTCAGGCAGATAATGCCTATCAGGATGTGCATCACAGTCTGACTACCGATCAGATAGTGTGATATGGTGTAAGGCTGTGCTAAGCCCTAATCCTACACTTAACCCCAACCCAAAAACGACGTGAATATGGCATTGGTTATAGTTACAAGTTAAAAAGTATGTCAGGTCTCAAAAACGCATGTTGAGACACCTGCGTTCTGTTTCATTCGTTGTGCTGCATCATGATTGTTTTTAGCAGAGGTGTCACAAAGGTTTAATGTTCTGAACAAGATCAGGTTGCAAAGAGGTGACTGATACAATGTTTAGCATTATTCCAGATTGTTCTGAACCAAGCAAATTTTCAGCACTTGATAATGGCAATGTTTATCCCCCTTCTGCTCTAGTGTGCTGAGGGGCCGCCATGCCTTGTATGTTTACTGTTACAATATTGTTACGAATGTTGTCTACGATGCTTACATAAAATACAGCCTTTTGCAACATGTTGAACAATACACTGCAGCCTCCAGGTGAAAAGTAAAAAAGACTATTGTATACAACACATCCTCAGTTATGAAAAAATAATACTGAATCAGATAACAATTACTAACTGGACAACAATAAATAATTGTTGGTTTATAATAATAAATAACTGAATTTCAAAATTTTAGTGAGTTAGTGAGTGAAGTAGTAGGTTTTGCCCACCCTGTTCATTAAAAAAAAAAAATGTATTACTGTATTGTGGAAATCATGTATTAATTATCTTTAACTAGATTTTTATTTCATTAAACATTTTGAATGTACTTGGCTACGAGCATTCATTTCGTCGAGATGCAGGTGTGTGTTATGTCACACAATGCAGGGAGGTTTAGTCAGTGACAGTCATTCACTTTTATAAAATAATATACATTAACAAGTCTTACAAAGTTCTTACATTAAATGATAATAAAGCGTGATTAGCAAACGTTTTACAGAGACATGTTTTCAAAACATGGTTAATTGCACTCTCTTTGTTTTGATTATTGTAACGATGGCATTGCAGCGTCGTATCAGTTTGTTTGCCATGAGAAGTCTCTGATAATCAATGTACCCCTCAAAGTCACAATATAATCATCTCAATAGATATATAATCCCTCTTTGACACGTTTGTGTTTAGTTTTCGGTAATTGTCACTGGATTTCGAATTAAGTGAAAAGTCACATCACACGGGATCACTATCGATCATCACTGCCTCTTGCCTGTCTCTGCAGGTTGCAACCACTACACAAAGGTTGCTCTAGTTTCCTTCATTAGCTAGATGCAGTAAAATTGTATTATCTTGGCAAGCAAAGTGTGCAAATGCAGGGATTCCTGCAATTTCCAGGGCTCTGTTGACTTGGTTCTGGCGGGATGTTATTGTAACTGTTTCAGCTGGAAGCCTTTTGCAGCCCAACTAAAAGGGTGTGAATTGGTTGCTGAACCGCAATTTAACATTCCAACTTTTAAGGCTTTTGAAATTGGCCTGACCTGAAATGAGGGGTTCTGATTCTCTTTCTGTGCCTTTGATCTTGGCCTACACTTTCCAACCTGATTTTTTTTTTTTATTATTTTGTCCTAAAGGATATTTACTTTTTCAGTTGTTTCAACAAAATTGTTGTTTTTATTATTATTACATTTCTTTTATTGGCTAAACTTGATGTTGTATTGTATATCCAGGCAAAGCTAATACAGTTAATTGACCAGCATTTGCGTTTTAAAGGTGAAGTGTGTAATTACTGTGCTACTAGCATCAAACAAAATGTTTTCTATAATGATCCTTTTCAAACATGTTTCCAGAACACTCAACCCATCATCCATGGTTGTACAAACAGACAGTCCCGCCCCAAACTCAAGCGACTGGTTGAAACAATATTACTATGTCCTGCTGCTTGCTGCTCAAACAAATAGAGCAATGCATGATAGTGATAGCACATTGTTTACACTTTTCGGGACAACCAACCTAAGAATGCCTTACTTATTGTAGACTTTGCATATTTGGCTGGGATTGAAAGTATTTTATAATGCATAAAATTACACCACACCTTTTAAGGCTAATTTTAAAAGATTTTTTTTCATATTTTTCTACAGGTAGTACATAATTAAATAATTACAAAAAAAGTCCACTTGTTTCAGTAAACTTTCCCAATTTTCAGCCTGCTGAATCTCCATATATTTGACTTTATGGACTTGGATAGTGATTTCACAGAGAATGACCTTCAGTGCTGATGTAAAACTGTTAATTTTACAAGACCTTTTTATTGCTTATGTATAATGAGGTGAGGACGTTGGTGCTTGTCATCGTGTTTTTCTGATGAAATGATTCACTCATTTCTTCATAAATCCAATTTTCATGCAGGTATGAAAGAGCCTTTTAACCATAGGTCTGGTTGACAGATCAGAGCAACTGAGCAGAAATCTAAAGCACAACTGCTTTGATGCCCTGGGTATGCTGCAATTTTCATCACTAAACTAACTTTTGAAAATACTTCACCTGAAACATGGTACATTTAATGATTTCAAATCTCAGCATGAAAACACTGCAAGGTTGCCATAGTCTGTTTTGGTCTTTGAAACTTTATCAAGCATTGACAAGCAGAAACATTAACAGATGATTTGTGGATTGTTAGATTTGCCAATATACATAAAAAAAAAGCTGGGCAGCAATAGAGACAAAGCCAGTAAAAAAAAAAATATATACCTTTCAATGCTCACATGTTGTAGGTTTTTTAATAATCCAACTTTTGCATTTCAATACATTTAAATCTAATGGTCTGTTCTGGACCCAAAGCCATTTTAATGGCTTAAAAATCATAACTAACCTTAAAGGTGGAATATGTAAGATTCCGAAACCCTTGTTATTAATGACACCTGTGGCCATCAAGTGTATGCAGCCAGCTACCTTTTGCTCATGCACACACTCCAAAACAATGACGCAACATACAAAGAGACAGAACGTGATCCACTGACATCATGCTGACAGACATTATTAAAATTGCACAGTTATGATTGTTTTACTGCAAACTTTGAGACTAAACTAAAACTACTTATCAGCTGACATGAAACATGAAAATCAGTCTACAGACTATAATAGGCTACCTAGGAAGTCCAGGAAGGAAGGGCTAATTTTATAAATTGTGTTACAAGCCATTCACACGTTGGAAAAAAAGGCACATTTTACATGAGAATTGTTACATACTGCACATTTAAAGTATCAGATTGGTACTTTATGATTTTACTAATGTTATGAGAACTTATAAGCAAAATATAAATTATGAACTTAATATTATGCTTCAACCATCCTCTGTTAAAAATAAGACATTACTTACATAATATATGCCTGCTCAGAGGAACTTAATAACAGATATTAAATGGAGAATAAGTCTTATTCAAAATTAATTAAAATAAAATTAATTTAATTTTTCATTAATCATTGGGTCTCTGGGACCACAAACATAATATCAGTAAAGTTATTCTCAACAAAACATAAATTAAAATGAGGGCTCCACAGCTCCCAATCAGCACAAAATAATCTGGGAAAAGTGCTATAATGGGAATTTAAATGATATGTAATCTTTTTAACCAACAATTAAAAATGATATACTGTTAAACAATATTTTCCGGACCTACAGTAGGAATGTCACAACTGGGGGGGCTTCTAGGATTCCTGAGCACCAACTGTGAGGTGCTTTCATTTTGTTCTTCCATAAACACAGCCTATTGAAGGATGAGGCACGCTCAATTTAGTTAAGTGAGCAGTCCCCCTTTCCCTCGCCTTTCTTCAAGAAACATCTCCTATTGTGTTGCCAAATCCAGAATTAGCCCATCATGCTCTGTCTAACATTGAAGTTATTGAAAAATTTCCATAACTATTTCATTTTCCAATGCCTGGGGGGGCAAAAACACATTCACTGGTTTACAAAAGTTGCCAGGACCTGTTATACTACAAATAAAGCTTCCAAAGTCTGGTCTTTATTATGAACAGGGACTTGTGGAAGGGCAATTTCTCCCAAAGAGGTTCGGGGATGCAAGCAATCAATCAATTGCACATTTGGGCTGCTCTCCTTGTGAATGCTGGGGCTACCACAGCCTTACCTCACCGGATAAAATGGAAGCATGCATGTTGACTGGAAGCCCATCATCAAGTCTTTGCAGTTTATGTAGTGTGATGCTGTTGTTTCAGTGCTACTTTTCTGAAAGTTTTGGATCAACTGAATGCAAAACTTTGCGCATTTGAAATGTTGGATTTCTGATAAAATTATAGTACACCATATTCTGAATTTATGAAGGTGTCATATTCTAAATTGGTGTGTGCTTTGACATTTTTGAGTCGTGGTGCATTAATTGATGACACTGGTTGGAGTCCAGCCTATGACATGCCCCAATCTTTTGCCCTCTTCAGTATATCTGTCTAATAAAGTGGGGAAAATCTGTCATATAAAAGTTAGAAATGTCCTAAATGTAACTTCTGTATTCACCACGGACCCTCTGGAGTTCCTTCAGGAACACCTGAAACTCTGCTTTAAGAGGATTTAATTCTACCATTAAGTATTTAATGTCTTTTGGCAAAATGTCTGCAAAACACATGCTGATTCCAACTTGTATGAGGAAGCCAATGACAAGCCTCATTGTTTGCAGTAGAATGTTCTGATACTTTAGGAGATAGCGCTGCTATCTGTTAACAACAAATACTACACAGTTGTCTGAGGATTGGGTTCCCCTCAGGCTTAAGTGAAAGGTAGTTTCCATTGCCTAAACACCATACATCTTCACTTGACAACCCAAATGACCCTCTGGTCTGTAATGGCAGCGAACATCACAGGTAGAGAGATGCCCAGTAAAGAGGAATGTCCACCTCCCTAGTTTCAAATTGTCAGATTTATCAGTCATATCGCAAATACTTCAGACAGTATATTTTCTTAACACTGATATATATATACACATATCCTGTAGGGCCTCAGATGGGCAGTGTTAAATTATGGCTTATCTTATCTTGTGAGTGTTCTGGGAGTGTTAGATCCATTCAGCAACTCATGCAGAAGCCTAGAGCAAACATTCCAGGGAAAATGCAAGCCGTGAATCCCGAGAAAGTTATGTGTTGCCCTGACATCTCACAGCTCAATCTCATCTTGGTTTTCCAATTCTGTTTTTAACTAAGTCACATTTTGCCCTAAAGGTGCTATTTTTTATTTTTACTTTTTTGTACATATTTGTATTGTTGTTATTATTATTATTGGACTTTTTAAGCTTTGTTTTTTTTTTTTTAAGATATTTTTTTATTTTTATATATGTAATTTTATAGGGTATTTTTTGTTATTTCTATTATAGTAGACCGGAAAGTAGGGCTGAGTGAGGTGGTGTGGGACCGGGACATGACCCAGGTTAGACTCCAACTGCTTTTAAATGAGCATGTGCACGGCCCACTACACCACAACTTGGACACAATTTTGTGAAAAATAATCTAACAATGTTTTACCATTTTTTTCCCCTAAGAAGTTTAACTCCTGAAGTGAATGAGAAAAAACAAACAAAATGAAAATCCTGAACACGATTTTTTTATGTTTAACCCTTAAAACAAAGTTAAACACAAAGGTTTACCTAACCTAACCCTTACCTAAATTCCTAAACAAACCATGATTGTAATAGGAAAAACACTATTGTGTAACACGAAAGAGAAGCATCTGGGTTTTGATTGAGAAATTTTTCTAAAGTTTGACCCCAAACATAACCATGATATTAATGGGAAAATAACTTTTGTGTACCACAGAATAAAGAAAACATTGGGATTTGGAACGAGACGAGGGAAGCATATTGCAGTTTATTAACATATATCAGTCAGTGTATTGCATAAATATGTAATGAGTAACCAAATTTGTTGGCAGATGTTTCCTTTAATCAAAAATAAAGTGTTTCTAAAATTTTCTCAAATCTAAAATTTGAATCAATATAATATTCAATTTGTCGATTGGTTGGTCTCTATGTGAATAAAACAATGATATCTTCAATTTTGCCATCTTGTACAAATTATGAGTTGACATGAGACTATGTTGGTCTATACTCAGAAGTCATTTAAACTTTAATGAGAGTAGACATACATGACATCATAACAATGTTGAACTCTGTCTGACAGCCTTCTTTTTGAAAAACAATGGCAAAGCTGTGTGGCATTGACAGACTAATGGTATGTTGGAAAATATGAGCTCTGTGTGACGTTCTGTTAAAAATATTGGTCTTTTACACAGCATTCTATCAACAAGCTCTCTAGACAGGTGTTGAGGAGAGCAGGATTAATGAAGACCTTGTCTGTCTGACATCCTTTTTCCTTTCACACTTCATAGCCTGACCGCACAACACCTCAGGACCTTTGGCTTCCCAGACTACAAGAGGACAGAGAAATGAATGTGGATAATGGCTACAGAGGGTTTTCCATGCTAGTTAGTTTTGCTTGATACCTTCTAAATCTCTCAAGAAGACACAGTGACTGAATGCTTGGCCATCTTTCAGAGACTCAACCCAGAGTTCTTTGCATCTTGTGAAAATGTTTCTCTGCTTCTCAACATGCCAATTTGAAGTTGGTATTTATTGCATTGTTTACAAAAATCATGTTAAGAAATCGCACATCTGTGTACCAACTGATGGATGATGTGAGATCAGAAGTTGTGGTGCACGATAAGAATGTAATGTGTGCGTGAGAGTGTATCTATGGTTTTACATTGAAGGTCAGTTACTAAAATTTTTAACCCATATTTTCAGGAACAAGACATCTCCTTTCTAACTGTTGTCCCTGATTGCTTTCTTACAGACAGACAGTGGCCAGAACAAACTTGCAAATAAGGACTGGTATGTGTTGACTTTTTTTTTATTTAATTTTTTTTGACAAGGACCAAAAATATTTCTGGAGCTACAGCATGTTTTCAGAATTTTTACATGAATATCCTGCTTCATTACTAAAACTTCCTGATATTGACACTGAAAATCAGTACCTCATAAAGCTGCTTGTTAATTTTTCATAGAGAATATAGAAATTATTAAATGAAAGGATGCTAATATTTTGTGGTGCCGTGATGTCAAAACCCTGTTGGGAGCCTTGCTGAATACACATCTTAAACCAGCCTAAGTTGTTTTGCTGATTTTATCTGGTCTCACAACCTGGTCAGGCTTGCCTAATGGCTGGTTTTAAAGAAGTTTTGGACACGTTTGAGCTGGTTATGCTGGGAGGTCAGCAGGTTTCCGGTCTTTGGGAGACCAGCTAGACCAGTTTGAGGGAGACAAGCTTAATCAAGCTTTTAAAAAATACAAAACCATTAAAAACAGCCTTAGCTGGTTTTAGCCAGAGACTATTTAACAGAGGGGCCACTTCTATTAAAATGAATGGGAGACATTGGAACACCCAACCAGAAGCTCTAGTGCCCAACGGTCAACGGATGTAGAAAGGAAGTCCTGCCTTTCAGGTAAAAGAGCCAATCACCTTTAAGATACAGACATCAGCTGCCAATCATCTTGAGAACGTGCATGCGCATTAGCTATACAAGCCGGGAAAATTGTTTTTTAGCATAAAAGAGGCACAATTTATGGTAACATATTTGTTATATTGTACTGCTGATTTTAAATATTTTCTTTTATCGTAATCTTGACCAACCATTTTTGAGATTTTGGTGTTTCCCCCATTCAAGTAGATAGAAGCTGCACTGTCATGACTGAAGATGGCCACCAGTGGTCTGACTTGCTAGAAAGACAGGCCCGGTTCTACGGGGGTGCTTAGCACCCTCAAACGAACCTTAGAGCACCCTCAATTAGAATCCTCACATTATTTGCACACGGAAGGGACACACAAGCAAAACCAAGCAAGAGAGGCCTGTATACCGTTCAAGTCTACCATTTTCAATTACCTGCAGTGACCCTTAGCCAACTAAATCTGTAGTTGTTTCTATAAGTCACCTAAGTGATTATTTCATTCTTTCAGACTAAATTTGGGTCAGCAGTGCAATTCCCTTGCCAAATACTGCTGGGGGATATTTCGCTTTCCCAGTCATAAACAATGAGATTCACTTTAAATGGGTCTGCACTTTGACATGTGTGTTGCGGACTCTACTAGCAGAACTGGCTATATTTGAAATGGCATAAAGAGAAGCTCATGCATTTTAATATGTCTTTATGGCGTCAGGCAAGAGGGAGCAAACACAAAACAAGAGGGAGGCTGTTTAGAGTGAAGAGTTAACTCAGTTTAGTGTGGAGAAGAAAGGAACTGGCTCAATTTTAATTGAATGAGATGCAGTGACTGTGTGTTCAGCATTTCCGAGAGTACAAGTAGCCTAGAATTGGACACATTATGCTGACTCCCTGATAAGCGGCATCTCCCATTAGACATTTTTGCATCAGCTCTAGCAAGTTTACCTTTCCTTGTGGCACAACCAGAAGCATGAGGGAATCCCTGAGTTCATATCCTGCTTTGAAACAAGGAATTTTATGCATTTGCATAATCAGTGATGAACGTGATTTGGAGGTCACATTTTCCCCTCTAACATTACTTTTTTTCTCCACTGATGGTTAGGTTTAGGTTTGGGCATTGGGCATTGGGTTGGGGGAGTTCAGTTTCTAAAAGGCATTCCTCTTCCCTATTTTTCATCATGTACTGCTGAAAACGACTCTCTGTCCCCTCCATGGCCATTTTACCCTGAAAATGAAGATAATACGAGCCTATATGCCCAGCAACACTTACAGCTTTGGCCACTAGAAACAGTGTTTAAAATTTTGGTAAACACAGACCAATTTTAGCTAAAGAAAAGTCAATTTTGATTTTATTGTGAGGTCTTGTGTGTTGGCATTAGTCTTTATGGTCGAGATGAAAAGTTGGTTTCCTGAGGCAGTATTATTGGCAACCCTTATGAGGGGAACATTGCAATGTCCTTCATATTGCGGATGTCCTCTGTGAGCTGAGAGCACGGACCTCTTTTCAATGAGGGATGAGGGACTGCTGCATTATCTGCCTTACAGAAACTTGGATGTCTGCAGACATTCCCGACTCTGCCATTGAACCCCTGGCACTCCGTGCACTGAGCAGACAGAGTGAAAGACCTCTCAGGTAAAAGCAGAGGAGGTGGTGTATGTTTTATAATCAACAAATCCTGGTGTGATCAGAGGAACATACATTCGATCTCAAGTTTTTCTGCTCTCCTGATCTGGAATTTCTCATGCTTCTGTGTCGACCATTCTAGCTACCGAGGGAATTCACAGCAGTCATTATCACAGCTGTGTACATCCCGCCACAAGCCAACACAGACTGGGCACTCAAGAAACTGTATGGGAGTATAAGTGAGCAGGAAACCATCCACCCTATGGCCATGTTCATTGTGACCACAGACTTTAACATAGCCAACTTCAAGTCAATAGCACCGAAATACTACAAATACATACAATACAAATAACACAAGGGGGATCGGGTTTTTGACCAATGCTATTCTCCCTTGCGGGATGTCTACAAACCCCTCCCCCGCCCACCATTTGGCAAACTGGACCACTCTTCCATTCTGCTTCTGCCCACTTACAGGCAGAAACTGAAACGGGTAGCACCCGCCAGAACGATCTATTGCTGGTTGGACAAATCAGATTCTAAGCAACAAGACTGTTTTGATCACGTGGACCGGGAGATGCTCCAGTCGACCTCTGATATCGATATCGAGGTCTACACTGATACCATAATGTGTTTAATCAGGAAGTGCATAAATTATGTACTGACCCAACTTTAGGCATTAACAAGAATTAAATAATCACTTAGGTGACTTATAGAAACAAATACAGATTTAGTTGGCTAAGGGTCACTGCAGGTAATTGAAAATGGTAGACTTGAACTGTATACAGACCTGAAAAGGAAGAGAGGGTGAACTGATGCTGAATTAAGACGGAAAAAATGTACGGATCTACTCTAACCAAAAACCGTGCATTAATAGTGATGTTCGTGTGGCACTTACTGTGCGGACCTCTGCTTTTAATTCCGGGAATGCGGAGGAGCATCAACAAGCTAGTTATGCTCTCTGCAAAACTATCAGGGCAGCCAAATGCCAGTACAGGGCATGATTGTAGTAGGGATTGGCATTTTGGTTATTTTGTCTACTCAAGTACTCAGACTAATTACTCGAATATTCGTCAAGTACTCAAGGGGCAATTACATGTTCATAACTGTATATATAATAACATGTCTGACAAACATCTATGGCTGCTGCATTGTGTCTTGTTGTTCCAGTGAATTGTCTATTTATTATTATAGGCTGTTATAAAATAGTATGTTACAAAATGTACAAAAGATTGCATAATCAAAATATAATGCATCATATTTTGTCATTAGGTTAAGATTCGCTGCCCAATTCTGAATGTACACAACGGGCGTCTTTCTGTTACCGTAGTAATCTTAGTAAGTGCGCACCAGTTTTTTAGTGACTATCTGAACCGTCTATTTTCAAATAACAGGATAAGTTGCATGTTAAGTTGAAGTTTAATTTTGAAGATGCTGCATTGTGTACCATTTAACTGCGCTCTGTGTAGACTAAACTGCTGTTTGAAACACTTTGAAACACGCCTGGTGCGTGTGTGTGTGCGTGTGTGCGAGCGTGTCCCCAAATGTTCATTCTTGTGAGGAAAGCCACGATGCTCTGTATTGTTGTGGCTGTAATAATTCATGAAACATTCAAGTCAGAGAGTCTGAATTTCCATCTTTCAACTGAGGAAAGTGCAATGGAATGACACAATATCGGATATCTAACTTGGAAACTCGAGCGGAAATCTTCATTAATTTCGTAGAGATGCAGGTGTGTGTTTCGTCACGCAGGACAGAGAGGTTTACACTGTTGTCTCGTTTGGAAGGCTGCATGCTAGGTAGGATGCGTCCCTTGAATGCTGCATTATACCTAATGTAATTTAAACATTTAAACAAACGGAAACGGAATGTAACATGGTTGCTATGACAGCATTCATTCTTTTGAGTGAGAAGGGAACAAAGTCCCTCTGGAAGGGAATGTATGAGGTACATTTTAGGAGAGTTATAATTATGTAAAGAGAAAATGTTATTTTACAGGTGTACTTTTAGTCTAATAATTTATTTTAATTACATATTAATATAATTATACATATTATAAATTCTGCACCCATCTACTGAGGTACTACAACTTGGGAATTAACATTCCTTGCATTTGAACATCATATTTACAGGCAAATTGGTGTCATTTTTTTTTACATTTCCATTGAAGCAAAAATTGTGGGTTGTGAGTGCCCACGAACGATACACCTCATGCATCCTCTGAATTCCCGAGAAAGAAGGTCGCATTCGAAGTGTCCTACTCGCTTTTCTGAAACAAGACAGCCTCTGACTTATGCAGCTGACAAATGCGTCCTCCGGATGATGCAGCTTTCCAAACGAGACACAGCCTTAGTCAATGACAGTCATTCACTTTTATTAAATAATATCAATTAACAAGTCAAAGTTCTTACATTTAAATGATAATAAAGCGTTATTTGCAAATGTTTTGCAGAGACATGTTTTCAAAACACAGTTAATTGCACTCTCTTTGTTTTGATTATTGTAAGGATGGCATTGCAGCATGTATCAGTTTGTTTGCCTTGAGAAGTCTCTGATAATCAATGTACCCCTCAAAGTCACAATATAATCAATCTCAAAATTAAAAATTAGCTCCCTCTTTGACACGTTTGTGTTTAGTTTTCAGGTAATTGTCACTGGATTTCGAATTAAGTGAAAAGTCACATCATGTGTGATCACTATCGATCATCGTTTTCATGATTGATCATTGCTGCTATGTCCGAGTCCTCGAGTACTCATGCCCATCCTTAGATTGAAGGACAGTTCAACACCACCGACTCTAGAAGCATGTGGCAGGAAATTAATATTATCACTGACTTTAAAGGGAATTAAAATCTCCGCCGTGAACACCGCTGCCTCTCTCCTGGATGAGCTTAATACTTTTTAGGCTTGTTTCGAGGGAAACAACACCGCACTCATGGAGAGAGCTCTCGCAGCCAAAGCTACAGAGGTTAGTTCACTCTCTGTCTCTGTAGTGGATGTAACCCGATCCTTCCGACGTGTGAATATCCGTCAAGCCGCAGGTCCAGATGGCATTCTGGCCACGTCATCGGAGCGTACGCAAACCAACTGGCTTGTGTTTATACTGACATTTTCAACCTTTCCCTCTCCTTGTCTGTGATCACCACATGCTTTAAATCGTCCACCATTGTGCCTGTACCAAAGCAATCCAAAATAAATTGTTTCAATAACTGCCATCCTGTTGCTCTGACCCCCATCATCAGTAAATAATTTGAGAGACTAATCAGAGATTACATCTGCTATGTGCTGCCTGCCTCACCGGACTCACTGCATACTTCAGCAACCGCTCCTCTGATGATTCCATTGCATCTACACTATACATTGCTCTCTCTCCCACCTGAAAAAAAGGAACACATATGTGAGAATCCTGTTTTTAGACTACAGCTCAGAATTCAACATTATAGTGCCCTCCAAGCTTGATGTGAAACTCCGGGCTCTGGGCTTAAACAGCTCACTGTGCAGCTGGATACTGGAATTCCTGTCAAGCAGATGCCAGGTGGTTAGTATGGGCAGCAACATCTCCTCATCACTGACCCTCAACATTGGAGCCAAGCAGTGCCCACTCCTGTATTCTCTGTACACACATTCTTGATCTGGTAGGCTGACTTTACACAAGTTCAGGGAGTAAAGGCACATAGGCTTCAGTCTGCCTAGAAGCAAACTTTGTGGCAACACATAGCTCCAATGCCAAATTGTGTTTTGTAAATCTAATGTTGTCAATTTTTTGTCTCATCACTGTCATGACTGCTATGTTGCTCGAAACTGCACCCAAGACTTTCACGCACTGTTGCACTTCTGTTTATGGTTGAGTGACAAAGCGATTTGATTTGTAAGATGCTATCTCCTTATTTGATGACTGAGTTAAGCTTTTTGTCATTAATACCACTAAGTCCACCAATTAATAGTATTCTCTAAACTTAAAATTTGTTCAACAAAAATGTCTGTAACATCATGCCTAACATCTCCTTTTGTGCTTTCCACAGAAGAAAGTCATACATGGTGACAGAATTTTCATTTTTAGGTGAACTATTCCATTAAGGTTGTGAGGGCTGTTTCATTGAGCCACAAATTAGCATATTTGTCTTTTGTTCAAGCTCAATTGCAACGTAAGGCTGAGCCATGACAGATAATACCCAAGATTGATGTGAGCATTCACACAGTCTCGATTTAGGCTCAAATATATTTCAACATTCTGCCTTGAGTTAAGACTGACTTATCTAAGAGTTTAGGTGGCTACACAAATGCAAAGTCAAAGGTCACTGGTTATTCTCACAACTCTGGCAATGCATGATGGTGGTGATGTCATCTCATGAGAACAGAGCAACCCGCTGACATTTAGACATTTAGAAATTCAAACCATATAAATGGCATAGAGACATCGACAAAAACACCTTGTTTGGGCTTTGCACCATTGCAAGGGCACATACAGTTCTACTTAGCTCTATTAATTATCATTTATACTCCTTTCCAGATGTTCCCCTTGTTTAATGTTGCATGCACATGACAATTGAGTCCACCAGTTAGGCTTGGATTCAGCCCCACTATGTATGTGTTCAGTTGATTTTTTCTTTCCTCACCATCGCTGGAACCTGTGAGTGATTGAGTTTATTGGCCTTGTCAGTCAACAGCAGTGCAATGCATGTCTCCGTTCAGTTGATTCATGCTTTGGCATAAATCTGCACCGTCTCTAGTTGAGGGATCCAAATAGCAGGAAAAGCCATGTGTCTGCAGATATATGGAACCCATATTTGGTGTGGATCATGTAGATCTCATACGGCACAATTATGAACCGCCCACAGTCCATTAGCCGACTGTCTGATTGATATTGTGCACAAAACTGGAAAGCACTTTCTTGATCTGGTAGGCTGACTTTACACGAGTTCAGGGAGTAAAGGCACATAGGCTTCAGTCTGCCTAGAAGCAAAGTTGTTTACAATGTTCCATGGTGGTTGTTACTGAACAATAATGAATAAATGAAAATGTATATCTGTTGATCCTTCAAGGAACTCTATAAAGGGTCCCTGATGGCAGGGTCTGGAAAGTTTTGTAGAGAGGATGCGCACTGTCAGACAGAATGAATCGACTACCCAAAAGTTGCCTGTCATATAGGTCAGACTAGGGCTGGGCGATATGGCCAAAATTGTTGTCACGATAAACTTTTTCATATTGTTCGATATCAATATTTATCACGATATACATTTACACATTGCACTTTCTTTTTTTATTTCAAAGTTGACAGAAGAAAAGAAGAAAAAATAAATTCTAAACAGTCAAAATAGTCTCGACAAAACTGCACAGGGGGTCCAGAGACGGCCAATGCAGTGGGGTCTGCGGGATCTTTTACCAATTCTACCATTTATCAACTGAAAATGAATGTTAAAAGAGCATCTGTTTGTTCTGAAGCATAATGACAGCAGTCTGTATTTGTTGGAATATTTTTACATTAAAATGACATCTTTTATATTTCTTTAGATTCAGATACCCAAGTATGGGACATAGAAGCCCTTGTGACTGTGGAATGATGCTGAAAATTGTCACAAAATTAGAACAGAAATAAATTTGTTTATTATTAAAGGCTTGTAACATGCTGATTAATAAAGATACGTTTAGAAAGGAAAAACGTTTTGGTCTAAAAGGTGCTTTGAAACCACGTTAACTCATGTGGCGCTTCATGTCTGCACACATGCTGGGAAAAGAGGCGACGCGTGCGGAGCGGGACAGGGCAGAAATGATGCATGTTTGGTGCTAGAGAACAATATTCAAGATTACAGAAAGATCAGAGCTGTTGTCCACATCACTGTTGTTCTGTCGCGCTCTTCACTAGAGACGGTGAGAGGACGCAACCGTTGTCATGAAGTCTTGCGGTGCGGATGAAATCAATCCGGTGTCCGACGTAGCCTAATTGTTAGCAAGGCAGCTAGCATTAGCAAGTTCATCCAGTCTGACCCTACGTTACCACTGGCGCGTTGTGAGTGAAGCTGAGAGCGTTTTCAATGAATTCCTGTGAAAGCCGAGCGTCATGCTCGCAAGGTGGATTGTAGGATTAGCAGCGGTGCGGGGCGAGCTCTCTCCTAGCGCTATGAGCGCCTTTGAGCGGATTTCGTCCACCCCGTTGGAAACGCAGCCTGAGAAAGCCAAACTGCTTGTGTTTTAGCAACGCAGTAAATATCGAAAATTCCCCAAAAGCTTATCGGGGATTTTGTATATCGTGATATATATCGATATCGTTTTATCGCCCAGACGTAGGTCAGACAGACTTATTTGTTGAGCTCCAATAATAAAGTGTTGACAATCCTTGTTAATGCGTTGTTTTACATGTAGTGAAGTTACCACATTCCCTGTTGTCTTTTGTTTGGATACTTTTATGTTGAAATTCTGGTTTAGTTCCTGTTTCCTAGTCATGTGATGTCCTGTTTTCCCTCCATGTTCATGTGTCTGGTTTTCATTAGTTCATTGTTTGATTACTTTGTAATCAGTTCTAGTTTGTCATTGGTTTTAGTTCATTGTCTTGTTATCTTGTTTAGAGTTCTGTTTGTTCATTGGCTTATGTTTCCTCATGTCCATGTATTTAAGCCCTCATGTTTGCCATTGTATCTTGTCTAGTATTGTTGTTAGTTAGTGTAACTGAGCCCTAGTCATGTCCTGTTCCTAGTCTAGTTCCTGTTCCAAGTTTAGATCTAGTAGTTAGTTTGTGTAGCAGAGTCCTAGTTACGACCTTTTCATAGTCCAGTTGCATGTTCCTGTTTCCAGTTTATGTCTATCTGTTTCCAGTTTATGGTTTCTTGTATCATCACCGTTTTGAATCTGCACTTGGGTCCTACACATCGCCTTCGTCATTGCCTTTGGCAGCTACACAACGTTACAGAAGTAAACCAACAGAGCAAGGAAATGCAAGTATAGACTCAATATAGGCTCTATAATAAAAAGTTGATTTGTCTTTTTTACGCAGCCTCTTTGTATTAATATAAAAGTTCAACTTACTGTCAATTATAGTGCCCAAATATTTATAGTTGTCTAATAGATCTATTGCTAGACCATTTACAGGAGCAGGTGGTTGCCTCCTAAAATCAATACACATGTTCTTAGTTTTGGAAACATTCAATATTAAATATGCATCATGATACCACTTTAAAAAAATACTCTACAACAGGTCCATTAGCAATTTCATCCTCCCCCAACAAACTTACTAACACAGTATTGTCAGAAAATTTCAAAATGCAAAACGGATGGAGAAATCCTGGTGAGCACCATACTGTCATTAACTTTTTGGCTCACTGGACACTGTGGCTAGTGGTATTACAAATTCACTAGCGAAACAATATTTTCACAGCCAAAATCCCCCACCCCACAAAAAGTGATAAAAGTAACTGGAGACTGTAACTGCATGCATTTGGACATTTTATTTGAACAAGAATTAAATAAGTTCAGCGGGACATAGACCTAATGATTTAAGTCGCATTTAGAATATCTGAAGGCAAACTTGACCGGCTAGAACAGGAGTAGCACAGAACAAGAGGAAAACTTTGTCAATCGTTTGTCCATGGAAGTCCAAATTTTACCCCCTTTTAACCATTTTATATTGTTCTTGCCATAATGAAAGTTTATAATTTTTTTTAACAGTGGCATTTGTAATAATAAAGCCATAACCACAGGTGAGACTATGGGTGGCTCCACATTACGGTGGTTAGGCTAATGTAGATAGTCTTTCTAAATAGTCATGAGAAAACTAATAGCCCTAACACATTAGATACCTTTAACTACAACACTCACAGTTGATAATTCCACAGAGTGCAAAAGGAGATGTTATGTAGATTAAACTCGCTCATCATTTACTTTCATTGCACCTTTTTCCATAAATGGAAAAAATATGTCAAGTAATTTTTATTTGTATAGTGTCTTTCACAACCCACATTGTTTCAAAGCAGCTTTACAGAAGATCATGCATTAACCGAAAATGAAACTGTAATATCTATAGTCTTCATTTTGTAGTTTGATAAAATATGATTGTGAATTGTGTTTAAAAATAAGTAATTCAATAATAATTGTATTTAGAACCCCAGTGAGCAAGCCGAAGGGAACTGTGGCAAGGAATACAAAACTCCACAAGATGTTGGTTAATGGAGAAAAATAACCTTGACTCACTGTGGGTGCCAATTCCCCTCTGGCTAACATCATGAATATAATGCCAATATTACTTATATACAGTAAAAGTCATATAGTTAAAGTCATGGTTTAAAATGATTAAGTGTTAAGTGTCAGTGTTTAAACAAAGATAGATTAATGACCAATGTCTTTGAAGTCCATCCTGGATTAACTGCAGAATTTCACATAGATGCAATTGTTCTTATTTATCTGATGAAGGGTTTTGTAGGCAAATAATTGATAGTCTATGTATTCCATTTTAAGAGCGTTGTCCATCATTAGACCGGGTGATGCAGGCAGAGATCAGTTAGGTGCATCACAGTTCAACTGGCCGGTAATTTCGGAGAGGTCTATCCTAAATCCAAGGTTCAGGCAATGACATATGATGTATCCCATGTTTTATGGTTGGAGTTGTCATCAGTTCATCCTCTGAAGTCCATCGTAATAGACTGAAGTGATGTTTGGCTGCTTTTAGTTGTCATCACTCAGAGACAGGTAGCAGTGGAATCCAACACGAAGCAGGAATCGAGCTGGATCCAGCCGGTTCTGGTGACCTCAGGACAGGAGTCCCACAGTTGAGACAGGGAAACAAATAGAATAATATTAGCATAGTGTAAAGCAGTTCAATGAAAGGTGAAGGTGAGAACTGGCTTGACAATGTAAATAATATTTTAATGATAAACTTAAAGAAAAGGACAATACACACACATGACAGACATGTCCGTAAATGATTGCTCTCTCCCGCACCATCCTCCGCAGTCAGCCTTTATCCCTCTCGGAGGTTTGATTAGCCAAATAAGGGACCGGGTGTGTAGACTCACGACCCGGCCCCACCCTCTGCCCTGCCACATTCCTCCCATATTCTCTCAGGCTGGGGAGCCCCCGGCATGACATACACCCCCCCCCCCCCCTTTCCCTGGGGTGGGGCGTGCCTTACGCCCTGTCTGCCGGCAGGTCATCCCCATCTACCTGGACGAGGGAGGGGACAAGGGAGGGAAACAGAAATAATTAAATAGGGGGGGTACTTTCTGTAACAGTGCAGTACCCCCCCAAAAAACACTGTAAAATTGAAAAGAGAGAGAAAAGGCCAACGCGGAGCGGCAGTGAGTGAGAGACAGGCGAGACAGACGAAAAAGGAAAAAAAAAAAAAAACGTACTCATTGGTTCTCTGATACACCGTGGCATGGTCCTCGATCACTCCTCCACCCTCTCAGGTGGACGACAGCCGCTCCTTCCTGGGCAGACCAGAGTCAGACCCACGACCCCGGCGGACAGAACGCCCCTCCGCATTCCCGTGCGGTCAGGCTACTATATCCCCCGGCAGATGGCAGCGGCGCTCCCCTGAGTGGACGGCAGTGTCGAGGACTCAGTGACGGGTATCCCTCCTCCTTCCCGGATTTCGGCACCAGTGTAAAGCAGATCAATGGAAAGGAGGAGGCGAGAACTGGCTTGACAGTGTAAATAATATTTTAATGATAAACTTAAAGCAAAGGACAAAACACACACAATGACGATCGTTCTCTCCCGCACCATCCTCCACAGTCGGCCTTTATCCCTCTCGGAGGCTTGATTAACCAAATAAAGGACCGGGTGTGTAGACTCATGACCCGGCCCTGCCCTCCGCCCTGCCACACATAGATTCCACATAGAGTTATAGATCATGATCAATGTTATTGGTACTGGCACACCTAACTCAAGCAGCCTAATTGTGAGTTGAAGGATAAATTAGATGTATGCCTGGCTAAAAAGATGAGTATTTAATCTAGACTTAAACTGACTGAGTGGATCTGCATCTCAAACAGTGTTTGGGAGACCATTCCATAGTTTCTACCTCCTTTTTGTGGATTTAGATATTCTAGGAACTATTAACAGCAACCATAGCTCGTGCATGTTAAGTCTAGGCCTTCAGTGCGATTCATGCCATTAAGGAAACACAGTTTCACAGTGAATAAGACACTGTATGCCCATCATACATTATATGGCAGTCAATTAATAAAACCAATGGACATTTTAAAAACACATCCACACACGAAAGCCAGAACCAAGGAGGTCTAATACCAAGAAAAAGCTTTCTAATAATATTTGCAATTTCAATTTTGCTTGTAATAGAATTTGTTTTGTCAGGATACACTGTTACTGTAGCCTAATTTACACTTGGAAAACACCTGATGTTGCTATAGCAATGCAAAAAGCACTTACCAATTAGCTTGAAGTGAAAATCAACCCTCCTTTCCTGTTTAATTAATCAGTCGCACGATCATGCAGAACATCTCAGGTTTTTAAATCCATAAGGATCTCTTTCTCGACGGCAATGCCAGCAGTGATGACAGACTCATCAGCAAGATCTTTGCTTTCAAATGACATCACTTAAAGTGTGATCGTGTCACTCAATGCCAGCTACTAGGCCTGAGATGGGACATAATCTTAAAGACCACACCCTCAAGACAAACAAATTAATTAATCTGACTGACTGATGAATCTGACAATCTGACTTTAGATGCCTATTCACTGCATTGTTGAGCGATTCTGTGGAAATTCTTAAGGCCTGATTGGTTAACGAGCATGCCTCAGGCTTGTCACACTTTGGATAATTATTTTTTTTTACTTTTAAATTGTAAATTAATTAGGAGTGGAAAGCATTTGAAAATACATAGGAAAAAAGGTTAATGAGAATGAAAGGATTAAAAAATATTTATTTATTAGGCATGTTACACCAGCAGAGAAGGCTTTGCTGGCCCAGGGAAATCACCACTGATTAACAGCGCAGTATTTTGCGATCGTAATGAAAGTGATGGAATATAACATGGTAAAAGGTCCCTTAAGTACTGCGGAGCTAGACCATTCAAAGCTTTGTTGGTAGTTAACAGAATTTTAAAATAAATACAATATTTAACAGGTAGCCAATGTAACAATGATAAAATGTGGCTAAAATTATCATATTTCTTTTGTCAGGTTTGAAGAAATATAATGTTGGTTATCATCGGCATAACAGTGGAAACTTATTCCACGATTACTGACATCTCCCAGGTGAAGCATATACAGAAGAAAAGCAGAGTCCCTAAAACTGATCCCTGTGGCACGCCATACTTTTTTTTGGTTTGACAATTCTGCATTAACATAGAAAAAGTGGTAGCAGTCTGCTAAATAGGGCCTAAACCATGCTAATACAAGTCCACATATGCCAACATAATTCTCTAGGCTATTCAAGAGAATGTTGTGATCTATTGTGTTGAATGCAGCACTAAGATCTAAAAGTACTATAAGTGAAATGCAGCAATGATCAGATGATAAGAGGAAGTAATTTATAACTCTTATAAGTGTATTGTGTTGTTCTGTTCTATGATGGAGACTAAATCCTGACTGAAAATGTTCATATATACAATTTCTCTGTAGAAATGAACATAGTTGGGAGGACACTACATTTTCTAGTATTTTTGACATAAACGGGAGATTTGAAATTGGTCTAAAATTAGCCAATTAGCCAATTCTCCAGGATCAAGTTGTGGCTTCTTAATAAGCGGTTTTATAAATGACATTTTATAGTTTCTTGGGACATTTCCTAAGGATAGCGAGGAGTTAATAATATTAAGAGGTTCTGAGATTACAGGGAATACCTCTTTTAAGAGCTTAGTTGGTATTGGATCTAACATACATGTTGTGGCTTTTGATGTTTTGATAAGTTTTGTTAACTCTTCATGACCTATGACAGCAAAGGATTGAAGTTGTATGGGAGGAAAATTACACTGTTTTCTGAGGTACTGTGACAGATGATTGCATAATTCCAGTTTTATTTGTGATTTATTTCAATTTTATCAGTATAGAAATTCATGAAGTCATTACTCTTGTGCTGCAACGGAATATCTGGTTCTGTTCAGGCTTTATTCCTAACCCATTTAGCCACAGTATGGAATAAACGCCTAGGATTGTTGTGGTTCATTTCTATGAGTTTGCTCAAATATGCTGAATATGCCAAGAGTTGAGAATATTGGTAAATGCTAATCCCAATGTGTCATTTTCATTATCTATGTGAATGTTGAAGCCACCAACAATTAAAGCTTGATCTACAGTTATTAAAAGATCTGATAAAAAATGTGCAAATTCACCAAGAAATCAGAATAAGTCCCGGGTGATCTATATACTGTATCACTGTATATATACTGGGTTAAAGACAAATTTTTTTTTTTTATATCTGATGGTGTCACATTAAGCGTTATTAGTTCAAAAGACTTAAATTTATATCCTGTCCTCTGAGTAACACAAAAAACTTCACTGTAAATTGAAGCAACACTTCCTTCTCGACCCTTCAGTCGAGGCTCATGTTTATAACAATAACCTGGGGGAGTAGACTCATTTAACCTAATATATTCATCCTTCTTAAGATAGGTTTCAGTCAAACATAGCGCATCCAAACTATGATCTGTTATAATTTAATTTACAATTGGTAGAAAGAGATCTAGGGGTGCTTTCCCAGACTAGGATTAAATTAAATCAAAACTAGGCTAATTTTACTTTAATTCATCCAGACTAAAAAATGGCTTTTTCAGACATTTCTTAATTTGAGATTAATTACTTCTAGACTACGGTGTCACAGACTAAGGTAAATAAGGAATAATCAGCTACTTTTTGTGAAGCCTGATTAGTTTAATGATATGCACATAGTGCTGTTCCCTTTACAAAAAGCTTCACTATGATGCTGCGCTGAAAAGCGCTTTGGGAACACGTCTCAGTTGTGACCAGCTGTGAATATGTGTACAACATGTCAATGAACATTGACCGGAATGTATAGCCTCTGCCGGTGTAATCATTGGACGCACCTGGCGCAGTGGCTATAAATAGATGCGTCACCGGAGCATCATCAGATCTTTTGTCTTCAGAGCCATTCTGTGTTGTGTGATATCATGAGCCTGTCAAATTTTCTTTCCTCTGTCAGGAGTTAGAATCTGTTAGGCAGTGCGCAGTGAACCTTTTCTCCTTTCTCTTTCTTCTAAAAAAAAAAAATCTCGTTCTGCTTTTTTCAGGGAACAAGGGTTACATATGTAACCCGAGACAATTTGAGTACACTTGAAAAACCATCGCTGGAACCCTAACAACAGTAGCATTGTGTGGAACTGGAGTAAATCATCCAACCAAACAAAGGACAAAAGTTAAAGAAAACATTCAAAGAATCAAAAAATCTCTTAAAGAAAATTGTGTCAAACCACCCAATTATTGAGAACAAACAGCATGATTAATCAACTGAAAACAAGAAAAATAATTCCTGGAGTAAAAATTTGCAATTAATTAAACTGAAAGGACAGTCCAACAACTTCAGGTAAGATACTGTATTTATTAAGTTGGCCCACTTTTACAAATCAGTCACCTTGAAAAGTTTGTTTTGTGTAACACAACACAGTTGGACCTAAATATATTTGTGATCCAGAAATGTAACAAACATTATAATTAGTACTAACATAATTTCAATATTGTCAGCTTTTAATATCATTTGGAATAAAACATAAAAATACAGTTAAAGAAGACAAAGGCTGTTGCTTGTAGGGAGCATTTCAAGACTGGCGGTGGACCTTTAGAAAGACCAGAGACCGATGACCTAAGAGACTTGTTGACTGCACTCATTAATAGCCAGCAACCCCTGGAAGGTATCTCTGATGATGACCATCTGGACAGTTCAGATGGGTAACCGGTCCAGTCCTCATTTGGTAGGCAACATTCATTCAACATGTGTCATCCTCACACTTCAGGGAATATGTAATGCTCTCCATTATCTCTTATACTCCCATAACAAAAATATGAAATAAACACAACTTAAATATTGTTCTTTAATGCATCAATATAATGGCTTCCAGTTGATCACCAAAGCTTGGATGGCCTGAGACAGGATGCAGGTCAGCCCACTACTATCTGAAACAGCCAGGAGGGAAGATGGTGTCACTATTCTGGGCCGAAGGACCAAGAGACTGACCATACATGAGAAACTGGCCAATGAATTTCATGAGCACAAATTCAATTATTTAAAAGAAGAACATGAAATGAAGATGAAATTACTTCATGCTAATTTAACTATGAAGGTGGAGGAGAGAAACATGAAGCAGCACCAGTGTCAACACTGTCCAGTTTAGGGTTCTGGCATGTCCGTTTCTGAAATAAAAAATTAAAATATTTAAATATTTTTAATACTTTTAATTATTTGAGTTTCTTAGTAAGAAATACTGCAAAGCAAAAGCATCTGGGAATCTTTGGGTAATTGTCGCCATCTACTTCAGGATCTGGCAAGCCATGCTGTTTGATATAAATGTGAAGCACTGCTGTTGCAATTAGCACAAAACAGCATCTTCTCTGTTCAAAGCGCAATGTGTTTCTGAGACATTGGGAATGGCTCTTCCATACACCAAACATGCGATCCACTAGACCTCTAGTGTGGATGCAAGCTTTATTGTACCACTGTTGCTCAGGTGTGACTGCATGAAGATAGGGGGTGAAAAAGAAGTTGGTTTGTGCATACCTACTGTCACCAAGTATGATTCCATTTTCTTCGCCTCCCTCCAACTGAGCATACATAGAGGACTTTTGGAAAATCCTTGAGTCATGAGTTGCACCTTACCAACATGCAACAGTGTTGGAAAACTGCATAGTGGGAGTGCGCACACCTTTTGCATTTATTGAGAACCAATTTTTATGATTTCTGTACTCTTCAGCATTTCTGTTGTAGAGGAACACTATGTAAACATGACATTCGTCAATATGGCCAATGACTCCAGGAAATTTACCATATTCATGGAACTCCAACTTGTAGATGGCTTGGACAGCAGTGTCAGAGAACTTGATGTAGTTATCTTTCAGTTCACATATAGCATTGCACAAGTTGTGGACTATTTTGCACACAGTTTGTTCACTTATGCCACACAAATATCCTGTTTCACAATTGAATGTTCCACATGCCAAATACCTCAAGGTGATCAATACTTGCAGGAAAGGAGGAATAAGCCTTCACCTAAGTGAGTGAGATGAAAGCTTTGGTTCAAGCAAACAAATTATGTCAGCTGCAATTTGTTTGTACATATGAAAACGATCACAAAAGTTGATTTTCATCAAAATCATTCAGAGGGTTTCTCCTGTCTATAATTGACATTCTGTCTGGTCTTGGTGGTGCTCTTTCATCATCATTGCCAAGGTCAACCTGGAGGACAACATCAGTTATTCTGAAGTTAAACATGACTCTGGCCAGATCTAAGTTATTCCTTCACTTAGACCCAGACTAGCTCTGATCCTTCTTCTGGAAATCAAGATTAGGGAAAGTCTGAGACTATTTTAAACCATGTCTGAGAAATGCTTTTTAAATTATCCCAGTTTAAATGTGCATTTTTGTCTAAGACTAATGTTAATCCCTGTCCAGGAAACCACCCCCTAATGTTTAGTAGCCCTACCTTTATATGTTATTTAACTTCCATTTTTTGTTTTGTTTTTGACCTTAATCAAATTTCTTAAAATAATTTAGTGAGAATTTTGTGTTTGGTATTTCGGGGAACAGACACTAATCTAATCTGTTTAATCAATGTTCAGATTAACCAGTTGGTCTGCTTCCTGACCTGGGCCCCAATTAGTCAAATACTATCATTGTTAAGACTATGAGCCAAATTACTGGAGAGGAGAGCGGCACATTTCCTGGTGGGATGGAGTCCATCTCTTTCAGTCTACCCCAAAAACTCTTCCAATTGTCTATAAATCCTAAACTATTCTCCAGACACCATTCAGACATCCAGCCATTCAGTGACACTAATCTACTATAAACTTTGCCACCACAATGAGCCGAGAGGCCATATTACAGTGTCTGACATTGTTTTTGCAAGTTCACACACCTCTTTAACAATATATGTAGTGATCTCTGACTAGTGAAGCCTGACATCATTAGTGCCAACATGAATAACAATTTTAGAAAATCTACATTTAGCACTAGCAAGCATTTGTAAATTTGATCTGAGGTCAGATGCTCTGGTACCCGAAATACATTTAACAATAGTGTCTGGAGTCTCGATTTCCATGTTCCTTACAATAGAATCGCCAATTATTAGGGCTCTGTTCTAAGAGGGTGTGTCACTGATTGGGGAGAATTGATTGGAAACCCTAACAGGAATGGGAGAGTGGTGCTGCTTTGCTGAGCGAGTATGCTGCCAAGTTGTCACCCAAATGCCCTGCTGCAGGGGTTCTAAAACCGGAACCAAAGTGTGTGTGTTGCTCGCTGTTCTACCCGCATCCAAAACAGTATCTATCAGCTTCTCTTTCTCACTGACCTCCACTAGCGTTCGGATGCTTGTCTCTAGCTCATTAACCTTCTCCGTCAGCCTAATTTATTCCTTAAATTTATCACATGTGAATCCCTCACTGCTGATGGAAGAAGCTATTGTAAACATGTGACATGCAATGCAGGAAGAAAAAACATGAGCATATGCCATGATTTACCACAATTGAATGTTGTTGTTGGTTGTTCCTGAGCGGTGAGGGTTTGAGATTGATGTGAATCCCTCACGCAATTTTTGGTTATGTATATTCGTGATAAGCAGTGCTTTGAGATCAATGCAATTATCCATGTAACACAGAGGAGAAAAACGGGTGCATACTGTAAAATGCAGAGAATAATGCGGGGGAAAAAAATGATGCGTGCTGAAAAATTGCAGATGTTAAGGATTTCAATCTGAAAACAGATAAGCAATGCTAAAAAAAGTTAGCAGGGTACAAACTCAAACTTAAGCTAGGCGTCAGCAGCAACAGGTAAAATACACACAGATGAAACAGTAAAAAAGCGGAAAAAACGTAACGTGCTGTAAAAAGGATAAAATGAAGGACATATGAGAATAAGAATAAGCAATGCTAAGCAGGCTACAAACACTCGTGCAGTGTGCCATTAGAAACAGTAACAGGAAGTCTAGCGCCGAGAGCAGTGACGTCAGTGCCAAAAAATGACAGAATATTTATTAATGATAAAAATGAAGTATTATCGATTCGCCCTAATCGATTTATTATGTATCTATACCAGTTACCAGTTAGTATTACTGCTGTTAAAACCTTTTAGTTTGAATGATGTGTATTTTAAAAAACCTTGTAATGGATGTTGATACATGGCACACTGTTGTCTGTTTACCTCAACAGGGCTTTTTATAATATGTCTGTCTAATAGTTTGAGATGTTCGAATTCCTCTGTATAGCCCTTTAAAGTACAAGATACCATGTAGAATTCAAATGGGTCATATACTGTAAGTTTTGTGGTCTCTGTCGGCCGGCGTGAAATCAAGTGAAGCCTGACAGAATCACGCAAGTTTCACTCTGTGTTGTCCCAGAGCTCTGGGGATCTTCTCTCTGGCTTGTGTGAACATGCTTCATTCACCCCCACAGATACACATGTAAGTTATTAGATGCTTATTTAGTGTTTTAGTGTAGGTGAATACAGATTAATACAATTACATTTGCTTTGGCTGCAGCCACCTGCCAAAGTGACTAGTTAGGGTGACGGAGTTACCTGCCACTGACAATTTCTACCTGCATTGGCGGGTGGGCGGGTGTTAATGCCAAGCCCTTCTTGGCAGTGTAGTGATGTGAAGCCAGCTGGCCTTAGTTCTAACTGTTCATGAAGCAAGCAGTTTGGGCCCAATGAGGATATGGGCATACACAATTAATTAGATCTAAAAACTGGGTGGTCGCTAATTTGCCATTTACAGTTGAAGTCAGAAATGTACACCTTAGCCAAATACATTTAAATTAATAATTCCTGACATTTAATCGTAGAACACTTTCCCTGTCTTAGGTCAGTTAGGTGCACTGTTTTAAGAATGTGAAATCTCAGAATAATAGTAGAGACAATGATTTGTTTCAGCTTTTATTTCTTTTATCACATTCCCAATGGGTCAGAAGTTTACATACACTTTGTTAGTATTTGGTAGCACTGCTTTAAATAGTTTAACTTGAGTCAAACATTTTGGGAAGCCATCCACAAGCTTCTCACAATAATTTGCTGGAATTTTGGCCCATTCCTCCAGACAGAACTGGTGTAACGGAGTCAGGTTTGTAGGCCTTGCTCGCATATGCAATTTTCTATCGGATTGAGGTCAGATCTTTGTCCGTATGTGCACCTGCAAACTGTAGTCTGACTTTTTATGGCAGTTTTGTAGCATTGGCTTCTTCCTTGCTGAGCAGCCTTTCAAGTTATGTCACTATAGGACTCATTTTACTGTGGATACAGTTTCTTACCTACCTGTTTCCTCCAGCATCTTCACAAGTTCCTTTGCTGTGGTTCTGGGATTGATTTGCACTTTTCACACCAAACTACGTTCATCTCTAGGAGACCGAATGTGTCTCCTCCTTGAGCAGTATGATGGCTGCATGGTCCCATGGTGTTTATACTAGTGTACTATAGATTGTACGGATGAATGTGGCACCTTCAGGCATTTGGAAATTGCTCCCAAGAATGAACAAGACTTGTGGAGGTCCACAATTTTATTATTTGAGGTCTTGGATGATTTATTTTTATTTGTTCTTATGATGTCAAGCAAAGAGGCGCCGAGTTTGAAGGTAGGCCCTAAAATCATCCACAGGTACACCTCCAATTCAGTACACCTATCAGATGCTAATTGTCTAAAGGCTTGAAATCATTTTCTGGAATTTTCCAAGCTGCTTAAAGACACCGTTAACTTGGTGCATGTAAACTTCTGACCCACTAGAATTGTGCTAGTCAATTAAAAGTGAAACAAAAAAGTGGTGTCGTTTAATTTCTCTTTAAAGCCCCCCCCTTTCTGAAAAGCCCAGTCTGCTCTGATTGGTCAGCTGGCCCAATCTGTTGTGATTGGTCAACCGCTTAAAGCGTGTGTTGGAAATGTAACACCCCTTAACATAACCGAGTTTCAGCTGCAGAGGCTTCCTGAGCAGTGTATTTCTGAGGTGGGCATTATGCAAATGTGTTATATAGTGATGTAGCTATGTCACGGAAGTAATGGCTGGACGGCAAAATGGGCATTTCATGCAGTTCAGGAGCAGTGTTTTCTGTGGGAGAGAGTATATTCCTTTGGCATGAACTTTGTGCTTTGTAATTTTGCAGACCTTTTACATGCACGAACAGCTATATTTCATACTAAAGGAAAGGTAAAATTAAAAAAAGCATAATAGGGCCTCTTTAATATAGAACTGAACTATTGTGTGGTCACAGGTGTGAGCATAATGGGTATTTTATAACAGATTTGAGCGTGGGTCATCCAATCAGAATTTAGAGTCGGAGCTCTCATTTTATAAATTTAGATTTTACCTGCTAAAATTTGTTGGTGATTTATAGATTTATAAATATTTTATCTCTTGCTGAGTGTGATTTCAGTGCTGTTTCCAATGAGCATGTTTGGTTCAGTTCAAGAGGAGCATCTAATGCTTATGAACTTAACTGAAATTGTATTTAAATGTACTTTATTGTCTATTAATCATATATCATATAAGTGCAACAGTGGGTGAAAATCTTGGGTGCAGTTCCAGGCAATATAGCAATATGACAATTACAATAAACTAAACTAAAAATATCTTATTTACACAACACAGTTTACACATCTTGTTACACGAGACTACATATACACCTAATAATGTTTCATCGTTGTCATTGATCAGACCTACCACTGTCGTATCGTCAGCAAACTTAATGATGGCATTGGAGCTATGTGTTGCCACACAGTCATGTGTTGAGGGTCAGTGATAAGATGTTTCTGCCCATTTCTTAACCACCTGGCATCTGCTTGACAGGAAGTCCAGAATTCAGCTGCACAGCAAGCTGTTTAAGCCCAGAGCCTGGGGATTCACATCAAGCTTGGAGGGCACTATGGGGTTGAATGCTGAGTTTTAGTCTAAAAACAGGATTCTCACATATGTGTTCCTTTTGTTTCCAGGTGGGAGAGAGCAGTGTGTAGTGTAGATGCAATGGCATCATCAGCGGAGCGGTTGTTGCAGTATGCAGTGAGTCCAGTGAGGCAGGCAGCACAGAGCAGATGGAATCTCTGATTAGTCTCTCAAGGTATTTGCTGATGATGGGGGTCAGAGCAACAGGATGGCAGTCATTGAAACAATTGATTTTTGGATTGCTTTGGTACAGGCACAATGGTGGATGGTTTAAAGCATGTGGGGACCACAGACAAGTAGAGGGAAAGGTTGAAAATGTCCATAAAAACACAGCCAGATGCTCCGATGACATGGCCCGGAATGTCATCTGGAACCGCGGCTTTACATATATTCACCCATCGGAAGGATCAGGTTACGTCCGCTACAGAGACGGAGAGTGAACTAACCTCTGAACTAACATCCTCCTCCATTTTATGAATAGTGTAGTTTACCTGGTTTCCATGATGATGACTACAAATTATATTTTTTCATAATTACCCTACATTTTACCTTGAATAAAGCTTAGAGTGAATGTTTTCTTTGCATTCATATCTTCTGTTAATGTCCATTGGGGGGGACCTTAATGAGTTCTGGATGCACAGGAATTGATGATCCATCTGTATGCCATTGCAAACAGTATGTGAAGTACAAAATCACTGCATTATACTAAGATTTGAAAAGACTTAGAGAGCCATATTGTTTTCTTTGGTTAGAATTCTGTGCCATGTGGGTGGCAAAGAAAATCTTACTCTTGGCCTCAGCTAACCATTAACCCTTGTAGCTGTCTTGGTGGGCTTTCTGTAAAACGGCTACAAAGACCCAAACTTGCCCCATGATATCTAGTAGAGTTCTAGCAGTAATGTCAACTGAGGATCATGCACTAGAAGAACATTGTCAGATGTAATTTCGCTCATCTAAAGTAGTCTATGGTCTTCTATAAGAAAAATACACTTTTGATATTTAGTTTTAAGCTAGGGAATAGCACAAGTGACTATGAAGAAAACAAAGACTGCTCCTCACTAGGTGCTGCACAGAAGGAAGCAGTCCTTAATGTTTCCATTATGTGAATAGTTCACCGGAAATTATGAATTCTGTCATTTTTTACTCATCCTTGTGTTGTTCTAAACATATGTTACTTGAAGTTAACCAAGGGATCCAAAGGCAATAAAATAGATTTGTTTAAAAAGGGAAGATTGCAATTCTGCCTTGTGTCTTATGTAAATGAGTGAAAAAGAGGCTCTGAGCTTGTTATAGTGGACATGGCAGCTTGCTGTAATTGTGTAATTGTTGTAAATGGGCTTACATTGGTGACCTCATTGTTCTGAGGTTCTTTCCCAACACATGTTGGCATGGACAATAAGCCGCAGTTGATCAACGTCAATGTCCAGTCCAGAAAGAAGGGGAATTTTATTTGTCATGAAGTGAATCATTGTCAATTGAGGCTTGCACTGTTTCCCAGCGTCCATTTTTAGTCTTAGGCACTATGCCTAAACATGCAAAATCTGAATCATCCCTCCTCATCAGTGGGAGGAAATCACCTGGAAAACAAGCGTTCTGGCTGACTGCTATCTACAACGGAGAATGAAGTAAACCAGGATGATAGTAGGCGGGACAGGAAGAAAAGTCATATTTATCTGTTTATTACTAGATCGCTGAAAACACAGGGCATCAAGATGTCTGATGTATGTAAAACATGAGAACTTTGTTCTATTTTCAAATGTTTCTCTCTGTGCGGGAAAAAAAGCCTAAACCAGCTGGTTTTAGATTTTCTACACTGGTTTAAGCAGGTCTCCAAGCCTGGCCAAGTTGCTGCTCAGCTGGTTTAAAACCACCTTAGTTTGGTTTTAGCTGCTGGCTAAAATGTGGGCAGCTTTTCCAATATAGTGGGAGAAGGGGTTCTTCTTGGTAGGACATCAGTGAGGATCTCACTGTGAATTTGGTGACAGTAGGTCTAAAGTTCTTCAGCTGAAATCTGTCTGGGCTTACTGAAATTCAAACCACTGCCCCCAGTGCCGAAGCTGAAAGTTTTGTTGAACGTATGGGCCTGTGTGCTCTCGTTTCCGGTTGAAATGTGCACAGAGTGGTGACAAAGTATAGTTGTAAAGTAAGTGGTTTTTAGTTTGTAAATGATATAATAGTCAACAGGAATTAATATTTTATTAACCATACACCTAAACCCAAAACCACAACCTTAAACGTATCTGTCAGTGGAGTAAAAATGAGTGTTCTAAAATTTGCAAACATGTCCATCAGCGGCACCCAGCTATAACTTTGGAGGAGCTCAAAATTCTGCCTAGGTACATAGCGCGACTCACATAAATTCAACCCAAGTTGTTATCAAGGTGACAATTATAGCCATCGCTAGAAGATGCATTGAGTATATTAGGGCTGACAATTAAATGTGTTGATTTGGTGCAAGTGCTTGTATGAAAAATAATATAATAATTTAAATAATTTTTTTATTATTAATATGATACAGTAGGGGCAGTCAGCACTGTAGCTATACAGTCAACATGCTTCATCAAACTAACAAGCTGACAGCACAGCCTTCCACAGATAACAAGGTCTTGCACTCAAAGACAGCTGGACAGAGCACAACCAAATGCAGGTACGTAGACCAACAATTAAAATAGCATTGATAGAATTTGGCTAATAATAGATAGATTTATGTTAAATTATATGAAAATAAAACAAAAAATATTTAGTCTTTTAAAGACACTTTAAAAAGACACTTGGAGATAGCACTTGTCAGCAGCTCGGTAGGATGTGGTCATTGTCAGGGTGCCGGACTGTTTGGTAGCCACTTGTCAAGTTCCTGTGTGATCACATTGAGAACTACCCATCAAATTGTCATCTCAGGAACTGCTCCTGAGGAACACGTGAACTGCTAATTAGAGCTGTGAAATGTCCTTCCGTCCAGGATAGAGCACTGGTTTGCAGCGGGGGTGAGGCCGGACAGTCCTTCCTACATGCATATGCAAGCACATCCTGAGAAAGAAGCTTGGCTGAGTGTCAGGCGAACACTACAAAAGATTGGTGCTTGACAAGAGGCTGAGTTCCCTGCCAGCCAGGAGGGTTACAAAGTGGAACAGAGGCCCCAATAATGTTTGCTAAGATCTAAAGCTGTTCTCTAAAGCACTATTTACATTTCATTCACTTACACAGCTGAAAAGTACATAGCTTATTTTTATTTTATTTTTACCTCCCACTTCCACCGCCATTCCCTTTTCTTTCCCTTTGACTCTGCAAGTTGGATTCTGCCATTTGGTCAAAGAATGTGTACCAGAAAATTATGTGGTCTAATGGGATTTTTAGTTTGTTTGTTCCAAAGGGCTTTCTCACACCAGCAGTGTGTAGGCAAGACCCCCCACCCCCCTTCCCTTTTTTCAGTCAGATCAAGAAAGATTTTCCTTGGATTGCCCATTCGCCTGGCAGAGTTACGCTGTGATTTATGATGCAGTTTTTGCACACTGTGCCTTGACATGAGAGAATTCCAACGTCAGCCACATGCATTATTTTGAGATTTTTTTGGAGGGGTGCCGTTGAGTAAATAAACTCCAGACAAGAACACCGGATGTTATGACAACTATAAAAGAGTGCTTTGAGTTAGAAGGGGACGAATGGATTTTATTCTGCATTTGTGGAATGCATTTTTAGGTCAGGTTACATCACATTCTGTGTGATTCAAAGTCACAACATGCTACATGACACCAAATTCACATAATGTTTATGGATGACTTCAGAGGAAGCTCTATTAACAGTAGCAATCCTGCTGAGATGAACCTGATCCAGGTCAAGCTCTCATTCCTTAAATGGAGGACATTTCTCAGCTGCTTGTGGGGGATAGTGACTGTCAGTAGGGGGTTAGAATAGGATTTCTTGTTCCCCTCACAAACTGGCTTTTTATGGCTGTCAAGGGGTTACTCTTTTGTCATCGTTTACTGCCTTTGTTTAAACGGGCACCCAATTAGCACTGAGATGACAGCAGAGCCCCACCAGTGCCTTTCAAGTGTAGTGAGTTTTCTGCTCATAGACACTCACATACATAAAAAGAAAGGCTGAAAATAGCCCTGGCATCACGGTAAGAGTAGATAACACCAAGGTGTGAATTATGGCTTAAGCAGGCATATTCCTCTGAGTATTTCTGAAGCATAAGAGATGGAGTTGTACTTGTTCTGAATCAAGATTATCATTCGGCAAGAGCCACTGGAACAGCTCTGATAAAAGGACAATACTCCCAAACACGGAGGTATTACTGGAATTTGCACCTGTTTCAGGGCAAGCCCATGTTATCTTCAACAATGTCCTAAAAGACGACCGCTGCTGGCTGCTGCAAATAAATTCACATTTGGTAATAAATGATCACAAGTCAACATTTTGATTCCTTGTGCCTTGCTAACTTTTTACCTTTTGATGGGTAAAGTGTTTGTATTTATTCCCCTATTGCTATTACTAAAATAGACTTTTTCTAGTCTACTTTATTTTTTTTATAATATCCTTTTTTTGCATTATAAAATGGTAACAGTAACAGGGTTGGGAGAACTTGTGACGCTACTAACCTAATTACATTTTTCAGTAGCGTGACAGTAGCTCAGCTATTTTTACTGTAGTGTAGCTTTTCCAGAAACAGACAACATTTTACTACAAGTAGCACTGGCATTGTATTACAAATGCAGCAGTGGAGGAAGCAATCAAACACTATCAGTTAACTCTCGGTGGTGCTTTTTTCCATTAAGGGCCATTTGATTGTTTGCTAAATTATTTGTGGGCCATATGGTTGCTTGCAATTTATGATTGTGGGTTGAAATTAACGTATGCATTCCATTACATGCTCATGCACCAAGAAAAAAACACTAAAAGATCTGTCTATTATATGATATTTAAATTATTTTTAAACATTCTTTTCTTTTTTTTTTTTGTACAGTGAATTGAATCAAGGCCATTTTTTGCTTTTCAGATTATTTCTCAAATGGCCTCGCAGGCCAGGGGAAATGGTCTCACAGGCCTTATCTGGCCCTGAAGCCTCACATTCCCCACCCTTGATGTAAATGAACAGGTTAAAAATAAACAATTACTTAATATGATCATTGAAAACTCATTGGAGGAATGGAGTAAGCATCAAACATGCTCAACTAAACCCTCCTCCCTCTCTGTGGTGCTAGAGAACCAAATAATTTAAGTGAATCAGCTCTTTCAATTCACATAAATGATTCACATGAGCTTTGCACAGCCTTTAAGGCACATCTTTTTCTTTTTCTTTTTTAAGTGAAATATTAATTAATTGCTGGTGTTTTTGTGAAAACCATGTTTTACATGCACCCAAAAAATTGAGACAGGGGCAATTTAAGACTAATAACAATTTGACGAGTTGAAATAACAAGGCAATGTGAAACAGGAGAAGTTAAACAGGCTAGGCAATTGTGCCATAGTATATAAGGAGCCTCCAAAAAACAGCCTAGCCTTTCAAGAGCAAGGATCATTCAAGACTTGTCAGTTTGCCAACAGATGCTTCAGCAAATAATCCAGCACTTTGACAACAATGTTCCCCAAAGACAAATTGGAAGGATTTGGGGTATTACGCCCTCTACATTGCACAATATAGTGTTAAATGATTCAAGGAATCTGGTCAAATCTTGGTGCATAAAGGGCAAGACAAAAAACATTTCTGAATTCACATGACCTCTGATCCCTCAGACCCCTCATGAACATAGGGTTGGGATAACTTTAGTAAACCTTAGTTAGTCAACACCACTTGACGCTGCACCCACAGATACAAGTTAAGACTTTAACATACAAAGCAGATGCCCTACATCAACACTGTCCATAAGCGCTGGCGACTTCTCTGGGCTCGTCTCATCTTGGATAGAAAGTAGAACAGTGGAACTGTGTTTTTTGGTTTGATGAGTCCACATTTCAAATAGTTTTTGAAAAACAACTGTTGTGTTCTCTGGGACAAAGAAGAAAAGGACCATCAAAGATTTTATCAGCGTCAGGTCCAAAAGCCAGTGTCTGTATGTGCCAGGGGTGTGTCAGTGCCCATGGCTTGTGTAACTCATACATCTGTGAGATCACCGTGAATGCATACAGATATGAACATTGGAGCAACATATATTGCCATCCAACACCAGCATTTCCAGGGACATCCCTGCATTTTCCAACAGGACAACTTCAAACCACATACAGCCCAGATTACAAGTGCATGGCTGTGTAAGCAGAGAGTGTGGATGCTAGATTGGCCTGCCTGCAGTCCTGACCATCTCCGACTAAGAATGTGTGGCACATTATTAAGCACACCATCCAGAAACGAAGACCCCGTACGCCAGCTAAAGACCTACATAATGGAAGATTGGAGGAAAATTCCACTTTATAAACTTAACAAACTTGTGTCTTCAGTGCCCAAATGCTTAAGTGTTATAAGAAGAAATGGTGATGTTTTACACTGGTAAACACTCGACTGTCCCAACATTTTTGGAGTGTGAATCTTCTGGTTTGAAATTACTGTATGTTTTTAAAAAACGTACAAAGGTAAAACATCATATTATGTGTGGTTGTGGTGCTTTCAATATAGCAAATGGTGAAATATAATTTACAAATCAATCCTTTTTGTTGTTATTAGCAATTTTCATATGGTCCCAACTTCTTTGGAATTGGGGTTGTAAATATAGTTGCATTCCATTTATGAACATAGGAAGGCCATTTTTAGGATAATTGGTGCAAAATCTTATTTTTCACACGAATGACAGCAGCGGTAGCCTGTATTTGACTTTCATGAGTAAATTTAAATTTTCCTTAAGTCTTTTAAAGTTGACCAACCCCCCACCATCATTTCATGTTTTCTCACACACAGGCACACACACACTGTGACGAGGACCCTTAAATGTGGTCTTTCTCGGCGCGGCAGCTGCATCCATTCTCTGAGAGGCCTGGGCACAGACGTCCTCTATTGTAGCACAGGGCTATAATGTCCCCTTTCAACTGCCCCCTTCATAAACAGCCAGGTGTGAGCACTCTGAGAAGGGTGAAGAGAGAAGGCAGGAGGGGTCTGCTTGGCACCCTCTGCATTTATTTTCATACGAATGTCCCTTCATGTTCGTAGGGAGAGGTCTCCTAAACGTCATAAATACCCAGCGATTTGATACAGCCCCTCGCTTGACCAGTTGTTGTTTTACGGTTGTACTGTGCATTCATTATTTTCTCTAAAAAAAAGGAAGGGAGCTGGATGTGAAATGAAAGAGTTCCCTACTCTCATACCAATCACAGATAGCCAGACCCTTGTCACTTCCTTTTCCTGAATGCTGAAATTAGAATTAACACCAATTGCTGTTGCTTTTTCTTTTTCCATACAACTCATTTATGGGTTGGATATTTATAGATAAATTATATATGCAAGTGGGCGATTTATTAGTCGTTGTTAACTGAATTTGCTTCAAGACCCAGATTGTGTATTGTTCAGAAGCAACAATCTATTTACAAATTATATGATATAATATAGTAAAGCTATAATATGGCCAGAAACTATGATAAAAAACTTTATCATGAACAGCATATGCCCAAAAATGTACATGAAATGTACAGAATAGGAAAACTATTTTGAGTACTATTTTGAGACTGCATAAACAACAGCAGAAGTGTGATTTACTAAACTAATACATTGAACAAACACTAGGTAATATATTTCATTAATATTAACCATTTTACCAAGTAACAATTGAATTTTCGCTGAAGTACTGCAGAGTTTGAATGGAAACACAATCTATGATATCAACAAGAGATATACGAAGACTTTATATTACTATTTTAACTATGCACAATTATATGATGAGTTGCATTTAATAAGTAGTATTTAGCATGATTTCTTCCCTGCTGTCGGTGATCAGAATAGACATGCAACCCATATTTTTAGCCTCAACACACAAGTTCAGAAGCACTGCTTTATATATTGTGTGTGGGTATAGTCTGTGTGAGGTGTCCCCCTAAATCTGCATAATTCATTATGTCAAGGCTCAATATAATACAGCATTGTGATTTGAGTCAATTTTGATTCATGCCACATTTGATTTTCTTCTTATCTCATCTTCAGTCCTGAACTACCCTCTGCTCTTTAGCTGTCCAACCTCAAAGATGCATTTAGCTGTAATCTTTTCATATCTTCTCCTTATCACTGCCCTAAGCAACCTCTAGGGTTATGCAGGGGGTGAACATTATCAAGATGACTATCCACCCCACACACAGCAACCTTTATTCTCCCTCCCAGTGACTTGCTGGTGGCATGCATTTAGGGATTATTCTCAAACAGCCATTTCAGGATGTCGAAGTGCGGACAGGGCCTCCTCACATGAGGATTTGCCTTTTCTGTCTTGTTCCTGCTTTTCACCTCTGGGCATGAGAGGATTAAATCATGCTTCCGGAAACATCACATTATTTGTCCAGGATGAGATGGGGAAAGTACTGAGATCTACTGATGCCTGAAGACGAAGGTGCACTATTGGATTTGATACGGTTTTTGAAACTTGGCCTTCTGAAACGTTTTACATTTACATTCCCTGCTAAAAACAAGACCAGCTTAACCAGCAAGCAATTCCCATGGTGGATAACTGGACCGGGATAGCCATGCTGTTCATCATCAACACTAAGCTGTGAAGCTGGTCGACCAGTATGTTTTTGTTTTTTTTTTTGTTTGTTTTTCTAGTACCACTGGTAAACCAAGTCTTAACAGTTAAGTTAATCAAAATGACTTGTTGGAACATCAGCACAGAATTAAAAATACAATATGAATGTTGTTGACCAACAATACAATTTTTTCAGTAGAGTTTACATTTAGTCAGTTAGCAAATCTATGAAGCACTGCTATCCTCGGTCCATCACAATCGCGGAATCTGAAATTGTTCATTTGGGTCTTACTGTTTCTAACGAAGTCCTAACACGTTGCCACTGAGTCACAAGAACAACTGAGTCTCATGAATTGGAGAAAATCTGAGGAGATGGCATCAAGTGCACACTCGTAAGGAGCCCATGACACAGCTCCTTATTGGCCATTGCTTTAGCACTATCGGCCAATAAATTTAGTATGATTCTATAGCGTTTTAGACTTCTTGACGACCTGGGGTGTTCCCAATGCATCAGCTCTGACAGAGTGTGAGAATCACAAGCAATTTGTTGTGCAAGCCACAGCAATATCTGCAGTATTTCACTGCCAAATTGCAATAGTATAGTAAGCTAAATTAGAGCAGAAGCTAGAGAAGAAAAAAAATGGTGAAAAAAAAAGAGTAGAAAAATTGATAACTGACCATTTATTGTATTTTCTGTGTAGGACAAGTAAAAGTTCAAATGAAGTTCACCAAGTGACCAAAGAAGCACTGAAGTCAAAATTTCTAAACACGCAGTTGAAGATTGGGAAGATTGTGGTACTGTCTGTCTTGTGTCCATGAGGGAAGAGACTCTGCTATAATTGCTATAATTGTTCAGTCCATAATTTCCATTTAGATTGGTGACCTCAATGCTCTGAGCTCTTCCTCCACCCGAGGAAGGATCAGATATAGTCTGCTCAAGGGATGGGATGGTGTTAAGGTGTGTAGGAGTTCTTATGTGGCTGTATTTTCTCTTTACCTGCCACTTTCTCTATTGTACATAGAGAAGTGAAGATGAATTTTCCCACATATGAACAGTTTGTAAACCCTTTAAGGACATCTAAAATATTTATTATTTTGTGCCAAAATGGAGAAATAGATCTCTAATTTATGTATTGAATGAGATGGGGTACTTTGGAACACTGTCTGCATGAACCATTTTGGTTAGTTTTAGATTAAGATTTCATTTACTTTTAAAAAATGTAATTTACTTTGTCCCTGCTGTTCAGGAGGTGCCAGAAGTCTTTGTTGTAGGAGAGAGACAGGTGCAGAAAAATTATGAAAAAGGAAATGTAGACATCCAGTCCTAAATCCATTTGCCCTCTCCACCTCTCTGGGGGTATGATTCAAACGTTTTGTCTGTCATAGTGCTCAGTTTGTCTGGTTTTGTGCTGAACCCTGTGAGCGGCACCAGAGATAAGATTGAGACTTTGAACTTGCAGTTTTCCATTTGAAGGGATATTTAATCCAAAAATGTCGTCCCAAACCCATATGACTTTTTCTTCTGCAGACACAGGCCCAAAAGGATATACCGTTTAATGTCGCAGTCGCTTATTTCTATAAAACAGCAGTTGATAGTGACACATTTTAGAGCCTGAAGCACCCAAGAGTGTCTTAAAAGTAATCCTTGTGACTCTTGCAACATATTCTGAAGGCATGCCATCACTTTCAAACCCAAATTTAAGTCATTATTCAGAGCCCAAATAAAAAATGGCAACACATCAAGACATCACACCTCATTTGTTCTTGCATGTCTCATGACCAGTGTCTTCAGAAGACTTTGAATATGATGGAATAAGTTGCATGGACAACTTTTATTACACTTGGGTTCTTTTTTAAACTTTAAAGACATAATTTATGGGTGAACTAATGCTTTGATTTTGAGCTAAAGTGGCAAGGTTTATCTGTACAGTATTATTTCTGTTTGTTTACATTGAAAGAATACCAGCTGTCCGCAACAAATTAATAATCTGAAATGGATTCCTTGGCATCTATAGTGTTGGCCATCAACTTCACTGTTGCTTCAGGATTAACTTTTAGAATTGATATGAATTGCTTGATTTCTCTTGGTCTATTTAATGATGTTTAAAGTGATACATGTCAATTATGTCAATTAAGATATGTATTAGACCTAGAGTTCAGATGTTGTGACTCATTCCTACAGTTTTAGAGGATGGGAGTTTTATTGCCCTGGAGGAATGCCTTTTGGTCTTCTGCCCTGCTCTCTTGACGATGCACTGATTCAAAGTCTTGTTCCATAGGAGATGGTGATAGTTCACTCTAATGACCCTTGCTTGAGGTGCCTTTTCTGCAATGGAGGAATGTTTCAGAGTGTCTCTCTCTGACAATCTTGCAGCTGCTCCCCATCGCCTATGAATGCAAGATTTGTATCCCTTTATTCTTACATGTGGGGCTCCCACAGGCTAATAATTTACACATGCTGTCATGCCACACTGTGCTTTACTGTGTCTCGAGTGCTGAGATGCTGAACAGTGACAGAGCCTGAGGAAACCAGAGATCTTGGGATTCCTGAGTGCCACTGTGGGGTATGCAAATCCCAGGACAGGCTGGAAGATTGCCTGTCCCTTTCACTCAATCCATCACTGTCATCGTTCATCAAAACAATGGCTTTAATGTCATTTGGGTTTGGACGTGAATCAACCTGACCCAGAGCTCAACAGCAACAATGCAAAAACATACATTTCTTATGTATGTTTGTTATTTCCCAAAAATAAATATCTAAACAATCTTGAAACAAGAAAAATTACTTGAAGCAGAATGGCATAAGATATTAAGTTTTGTTTTCAGCTACATTTAAAAAAATTTGGTGGGTTTAATGCTTGAAACAAGATTAAAAAAAAAAACTATTTGCCAATGTGGTAAGCAAAATAAACTTGCTCTGTTGATAAAATTTGCAAAATTTATCTGAATACAAGACAAAATATGTTATGTAATTTTGCTTCTCAAGTGAATTTATCTTATTTTATTATAAAACTGTAAAATGCTAAATAAAATGAGTCTATAATTTTTCCCCCAGTAAAAACACCTAAAGAGCTGCCAGTGGGGCTTTTCGATTTTTGCTTAAAAGAAGAGAGAAAAAACAATAATTTGCCAATGGGCTAAGCAAAATGAACTGAAAACAACAACAATAATAATAATAGTAAAACGATTTTCTGAAAACAAGTCTTAATATATTTTGCAATTTTACTTTAAGTAAATTAATCATGTATTAAGGGTCTTCTTACTCAAGACAAAACTACTGATTAATTATTAATATTTAATAGTTAATTAATACTGAATTAAATACTGTTGTGCAGATAACAGAACATTGTGCTCACTTCAGGGACTAAAACGAATGTTTTTATTTTCATAGAACAAAATAAAAGAACGGTTAAAAGCATTCGTTTTAAAATGACAGCACTCTGCTCTAAGGGGTGGGTGAAATACCAATTTCAATGTTGCCCGATTTTGCAAGAGAAACAAGCAACCGGGTCTGGAAAACAAGCCCAAAATGAGCCACTTGCCTCCCCAAAATAAGTGATAATAAACACTTCCTGTGTGGTGGATGTATCATAATAGGAATTATAACAAGCATACAGTTAATTAATAGTTAAACATACTTTAAATTTAATTACAGATCTGCTTCTCAGTCAAAACCAGGCTGTATCAAATCTGTAATTATATATGCATCATATAATTCAGTGAAGACTTGGAATCAACTGAGAAATGTACCTTTTACCTCTAATAATGTTTTCATTGTATCTGGATAAGCCATGCATGTCTATGTAGTAATTATACACACAGAACATGTACAGTAGCTGTTCACAGAATGTGACATGGGCAAATAGGTAAGGAAATGTTTGATGCAGCAGTTTCCTTCAGGATCAAACACTTGACAACACGAAGTAGTGTAGTTCCAAAAATTTACTGTGATAAACCCTTTGGCTTTTGGTTTCATGAAAAAATTATTAGAACAAAATTAACTGGTTATAACCAGTTACCACCATTTACAAATAACATTTTTACTCCGGAAAAATTGAAAATGACTTTGTTCACATTTTCAGTTATGTTCTGTAAAAAAAAAAATAGTTTAAGTTCCATGAATCACTTTTAGTCCCTGGTTCACTTTACCCATAAAGTGCCTCGTGCTTCTTTTGTGTTTGTTTTTGCCTATATTTATAGCATTGTCCTGTTTTCTTTTATTATTATTTTTATTGAAATTAACCTCAATAGGTTATTCCCCTGTATTGCAAATGTGGGTTTGTGCCATATTTGAGTCATGTTTTAAACAGCCATGTCATGGCTGTACTAATGTGTTTCATAAAACACAATACAGTTAACCATTCAGAACGTTTCAGGCCCAAATTGATGGAGATTTTTCAGACACAGATTATGGTTCTGATAAACACTCCAGAAGAAATGACTTCTATATTCAGTTTCGAGCTCTACAGTCAATGAGAACCTATTAAATCAATATGTTTTTTGAAGTGTTTGTCAATAAGTAGCCAGTGCACTACCTTTACTGGTTGTTTATGTATGTAGCTATGTGTGTACCATGTAGCTTAGTGGCTAAAGTCTTATCTTTTGTCAGTTGTTTCAACTTAAAACTGAAAATTGTTATTGCCTAAGATATGAAGGCTTTTATAGATATTTCCATCCAAGAAAGTACTTGACAAATGCTCTTAATCTTTCTGGTAAAAGGAACCAAGGGCATAGTGGTCAGTTCTGGACGTGTGCGGACAATTTGCTTGAAGTTATCTTTCTCTGATATGAAACCCTGGAATGTTTTGTCAAGAAATAATAATGTTGCGGTTTGTGCAATTGAGGCTTGGCTAAGCAGTTAAACATCTATTAAATCATGAGATATCGCATCCATCACATTAGCAGATCCGTTAGTGGTAGTCATTTGGTTTCGGTGAGGCGTGGATCCTCCTCTGCTCTATGTAAAAATGATTGAAACAAATATGCAAATAGTGGTTTAATGTCATTTTGACATAAGTAAACACAACTGCTTTGCAATTGTAGGGTAAAATTATTTTGATTTAAGTCTCAATGATTGAGGTTCCTCCCCATAGTTATTGGTTGATTAGAGCCAATGATACATGACACTTCTCTGTATAGTGATAATTGCGTTAACTAGCTACAAGCTTTGACGTGGAATCTCAAAGAACTGTACTGAAGAGGCTGACAATGGTGATGGTGTCTAGGAAATCAAAATGGTTCAATGGAATTAGTTTGCAATTAGTTACCTTTTGATCTGTGTGAATTCTGGGAGTCTGATGAATGGTGTTCTGTAATGTTTCTGAAATAGTTGGGGTTTTGTTGAATCCAAAGTGAAAACTTGTTGCTTTGTGTTCTGAGTTTGACACTTAAGCTTAGCTGTTGTGTCCTCTGTTTGACATCTAAGCTTAGCTGTTGCAGTTACATTGGCAATAAAGATGTGGATATTTCAGGATTGTGATGGTGTTTCTTTTAGATCAGAACATGCATGAGGTCAAAGCAATATGCAGCTGTCTCTATACAGTCTTTGATCCAGAGTGTGGCTGCATTGCACAAATGCTTTTGACACCCAAGAATGTGGAAGTCAACACTATGAATGTCATTTATGTTTAGAGCGCTTTCTTACATTTGCGCTTACTCTCTCACTTCCTCTTGCTCTAACTCTCTCTACCCGTGGCGCAAAGACACCAGGTTTCATCCAAGCATAATGAATGAACCAAATAAGCCCCCCCCCCCCCTTCCTTATATACACACATGCAAGGATCTCCCTGCACCTGTGAGCCCCATTTATGATTGTAGATGGGAGCAGGCCCTTGCAGGGGTTTATTCTGGCTGAATTTGTCCTCTGTGTCCCTTACTGTCCTCTCTTTTGTGCTTTGGGAGGGGGAGCTTTTTTTGTTTTTGCTCTCCACAGACTAAGTGACCTCCTGCAGGGTCTTTAGGCTTGTTGGACACAAGAAGAGTTCATAGTGCCCTATTCTATAGGCTTAGAAAACTAATCCCAAAGATCCCTATATATATTGTTCTTATATATGTATAGATATACGTTTATAGATTCTCCTTGCTGCATTTTAGGTGGAAAAAGATGGGGTTTGTATGCAAGTTAAGCAATGTTTCAGGTGATCTTTGTCTTAGAGCTGTGTTTCACAAACAGGGCTCACAAACACCTTGGGGTTTATGGGGGAACTGCAAGGAAATTGTTTGGTAATACATTTTAAAATAATCAATTTATACATTCATTAAAAATTAATTAAGATACATTTTTACAAGTAAACATGCCGAGATGTAACATTAATTGTATTTTGAAATGTTAACATTACTTGAAATTTGACTTTCTTTTAGCTCTACTGGTTGAGCATGGTGCTTGTAATAGTATGGCCATGGGGTTGATTCTCTCTGGAACACAAAAATGCCAAAATGTTTATATTGAATGCTCTATTAGTTGTTTTGGATAAATTTGTCTGTATAATGCATAAATGTAAGTACCCCAGATTAAGTAAATTATTAAGGTCAAAGGAGTTCCGCTTGCATAAAAGTAATGGAACCTCTGTCTCTGAATAATTAAACTTTTTGAAGACCCTGTCTACTTTTACCAAATGAGAGCTTTCTCGTGAGTGAAAGCTTTTAGAAATATCTGAGGGTGGGGGTTAGGGGACTAGGTTTGGAGTTTGAGGTGTGGCATGTACCAAGTGTGCAGTCGCAAAGAGGTGGGGTCACACTTTATGAATTTAGTCAATCTAATTTGAGCTCTTCCCCTGAAGCCCTCATCCCCACTCCCCTTTTCCAATCCTCTTGAGAACAAAGTCTGGTGGGTTTCACGTGCCCCTAATGAAAATATCCTTTGTTGCTTTTAATCTAATATCCTGTGCATTTAAACAGCATTGAAAATGAGAATCCTGCTAAAAAAAAAAAAAAGATGGAAGTATCTGTTTTCAGCCAGTAGTTCCGCTGAATGTGCTGGCCAGAAAATGGATCACAGAGGGACTTGAATGAGAGCATGCGAATAGTGTTAAGAGATGAATACATTTGCTGGAGGTTTGTGTTCTGTTGCATAGGCAGCCCTTCTTAGTTTGATTACACACTGGATGGGTAGAAGGAAAAAAGTGTCTTACAGATGTGGTATTAGACCTGAGTCATCCTTGTTCTTTCCATTGTTGGGTAAACTGTTACAACCGCCCTTGATTTCTAGACTGATTTGTCGTGTTTTACCATCTGCTGGTTTTATCAGCTCTTCCAGCTTCCCTATGAAACTTTTTTGTGTAGTTTCTCCAGTGACATCATTGGCACAGAAAAGGTGAAACACATCTTTAAAAAAATGTGTTAGAGGGGTTTGTGGCATTTTTTCAGCTGGTAAGGCTAAGAGATCAGTTAAAGACCAGCTTGGTCAGGCTGGGGGACAAGCTGAAGACCAGCTAGGCTGTGGGACCAGCTGAAGACTAGCTTGGCCAGGCTTTGAGACCAGCTAGACCATTTGAAGACTAGCTTAACTGGGTTGGGTGACCAGCTGAAGACCGGCTTGGCCAGGCTTGGATACCATGCAGCCACACCATCCGAAGACCAGCTTGGTTTACTTCAGCTGGTCTCCCAGGCTGGCTGAGCTGGTCTTCCAGCCTGAGAGACCAGCTGAAGACCAGTAAACCATGGTTTTCCAGCCTGGGAGACCAGCTGAAGACCAGTAAACCATGGCTTTTCTTCAGCAGGGAGTTTATGACATTAATGGATAAAAGGGCAGCTAATCTACTTAACTGTGTCTACCTGAGGTGGCTACATGATGACAAACATGCTGTGCATGTTTGATTTTGGGCCGTTGAGGGGTTTGTCACTGGCGAAGATTGATCAGTGTTTGAGTTAGGTATTGCCTAACAGAAACCTTTACCATGTGTGAAAGCAGATTTAAAGAATGCTAATAGGTCACTTAGCAGCCTTTGTTTTTATTTCCTCCACTGATGAACTTAGTTGCTAAGACAGGACAGAGCCAGGGTTAGAATGTTTATTGAGCCGCAGGTTTGATAAAGACAAGCCACTTTCTATTGACGTTCCACTAAAAGGAGGATTAAATAAGTCACTTTCAAATGTTTCAAATTGTTTTTCTAAAGTCTTGATGGCCAGAGAAAATGTTTCTAGTGGTTCTAAGTACAATTCCAAGGTAAACTATGTCATTAGCGTAGAGTATTTAGTCTAGTTTGAGGGGAAATTATGGTGAAGCTAAATCCAGAACAGTGTCACAGATGGAGGTAACTAATATTAATAAAACAAAACAGGGCTAATAATCATGCTTAAAAGTCTTATCTCTGGAAAATCTCACTCTAGCTTAACTTAAGGCAATGGATTGTGAAGGACAGGAATGTTGCCTAGACAGCTGACGATTTATATCAGGGAGGTGTGAGTTGTGCAGATGTAACAGTGTAGTGACAAAAGCAGTGCAATATAGTCTTTTTACTTGACTATGCACATCAGTGAGGAGATTTTATGGGTACAGCACTAAAACAGAGTGTGAATGAGTTAAGTGAAAGTGATATTTTTGAGGAACTCCAGGCTGCTTCTATGGGACTCCTGTAAACTACAAGTGGTAGCATAACTGTTCAGAGGCACAGTCCCATTCCTCCCTCCTCTAGGCTCGCAAACGTATACTCACATTCTCAGTCCCCTCCCTCCCTCTTCTCCTCTCCACCCTCTCTCTCCCCCTCTCTAAATCTCAGGTTACTGTGGTTGGAGTTTTTAGACATCTCTGCTAGTGTTTCCCTCATGTCCTTGTCCCTGCCTCCAGCCTAGGAAGAGCCACCCAGTACCCTCTCTGATTGGACTGGGTAGTTTGTCTTGATGCACCAATATGCTGAGTGCTGGAGGACGTGTTTCAGCAGATGGTTAGGGTTAGTGTGTGTCATCACATCGAGAAAGGATTAGAGGAGGAAGGTTGTCTTCAAGGAGCAGTGTGGTCCACACAAACACTCTGACTTCATGAGCAGAGGACCTCAAGAGAGAACGGCTCAACAAGAGAGATCAACTTCATGAACAAGCCTGTGACATCCTGTTATTCAGGTAATGGCTTCTCTAATTCTCTTTCTCCCTTTTTCTGATTGTTTTTAGTAAGAAGATCTTATATATATATTTTTTCTTTTGGATTAAATTATTTTGTTTGTCTCTATGAAGTGGAAGTGTGCTGTCAGGTTTGGTATTCAGAGAGAAGGTTTTCTGAATGAGAGATTGTGGTGGATAAGAGAAAGTGCAGACCTGCAGCATGCTGTGTGGCTGTATAAACTTTCTGTGACTGACACAACTTTTCTGGTTATTTGGATGTTGTTATGATAGTTTTAATTAACCATGGCATTGGAATTTGGCAATACATAAAGATTGCATTACCTCTTTGCTAAACCATGATTCAATTTCTGTCATGCTGCAAAGTTTGAGTGAAGTGAATATCTCACCATGCCAATGTAGTTCTCATATGATGAACTTTTAAACTGTGCCAGTTCTTAATGTTTACTTTGATTGAAATTATGTGAAATTGGTTGGGAATTAATCTAGATCTACTGGAGCTATTTTAAAAAATTTCTGATTGTGTACCTCAGTTATATTTTAAGCCACAGATTAATTTTGAGACTAAGCCCACACACATTGTCGGCAAATTCAAAGTTAGCACATTACATGCACATCAATCATTTCACTGAGTTGTGTCCTGCATTAAGCTGACTCTGTCTGCATACTAAACAAATGTGTCATTTAAGAGCATCTCCTGGACCAGCATCCAAATTATGACATGCATGCAGGCGGAGGGGTTGCAGTACAGAAATTGTGGCTCGAGTTTCACTCAACTCCAGTCAACCCAAAGGTCTGACCTACCAATGAAGGAGCGAGTAGAAATTAGATGTCAAGCATTAAAATGTTGCTGCCAGGCATGTATAAAGTGTGAGGTGTTTGCTGAGGGGACTGTACAGCTGTAAGGGTGAGGGGGGCAAAAGAATGATGCCAGGAATGCCACAAAGACAGAGTTGTGTGAATTATGTTTATTTACACACATTAATCAGCCATGTCAACATCATTCACTCACACACTCACTCACATGCTGAAATTCATCAGAGAAAACCCACAAATACATCAGAACCAGTGTTGATATTTTACAATGAGGGCAGTCATTACCAGTCATGAATGCAGGATAATGAAAGGACGTGAATTTACAAGCAGACAGATTTTTTTTTTTTCGTTTAATATGTTTTCATTACTGCAGATATACAGTCATGCCTTTTAAACTGGCTCTAAATTCATTAGCGTCAGAAACATTTGAAAGATGAAGTTTGTGCAAACATTACCTTTCATTAAAAATGTAATTTAAAAACAAGCGTTCACTGGTAGAACATGGCACTAGCAATGCCAAGGTTATGGGTTTGATTCCCAGAGATTGTACAAACTGAGAAAATGTTAAGCTTTGGATAAAAAATGGTGTGACAAATGCAAATGTAAATGTTAAATTACATTAAATCAATCTTAATGGGTGACGTCAGTTTACGATGGCGGCAAAGCACTCAAAACAGCTTTCATCACATTTCATTTACTTTTACTTTAGTGTGTATTTAGAAGTTATAGCTCTGAGGTCTTTGAGGAGATTCGAACTGAAGTCTGTTTATGGTCTTGAACTCTTGTTTAGGTAAAAAGCAGTCAATACACTTGACCTGTTCTTTCATTGTGATTAGTGCCGAATTATAAATTTGTCAAAGTTATTCATCAGTCGCAGGCTGGTTCCCATTTCTATTCAAAGTGTTTGGAAGGGGTACTTCACTCCAAAAAATTGTCATTAATTACTCACCCTCATATTCCAAACCATGACAATAAAACCCATTCCAACTTTGGTGGAATTTAATGTGAAACGTTAAGCAGAATGCTACAGGTTGAGCTACCTTTCACTTGCATTGTATGGCAAAAAGATAGAATGAAAGTGAAGGGTGACTGAGGGTAATATTTGATCTAACATCTGCATTTGTGTTCCACAGAAGAAAGATAGACATACTGCAAGCTTTAGCAAAAACATTAGGGTGATAAAATTATGTCAGAATTTAAATTTTTGGATGAACAAACTTTTAAGAAGAGCAGGCTGTTTCAGATATGATGGACATATGATCCTGATCTCAGCATCTTTGAACTATTGGATCAGTGTTGTGTCTAAAGTGCATAAACAGTCCCTGTCTCTGTTGTGAATATTTTGCCATTCTAGGATCTGCCAACAATAATACAGTATTGTTTCAGTAGCTGTCTTTTGGAGAGTTTGACAGGGGATTAGCTGTATAGTGAGAGTGAGATAGCGAGAGAGTGCATCAAACTCTTAAGCACTATGTGTGTGTGTGTGTGTGTGAGAGAGAACTAATATGATGCTATAAAGATAAGGCTTAAACTATGTTCCAATGGTGGATCTTTAAAATTAATCTAAAGGACAAATATTTGTGATTTGAATTAAGATTTCAGTGTGACTTCCTGTCAATGAGCATTTCATACACTATGATTTAATATCCTGTATGGCTTCTCCATTTTCCTGAAGTCTTGGACATGTGTTAAGTGTTTTACCCCCTGCCATTTGCGTTCACTTACCAGCTCAAATGAAAAACAGCGGGGACCTCTGTGCCACAGCCCTGCATGGCTCTTGTGCTGTTTATAAAATGCCTCCTTGCCTTTAACTAGTTGCACGCTTTCGCTGCCATTCTGTCAAACAAAACACAGTTGCCAGATTGCTGGACATTAAACAGCCAGTGTTGTAAAGTCATTTGTGTCAAATGCTGGAAAAACTGCAGCATGGTGAGATGGCCACCAGTGTCAGCTGTTCCCAAGATCTTCTCTTGATTCTGATCTGAGCAGCACTGTGTTGCAGCCGGGGTCAGTAGCATCGGAACTTGTGCCGCAAGACCAAAATCAATATGTATTCTCACCATCGGGCTAATAGCCTGGCAGCGTTGCCCTAAAACCCACCCTTAATACGTTTGTTAATAGTCTGTTCTCAACATCACAACTCGAAGCAGCATGCAGCGCTTCTAGAAATGATTCTGTTGCTGCATGACTTTGACTTACTTTCATCTGTCTCTTGTCTTAGCCATGAGGATATGAGTCTGACCTCTGCTATGGCTTGCTTTTTTAGTGGAATTCCAATAAACCTTTCATTGTGTTGGGTTTGTCTCGCCAGAGCCCAACATGCAAGCCACTGGAGAGCCATTCCATCAAAACGCAGTGGTTCTGGGGTTTTCCTGTTTGGTTGCCATTGTGTGATCAATGTGGTGAAGACATTAGGCTTAAATCAAGGTTATGGAAATCATATTGGTTTTCTCTTATAATTAATGATCCCAAAGTTTTGTTTTTAGTTGATTGGCAGATGTTTTATGACTGATGGCAAAAGGAAGGAGAAAAAAAGACCAGCTTCCATTAGATTTCGTGACTGCTCCAGGACTACAAAGAGACCGGCCAGCTGAGCTTCCAGAGTTCTTTGCAGAACTCAACTCAAGGTTTATTTATGCAATGCATGTGTTTCTCTCTGGCTCACGGCATTGTAGGTTTAGTCTTCTGGCTGTAGGTACATAAATGCGTGTGGATATTTGGCTGTGCAGTTCTTGAAAATGAATCCTTCAAATTGGAAAGATCATACATTCTGTGGATGGGGTGTGAGCTGTAAGTACAGGTGTCTGGAAAAATGCTAGAGCACTCAAAGTTAATTACTTCACAAATGATGTGATCACATGCTTAAAAAAATAAAAAAGCCACACACATTTGCGCCCCAAGTGCTAGTTTGGGGAGCATCGGAGTACAAATTACAGGTTGCATTTCTGCGTGTGTCTGACGGGATGGATAACAAAAAAAATAATCTTTTTTTTTCTTGGACGAGTGACAACCCACCAGTATCTGTAGCAGCAGTGAGTGATGGATGGGGTCAGGGATGGGTTTTCTCATAGCTGGTGTCTTTCTATAAAGATTCTGTCTGTACATGCCCCACATTCTGGAAGTGTACCATTTCACACCAGGGCAGAAGTGCTCTGACTGGGGCCTGCTGACAGAGCCCTCTATGCACCCACCCCTCCCAAAAATGACTGTCTGGAATTTTGTTCTTACTGATGAAATGAGTGTGAGTTATATGCTGATCCTGACATTAAATGGAGTAACACTGTCTCACTTTCTCCACTTCAGACAGGCCATATGTTCCAGTGGTGAGGCCTGTTGTGCATGCTTGCTGGTAGACCAAGTATTTATATTTTGGGTTTGAACACAATTGAGTTTGGCTCATTCAATAGCAATAAGGAGTCTAGGGAATCACTGTCTAATTTGGTTTTAATATATATATATATATATATATATATATATATTAACCTGTGTACTTATTTGACTTCTCAAAGTACAGCACATGAGCTCAGTTTTTTATTTTCAGCTTTAGAGCTTTTTATTTAATTATTTTCAAATAAATGTAATATCACACAAATTTATCACATTTATCTCTATGTCTGGTTTAGAATGGGTAGAACTTCTAATGACCCATAGATAAAGTTAAGCATTATTGTTGTTCTTCCAGTCAAATTTCCAATGCAGAAAACGTATCAATGCTGGCAAGTGACCATGGCACAGTACATTATATAGGATATAGTGTGTGTGCTAAGCAATTTTAATGAACTCCATTTTGCATTGGGTGGGTCTTTGCCTCCACATCGTGCAATAAAACACCTAGCCATAGATTATCCCTTACAGATATCAAAAGACAAAATTATAAAGTTAATTATCCTGTTCAAAAGCTTGCATACCCTTGGTTCTTAAATTTTGTTTTGAGCATCAATGACTGTTTGTAGCCTTTTGTAAAATGTTGTGTCACTCAATTATCAAATAATTTCATATAGACAGTAATAAATGGAAATGTTTCATGCCATCAAATGTCTTTTGGTTAATGCCTGATGGTGTTGGACTATGTACAATCTAGCCCAAAACACATTTCTGAGAGATTAGACTACTAAAACATTATTATTATTATTATTATTATTATATTTATTAATTGTAAAAGTGATTTTCTTTTTATGATCCATCTATTTTTAAAGCATATAATTTATTTTAAAAACATTTTTATAAGGCCCACACACTTGGGGTACATGCCCCCTAGGGGGATTATTGATATACTGTGTAGATAAAGGGGCAATAGTTAGTGCAAAAATTGTCAACCAATGCAAATAATGTTGACTGCAAGATTCTTTTCTGAGTAACAAATTAAGAAAATTATTATTCAAAATAACTAATTCAGAAAAGGGTGCACCATTTCCTGTTAATTGAAATCACATTTGACATTTCAGATCATCTCAAGCACTACGTAAACAAATAAATCACTGTGATTGGATCAGTCAATGTGAGCCCACTTTGAATTTATTTTTAATAAAAACAGCAAATTACCCTTTCACTTATTGGACAGTTATTGGAAACACTTTTGATTTAATCACCTTCAACAAAATAAAAATTGTTTAATTATTATTTTTTTATAATTTAAGATATTTTCATTAGCTACATATATTTGCAACATTTAAAAATTGTTACAAATAAGATAAAATTGCCTTAATCAACTTTTAGACATTTACACACAATGTAAACATAAATCTCAAAGATCAGGAAGATTTTGTAGTGCACAGTAACAAACTGGTGTTTAGGAAAGTGCTGTGGTAGTTTTTGTTGCTATTATGGGTTTTGGGAGAAAATCAAATCAAATGTGCCATTTACCCAGAGTGGCTTTTAACCCTGTTGTACAATATGTAAGTTTATGCACAGAACTTTTTAGCCAAATCTTATTGAATCTGAGTTGCATTTAGAAAAGGTTCAAAAACATACAAGGGGTGCACACATTCAGACTACTTTAACAAGTGCACAAAGCCCTGGAATTACCTTCTGCCTTGTCAAAACAATTGAGCATCTTTTAAGTAAATTTGTTCAATATGTACTCTGGCGCAGGGGTGGACTGGGAAGAGAAATCGGCACTGAATTTTGCATAGAAACCGGCCCAAACGTTGTTGGTGGGGGGTTGGATGTCACTGTCCTTTTCTGCATATCAAGGCCACCTTCAGCATATAGGGGCACCATTTTGCAACCCGTTCAGCATAATGTGGTGGCCTGCTTCAGCTTATTGCTGCCTGTTTGGCCCCGTTTTTTCCACCGGGAAAAGTCCTGGTTCTCCCTTTGGCCAGTCCGTCCCTGCTACGGCGGGAGTATTCATTAATCATTAGCAGATCTCCATGGGTCATTACATCTGTATACCTTAGCCAGGTCTTTTCACTTGCCCATGTCGATGAATAACCAGCACTCCAAGACATGGAACCCCCTCATAATACAGATGACTCAGCCATAGCTCCATCAAAGCCCAGTGCTACCATCTCTTCTCCCTCTGAAAGCTGAGAAAAGAAAGCTGGTGTATATTAAAGAGAGGGATTTGTGTCATGAATATTGTAATAGTGCCAGAGGTCTTCAGTCAGGGAACAGCGTCTATAATATTAGGCTCATTTAAATGGCAAGTATACACCAGCTCAAACAGATTATCCTGGCTCCCTTCATTCTTCATGTGGAAGCTGGCTGTTGATTTCATGGAAAAGACAATGATTTATTTATTCAGAATGGTTACGTCAGTGGAAACTCACTGAAGCCATTTGAATATTTTCTTTGTGGCATTTGAATGTGTTTGGTGAATTTGACATTGTGGTGAGTGGAAGATTTCTTAAAAAAAAAAAAAAAAATTATAATAATATTATACATAAATATTCTGTTGTTGTTCTGTTATCCGGAAAGAGATTTAAAGAGGTATTTTTTCCTAAATGAAGTATGTGTTTTGTGAAAAATACAAAATGAACATCACAGGCTCTGAAAGAACATTTCTCAAGACAAAGTAACATATTTATTATGGTATGGCTGGTTGAATCTGTAATTATTTTTTTATTTCCCCCAACCAAAGACCCATAAAATGCTTTTACTATGTCTGTTTCTCTGTTATTTGTCATATACCGAGCTGATCAAAGGCCAAATGTTTGACACGGCCCTCCTCTATTTTCCTCCATCTTGCTGTCTATGGAGATCTACTTTTTTGCTTTTTTCATTAACCACACACTTAAAGGAATGGCCTGGAAATCACTTTAAATTTCTAAAGCAAGACCTCCCAGCTGACCAAGAGAAGCAAAGATGGTTTGCTTCAGCTGCTTTAACTTGAGCAAAAACGCCAGGAAGAGTCTCCGTCAGGGTCCACTAGAATAATGCCAGATTCAGTTAAAGTTGATTTCAACCTTACCTGACAATTTCAGGGAACTGTACTTGTGTTTAAACAGCAAAGTAAGTAGCCGGAAAATGTTGAGGAGGTCTGAAGCTTTGACTGGGTATGCTGGGCCGACTTTGCAGGTGGCTAATGAGCTGGGCCTTCATATGCGAAAGCTAATCTCTTCCAAAGCCAAGCCCAGGAGTAGCTGAATGGAATTTGCTTAGCTCTGAATTCTGTGCCGAGTGTGTTTAAGCCTGAGAGCTGCACTTTTTCTCTCCCACAGTCGCTGAGATGCTGCACTATGCCCATCGGCACTTCTGTACCACAGTGGCATGGAAAACATGGCAAGTCTTTGCTTGGCACACAACTATTCCTTGTACTACAAATCACTCAAGTGCAACCATCATTCTCCGGCAGTGTGACTTCAGGGGCCTTTTCAGTGCTAGTATATTGGATTATGGAAAAATCATATAATTCAAGATCACCCTGACCCCCCATCCTTAGTTCTCAGAAATAAAGGGTAGCAATGTGTGTTTAGTTTGAAGATTTGACTGGGGTTTTGATTAACTTTAAGGTGTGAGTGAGGCCCAGTGTTTGGGGCTCTTTTAGTCAATGGCATGGTCAGCTCCTGTCAGCTCTAGGTGGTTGTGTGAGTGAATGAGAGAGACTGGCACTTGCCTGTTACAGTGACACCTGAGAAGCTGCTGTTAATATGAGCTGGAATAGCAGAGCAGTTTGGCAGCTTGCAGAATTGAAGAGGTCTAGTGCATGGTATCAGTGTTTCAAAGTCTAAGGGCTCACATGTGTTCTGCATCTTTCCAAACTAGTCCACAAGGAACAAATTATTAAATTGTGCATTTGATGTCTAGCATGGTGTCCTAAGTAGACCTTATGAAATATCATGACAAGTGTTTTCCCTTCCATGAATACTAGGTACTACGGTACATTTTTTGAAACACTTGACTGAAATGTTTCTCATTATCTTAAAAATCTTTTGATCTGAAGGCGAATGCTTAAATGTTTGAAATTAGTTTTGTAGAGAAAAATATAATAGTGCCACCATATTAATTCATTTAATTATAAAAATAAAATTATTAAAATAATAATAAAAATACTAGGACCAAATAATAAAGAAAAGCAGCCAATAAGTGTCCAACATAGATGTGTTTGAATCACATCTAAAACTGCAACTTAGGATAATTTTGATTAATCAATAAATTTAAACAAAAAAAAAATTCTTGTTTTATTTTTAATTTTTAAAAAAAATGTTCTCCCAATTTGGCATGCCCAATTCCCAATGTGCTCTAAGTACTCGTGGTGGCGTAGTGACTCGCCACAATCCGGATGGTGGACGACGAATCCCAGCTGCCTCCACGTCTGAGACCGTCAACCCGCGCATCTTATCACATGGCTTGTTGAACGCATTACGCGGAGACATAGCGCGTGTGGAGACTTCACGCCATTCACTGCGGCATCCACGCTCAACTCGCCACGCGCCCCACAGAGAGTGAACCACGTTATAGCGACCAAAAGGAGGTTACCCCATGTGACTCTACCCTCCCTAGCCACCGGGCCAGTTTGGTTGCTTATGATACCTGGTTGGAGTCACCCAGCGTCTTTTACCACTAAGCTACCCAGGCCCCTTTCTGTGTTTTATTAAAATGTGAATTTTGGAAAGCAAAAATAATAAAGGCATAAGGATTTGGTTCAATTTAAGGTACACAGTTTGACACAAAAAAGTTAAGTTTTATTTTTTATTATTATTTTTACTTTTAGGACGTATGCTAAACAGTTTCTTTCCTTTTACTTGTAAAACTCATCAAATAGTACTGTTCATTATCCTGATCCAAAAGTATTTTAAATTAATATTGTAAGTTATAAAATAGAGTTTCACTGACTTTTTTCTAAACTTTTTCACTGATTACATTCTAAACTATTTTTCCCCCAAAAATACAGTTTAATGGTAGTGTATGCTTATCCAGTAATATTTGCCATAATATAAATTTATTGGGGAACTCAGACATTACATGACATTATCAGGACTCTCAAATGTCATGAGCCTTTGTACAATATATTAGCATTATATACAGTTTAATGTAGTACAATAATCTGTAAACACAGTGCAGATTCACATTCATGCTGAAAAGACTCAGCAGTTATCATTGTGTTACATGTGCTGACATGATGAGGAGAAAACATCTAAAACACTTAAATCTTCTAATACATCAGTGTGATATCTATGCAAGCTGCACAATTGGTTACATTGAAATTGAAAATACTGAATGATGTTGTACGATTACTAAACCACAAAGCACAGTTTAATCTAAATAATTGCACTCCTTTTCTCCTATTACGATCGGTTTGATTGACGCAGATGTGCGCACTAGCTGGGTCAGTGAAGTTTATTCAGAGACTTGTGTCAAAGAAAAACAGTTTTGCGAAATAAAAAGTGCCTGATTTTTAATTCATAAGAAGTGCCTGATTTTTTAATTCATAACATGTATACATTATAAAACAAATAAAATAGCAGTAAAATGTAAGTTCTGCTCTGGAGAGAAACAACTCTCAAGCACATCAAACCACACAAGCACTCTGTCAGTGCAACTGACCTAGCAACCGGTCCACATTAAACTGTATGATTATGATCTTTGAAGTGTTTATAAATTGCTTTTGTGCACTTCACACTCAAACATATTTTCACTAGGCTGTAAAGTGACATCGTTGATGGAGCTTCTCTGTGCTCACGGTACATATCCAACTAAACGATAGCCTAATGAAATTCAGTGTTGATGGTTTTCAATTATAGATTATAATGATTAGATGTTGCAGCTCTAGTCACATCACACATCATTTTAGCTTTTTAAATAAAGACAAACACATTCCTTGTTGCTGAATAAAATGTTGTTCATCACCTGTATCCCTGGGCGGTAAAAGCTAAATATAATTTGCACATATAAATATAATTCCGCATCTGAGACCGTCAACACGCACTTATTATCACATGGCTTGTTGAGCACATTACCACAGAGACAGTGGAGATGTCGTGAAGCAGCGTGTGGAGGTTTCACACTGTTCTCCGTGGCATCCACGCATCCCACCGAGAGCGAACCACATTTTAGCGACCACGAGGAGGTTTCTCCATGTGACTCTACCCTTCCTAGCAACAGGGCCAGTTTGGTTGCTTAGGAGACCTGGCTGGAGTCACTCCTCACGCCCTGGATTCGATCTCGCAACTCCAGGGGTGGTAGTCAGTGTCTTTACTCGCTGAGCTACCCAGGCCCCCAGTGAGCCTAATTTAAATGGAGGTGTGTTTGTGCAGAAAGGAATGACAAGTCAGCATCGATTGTGCCTGTTAAACTAGATTGCTTGCAGTTAGTGAATAGCAAAATTGGTGCAACTGTTTAGTGAATTCATCCCTCAATGTATGGGGCAATAAAACTCATAATGTCATGACAAAACAAGTTTTTCTCATTTTAATAATTTTCCTCTTAGAACCCATAGCAACCTTTTGAAGTCTGTGGGAGGTGGATTATTTTAATGATATTTACATGCATTCAATATGAAATAGGTGGACCCTAGGTGGTACTCTAAGAGGTCCACAAAGCCCCTTCTCTTTTGAAGGGGTTTGAGATTAGCATAAGACTAGTTTTCATTGTTTTACTGCCAGGGATGTAACTGCCATTTCTTCTCAAACCACACCTTGAATCTGTCAAATCCTCTACTTCAGTCAATATAGTGGTTAAGCAGTTATGTATCTAGGCTATATATGGTCCAGTGTCTGTTTAAACGAGTCTCATATCAATGGTTAGAAAAGAAACAGCACAGATGAAGTAATAGTTCAAATTAGTTCATGTGCATCTTGTAGGGCCAAAGCCATTGCGATTTGGCTTTTAAAAATACTATGTCACCGCTAGAAATGAGTTGTTTTAGGCCATTTCTTCAGAAACCACTAGATAACTCAATCAGGATGGTGATCTTTTGCCTACAGACAGAGACCAACATGGAAATCTGCAGCATGGCATGCACTCATATTTGGATAGTGGTATTTTTATGTTGGCTGGCATCACACTGTTGACAAGCTGCTACCCTCTTGATTTTGATTTGATTTTGGAGGTTTGCTCAGCTGTTATAGCAGATAGGCAAGCTTCTGTTCTCTTAGCACAAGTAAAGCACAGATACACACAGAAACATGCCTAGTGCCAAAGAGAAAAACAGCTCAGAAACATCAATGGGATGTTTCAAGCATATAAACTTGCATTTGAAAGAGCCTTTTTTGACACTTCTCCCATTACAGTTGTGTAACTGTCTTTTGTCATGGAGCTGCTATGGTCATTCGAGAGATAGTGCTTTGTATGCTTTTATAATCGTTGCTGACTGTTTAACAGCCCATTCTGTGACAGCATGCAATTTGCAACAGTGTTATTGTCTTGTCTACAAAGTTGACTGCATCCCAATTTGCATTCTCTAAAAGTATGACCTTGGTTGGTGTTGAGAATACATAATTTGTGTAATAAGATCACCATGTCGTTGATTTGTCAATGACAAATTGTCTTGCCACAAATCCAAAACCTCTTGTCACACCATTTGCACTCACATGCATGTGTTAGCATTGATTCATTAGTACTTAACGTTCAGGTTCATACATAACCTAAACGTTTTAATAGAACTGTTTTTGTTTTTTTTCCAATTCTCTCACACTATTTTGAATCAAATATATGCAAACTGGGATGCATCTTTGGAATTGACCAAAAGTAAAAGTTCACTTATCAACTGACACTTGTATTTCAGTGACAAAAAAATAAGTTGAAAGTAGTTTCCTCTCTTCTAGTCTGCTTTAGAGTAGTGAAATGTCTGAAAGCTCCAAGTTGCATGTGGTTTTCCCATTTGGAAAAGGTGTTTGCGTGTGAGTTTGTGTGTTGGCATGGCTTGTATTCATGCGAATGCAGCATATCCGTTACCTTCTCACTGCAGTGATTAAGCTGAATGGTCCAGTGTCGTACCAGTTATCTAGTGGTTTCTAAAACCACTTCAGTCGGATTCCATATTCTTCTTTCCACCACTTAATCACAACTCTGTTCCATCAGCTAGAATTAAATGACAGCAAACTCTGTTCTGTAAGTAATTAAGAGGATCTACATTTGGGTTTCAAGCACAAGCATTTTTCTTGCACCTTCTAAAACTAGGCCAATAGTACCACTGGCATTCCTTGCGTCTGTGTGGGTAGTCAGGGCTCTTGTTGAAGGTGGCTCAGTGTGGTATGTGGTGTGTGCCCTGGCCAGAGTCCTGTGAAGCACTTTAAGATTTGACACTGTGATGGCTCAGTGTGGACAGAGCAGAAAATGGTTTCAACAACAAAGTCTTGGCTATTAAAAATCAATAATAATAAAAAAGAAGAAAAATCCAATCCTCAACATTCTCTGTTTCTGTGGCTGGGTAATCATTTCTCTCCCAGTGGGAATAATCAGCATACACAAATATGCGAACAGCCTTAGAAATATATAATAAAGTCATCCTACCCCCATACACACTCAGAAACTCTAAAGACCTCTGACTTCTCACAGCTTCTCTTGTCCCAGCTTACACAGCAACAAACTAAGACAGTGGGGTGTTCAAGGAAACCTGATTGATAACAATAACTAATTTGGCAATGCCAGTGGCATGTAAATTACACACTTCATCTTGCTTTTTGAGCCTGCAATTAAAATGAAACTGTCACAACCAATAATGTGTGAGATGTTCTTATAGCTGATTGTTCTCGAGTGACTTGGCTTCTGTGCAGGCACATTCAGTGGAGCACAGAGAGAGCGAGGACTCTAGTGAGGGAATGGAAAGGGGGATTAGCCCTCGAGACGGTCTTTGTCTTTGGAAATCTTGCATTTATGAATGGCTGACTCACTATTTAGCTGTGCCATCTGGTTTGATGTATACTAATTCTTGGCTACATAAATAGGGACTCTTGTTTGCGATAAAGGTACACACGAAAACAACCTTGTCGTGGTGGAGAGACTGTTTTACTACTGTATTTTAAAATCTATAATTTCAAGCTGCAATTGAATGTGGAGACTGACCATTTTAATAATTCATAATTTATTCCTTTCTTTTCTGTGGAACACAAGAAGGTTTTAGGCAGACTGCAGCCTCAGTCACCATTCACTTTCATTGAATCGTTAATTGAGGCTAACATTCTTACATAAAATGTACAAGAATGTTTCTCTTTATTTCTGTACAAATAAATTTAATCTGAACTGAGGCTGTCAGTTCTCATCATTCTGATTCTGCGTAGCATCTCATCTTCATTTTTGTATGAACTATCCCTTTAATATCAGGATTTACAAGTGATTTAGAAGATAACTAGCTCTGATTTCACATATTACAAAGCAGTTATCATCTGCCTTGGCATTTTCGTCTTTCTTGATGAAAGATTGACAGAAACCAGACTAGCCCAGATGCGGGCTAGATATTTTAAAACCCAAAGTGGCTGGGAAGGAGAATGTGCTAGGTTATGATATTCTGATCCTAATCATGTGGCCTCTTCCTCAGGAACTCCTCTATCCTTACCTGTGTAGCCTGTGAGTTTAACAACCCCTGTTTTGAAGAGCCTTCTGAGAGCCCAGGTGCTTGAGGTTTGGTTAACCACCCCACATTACCAAGTGGTTCAAAGGGGGTTCAGGGCACATAAAAAGCACGTGGTCTGGGCCTTCACCACAAGCAGCAGTGGCGGGGGGTGGTGGGGGGGTCATGGCGAAATCATAAAAGTACAGTTTTTGGATCACATTGATGGACCCTGGACCTGTCATCCATTTAATCTGAAAATTGTCCCTCTTTCACAGGGAGGGGGATATTTTTTGGCAGCTGTGTGTCAGGCTGAAAAATCCAATAGTGGGCTTTTTGTTTAGCTCCTTTGAACCTTCAAGACCTTTTTTCTTAATAAATCCCAAATATTATTCCCCCAGCTTAGCTCTGATTAGTACAGTAGAGGCTAATTTACTGGGTCATTTGCTCTAATCCCTAAAAAACAATAAGGGTTGAAAGACTATGCTTGCACTGGTGCTTCTCTGTGGCCCAGAAGAAAGCTTTCTTGTGTTCCTCTACTATGCAAGTCTACAAAGGCATGGCTCTCAACAGATGTGCACATCGGTTCTGGGTAAAGACCACGAAATTAAAGCCTCCCAATGATCTTGATCACAATCAAGTTTCAAGTTGCCATAGCTTGAGATCAACCATTGCTTTGGCCAGGACCAGACTCGCGAGCAACCAATCAGCATCATGAAATAAATATATTTTTTCTCATTGATGGCACCAGAGTGATTAGTCACATGACATTAGTTGGTCAGGTGATTGCTCATTAAACCTGACAACAAAACTAAATGGATTGTTCCTTGAGATCGGCAGTGAATGACTTATTTTATTTTGTAACTATTGACTCATGGATAAATCAATGTAATTTGTCAAGCTTTATCTGTGTGTTCCGCTGTTCTTTCCTCTCTTTTATTTGTGCCCTTTTAATAAATTACAGTCCACAGGATTCTTGACTTGCTTGTTCATTGCAGGCTTTGGAGTTTGCCTACTCTTTTAGACCTTGCCAGAGACAAATGCATTGGCCAGGCAATTCACTGAGATCTGCAGACATATGCACAGTCTGTCGGTACAACCGGATGACATTTTAAATTGTTTCAAAATAGACATTAAAATCAAGCTAATTTAAATTGTGGTACTTTTTGTTCTGTTTGAATGGGCAGTGTACTTTAAAAGCACATTAGTCTGAAAAACAGTTTCTGTAAAGCCAGAGGAAGTTGGCAGGTTTTCAGCGGAAGGCTTCAGACACAAACATCACATTATTATCTCTGCATACCGGCCCAGTGCTGATTCAGTGTTAGAGAGTTATGGTTGTGCGGAAGCTTTGTTTCTCATTACTCATGAAAATAGTGGATGGAGCATTGCAGGTCTGTTTTTCTTAGGCAAAGGGTCAGCGGAGGACTCTACATCAGAGAACGGCAAAATAGTGGTTTCTATTCTTGCCAGTGCCATAGACTGGAACGCATTTTCACAGTAATGAGGGTAATTAAAATGAAATTATAATTCACGACCCTATTCCCTCCAGGGAAGTAAACATGAGCTATTTTGAGTTGACTGTATTCTAAAATTATAGTGCTAGAATGAGGGTGAATGTGTCATCATTGAGGGCAGAGACGGTTCAATTTAGGGTTGCTTGAGGAAAACATGATTGAGCTCAATATGGGATTTAAAGGACTAGTTCACCCAAAAATTAAAATGCTGTTCATTATTAACTCATCCTCGTGTTGTTCCAAACATGTATGACTTTTTTTCTCCTATGGAACACAAAAGGATACGTTTTATCACTATTCAATTTCAATTTGTGTTCCATGGAATAAAGAAAGTCATACGGGTTTGGAACAACGTGAGGTTGAGTAAATGATGACTGTGAACCATCTTTATTAATGTTAGCTTCAGAATGCCAAAATAGGCATATCACACAATAGTTCTTATTGTAGATGTATGATAAGGTCAATGCAAGGATTAATTTAGAACTATAAATTGAATACTGATAGAAAACAGTTAATCTAAATTGCATGAAGACACAAAACGGGTGCCTGAAAGTATATTTCTGCATGTGTCTGCTTTGTATATTTTAAAGCATTTTAGGTTAAAACTCATATCTCTTTCTATTATTTTGGGTGTGTTTTTAAAGAATAGTTCACCCGAAAATGATAAGTTGTGGCTGAGGCATTGGTCATTCTGCCTAACAACTCATTTTGTGTTCTATGGATGAAATAAAGTCATATGATTTGGAACATCGATAAGGTAATCATATTGTGAAATGGTGACAATTGTCATTTTTGAACTTTTATCAATTTAAGAACTTTTTTTGAGAGGTCTTGAAGTCATATACAGTAGTGTGTGTGCACGCACATTGTAGTCTTAATGAGTGGACCCTGCCATGCTCTGCACCAGGGGTTTGTCCAAACAGCGCAGTGTTTACAAAGTTTTGTCTGGATGACTGGACTAACTAGCCTTCATGCTGCCACTCTGTCCAAAAAAGCTCTTAGAACCCCATCTGAGAGACAGCCCATCAGCTACACAATGATGGAATACAGCAAGCACAAATGCGTTTCCATTCAACAGAATCTTTGAGTCCCCTCTTATCAGACTTCACGTTAGCTCCCAACTCATTTTACTTTCTTCTGTGGAACATAAAAGCAGATGTTAGGCAGAATGAAAGCCTCAGTCACCATTCGTTTTCATTGTATCTTTTGTTTTCCTCTTTTCAGAAGAAAGTCATACGAATTTTCATAAGAATATGAATTTTCATATTCTTTGTTCTTTTTTAAAATATTCCTCTTCCTTATTATTTGATTTTGATTCAGGTCACTGGTGCTTAAGGTATTTTCCACTGGTCAAATGGAGTGTTGTTATTTTGAATGTGTACACACTGGCCTTGAGTCAATACTCTAAAACCAGTGCTGATTCTGATTTATTCATTGACTCTCGCTTGTCTTTTTGTAAAACATTTGAATGACTATTCTGAGTCTAGTCTGGTCATTCTTGTTGCCAAGGAAAAGTATAAAGACAAATGAATGGCATAAGATGAGGCTCAGGTGCATAAATGCCAGTATTGTTTAACAGTTCATTGATCTGAGACAAAGATCAGAATGAGGCCAAAGGCAATATGGTCCACATAAGGTTTGTGTAATAAACTACACTGAAAAATTGGAAGGGTAAATCAATCAAACCCACTTTCATGCATGCTGCCAAGCAGCAGGTAAATTAAAATTTTGTGAAATCTGAAGTCTTTTTCTTTAGTACAAATGTGAGGTACACAAAGGCAACATGAAATCTAAACTGACCTTATTTACATTCTTAAAGGGTTAGTTCATCTACTCATTTTCTATGACTTTCTATTTTCAGCAGAACACAAACAAAGATTTTTAGAATAATATTTCAGCTCTGTACGTCCATACAATACAAGTGGATGGTGATTAGCACTTTGGAGTCTTATGGATTGCTTACTAATTGTCTGTACATTTTGGAGCTTTAAAGTCCTAATCACCATACATTTGCATTGTATGGATCTACAGAGCTGAAATATTCTTCTAAAAATCTTTGTGTTCTGCTGAAGAAACAAAGTCATACACATCTGTGATGGCAGTAGGGTGTGTAAATATGAGAATTTTCATTATTGGGTGAACTATCCCTTTAATGCACCGAATGTCTTCATAATCTTTCATCAAAAACTATGCTATTCTTCTAAAATGACTTTCCTTTCTTCGTTGACGTCACAGCCAGGCAGGGTTGAATATTCACAAAGAAATTATTATGGAAGTTAAATGGGTTTCAAATGGCAATTCACATTGACTTTGAACTCAAGACGTGGTTTTTAGAATATGTAGAGGAATAGTTCACCCAAAAATGTAATTTTTTATAATTTCCTCACCCTTATGTTGTTCTAAAACCCGCATGACTTATGTGGAACACAAAAGGAAAAACATAAATATCACAGTCCATCTGTTAAGTACAGTAGCAGTGGATGGTGATTCACTTTCAAGCTTCATGAAAGATGCAAAGTATCATAAAAATAGTCCATGCAACTTGTGCATTATATTTTGAGTCTTCTGTAAGCATATTAGGCCATTTGTTAGTGCAAATCTTGGCATCCGATGCCTGCCATCTTTACTGTCGTTATTACCCCTCCTTGACACACAGAGCAACTTTGGGACTGGTTAAAGGGGTAAGTGTAAACCTGTGACTGGTGACCGTAGCACAAGGGTTAATGTAGCGGAACCCTCTCCCCCCTGTGCTGCCTCTGCTGGCTTCGTAATTCCCACCGGGTGTCCACTAGGGGTCACAAGCTCTGGGCCCTCTGATTGACAGCCCTGCCATAAAATGTGATTGGCTGGGTGTGGGCTTGTGCAGCCCCTAATAGCCAATAGCAAAGCCTCAGTAGCACTGAAGGAGTGTGACTGATTAGAGAGAAAGAGCTGGCTTGATGCACACACGGAGGGAAAATGTGTTGCACTACTGCTGGCCTTTTGACTTTAAAGTGTCTGGACATATGAGTGTAGGTCTGTGTGACTGAAGTTACAGTTTTTGGAAGTATGACTCCACATTACCATGGGCCGCTCGGCTGAGAGCAGTACAGGTTGGGTTTTAAGGATTTGTGTTGTGTTTTAATATTCATTGAGTATTTGAAGTAAGTTTTCAGTTTTGTTTAAAAAAAATATATTTAGTTAGTTTCCTTAAAAGTGTCTTTGTTTGCATGTGCCTAGTAGCAGGATCATATACATGCTGCATGATGGAAGGTTAAAGATAAAAACTTAGCTATTTATTCACCATGTCATTCCAAACCTCGATGAAAGTGAATGGTGACTGAGGCTGGCATTCTGCCTATCATCCCCATTCGTGTTCTGTGAAAAAGTCAAAAGGGTTTGGAACAACATGAGGGTGAGTAAATAATATAATTTTAATATCCTTTAAAACATGGTGACTTTGCTGTAAGAGGGTATTTTATTAATGTAAGCTTTAAGTGCAAGTATTGCGATTTTTCTATGGTCGGTTCCCGTGCTTGTGAATGATATGAAGCTTAAAAGCAGATGCAAATGATTTATTAGAAATTTCAGAAAAAGATCTGGAATTGTCATTTACTTGTCTCACAGAGGTCCAATTTCTTTTAACCAAAGTAACATTTGTTTTCACCTCTTTAGAAATCCCACACACAAATTTTCAAAGTCATTAATGCTTTAACATAGTTTCTCTCTTCTCCAAACAGATTACCTTGTGAAGACTCAAACCTTCTGAGTGTTCTTGAGCCCCTGTTTGCGATCTAATCATGCAGCTGGTGAGCCTGGCCTGGATGATGGCCGTGGCCGCCCCACTGGTTTGCTATGGCTTCACCACCCGCGGTCAAGGCCTGCGTGTGCGGGTTCAGGGCGACCGGCGGAACATCAGACCCAACATCATACTCATCATGACAGATGACCAGGATGTCGAGCTTGGTGAGCATACCAGATCATCATTAATGGCCTGTCTGTTCTGCAGGCAAATAAAATGAAGACCCCATTTGTCAACGCTCCGCACAAAATAGTTATGAATTGGCAAGTAGTCTGGGAATGTTGCTTTAGAGTTCATCACAAACGGCAATGCTGCCCAGAGAAAGATGAGCCCTTACTGATTCAGATGTCTGCGTTTACACCATCTTCACATAAATAGTTGAAGATTAATGTTTTTTTGTTTGAAAGTGTATAAAATTAATAACTACACTTTTGAAATAGAACAATTTAAAGCAGCCTAAGGTGGTTTACTGGTCTTAACTGGTTTATGTAGGTTTATAATGTATCCTGGCCTGGTCTAGCTGGTGTTCAGCTGGTCGAGGTGGTCTCTCAGCCTGGCTAAGATGGTGTTTAGCTGGTCAGCCATCTGCTCTCCCAGCCTGACCTGCTGACAAGCCTCAAAAAACTCTCTAAAATGATCTAAGGTAACGATCTTGCTACTGGAAGAGGGGGTGATCACCCTGCAATCTGTGTGGGTCCTAATGCCCCAGTATAGTGAAAGGGATATCTAGAAAAGGTACCATCCTTTGGATGAAACCGAGGTTCTTACTCTCTGTGGTCATTAAAAATCCCAGGGCACTTCTCATAAAGAGTAGGGATGCAACCATGGTCCAATCAATCATGGGCTACTAATAATCCCCAACCATAAATTGGCTGTATCATTCTATTCTCTCCATTCCACCAATAGTTGGTGTGTGTTAAATGTACTGGTTCACTATGGCTGAGAATCCCCTATTCCCTATGTAAAGTGCTTTGAGTGTGGTTTCAGAAAAGTGCTGTATAAGTGTGTTTGTTAATTCGTTCATTCATTCAAAAACTGTCCAAAACCATCAAAACAGACAAACCTAACCAGATTGACCAGGGTAGAAGGCTGACAAGTCCCCCAAAACTCTCTAAAACTATCAAAACAGACCTGTCTAACAAGTTTGGCCAGTCTTGAAGGCTGATAAGTGCCCAAAAACCTTCTAAAACTACCTAACCAAATTGGCCAGGCTTGGATGCTGACAAGTTCAAAAAAACCTATAAAACCATCAAAACAAACAATCTTAGCAAGATTTTCCAGGGTTGAAGGCAGACAAGTACCACAAAACTCTCTATAACTATCAAAACAGACCAGCCTAACCAGACTGTCAAGGCTTGAAGGCTGAGAAGCTCCCCAAAACCCTCTAAAATCATCAAAACAGAACACTTAACCAGCTTGGCCAGGCTGGGAGTCATCTGACCACGTTGGTCTGGTTTAAGCTGTTTTTCTTTTTTCAGCAGGGTGTTATACCCAGCTAAAAAATCCAGTTTAGCCAGCATGCAATTCCCATGCTGGTCTAAACTGGGCAGTGCTGATTGGTGCAGGTCTAGCTGGTGGAAAACCATAGCCATGCCACTTTTTTCAGGTGAAGCTGGTTTAGCTAATTAAAAAAGACGGAAGAGTCACCAGCACTCCAGCATGCCATGATGGGGGACCAGCACACAAAGCAACTTAAGCTGATGACCAGCAATGCTGGATTTCTTAGCTGGGTTGGGTTACAATTTATATAGGTATCAAAAAGTGTCAAATGTATTGGTTATCCATTTACACTATAGCTTGTCATTCTTCTTTTAAAATATATATATTTTTAGATTGAACCGTTCATTATTAACTTAACCCTGACAAGAAAAATGCTTTTAGTCTTCTCACACTTCAGTCCAGTGCCCTGGGAGCATTAGCATGCTTGTTGTTATAAGCCTTCTTGATCTGCCACCCAAGGCCTTCAGCTGGTTTCTGTCCCATTACAGCTTTGTCAGACACACATTGCAAGCCTAACTGTTGTCACTGGATCAAGTTCCTTCCTCTGAGAGCATAACATTCAATAGGTCTCAATCTCAGACTGTCATCACAGGTTTGACTGATTTCCTGCCTTAATATTTAATGGCTACGCTCAAACATCTAAGAGGCTGAAGGCCTTAGTCCTGCAACCACAGCCAATCATTGGATTGCCATAGAAGCTGCAGGAAGCCTTCTTCACATATAACTCTTACATTGGCTTCTTCAGACTGCATGATGTATTTTAAGGATGATAAGAGGTTTGAATATAGAGTTCTTGTACTTGTAGAGCATGGTGCTAGCAATGCCAAGATCATGGGTACGATTCTTAGGGAACACAAGTTTACCTTGAATCCAAGTTGTTTTGGATAAAAGCAGATACCAATTGTAAAAATGTCCATATAAAATTCAACAAACTTTTTAAACTGTTTCAGTAGAGCTTGGTACTGAAATTGCACTTGTCTTTTTTGGCGCTCTAGGTTCGCTACAGGTGATGAACAAAACACGTAAGATCATGGAGGACGGTGGTACGTCATTCACCAATGCATTTGTGACTACGCCCATGTGCTGTCCATCACGCTCATCCATGTTGACGGGGAAGTACGTTCACAACCACAATACATACACCAACAACGAGAACTGTTCCTCGCCTTCCTGGCAAGTTCAGCATGAGCCACGTACCTTTGCTGTTTATCTCAACAATACTGGATACAGAACAGGTAAGAGATTTTGATTCAGATTAGTATAAACTCAAATGAGTGATTGAAATTTGAACCTAATGACCCATTCTGATATGCTTGAATTATGAAAATTATGTTAATCATTGTTCTAATATGTTTCTCTGTTTTTCTGTTGGATGTGATTCTTAAGCGTATCTTTTTAGATCTTCCAAAGAATACTACACAATTACAGTTGTGTGCTGGTAAAATTCTGTAGAAATCACCTGACGAGTGCAGTTTTCTTTCTTATGTTGACACATTTCCTATTGAAACAGGAAGTTTGGGTGGAACATTTACAAGAATTAGTCCCTTTTTTTCTTTAAAGGGATATACTAGGGATATTATCATTCTAAAAGTCCATTGATTGGACAAAAGTCTGTGTAGGGTAAACAGAGTCATTCATGTTTTTGGTTTGTTTCCCTGTAAATCTTAAATGTGTATTTCTGCTGAGAGTTAATTTTATCAACTTTAGTACACTAGCATGTTGATATATTCAAAGCTAAAAGACACGGACTGAAAGCCACACAACTCCAGTTCTGAATTAATAAGTTCATTAAGGTGTTGCATTCATTCTGCAGTTCCACTGCACTGTTGCTTTAAATGTGTTCCTAGAAGTTAAATAAAAGTTTTACAGCCATCTTCAGTCTTACTGTCTGGTTTGTGAAAGCTAAACATTGTGCTGCCAGTCCTGTTCTGTTTGTCTTGTGTTACAGCACATTCTGACCCTGAATACAGGGGTTCAGGTCTTGCCACAGCTTGTGGTTTATTTCAGCTGATGTGTTAGTCTACAATTAACTCTCTGGGGCAGACTGGCTGCTTGCCTGGCTCTTGGAACATGTTTTAGCTCAGTGGAAAAAAGATAGAGTAGAGTCCAATGCAGAAACAGACATTTACAGGTGCTGCTGAAAAGCAATGTTTTGAGGCGACGATAATATTAGTCTTTCCGCTACCTCGCTGAACATAGAATCAAGTTTATATGTTGTCTTTGTTTTTGTCCAACAGCTTTCTTTGGGAAGTACCTCAATGAGTATAACGGCAGCTACATCCCACCTGGGTGGCGCGAATGGGTGGGGCTGATCAAAAATTCCCGTTTCTATAATTACACTGTCTGTCGAAATGGGAACAAGGAAAAGCATGGAGCAGATTATGCCAAGGTATGTGCGTTCTGGTCACGCAATTTCACAGCATTGTCATCATGCCAAAGATTCCTTTTTTAAAATCCATTTTCAGTTTAAGCTCAATTGTAGGGTCTGTTCTCAACTAATTTCAGGCCTCTAATTGCATATAAAACATGTTGTATGATGCCACATGGAATGTGATATTAAAAGGGGGATATTAAAGGTAGGATGTCTTCTTTATCATCAGCAGTTGGATACACCATATAAGACTTGGTAGACAATAAAGAGATGTTGGGGGAAAGTTTTTATTTTTATTTTATTTTTTTACTGCAAACAGCTGATTTGAAGGGGTGGACATGGACTTTGTTCGGAAAAGCATATTATCATACTACTTTAACTATTTCTGCAGTGAATATAGTATGTATACTGTGCTTAGTATGTACATTTGCTGTATTTGTAGAATACACGGATGACCGGCTACATTGTCTTAAATGTGCACAATACTACAGTGCACGCTGTGTACTCAATCCAACAATGCAGTATGTTTTTTTTTGTCTCTTTCAAGACAAGTTTGATAATGTCTTTTGGCATTTCTAGTTAATAATTCTTTCTTTGTTTTTGTAATTGGATGCCACTTGCTGAAATAAAGATGCAAAGTAACATGACAACAATGTAACATTTATTATTGTAAACATTTATTGTTGCATTATGAATTCTGTTACACATACTATTTAAAATAAAAAAAAAATACAAAATTATGCAGTATATGCTGTGCAGTATTCAGTTACTGTTAAGCTAGTATTCCATCCCAAACATAGCCATGGTTCACAGTACCTGTTATCTATCTGTGAAAAAATAGTTAGTGTGAAAAAAAAAAACGAATTTGCCATCTTTGTGATAAAAATTTGATAAATGATAACATTTGTGTTCAAACTGTTTAATTTGACATGGCCGTCTTCAATCTCTAGAGTGTGTTTTGGAGCTGCTGTCAAAATACATTTTTGGCTTCCCTCATTGCTGTCTCCCAGGTAGCACGTTTTTGGGGAATGTGGAATTTGTGCAGAGGTTTCTTGGTTTGGGCATACATTGGCCATTTTTTATTTTTTTTTACCAGGTAGTCTAAGGAATAAGTAAATAAATGTTTGGACTGGCACTTGGATGTCAATAACCCACTTGTTGAATTGGATGAAGGTGTTAAGTTACCCACAAGTGGAGATGTACAAAAGGCTGAAGGTTTCTCTACTGAGGGCTGGAGAAATCTTGTGGCTAGATGTTCAAGTGGTTCCAGGAAACCCTTAGGAACACTATAATAAGTTCCCATTTAAAGGTTGAGACTTGCTAATAGAGATTGAATATGCCTTAATGCATAGGCTTACCTATGCAGTGCTTTAGAAAAGAGTAAAGTAAAGAATATCTTAAGCTGACAAGTTGCTCCAAACTTTGTATACCCAAAATGTCCCTTCAGTGATTCTCATTATTGAAGAATCTCCATTTAGTCAACAACTGAATTGATAAAAAATTTACTCATCTTTGTTGAATAGTTTTAGAAGAGTTTGTGCCTTAAGTCAGTCCAAGCAAAACAATGTTTAGATCCATTTTCAAATGTGTTAGTCAGGGAAGGCACATTCAGATGTTATGAACGATGCTCATTCATTCACTTCTGGACACTAAGATGATGCTGAATAGATTTCCAAAAATACTCGAAACAGATGCAGGGACAATTAGTGGAACCAAAGAGATGTTGTTGAAATGAAGCAAGAAATTAATTTGCTGAAATGTTGAGGAGCAAAGCCCACTGCACAATAGCCTTCACAAGACTTTCACTCCCACAGATGACAGTAGCTGATGTTTTAGTAATGGGGAGGGTCAAGGGGGGGTTAGAGGCTTTCCCACAACTAGGCTGAGCCAAGAGTGCTGCCATCAAGGGGCTTATAACTTCAGTACCACGTGATTTTTACTCCTAAGCCCTCAGAGCTTGTTCACATTCCTGCTGAGCCTCATAGCAGTAAGATTGAGACCTTGCTGTTTTCATAACTCCAACTCCATGGAGAGCTACGACCCTCTCTTACTATTGATTGAAGGTGTCAACACACTTGACGTCTTCATTACCGGTTTGCACCAATACAACATGGTTCTTTAAACAAACATATGAGCTCTGCCACCTGATCCTTGTACTAGAGAATCTAAATTGTGTGGAGAAATTCATTCAATCACTGTTTGGTTGTCTTGACAAAGCCAACATACTGTATTCTACAAACTTGTGTTAGGGCTTTCCTGAGCAACCACTGGGTGGTGCCATTATGATTCTAATTGCCTGTTTTTTGTTTCTGGTCTCAAGATGCAATGTAAAAACTACTGAGAGTGATCCAGACAGAGAACAACCATTTAAGTGTTATTTGGAGTTAAAATGAATTTCAGGATCAGCTTATGGAGTCATTAGCTGGCATAGCACTCAAAGCAGTTAATGATATAAACTTAGTTAACCTCGGACCAATGCTTCATAACATCTACACACTCTGTGAGGCACTGTCAATAAAAATGGTCATCTCAACTCTGTGAAGTATCAGAAATATAGAGCCACATTTTGCCAATTTTTAGAAATGTAATACATTACCCGCTAAGATTATACTGTATGCTGATGGAAGTGAAAACACTGGAGACCGAAAATTGAAAACAGGTGAACCATGGAACACTTCCTTCAGGAAAAAGATGGATAGACTTGCACTGATGGAATGTTCAAGCAGACCAAGATTCTTCAAACTCCAACAGTCAAAAAATTTAACACAATGTAAACAAACCCTCTCAGTAGGCCTTTAGGCCACATTCACACTAATACTTTTTTGTTGAAAATGCATTCATTTGACTACATTTACTGCTCTTATCCATACTTGAATTGCTCTGAAAACAAAGACTTTTGAAAATGCTTTCCATAATGGCATACTTATGATGATTGAAAATTAAGTTTTTGAACTTTTTTTGGATTATGCCTCTTATCCTTGCACAGTCTACACCAGACACAAGCAGCGCGACTCAAGAAAACCAAAACACTCCCATTATAATCAATGATGCGGTCTAATGATGCATAAGTTGCATTGTGCTGACAGTAAACAGATGCCCTTTTGTATTTTGCTCTGCACATGCTGGTGCTACTCCTGCAAAAAAGAAATATAAATGGTTTAGAATGTTTGCTTTGTCGAGTTCAGTGTATACAGCCTCAAGGCGTTGTGACGCGACATCAAACTTACTGGTACCCAGACTAGTCTGGATGTGACCTTAATGAACTGTCTGTCTGTCTGTCTAATGGTTTATGTGTCTGTCTCTCTAATGGTTCATGTGTCTGTCTAGCTAGCTGTGTGTCATACAGTAAGGTCTGTTAAACCTTCAACACTCAAGCCAGGTTTTGTCAAGCCAATGTCAAAGTTTGGCAAAAAAAAGGAGAAGAGCCTAGGAGCCATCCACACAGATAGAATGGAGCTTTTTTGTGACCACCATTCATAGTGATACCAAGCACAAGATTCCTGCCTAGAAAGCCATCTCTCCAGCACAATGATTCACCTTAACTTGTTTTATTTATTCAAGCTGTGAAATAAATTGTATGCAGAAGTTTCTTACTTGTAAAGTACTGCTTGCATCAATCAGTATGACTTGCTGTAGGTAGAATGGGATTTTCAGTCATGACATAAATTTGTAGGCTAATCCAGTAGGCTAATTCACCATTGGCTTCCTCTGGATATTCCGATGGGTTTTTAGAACAGCATAGATTTCCATTTATGAATAAAATATGGCCTGTGGTTAACATTACTTCAAGTGACTTTCACATATCATTCCATAAAAAAATTACTCAGTCTTAACTTTATGGAATAGTTCACCCATAAATGAACATTTGATGATAATTTACTCACCCTCAGGCATCCAAGTTTCTTTCTTCATCAAAACAGAATTTAAGATTTTTAGGATTTCATTTCAGGGCTCCTCCTTTATACAATGCAAGTGAATGTACTCCATTTTTTTGCTGGTCCAAAATGCATATATAGAGTGCATCAAAATTGTCCATGTGACACCAGTCGACAAACAAAGTTCTTCTGAATCCAAATTATTGATTATTTTTAGAAATAAAACATTCTATACTTTTTAACTACAAATGTTCACATCCGTACATCTCTGTGACGTGCACTCATGGGAGGGATGACATAATCTCATTGGTAAGGTCACACGTTTCGTGGAGGAGGAGGCAGAAAGCGTGTCATTGTTTACAAGAGAAATTTGCACAGACCACAGACCAAGCGCCATTCACAAACAAAAACAGTCCAAAACAATTTCATACACAGAAGAACATTGTGTTGACTGGAGTCATGTGGATTATTTTGATGCACCCTAAATATGCATTTTGAACCATCAAAAAATGGAGTACATTCACTTGCATTGTTTAAAGGAGGAGGCCTGAAATGAAATCCTAAAATTCTTAAATTCTGTTTTGATGAAAGAAACTCTTTGGATGGCCTGAGGGTGAGTAAATTCTTAGAAAATGTTAATTTTTGGGTGAACTATTCCTATAAGTATACATTTTTGAAGCCATTGTATGCTTTTGCTAAGTTGCTAACAAATTAACTGTCATTTGTCAGGAAACATGAAAATGTAAATAGATGTTTAGAACATACACAGAACAACTTAATAAAGCTAGTGCTTAACATTTAAATATACACACTACTAGCATTCTTGACACATTGTTGTATTAGGGTAAGTAAGTTACATTGTAGAACAAAATGTTAAAGTTAAGTAATGATAACCACAAACCTAATAAAAAATTATCCAATACCACCGTTTAAAATCTCATTGGAAGCTCAAAAGGGAACCTATTCCTTGAAAATGCTTACTCATAGATTTTGGGACTACAACCAAAACATTTCTATCCAGTTTATGGATTTATTTCTTTGGTCATCTCTAGGACTACTTCACTGATTTAATCACCAACGACAGTATCAACTACTTCAGAATGTCCAAGCGCATGTACCCGCATCGGCCGGTGATGATGGTAATCAGCCATGCAGCGCCTCACGGCCCTGAGGATTCAGCACCCCAGTACTCAGAGTTCTTCCCTAATGCTTCCCAGCACATGTAAGTGTAATTTACTTCCAAATCCTCTTGGAATATACACTGGCATTGGAATTGTTGAGTCTAAATATTTGTATTGTTCTGTATGTATTCTGTATATATGTATTTATAATACGATATTCCAAGGCACACAAGACCCCATTTTCCAAAAGAACAGTACCATTCCAACCTATAAATTTTAAAACATTAAAATTTGTCTCGCAGGTAAATATAAGGTTGAGTTCTAGGAATTTTTGTGGCCTCATAGTTGGATACTCCATTAAAATTAGACTCTTAAGAGATGACAGTATTCTGAAATGCATTTCACAGATTAATCTACCATCTTGAAATTATTTATAATGTAGGTACATTTCTGGCAGATGCCAAGCACGATGATGGGGGATGTGATTTTTATGGACCCCATTCTGGTGCCAAGACCTTGATGGGTTCACCTCACTATCATCAAGTCCATGGCTAGGATCCTATTCCACACAGTGCTGTGGCAGCAAGCCTGCTATATCCAAGTAGTTAAAATCCCAGGAATTTCAGAATCTTGATAAGGACAAGATCACACTTTTGTCCCTCAGGCATCTCCTTTTAAATCTGCCTTTCTCACAGTTCTTTCAGCTTGTCCACCAACACAACTTCCTGGGTCTTCTCATATCAATCATGCCGTTCACCATGTTGGTTTTGGAATGTGTGGAATGCATTGTTTCAGAAAGCCCATTGTGTTATTAATATCTTTTTAAGTGCATATTAGACTCTGAATAGCTCACACTTGGGATACCCCAAAGTTCATTAGCTGGCAAGTTGCTCTAATGCCAAAATGGTTGGCAAGTGAACCAAATGAACAGGAAAACAGACGGCAGGCTAAGGTTGCATTCTGAGCATTAGGGCTTCAGAAGCCACTCTTGGGCCAATCATACAGGCAGTTAAACAAATGTTCCGGGTTTAAAACAAGTTGAGCTGAATTGAGAGCATTTGTGGCACAATGATGAATTCCACCAAAAAATTATTTGAACTCTTCCCTCTATTATACATGTGTGTGTGTGTATATATATATATATATATATATATATATATATATATATATATATATACTCACCTAAAGGATTATTAGGAACACCATACTAATACTGTGTTTGACCCCCTTTCGCCTTCAGAACTGCCTTAATTCTACGTGGTATTGATTCAACAAGGTGCTGAAAGCATTCTTTAGAAATGTTGGCCCATATTGATAGGATAGCATCTTGCAGTTGATGGAGATTTGTGGGATGCACATCCAGGGCACGAAGCTCCCGTTCCACCACATCCCAAAGATGCTCTATTGGGTTGAGATCTGGTGACTGTGGGGGCCATTTTAGTACAGTGAACTCATTTTCATGTTCAAGAAACCAATTTGAAATGATTCGAGCTTTGTGACATGGTGCATTATGCTGCTGGAAGTAGCCATCAGAGGATGGGTACATGGTGGCCATAAAGGGATGGACATGGTCAGAAACAATGCTCAGGTAGGCCGTGGCATTTAAATGATGCCCAATTGGCACTAAGGGGCCTAAAGTGTGCCAAGAAAACATCCCCCACACCATTATACCACCACCACCAGCCTGCACAGTGGTAACAAGGCATGATGGATCCATGTTCTCATTCTGTTTACGCCAAATTCTGACTCTACCATCTGAATGTCTCAACAGAAATCGAGACTCATCAGACCAGGCAACATTTTTCCAGTCTTCAACTGTCCAATTTTGGTGAGCTCTTGCAAATTGTAGCCTCTTTTTCCTATTTGTAGTGGAGATGAGTGGTACCCGGTGGGGTCTTCTGCTGTTGTAGCCCATCCGCCTCAAGGTTGTGCGTGTTGTGGCTTCACAAATGCTTTGCTGCATACCTCGGTTGTAACGAGTGGTTATTTCAGTCAAAGTTGCTCTTCTATCAGCTTGAATCAGTCGGCCCATTCTCCTCTGACCTCTAGCATCAACAAGGCATTTTCGCCCACAGGACTGCCGCATACTGGATGTTTCTCCCTTTTCACACCATTCTTTGTAAACCCTAGAAATGGTTGTGCGTGAAAATCCCAGTAACTGAGCAGATTGTGAAATACTCAGACCGGCCCGTCTGGTACCAACAACCATGCCACGCTCAAAATTGCTTAAATCACCTTTCTTTCCCATTCTGACATTCAGTTTGGAGTTCAGGAGATTGTCTTGACCAGGACCACACCCCTAAATGCATTGAAGCAACTGCCATGTGATTGGTTGATTAGATAATTGCATTAATGAGAAATTGAACAGGAGTTCCTAATAATCCTTTAGGTGAGTGTGTATATATGTGTATATATATATATATATATATATATATATATATATATATATATATATATATATATATATATATAAACATAGTAACAGCATGGCACTTCCAATGGAAGTGAATTGGGCCAGTTCATAAATGTTACAATATACCCATTTCAAAAGTAAAGCCTCAAGACGTAAACATAAAATTTTAGTGTGATAACATTGCTTACTAGCATTATGTGTTATTTCCAATATTACAAATTTGTTGTCATGACAACATAACTCTATAAATCCTGTAATCTGGTTACTACTATGCAACACAGGTCAACATTAAAATCATATTAACATGTGTAATGTTTACATCTTTTGAAATCGTGTGTGTTTTCATTTGAATGGACTGGCCCTATTCACTTCCATTGGAAGTGTCTTACTGTAACCGCAATTAGTGATGTTTTTTTTTTTTTACACAAATGCTGTCAATTGAGCTTAAAGGGATAGTTCACCAAAAAATTGTATTCTCTCATCCTTTACTCTTTACCCTCATGCCATCCCAGATGTGTATGACTTTCTTTCTTCTGCTGAACACAAATAAAGATTTTTAGAAGAATATTTCAACTCTGTAGGTCCATACAATGCAACACTCTAAAAAGCACACAAAGGCAACATAAAAGTAATTCATATGACTCCAGTGTTGTAATACATATCTTCAGAAGAGATTTGATGGGTGTGGGTAAGAAATAGATAAATCAAGTCCTTTTTTGCCTGAAATTTCTCTCCCTGCCCACTAGGGGTGATATGCATTGACTGAGCAGGGAGGAGAATTTATAGTAAAAAGGATTTTAATACTCACCCACACTTACCATATTGCTTCTGAAGACATTAACCGCTGGAATCTTAAGGATTACTTTTATGTTAATTTATTTGAATTGTTAGCTTCAAAATGTTTTGCCACCAATTCACTTGTATTATATGGACCAAAAGTGCTGAGAAATTATTCTAAAAAATGTCCATTTGAGTTCAGCAGATAAAAGAAAATCACACACATCTAGAATGGCATATGGGTGATTAAATTATGAGAGCATTTTCATTTTTGGGTGAACTATTCCTTTAACTTGTATTAAACCTGGAACATTGAATTCTAAAGACAAAGTTGACTAGTGGATTTTGTTTTTCTGGAAACAGTTTAAGATGTAATTGTGGTTTATTCATCAAGTCCATAATATAATGTTGTACCCTGCCAAAGTTATTACGCATAAAGCCACAGATCATTTTGGTGCCAGTCTGGAAAAGCATTGCATAAGCCTGCAAACTTTTTGGTGGGGTAACTGATACAAGCAATCTGAAAAGCATTTGGACTGCACTGCCATAACACAAACCTGTTCATGAAATGGGTTGGAGAGGAAAAAGAGGATGAGGTGATAATCCTGTAAACAAAGTTCATGCTTAACGATTTTCTTCAATATTTTGTATTCAAAATCACATTAAAAGGATTGTTTATCCAATAATAAAAACTCTTGTCTATTTACTCACCCTCATGACATTCCAAGCCTGAATGCTGCGACTTCCTTTCTTCTGAAAAAAGGAGGCCTACAAAAGGAAATGTTAGTTACTGACACCCTCAGTCACCATTCACATTCATTGTATGGAAAAGAGCACTGCTAACATTCTTTCTCTGCATGTGTTGTGTTCCATGAAAGAAAGGGACACTGGTTTGGAACACTTTCATTTTTTGAGGAACTGTTCCTTTAAGTTGAAATCGTATTCACATTAAATTTAGCATACTTTCCAAGTTTTGTTTCAGTCTACGGTGTAATTGAGATTAGAACCTTATGCATAGTTTCTGCAAAGACAATTGTGCTCCACCCTTCTTTGTGATGGGTGTCAGATCCAGATTAATTCCTTCCTTTTACTTCAAATTCCTGGTGGCATGCTGCCTTTTCCCTACCTATGTGAAGAGACAGGTTCCTTTTGTGTGGTGTATTAGTGTGCCTTACTAAGTGTGTGAAGATTAGATTAGACAAAGACAGCCTGAGGAGAAGAGCCTAGGAGCCATCCACTCAGATAGAATGGAGCTTTTTTTGTGACCACCATTCATAGTGATACCAAGCACAAGAGTCCTGCCTAGAAAGCCATCGCTCTTTCACAATGATTCGGATGTGGAGCTTGGCCAACTGCAGTCAACAGGTGGCCATCTTGTAGCCTCAACTCCACAAACAAGTCCACAGCCTCCTGTTTACACAGCTTTTTATTCTCCACTTCAAATGCAAATTACTTATAGCTCTGTCGTTGCTGGACTTATTACAAACTTTATTTTGGGCCTGAAGGCTGGGGAAGCTGTTATTTTTCTTACGCATGTGCCAACCCTCAAATGATTAAACACTGCCAAGAAACCCTTGGACTCTCAGCTTGGTGTGAGAAGAGATGGCGAGTTAACCCAAGATAAACACCTAGCAAGAAGAATTAGTACATTTCCGTGGAGAGGGTGCGACTGGAGCATTATTGATGCTTGTCAAATTTTATACAACAGACAACACCAACAACCACAAGTGGTTGTGAAATAGCAGACAGGTGCATGTTTGACTCACAGTAGCATGTTGTTCTCTTCCGTGTAGAACTCCCAGCTACAACTACGCACCAAACATGGACAAGCACTGGATCATGCAGTACACAGGCCCGATGAAGCCAATTCACATGGAGTTCACCAACTTCCTGCACAGGAAGAGGCTCCAGACATTGATGTCTGTAGATGACTCAGTGGAAAAAGTCTGTGGTTTAGTGTTTTTTTCTTGCTCCAAATCATATATCTTCTGAAGATATTTAATATGAACTGAAAGTAAATGTGTTTTCACTGTGTGTTCCAGATATACAATGCTCTGGTTGACACCGGGGAGCTGGATAATACCTATATCATTTACACAGCTGACCATGGGTATCACATCGGGCAGTTTGGACTGATCAAGGGGAAGTCTATGCCCTATGATTTCGACATTAGGGTGCCATTCTTTGTTAGGGGTCCAAATGTGGAGGCAGGTGCAAGGTAAATTCAGTTTTGACAACATGACACACTGTACATTTTTGGAATAAAAGTCACTTATTTCAACAATGCTGTTTCATCTAGATGTGACTTATATTCAGGTGCAACATATTTTCCAAATTGTGTTCTGATTTTTTTCCCACTAAATATCCCATGATATAGCCCAAAATGACTTGAATAACATAATTTATGTCAGCCAGTCAAACACCAAAACACGTAGTGTATCAGTGTGACTTTTTTTTATTTTTCTTTCAACAATGCTTTTTTGACCAGGTCTAGCATATATTCAGGTGCGGCATATCTTCAGAATAATTTTCTGTATTTATTTACGTATTTATAAAAAAAACTAGAAATATCATGGAATTAATCAAATTCTTTGATATTTCTTATAAACAAATATCAGGAAATGTGTGTGTGTTCTTCGGTAGAGTTAAAGTCAAAATATTAAGTTATGGAAGCTTCAATAGAGAATATGAATTTTCTAGTTATGCTTTACCATAACATATTTCATTATTGCACTTGTGTAGAGTAAAGCGTGCTTGCAAGCCACAACAAATTGTGTCTGTTCTTTTTAATAAAATGGTCAAACTTGTTCACAACTCGTACCGTGTGATTCATTAGCCAATCGGTCTTAATATTAATGATTTTTAAAAAGTCCTTTAGTAATCACAAACAACTGGAAAGATCACGGAAAAGCCATGGAAATTCATTGGTCAGAAATTGTGGGAATTCTGTCAACTTGTGAGTTCTTTTCAGCTTTATCATTATGTTATGGTCTATTTTTTCATAGAAACAATCATCTTGTGCTAAACGTTGATCTAGCACCCACAATCATGGACATAGCTGGTCTTGACACTCCACATGATATGGATGGCAAATCTATCCTGAAACTTCTAGAGCAGGAAAAGACGGGGAATAGGTGAGCTGACTCTTCTCTATGAAAAACATGATATTCCCAGTCTGAAGGGAAATATGTGATTGAGTAGTATTTCATTGTGTATAGCTTTAAATCGAGTTAAGGAAATTATGGTTTTGGATTGAATGTTATAAATGCTCTGGGGTGATTACCACTCATGATGGCAGGAGTTATTGAGGAGATTAAGGTGTCATGATTCAGGCCAAACTAAACATATGCTTATGGTATGCAAATGACAAGAATACTGAGAAAGGAATCAAGTATTAGCATTTTTGTTTTTCAGATTCAAATCCAACCGGAAACCCAAAGTCTGGAGGGACACATTCCTTGTGGAGCGGGGGTAAGACAAACATTATTCCTTCTTTTCTCAATCATACCGTAAAATCACTACAAAATGTATTAAATAAATTTGAATAGATTTATTCTGTATAGGAGGCTCACCACATACAATGCAAATCGTTGCATTCCAGTATTTATCTGAGAAACCGCCAAGCGATAAGATCAAGTGCACATTATGAATTTAAGATTCCATTGCGTAAACATCCTTCTACATTGGCATGACTTGGGTCAAGTTCACCTAACAATGTGGGAAAATATTCGAAATATAGTCTTGTTTTTTTTTTTTGGTCATATAACCATGAAAAACCACTAAAGCATCCTAGTAATATCTGAATTTTGAATGAGAGTCCTATACACTCATTATTGGATACATTTCAGCGACTGTGCAGGATGCTCCCAAGCAACAAATCCTTCCCCAGGGAAATATATGATATTACCTGTGGTATCAGATTCAGACTTGATATGTCTACAAAGTGTTACCCTTATTTTCTGTGAGTGACTAGGGGAATGTAGGTATGGAGTTCAGATTACCCTTTTTAACTTACAGTACCTTGCCTGTGAGCGGTCAGTTCGGAATGATCCCAAAAAGTATTTGGGAAGCCACAGTTCAAAATATATGAATTTCTTTGCATTAAAACGACAAAATAAAGTGGTATTTGCAAACAAATTATGATCTTTTCTTTGTGCTTTTATTTCTTTTATTGATAATTTCTGTTATTTTCGTGGATGCGTATAGTCTGTTCCCCTCAACTTCACACAGGTGCCTGAGCAGAGAATGTAGTTTATTAACTATGGACATATTCCACTGTTGTTTAGCAATCAGAAAGTGTCCATATATATTTTGTATTCATTTTGAAGAATGTATCTATTGTTTTATAATTTCAAGCCTGACAAACTTATTTTAATATTTTGCATAGTGTGATTGTACTGTATTTCTTTCCAATAAATTCCATTGGTTTGAAACTTTCTTATTTAGTGCAAAGACATTCACACATATTTAAGTGTGGCTTAAATGTCCAAATACCTTTTTGGGGCCACTGCGCATTTTTGTCTCAAAATAGTTTTATTACGACACAAAAATCCAAGAACATGCAACCAAGTCTTTCGAGACCCTTCTATCACATACCACTTTAGACTGTCCAGGGGTTGAGTTTAAAATACGTGGCTTGGAAGCCTTTTGCACGTAATCGCTATATGTGGTAACTGTGGCCATGGGAGCAACCATGCTGCTGTCTCAGTCCGACATTCCTCGTGTCACTTACAGGGGTCTATCAGTCCGTGCAATGGCATATTACCACTCCCGCAGCCAGCTCGTGATTTGTTTGTGCTAAGGCTAAGTGAAAGAAGATTTTTACGGTGCTTCCCTGCTGACAGCTAAAACAAGCCTAAGCTGGTTTTCTACTCTTTTGGTGGTCTCTCACCTTGGTCATGCTTGTCAGTTGGATGTTTTTTCAGATGGTCAGGCTGGGACACTAAGCATCCTAAACCAGCTAAGACCAGCCAACCTGGTTTTAGCTGTTTATAGTTTTTTTGGATTGTTTTTTAAGCACCCTCCCAATTTATTGCACTTGCATGGAAGACAAAACCCAACCAGTACACTTCTATTACAGAACAGTTCTTACATTTTTGGATAAACTATTCCTTAAATTTTTTTTTTTTTTTTTTTTTTTTTTTTTTTTTTGTGGCTGTCCATGTACAACAACGTCAATTTTGATGAGCAAAAATTACATACAATGAAACCTCGGGATAAATTATATTGCTACCCAGGGGACGATGCAATTATTTCTGTGGCTTAAAGACATGCTCTGATACAAGATTGGGGTTGGGGTTCAGGGTTAAGTGCAATGTCAGGAGGTCAAATGACTCTGCACATAGCGGTTATCTAAAGAAACTGACCTGGATGGGGCGCCCATGCTTTCCCATTACCCGAAGCCACATTGAGGCATCCACCTTTGAAACACAGCCTGGCAACTCACCAAAGCTCATTTGTCATTCCAGCAAAATCCTGCGCAAGAAGGAAGACTCAGGAGGCAACTTGAACACCCAACACTCCAATAGCTTACCCAAATACAAGAAGGTGAAGGAGGTGTGTCAGCAGGCCAAGTTTCAGACGCCCTGTGAACAACCAGGACAGGTATAGACACAATGCATGCAATACATAAGTTTGTCTCTCATTCATTTGTCTTCCTCTGTCTGTATCTACCACCTTTTTCTTACTGATTAACACTTGCACAATGTCTGCACTTCATCTGTTACTGTTACACTGCTGGAGAATTACATCTTAAACCTGCATTGGGTGGTTTGCAGGTCTTGGATGGTTTAAGATGGATTAGTAGCTCACTTAGTCTAGCCAAGTTGATTTTGAGCTGGTCTAGATTGTCCCTCAGCCTGACTAGATGATGAGTGCCTAAAACCCCTCTGAAACTGGCAAAAACATACCAGCGACATCAGTTTGACCAGGCTTGAAAAACATCTAACCTCCTTAAACTAGTTTAAGATGGTTTTATCGGCATAGTAGTCCACTAGTCTCAACCTGGCTTTTGGCCTGATCCGGGATGTTCATGTGTTGATGAACTGTTCAAATGATCTGAAAATTTTAAGGATGCTTTTTGCCCCAATCACTCAACCTTAGATTATGATTGAATACATTCATTTGCACCTTATTCAAGAAACCGGAGAAACTGAAGTCCTGTGACTGGTGCCACTGTAGTTAAAACTGATATTTTCAACAAATTAAGGATAATTGGAGATTGGTTGTAGTTCTCTTTCACCAGTACTCAGTTAACCAGCACACTGTATGCTGTGTCCACCAGACCTTCTGTGTTGTGGCAATGAATCAGAGAGTGCTGAACATTACAAATTGGGAGAATTTCAGGTTGCGTAAATGCAGACAGAAATTCAAGGACTGTGCTAATGCAAACCAGATTATTGCAGCTTGAAATAACACACAGGTTTCCATCTTTTCAATTTAGATCAATCACCAGTTAATCCTGCCATGTCAGTTAGTTAATCCTGCAATTAGATCTTTATTTGTATCATTAAACATGATGGCTTGTGCTCGGTTATAATTTGAAGGTTAAACATTTATGTCCAATTCCGACTCATTTCCTAATGCATATGCAAAGCTCAGTTTCTGTACCCTTTTACAGATTTGTAAAACATTCTCACATTCTCAAAATATTATGCCAATCAATCTTGATTCAGTATACTGTAACACACTGTAAAAAAACACCAACATTTTTTTTTAATCATATTTTTTTTATCTTCTTTTACAGTAAAAAAAAATCTTAACTTTCTTAACTATCAAAGACGTAGAGTAACAGAACTTCAACATTTGTTTACAGTAATTAAGCGATACATTTTTATGACCAACCATACAATTTATATGATCAAGATTTCCCCATAGACTGCAATAGATTTCCTAAAAACATGTTCAATATTATTTATTGAAAAAAAAAAAAAAATAATAATAATAAAAAAAAAAAAAAAATATATATATATATATATATATATATATATATATATATATATATATATATATATATATATATATATAATATTATTATTATTAATCATTTGTCAATCTCTATGTTTGGTTTCTAAAGATTAAACGAGACAAATTGAAGTTTTGTTTTCAGAAAACATCTTTATTACTGTAAATACATTTTTCTTCATTGACAATTAGTATTTTCAAAATAAAGTTAGATTTATGCTTGAAACAAGGAAAAACCTTATTGCCAATATGGCAGGAAAAGCATCTTATTTTTGTATCAATGATGTTTAGAAATGTTCAATTGAAGATAAGACAACTATACTGAATAAGTAAATGTTTAAAATCAAGAATTTCTACTTTTTCCCCCCATCACCCACTACTAAACCCCAGACAGATGGTATGTTATGGTATGAAATGCACTCACTGAAAAGATTGACATGGTTAAGGTGTTGAAACCAGACAAAGCTTGTAGTAGTTTTGGTCTACTACTTCCAGTTCAAGTCTTGGCTTGTGGAAAGTATCAGTCTCTGTCTTTCTAATACATTGTCTGTCTCACTCCCTCACTGTCTGAGTTTGTGCTTTCCTCTATTGCTAGTAGAAATGTGATGTTATAGTCTTACAATGACAGCATTAATGCAATACTTAGCAAGTGTCTGCAGTGGAGTCAATGAGGGCTGTGTGCATGCGCGTGTGTGCGATTTAAGGTATGTGAAAGTTTATGCCTGTGTAAGTTTCTCTGTGTGTTTCTTCCTGAGTTTGAGATGTGTCTCCATCATTCAAGTAATAAAGTAGTGAGCAGTTGCATAGTTGGCGGTAGCTCTGTTTGCTCATGTCTGTTTGACGAGTGGCAATTCAGAGCCAGTCTCCATATGTTTGTGGATGTGAGAGAGAAGCAGTGCTCAACCAGTGCTCAAAGCCGGTGCACACATTTTTCTTTTTTTTTCTTTTTTTGGCCTTTTCCAATTGTCACTAATCAGATGACCTCAGAAAGGTCTCGCGTTAAAGACAAGTCAGACTGTGCGACATCAGTTATGTACATTGTAGCCCAGCCTTTGCTTACAATGGACCCTTTTCACACACTGTTATGACGCGTTTTTGCCTTATGTAGAAGTGTAAATGAAACAAACTTTTTTTATATTGCTAATCATTTTAATTATTTCATGTAAATTTATAACATTATACTTTGTATTACATTTTCCTGGAATTCGTTTAAAAAAAAAGTTCAGTACAGCTGATGAGAGTTACCTTAGATCTCCCATCTCTCTCTCCTGACAGTCTCTCTATTTTTCTTAATTTGGAAAGTTGAGGAAAATTAATAGTAAAGCAAAAGTTACATTTGGCATGGTCTCACATTCACTCTCATTCACTGCTGTCGATGTTTACCCTGCAGTCATTTACTACATCTTTCCAAAACCCGGAAGTGTGAAAAGGGTCCATTGGCAGCGTTGACTGGTTAGTGTACATTCTACCATCCTCATTGACAAATTGAAATACATTTGTATCGTACCATCCAAGCAAGCCCTTGTGTTAATGCTGACAATGTCTTGTCTGGAAAATTTAAAAAAAAAACATATTGTCTCTGGAGTAAGTTGTATCTCTCCAAAAGAAGGCATAAACTTCAGAGCACACTTCAGAGTGACTTCACGTAATTTTTATGGTATCATCATAATGGGAAGGGAATGCTGTTTAACAAGATATTTAAATTACATATCAAATGAAATACTCTAGCTAGTGTAAAGGAAGCCAGCTGGTATGATAGCTGTGATGTATGTGTAAACCTCACTCCTCTGGCCTCAAGAGGTGCACTAGTAACTGACTCTAGGAGCTCTAGCCTTTAGCCTCCTCTTTATCACGACCGCCTCCCATGCCGGCTGATGCCAGTTCCTGCTCAGAAAGGGTTGAGCAGGACCGTTTACACTAGAGCTAAGTTTTTTTTAACTGAACATCTCTCTCTCTCTCACACACACACACACACACACACAAACACACACCATTAAAAGCTGTACTCCTACTGGTTCTTCGTTAGGTGTAAATCACAGAGACAGTGTGGCACGGCGGAGGGCGGGCCGGGTCGTGACACGACACGCCCGGTCCCATATTAGGCTAATCAAGCCACCGAGAGGGATAAAGGCCGATCGCAGAGGGCGGTGCGGGAGAGAGAGACCCTTACGGACATGTCCGTCGTTCTGTGTGTTTGTCTTTTGAGTTTTTCATTAAAACTATTATTTGTATGTCAAGCCAGTTTCTCGCCTCTTCCTTGCCCGTGAGCGTGAACTGTTTTACAGACAGTTGCACTGCAGGACTGCAACCTAAAATTTCTCACACTGTTAGAACTTTGCCAGAGACTATTTATTATCACAAACACAATTAATTGGCTGTTGGTAAACATGTCACACTAAAGGCCAAAATATGTTTCAGTTTTCTGGGCACCAGTATCATTGGCACAGTACTTGTAGACTGTTGCGTACAGTCTAGTTTTTGTAGACATGCAAACAGTCTGCATGTGCCTGCCGTTGTTTGTGCTAAAGGAGTATTACAATACAGTCATAGTATGCATGGCTGAAATGTTTCCTTATGGACTCTCTTTTAATAGAGTGTACTTTATAAGGCTAAGATATGGACCATGCATGAGACAGAATGGCACAAGGAAAAACAAAGTATACACTATCCTTAAAAAAAAAATGCATGACTGCCTATTTTGCCATACGACGAAATAGATCTTTTATGATTACTGAAACTTGTCTTAGACTGCAAAATTGTGGCCAAAATCATACTGTGTAAACTGAGCTTTAGTGTGCGTTGTCTGCTGTAATGCTTGTCTGGATTAACTGAATGAATGAAAGTGCTCAGGCCAGCTTTGGCTCACCCTTTTATGGTTTAATGCCCTGCAAACAAACATCCTAGCTGTAGTCTGCTCCATTTGCGTGCCTGTGAGCCTGATTCACCATCACTCCCGGAGACGCAAACTCAATGACGGTACTCCACAGTTTCACAGGAAATCTGAGCAGGGCTGTGGTTATTGTTTGGATGTGGTTTTCCATAGTTTTACCACATGTCTGAGTTGTGGTCAGTTTTGAGCATCTTCAGAGCAAACGGGTAAACCAAATTAGGAGATTAGGTCTAATTTGGCTCCTGATTACTGCTTTATGGGAAAGATTTGTGAGGTGGGGCTCTTATGATTGTGAATAAATGGGATTACTCTACAGATTCTGATGCTTGACCACTAAGCTCTTCACAAACAATAGATTAATTTAATTAATAAACAAAGCTCTGGTAATGCAAATGAGGTGGCTATTGCACACTAAGTGGTTAGCCAGACCAAATGTTCCAAGTCTGACTTCCCACTAGATTTTTATTGGAAGCTATTTTCCCTTTGTTACAGAAATGGCACTGTGTCGAGGAGGTCAGTGGGAAATGGCGTTTGCAGAAGTGTAAGGGCTCCCTGAAGGAAGGAGCCAAGAAAAGGGCAAGGAGTCTCCGTTCTCGTAGCTATGACAGCCGGGAGAAAGACTGCCACTGCGGAGACCAATCTTACAAAACAGCCAAGGCAGAGCGCCGGGCACACAGACGGTTCGCTCAGAGCAGCAGTCCACGTAAGAAAGCCTGCTCAAAAATCCAGATTAAGTTGATGTGGAATAGGTTTGTTAGCTGTTCGAGGATGTTTTTAGACAAACACCGAACTCTTGGATGCCATTCTTGAAAGTACAGGTTGACTAAAATTGGATTTTGCCAATACTATAAGGTGGTGAAATGGGCAGATAACTAATTGACTGGGGAAAAAATAAATGTTGTTTTTTTTTAAAAAAATCTTTCTGTTCTGTGCCAGGCACAGATATAGTGAATCCAAAAATTTATAAAATCCAAGGATATTGTGCAGTCAAAATCCCAATAACAACCAGAAAACATATTACGATTTTGTGCAAAATGCTGGACATTTAACTATAAACAAGCCTAAAATATACAGAGTACTCTTATTTAAAATAATCTGTGGTTCCAGCTCTCACAAACACACAAGGAAAACAAAATAAACACTCCTACAATGATCTACAGCATATTACAATATAAACTCTATAAACGTTGTTATGTAGGCTAATAAAAACTGTGTGAACATTATTTCATCAAAAGTATATCAGCATTCATCAATAGTATGCCATCAGCCATAGCTTGTTATTGTCTGGTAAGTTACTTACTGGTCACCACCTTAATGTTGCCTACAAGAATGGTCACTCAATAAATCGGTGAATGAAACGAAGTTGTTTTAGTAAACCGATTAAAAAATATTTGAGTCACTGGGAAGGATCACAGTCCCTACTACTGATAGACTGAACTTTTTTTGGATCCAATTATAGTAAGAAAGCTCTGAGACAAATGTTTTGGTGCCATCTATAGGTGATGAGCTGTACAGTCAATGAAATGGCATGTTTTTAAAATATTTTTGAAAAAATTCAAGGAAATGTACCTCATTATGCATCTAAATATTTAGGAATGGTATTAATGTATTTAAGTATTTACGTATGGTATATAAATATTTAAGCATGTGTGGCTAACGCTGATAATTTCCCTTAGGCTACAGACCTCGCTTTGTGCACACTCGGCCTGCCAGATCTCTGTCAGTGGAGTTTGAGGGAGAGATCTATGATGTGGACCTGCAGGCTGATGACAAAACTCCCCTTGAGCCTCGACCAATCAGCAAACTTCACTATGAGCCTGAGGGAGCCTTTGATCCGGACTTAGGGCTGGAGTCTGACGATGGCTCAGAAGAAATGCAGTCAGATGACACTAATGCCGTGGGCTACCCCAATTCTCTCAAAGTTACACACAAGTAAGAGCTCCAACCCATTGGGTGCAACTTTTAGTGCTTGTAGCAATACACAGTAATGTTGTGAAATGTTTGATATATTTAGTAATTGCGTTTCTGGGTGTAAAATGTTATGCCTGACATAATTTGCTGTCTAATCTTGGGTTACCATTGTAGCATTTACACAAATTTTTTAGTTCTTTGTGGCCCTTAAGTTCTTTTTTTCTCATTTGTTTTTTATTTTGTCCTGGTATTACAGGTGTTTCATACTTATGAATGACACAGTGCGCTGTGAAAGGGAAATTTACCAGTCCTCCAGAGCATGGAAAGACCACAAGAACTTTGTGGATCAGGAGGTAAACTGTCCACATATAATTTATTGGAGTCTTCCACTTCACTTCCCTATATTGACTGCTGAAAACTACATGAAGTGTTTGTCTGATGTGCTTGTTCCACAGATTGAACTTCTCCAGGATAAAATGAAGAAACTCCGTGAGGTTAGAGGTCATCTAAAGAGGAGGAGACCAGATGAATGTGACTGTGGAAAGAAGAGGTCAGTTCCATTTAAAGTCCTAAAATCTCAAACATTGTTAATCAATTCCTTGTGGAGTCAAAGTGTTTTTTCTTATTATTTGGAGGTATCTGTTATCGAACTATGGAAAAATTATTGGCCATTGGTCCACTCTCCGTCCCTCTTTTAGTCCATGAGATGATAATACGTGCTTTTTACAATAGTTCTCCATTTTTAAGCTTCCTAGTGCAATCCAATTGGTCTGAAATCTGTTTATGAACAAATAACTTGTATGATGTTCTGAACTGCTAAATCCTGTTTGAATAAATATTGGTTTGTTTCAAATCCAAATAGCATTATTGACCCAAATCAATTCCAGAGTTAGATCAAGGTCTTTTTAGAAATTCTGCCTTGACCGTATACTTTAGTTTAGTGCTGTTCTTTCCTCATTATAACCAGCAAAGATTATTATAGCAAAGAGAGAGAGCAGAATAACAAACCTGAGAGATTGAAGAGTAGTAATGACCACCTCCATCCCTTTAACTGAGTTCTTCTCGTGTGTACATGTTCGTGTGTTTGCAATTGTGTGTTGGATTTCCTAATTGATTTTTATGGTGTCTCAAATACTTTTTCAACCATGTGGTTCATTTAACATTGTTAATGCTTGTACTCATCTTTGTATGTGGATGTACATACATTCGAATGGTACAAGGCCGTAATGTGAATCCTGTTAACTGTAATACATTCTGTTTGGATAAATGTTGGAAATGGCTTTTGGAAGTAATGCAAACACAGAATCTTGGTGATGGTTCACTCCAAGCTGTTGGGCTCATTTATGTACGTGTGTGAAATGCATGCATGCATGCAGAAGTGTTGTAGATTAGTGAAGTATTAAATTCACCTTTTCATATTCCATCATAATCCATTTGTCAGATCATGGGGTTTGTTCCATAACCACAGCAGACCCACAGTTTGTTTCATAACCACAGCAGACAATAACAACATCCACCAATTTCCCTTTGAAACACTGAAACATCTTGTTTTGCAACAATAATTCCAATGTCAGAAGATGGGGCAAGTAACAGGCGGTGATGTTGTGGATGGGGGATGTGTACAAAGTCTTCCCACTTCTCATGACCTTTGTTCCTATTGTTTGTGCAGAGCCATCTGGTCTACATATGGCGTATTCCACCTGGGATAGTGATCCCTTTTACTCTGGCTCTAATTTCTCATTTACTTATGCCACAGAGAGGCCATGCTGGAAGTGGACAGCAAGGCTCAACTCTACAATGAGATCCGTCGCAGGAAGAAAGAAAGGAAGGAGAGGAAGAGGCAGAGGAAGGGTGATAATTGCAGTCTTCCTGGCCTCACCTGCTTCACGCATAATAATGATCATTGGCAGACCGCCCCCTTCTGGAACTGTAAGGAAATGGTCAATGATACGTGACTGCAAACAAAATAACGCTAATAACGTAAAATAATCATATATGTAGGACATAAGTCTCTTGGTGATGATGTGGATTGTCCATCTAGTAGATATTTTTTCAGCGATGTTCTTTATTGTAAACCAATTTCTTATTTTCCATAGTGGGTGGCTTCTGTGCCTGCACAAGCTCCAACAACAACACATACTGGTGTCTGAGAACTATTAATGAAACACACAACACACTGTTCTGTGAATTTGCCACTGGATTTCTGGAGTACTTCGACCTAAACAGTGATCCTTACCAGGTAAAGCCATAAAATATGTTTTCGTTTGCATTCTGCAATTCCTTAAATATCATCAGAATTGCTTTGAGTCAGAGCCGTGGTTCAGCGGTAGTTCCTGTACTCCAAGCATTCAGAAGACTTGGTGCTCCAATGGACATGCATGTTTGAGTCTGGCTTGCATTTCTTGACCACATTAACTCTCTCTTGCTTCCTCCCTGTCCCTCCACTGTCCAGTCACATTAAGACATACCTGTATTATTCCCATAAATTACTATTTAATTTATTCACTTAATCACTGTACTTACTGACACTGATGCACCATATGTTTTTGCAGTTAACAAATACAGTGTATAATGTGGAGAGAGATGTTCTGAGCCAACTGCATCTTCAGCTAATGGAAATGAGGAGCTGTCAAGGCCACAAACAGTGCAACCCCAGACCGAAAAGTTCAGATTCAGGTAACACTCCTGTCCTCTCTCTGCACCACCTTTTGTGTGTTAAAACGGGGATGAAACATTTGTTTCAGAAAGCTTTGCAAGTTTGTCGAAATGCAGTTGCATCCATTGCATCCACTTTATTTATTTATTTATTTATTTTATTATCCCACTACTTGGGTCCCCGTGGTGGCATGATTACTCACCTCAATCCGGGTGGTAAAGGACAAGTCTCAGTTGCCGCAACTTCTGAGACAGTCAATCCATGCATTTTATCACGTGGCTCACTGTGCATGAAACCCTGGAGACTCACAGCATGTGGAGGCTCATGCTATTCTCCGCAATCCATGCACAAGTTACCATGCACACCACTGAGAGTGAGAACCACACACCGCGACCGCAAGGAGGTTACCCCATGTGACTCTACCCTCCCTAGCAACTGGGCCAATTTGCTTGCTTAAGAGACCTGGCTGGAGTCACTCAGCACACACTGGATTCGAACTCGCGACTCCAGGGTTGATAGTCAGTGTCAGATACTCGCTGAGATATACAGGCCCCCATTGCATCCACTCTTAGTGCCGTTTTAATTCTACATATTGCTCTTACATGAGAAAGTCCTAAATGTTTAGCAACACATGGCCAAATAGAGGATGACACATGCAGAGGAATTTATTTCTGTTGCTAAGATTGCTGTGGGAAAAAAGCTGTTGTGTAGATTTTTTGCAATATATGGTCTAGCATGTTTTACTTGGTCAGATTTTTGCATGATGCATGAATGGGGTGTACCACATGATGCAATGTGGCAGGATGTCTAATGGTGGATAATAGAGTCTGTACTTTAGGTTTCCTCTTTAAACAGCCTTTTCATTTTTATATTTCCCATTCATATTTTACATTTATTCCCTCACTAGTGGACTGTGCTTGATTTCAGCAGCCTATGAATCACATCATCTCATACTTTTGCATTTTTCTCCATTCCTAGTGAATACCATGCTAGATGGACGGTGCTGGGCAGTAAAAGTATCGATGCATAAATGTAAAAGATATGCTTTGTTGTTAAATTAGGTGTAAAAACCTATGTGTGTTCTGTGTAAACAATTTTCATGATTGTAATGAGGTAAGGGATGGTCAAGGAGGCGGCTGGAACCAGCTAAACGGCCAACGTACATTTTAATGATAAAACTCAACATAAAACAAACACAGACACACATGCAACGCAGACACATGCGTCTCTCTCTCTCTCTCTCTCTCTCAAACTGGCGCCTCTGGCTAGTCTTTATCCCCCTCCTGGCTGATCAGCCCGATTCAGGGTCCTCACGGCCCAGCCCCACCCTTCTCCTCATCACCCTCCTCCATTGCCCGACACTCGGCATGACGCTTTCCCCTCCCTTACTGGTGGGGGGGTGGGGGTGGGGGTTGCCCTTCCGGCCATGCCTGCCAGCAGGTCTTCCCCACCTTTTGAAGCCCTGGGTGAGATGAGAGAAGGGAAAGGGGAAAGGGAAAGAGCGAGGTGGGGAGACAGAGAGTGAGAGAAAACCATCCACTCCTTCGCTCTCTGGCGGACGCCAACTCGCTCCCCCCGGTGGACGGTAGCGTGTCCTCCAGCCCCTGGCGGACAGAACCACTCCTCCCCATCTTCGGCGGATGGCAGCGGTTCCTCTGGCTCTTGGTGGCCGGCAGTGACACCTCCGTCCCCAAGCAGATGGCCGCGGCTGCTCCTGTGGTGGACGGCAGCGGCATCCCTCCTCCCTCTCAGATTTCGGCACCAATGTAACGAGGTAAGGGATGGGCAAGGAGGCGGCGGGAACTGGCTAAACAGTCAATGTATAGTTTAATGATAAAACTCAACATAAAACAAACACAGACACACATGCCGTGTGCATCTCTCTCGCTCTCAAACTGGTGCCTCCGGCTATTCTTTATCCCCCTCCTGGCTGATCAGCCCGATTCAGGGCCGGCCGTGTACCCTCCTCCTTGTCACAATGATCTAAAATTACAAAATTTGATCAGACACACAATCCTTCACATCTTTTGGATGTTTTTGCTTTATATTATTCAGAAGTGTAATTTTGGTTAAAACCCTGGAAAATTTAATTTTCTGGCACTTCTGTTCAGTAGGAAGGGAGATGCCTCTGTAACATTGAGTTTTTAGCAGTTTAGAGTGTGCAGTCATCAGGACAATTGTACTTTCAGAACAGTGGAAAGCTGTTTATAATTTCCTATGCAGAGAGACTGACTTGTCCTATTGACATCACAACAACAGGACAAATCATAGATTTAGTTTTTAATGTGTACAGTACGATGTCTGTTTTCAAAATCAATTATGTGGCCAGTGTTTGTGTTTTATAGGTAAAAATTATGGAATTGATTTTCTCGGTTCATAATCACTGCTGGAAAAAATACATCTTGAACCAGACTAAGAGGTTTTTAAGATGGTCTAGCTGGCCTGACCAGCTGACAGGTGCCCATAACTACTCTAAAACCAGACTACACTGATCCCTGAACAGACTGAGAGACCAGTCAAGATCAGCAATCTGACTTCGGCTAAAACTGTAGCTTAACTTTAATAGCGTGCACACACATATTCATACTTGTATTCATGGTGGGGAGAGGAAAGAAATAAGAATAGGCAGAAAACTAGGATTAAAAACTATACATTAAACACTGTAATATATATCCTAAAAAATTGTAAATGAAGATGCATGTTAATAAAGATTAGTGTAATTCTCATGTTATTCCTACAAGACTGTATAACAGCATTGCAGAATGTTTGTAATGTAACATTCATTCCATTCTTAACACAACACCTTCTTACCATCTGACAAATTCATCTGTTTCTCAATGCAAGCAGGACCATCAAATGTCCACCCTTGTAGTTACTCATTCATCTCAGTTCTTCCACCACATCATTCCTTCATTGTGTCTTTATTCTAACAATACCTCTCCATGGGATCTGGGGTTTTGCATGAAGAACTGCAGTGTGATTGTTTTGTTTTATTTTCTTTTTCTTTTGAATCACAATAGACATTTAACATTTGAATTGCTTTTATTTTCCTGATCAGGGAGTAAAGATGGAGGAAGCTATGATCAACACAGGTATCCACACTTTTTGAATCCCTCATTGGCTTTTGAAATAACCGCATGGGCAGCTCGTTTCCACTAATACGCCATGTTTCATTGAACTAAGTGTGTGGTTGCATGCTGGGTTGAGCTAACATGAATTCATGTATTTAATTTCATTACTTTAAAATCACCACACTATAAGTGTTAAACTGCAATTACAAATAAATTCCACAACTTGTATCTCTTAATGGACTTCTTATTTATTTGTTGCTATCATTCCTAAATGTCAGATTATCTACATGCGCTTAACATTTTCTGATATTTAATTTATCTTTTAGATCACAGCTTATGTAAATTTGCTGCTAAATGATTTGCAAAGTTAATTCCAAAACTTCAACTACTGCATTTATACATCAGATGTAGCTTGTATTGAGGAATATTATATGAATGCATATCATTCCAAGGAATATCAACTTTTCTTTGAATGTACTGCATCACAAGCATAATATTTATTACATTTTCCTGACATCTGCTTTTTGGCTTACCTGCTTACCAGACAACAGCAGCATCGAAAATGGTCAAAGTTGAGGAGGCCAAGCCTTTCATTCCTGTGAGTCTTTGAGACTAGATGAACCCATTTCTATTCTCATTCCACTCTTAAAGGGATAGTTCACCCCCCCCCCCCCCCCCCCCCAAAAAAAACCTGTAATCATTTACTCATCTACAAAAGCAGATGTTAAGCAATATGTTATTGTTAGCCTCAGTCACCATTCACTTACATAACATGGAGAAAAATGCACCTGAAACTGAACTGAGGCTAAAATGTTGCCTTTTGTGTTTGGCAAAAATGAGACAGTCATACTTTGAAAGGGTGAGTGAATGATAACAGAATTAAAAAAAAATTGAGGGAACCATCCCTTTAAGTTGTTACTTAAACTGCACAACACATCTCTTTAGACCTTGAGTTGAGAGGCAGTTCTGGTTCATTGCAGCAGGAAAGCTGCCTGTATGTCTCCTAGACCATCAGTTACTGCCTGACCTGCTCTGGGAATGCTCATTCCATCTTGCCCTCCCTTTAACATGATTTGTTTTTTTTTCAGATTTTCATTTCCTACACTTTGTCCTCTCTTTCTGTCTCATTATTTATTGATTGCCTTTTTTTTGGTCCCAGGTTGTCTGGATTTTCCATCTTTTTGTCACTTTCGAATCATTGTTGGATGTATTATTTTTTACGTTTTTTATTGCTTTGGAGATTTTTCAGTCTGTCTGTCCACCACTTATTTATGATTAATTGGATTTGGGTATTTTATTTGGAGGCACGTTATATTGGTTTACTCTGTCTGCATTTCACACTGCTTTACTGCCTTAGAGCTTTCTATTGATCTTAGGCTTTCAAAAGCATTTCAGTGGTGTGCAAGGCTCTAATTCAAGGCCCTGGGCTCTCGTTAGGCATAACTGCATGTTTTAGACACATTCCAAAGCAAATTATTTTCTTGCACGGCCATTGTCAAACTTTCAGACCTAACAGAGTTATTTCCTTCCCTCTACTCTCTTTCCTAGAGCACAACCAGCCTGGGACTTGCACAAAGGTTAAGATGCCCAATTTCACAGAGTATGTCAACTGGCAAGGACTAGCAGATCTGTACAGTGTGAATGAGAGTCTGTATGAACACAGACACAACTACAGTCCAAGCCTGGATGACTGGACAAACTTTTGGAAGGATGTAGATAGTATGTTTGCACTGCTGAGAAATTTAAAGGAACTCAACCAAACCAATAAGCTTGATCCTCTGGCTGAGCTGGGCTCTGGGGTCCTGGAGGATGCCAGCGGTGCTGGAAGCCTTGTCCTAGAGAAATGGCCCCCTGTGGTCACTCCGAGCCCCGCCACAGCGGGCCTGACTCCCCAAACACATATAGAGAATCTCAAGTCTCTTAATGATCTCCCAGAAGGTCGCCAAACAGAACTGAGTGGTCTTCTCAGAGGAGGCACCTGGGTTCAGCAGCTGGAAAATGAGCTGGATGATGACGGGATGACATTTAGTGGCAACGGCGTCACCAAGCTGGAGACTCACCATGGCTTCCTGTTGCGCAGTTCCAACATCATGCAGGAGCAACGAATGGAACTCCATCAGACCCCAAAACAACAGCAGGAGGATGAGGAGGACATTTTTCAGGCCCAAGTTTACCTTCCCCTCTCCCCACAGCCAGCCAAACACCCAGAGCAAACCGAAAAGATGCCTCCACCACAGCCTGACACCCCTCAGGAGAGGTAGAATGAAAGCATCAAACCCGGGACCCTCAGGACTCGGAGGGCAGTGCCTCGGGCCATTCCCATTTGAGAAAGGACTGCTGTCATGCAAAGTATAGCCAGCCAACTCAAAGACACTAACCCCATAGAGCATGGACTGCTTCCTATGTATGAATCATCTAATGAATTATATTATTTTTTACAGGTGTTTCCATTTATTAGAAATCAGTGTTATGTATTTTGTTATATATAAACAGTAATGTGTAAAAGTTTTAGGCACTTGTCAAAAAAGTTGCATAGAGAGAATGTCTTCAAAAATAATGCAATATATAGTTTTCATTTATCAGTTAATGTCATGCACAGGCCAGTGAACATAAAAACCTAAATCAATATTTGGTCTGACCACCTTTGTCTTCAAAACAGCACCAGTTCTCCTAACTACACCTGGACACAGTTTTTCTTTGTTTTTGGTAGATAGGATATTCTAAGCTTCTTGGAGAATTCACCACAGTGCTTCTATTTATTTAGGGAGTCTCAATTGCTTCTGTCTCTTTATGTAATCCCAGACTGACTTGATTTTCAGTGAGGGGCTCTGGGGGGCCATGTCTTCTGTTGCAGGGCTCCCTGTTCTTCTATTCTTTTTTCCCAAAGGAATATTTGGGAGTTTAAAATGTATATTTCCTATTGACACACTAAAGTTGAAGATATAAATAATATATCTTAAGACAAAGTTTTTGTGAAACATCTTAAGTGCCTAAAACGTTTGCACAGTATTGTATATGTATGTGTGTGTGTGTGTGTGTGTGTGTGTGTGTGCGTGTGTGTGTGTGTATATATATATATATATATATATATATATATATATATATATATATATACACACATACACATACATACATACATACAGCTCTGGAAAAATTAAGAGACCACTGCAAAATTATCAGTTTCTCTGGCTTTACTTTTTTGTTTTATTCTATAAAGTACTGAAGATATTTCTCCCAAATTCCAAATAAAAACATTATCATCTAGAACATTTATTTGCAGAAATGACAACTGGCCAAAATAACAACAAATATGCAGTGTTTTCAGACCTTGAATAATGCAAAGAAAACAAGTTCATATTAATTTAATCATTCAACAACACAATAATAATGTTTAAATTTAGGAAGGGTTCAGAAAACAATATTTAGTGGAATAACACTGATTTTCAATCACAGCTCACAACATGTTCTCTACCAGTCTTTCACATTGCTGTGGCACAAACATTTAAGCAGCTCGGCTTTGTTTGATGGCTTGTGGCCATCCATCTTCATCTTGATCGCATTCCAGAGGTTATCAATGGGGTTCAGGTCTGGAGATTGGGCTGGCCATGACAGGGTCTTGATCCAGTGGTCCTCCATCCACATCTTGAAGTACCTCCACTAAATTTCACAGTGAGTGTAAGACACTGTGGCTTGAAGTCCTCTCCGGGTCTAACCATTAGATGACCAGGTGGAGGATCGATGATGATCTGGGGGTGCTTCAGCGAGGCTGGAATCAGGCAGATTAGTCTTTGTGAAGAATGCATGAATCAAGCCACGTTCAAGGTTATCCTGGAAGAAAACTTCCCAAAGTTTTCCAACCCTGAGGATTGTTTTTTTCCAGCAGGACAATGCTCCATGCCACATAGCCAGATCAATTAAGGTGTGGATGGAGGAGCACCGGATCAAGACCCTGTCATGGCCAGCCCAATCTCCAGACCTGAACCCCATTGAAAACCTCTGGAATGTGATCAAGAGGAAGACGAATGGCCACAAACATCAACCAAAGCCGAGAAACTTGAATTTTTGCGCCAGGAGAGTCATAATTTCACCCAACAGCAATGTGAAAAACTGGTAGAGAGCGTGCCAAGACACATGAAAGCTATGATCAGGGTTATTCCACCAAATATTGATTTCTGAACTCTTCCTAAGTTAAAGCATTAGTATTGTGTTGTTTAAAAAGGAACATGATTTATATCTATTTTTTTTTTTGCATTATTCCAGGCCTGAAAACATTGCATCTTTTTTGTTATTTTGACCAGTTGTCATTTTCTGCAAATAAATGCTCTAAATTACAATATTTGTATTTGGAATTTTGGAGAAATATTGTCAGTACTTTATAGAATAAAACAAAAATGTTAATTTTACTCAAACACATACCTATAAATAGTAAATCGAGAGAAACTGATTTTTGCAATGGTCTCTTATTTATTTTTTAGAGTTGTAAATAAAAAATGTAGAGGTAAAGTATTTGTTGCATCTCAAATGATTCAAGTGGAAAACATTATCAAATTAAGGTTTTAATATTTAAATTTATAAAGAAACAGTTTAAAATGTTGAAACCATTACATTCAGTCTTGAATTATTCACATGCTGGTTGTTTCCCAAGATTTTTGATGCAATTTCACTTTTATTTTATATCTCATATTTTACAGTCATTTATACAATATTAAAGTCTAACATTTCAAAGCAGCGTTCTGGGTTCAATACAAGTTAAGCTCTATTGACCGCATTTGTGGCATAATGTTAAGTGGCACAAAATTCGTCCCGTGTGTGTGTGTGTGTGTGTGTGTGTGTGTGCGCGCGTGTGCGTGTGCGGAAATTTTGGTCACAGGAAGGCTCTTGCATACAATGGAAATGAATGGGGCCAGTTCATAAACGATATAAGTATAGCCACAAGACATGAACTTTATATGTTATATTAGCATGATAAAAACACTTACTAACCTTATTTGTGTAAAGTTACATCCAATATTACAACTTTGAAATGAAAACACAATGCCGGTAAACCCTGTAATCTGGTTAATGCAGGTAAATCATTGATTTAATCACACAAATCATGTTAACATATTTAATATTTGTCTTGTGGCCATACTTTTGAAACGGTGTATTTTAATGTTGGTGAACTGGCCCCATTCACTTCCATAGTAAGTGCCTTACTCGGACCATGATATTTGCTTGCTTTTTTTTTTTTTTTTTTTTTTTTCACTAAACGAGGGACGTGTCGAGATTATTTTTGCAGTAAACGGTATTATGTCACATGCCCTTTATAAAGCCCAGAACATTCATTTAAATCTTGAAAATATAAAATCATATCTTTCTGTTGTCTGCAGAAGATTACCACTAGAGGGAGTCACTATACTGTGTCTCAACCTTGACCATATAGCGATTATATGAGGAATCAAGTTTGATGTATTGCATAATTTTTGAAAACTTTCAGAACATTTAATACGTTTATTAGGTGCATTCACTTTCATTAAGAAATATCTGAATGGTGGTGTTATGTTTCACGGTTACTTAGTACAGATTATTAGGTTCAGTTCACTTTTTACACTATAAAACACTGCTTGGAACTTTTTTAGACACTTGGGTGAGCACGAACATGGGTTTAATGGTTATACTGGTCAGTGAAATGGTTTTCTCACACATGTTGCATCAAATTAAAATGTATGACAGTTCAGCTGCATTCAATCCATATACAGCAAATGTAAGAAGGGCATTCACCAAAAGTGCCTTTAGACTCTATCTTTAGCATTTTCACTAATACTAACCCACAAAAATGTATCACTTTAATAGAGCTTGTTTCGTTTATGAAGAATGTGAGATGATATGATCCTAATTTGATTTCAATTAAGTTTTCTTTTACCCTTTGCCTGACCAATTTCGTCCTGTCTTTAGAACTACAATGTCTAAATTAATTTTTGAAGTAAAATTTTTTTTTAAATATGAGGTGACCTGAAAATGTACAAATATTACTTTCTATTAAACAATGGTGTTGGAACAATTCTGGCTTCTGGAAAGCCAAGAGGCTATTTTGAAATAAAAAAAAAAATGCCAAACATTTGTTTCACCTACCTTGTGCTTTGGGCTTTCAAAAAATGGTATTCTTACATGGGATTTCATATAAGTACAACTGTATATAATCTGCAAAAAAACATTGTGGCAGGGGGACACTGAAGTTTCACAACATTTTTTGTATTAATATTATTTTTAGAGTGTACTGTAAACTAAAGGAATACAGCCAATTTGTTGTCTAATCTGTTTTAATTTTGGGGTTGGCTCCACATCCGTCTGTATCAGCATCTGGTGATTACGATGCGGTTCTGTCTTGCATAATCCTTGGTAGATAAAGCCTAATTGAGTCCATGTGTACACATCTGTGATGACATGCGGTTGAGTAAATGATGAGAAAATTAAATTATTGGGGTGAACTATATTGTGATCACAAAAAATATCAATAATCACAATAATTGTAAAGATCGTAAATAGTAAAACATTTATAAATTAGGGAAATAAATTCGTATTTTTACATGTTGACTGCTTTATGTGAATATGCAAAGCTGTTTTAAACATTGTTTATTGATAGTATCTGGCCTGCTCTCCATTACCAAAGATAATGTGGACTTGTTCCGAGTTTGTAAACGCGAACTGGAAATGTTTGTGCAAAAGATTACCACTAGAGGGGAGCCACTGTACTGTGTCTAAACCTTGACCATATAACGATTATATGAGGAATCAAGTATTGATGCGTCATCATTTTTAAAAACTTTCAGAACATTTAATACGATTATTATTATTATTATTATTATATAGCACATGTATACATAATTGTTAAACAAAAGAGGGAACATACATCCTTGCCCACCAGTAGCATGGTGTTTTTGTTGTTGTTGTGTGTTTTTTTTCCGAGGACTCATGACCACATGTTGATGAACTGAACAATTATGGATGTAGTACACATATATGACCAACAGATGGTGACAGTGTACTTCTTTCCCCAGTATATGTTGCGTTTCATAATGATGTGAAAAAGATATAAAAGGGTGGTTTGGTGTCCTCAGTAAAAGAGACAAGGCCGAGACATGACTTGAGCCAAGAATTCCTGGAATAATTATCAGAAACCGTGATGTAAGATGCTGCCTATAGCCTACCTTTAACTATGTGAAATAAACTCCTTATGTTAAACAAATATAAATTGTTGCATGCACATTTTAAGATTTATTTGTTTTTGTTTTTTAAAACAGAGTGGTTAAATAGAGAGGTACTATCCCATCACATGGGTCAAGGGTCAGCTGGCCACCTGGATAAGAGTGCGGCTGCTGAAGAAAACCTCAGAGTTTAGGAGTGAATAAATACATTTATAGAGTATTTATTTACGTTTTTGTAAATTTGTTTTGATGAATCTTTTTCAGATTCCACAATATATTTTTTGCTTTCCTAAGAATCTAGTTCTGAATCAAGTCACAATAAAATAAAATAAAAAGTTAATGTTGAGCAGCTAAATATAATTTACTTCTGTCTCTTATGTCTGGACTTCACACAAACACACACACACACACACACACACACACACACACACACACACACACATATATATATATATATATATATATATATATATATATATATATATATATATATATATATATATATGTTTATTTATTCATTTTTTTTTAGAATTGTTGCCTGTGGAAACACAAATTCTTATATTTGTAAATCATATTTTCTAAATTGCTTTGATGGCAAGTTTTCTTTTAAAGATTTCTTTTACATTTTAAAAAATGTGTTTGTTTGTGTTTGTTTGTTTTACATGAAAAGGCAAGGCATTTGAGTCTTTAATTTGCTGTCAATAGTAACACTTTTTTTTTTCTTTTTTTTTTTTGACAGTCAGTCATTTTCTTAGGCAAGTCCGTACGTATCTGAACCTGTTTATTTTTCAACATTCAGCAACATTTTTATTTTTGGAAGCCGGATGAATAAAGATTATATAAGTTCATATGTACAACCTCACATTGGTATTGTTATTGTATTGTACCTCATGTAAAAATTAATAATTACTTTCTTTGGTATAACTTAATGTTGTCAGGATGATTCAGTCAGATTTAATATTTTTTACTTAGATAAAAGCAGTTTAATTAGATGTTTCTGCATTAAAGTATTAATTCACCCAAAATTGAAAGTTCTGTCATCATTTACTCACCCTCATGCCATCCCAGATGTGTAAGATTTTTAGTAGAATATCTCAGCTCTGTTGGTCCTTTCTATGCAAGTGAATGGTGACCAAAAATGTGAAGCTCCAAAAGCACACAAAGGCAGCATAAAAGTAATCCATATGACGACAGTAGTTAAATCCATCTCTTCAGAAGTGATTTTATAGGTGTAGGTTTAAGAAACAGATAAGTATTTAAGTCCTTTTTTTGCTATAAATTCTCCTCCCCACCCAGTAGGTGGTGATATTCACTAAGAATGTGAATCACCATAAACACAAGAAGAGGACTGTAAAAGTGAAAGTGGAGATTTGTAATTTATTTGAAAACATTTCTCACATTGTTTGTAGCACACATAAAACCTATAATAGAAAAAAAAAGAGTCTAGAGTTCTAAAGAGTTACTCCTTGTCTGTTCCGTGATCCTATTTGAAACTTGGCAAGCATAAATATATTTTAGAAACGAAGGTAATTTGACGAAAACTACGTCTCCCATAATGCAGCGGCGAGGACTCCGTCAGCCCCTTCATCAAATCCGCAATTTCACTCACTGACCGTGCTCGAGGACAGCAACTCACTACCTCTGTCGCTATCTGCCAGTGTAAGTGCACTATTCCTCATTCAATTCTCGATATTTTACATTGCGCTAACACTCGAGCTGTGCGCGAGCTGCTCTGCATGAATTAATTTGAAAGATGCAATGTTTAGACTGACATTGCATTGTATTATATTTGTCTTATATTTCTCGTGTATAAAGTCGTGACTTCGTAAACGATACCTCAGGAAATGCTTGTGTTTAATAATAATAATAATAATACTGACACAGCTTTCATTTTTCTTGGACATTATTTTATTAGTAGTCTGTCGCACGCGCTTCCAGTAATTCTTTGTCTTGGTCAGCCTCTAATCTTCATTCAGATAGCAGCTTGACCACAAATGACAGTGTTTGTAACGGTGTTGGTAAGCAAAACTTTTCTGATAATAGTTTTTATTTATTTCAATTATCTTTCAGGATTCTGCACAGCTGGCCCTTTGAATTTCACCTGAAACATTCAGCCACAAAGAATAATTTAAGCACCATGACCAGACCATTGTAATACATATTAGTTACATTGTAATAACACATGGATAACTGGTTGCTGCTGCACAGACTATAACTGTAAGCGGCTACAACAGGTGACGTAGCCTACTGTAGAACATATTTAATGTATGCGAAATGACTGCACCATAAGCTTTCAGAATTATAATGAAAAAATAAATAGAAAGAGCTGTTGGACTTGTTTATAGAGATGATCATAGAGGGATCATGCTTGGAGGTCGACTTGTCTTTGCCTCTTTGTCTCTATTGTCAGCACTGTCCAACGTCTAGTCCTGCTGTGAACGTTTTATTTAATTTATAGTTGAATCCTATTTGTATTTACACTTAATCTCAGCTAAAATGACTTCATCATATAACGATGAGACCAGGAGTGACATATCAGAATCTCTGGAAGTCTGTGAATTCCAGAGACAGTATGTGGATTCAGTGGGTTACTACAAATCCATAAGTCTGCCCGTTCTTAACAGTGGCTGTCCGACAGTTAATGAGATGTTGGAGCGGAGGCTGGTCAGCACGACACAGACTTTAGTAAATACTGACCAGTGCTCAGTACTCAGCAAGCTACACCAGAAAAGAGACTCTAGCGAACTGGAATCATCTACCAAGACAGATTTCTCCCCTTCCATGTCCAGTATGGTGGGTCTTAGTACCTCTATGAGAACTGAAGCCAACTGGGCAGGAGGCAAAAAAATCGGCTTTTCCTTCATGAGATTCGTCCGAATTCCTGCGAGGAAGTACGTTAGGGTGATTCTCTCGGACTCTAGATGTTTTCTTTTCTGTATGTGTTACCTGACATTCATCCAGTCGTTGATGGTCTCGGGCTACCTAAGTAGTGTCATCACCACCATAGAGAAAAGATACAGCCTTAGAAGCTCTGAATCTGGACTTCTGGTTAGCTGTTTTGACATTGGAAGTCTGTTGGTGGTGGTCTTCATCAGTTATTTTGGGGGCCGTGGGCAGAGGCCACGGTGGTTGGCGGTAGGTGGGGTATTTATCGCCGTGGGAGCAGCTCTGTTCTCCCTTCCACACTTTATCTCTCCACCCTATCAAATCCAAGATGTCAACTCCTCCACGGGGAACAAGGGCCTGTGCATGAATGGCAATGGGAGCAGATGGGACGGTCTGGATGTGTCGTCCTGTCCTCGGGACCAGGAGGGCAACGATCACTCTATATATGTCGCCCTGTTTATCTGCGCCCAGGTCCTGGTGGGCATGGGTTCCACACCAATCTACACGCTGGGACCAACGTACCTGGACGATAACGTGAAAAAGGAGAACGCATCCCTCTACCTAGGTAAGACATTTTTTGTAGTTAATTATTCAGGGTTCCCACACTCATGGAACACCTGGAAATATCAAGGAATTTGAAAATGATATTTTCTTGGCCTGAAAATGTCATGGAAATGTCTATAGTGAATAAAATATGTTCAAGTTATGCTCAGCTCTGAACTATTTCACTGGCAAAAAATTGCTCTTTCTGACTGCAATCTCTCTATTTTTTTTAACAATATTTATCCTCTAGGCAGGGGGTTTTCAAACTGGGGTCCGGGGACCCTTAGGGGGCTAAGGAGGTGGTAAGGGGTCTGCCAAAAATGCAAAAAAAAAAAAGTAAAAGTACATTTAAAATGTTTTTCTCCAGGTTTATACATCTAGCAGTGGGTAGAAAAAAATATATGCTCTCAACTGAAAACAAAGTAATATTTTCCAGATTTTTCAATATTATATTGTAATAATTTATTTTTATTTTCTTAATTTCCTTATTACAAAATAAATTTATCTCTAGAATATCATGCTTAAACTATTTTTCTTTCACACAGTATAAATGTGACCTTGTAAAGAAAATATAAAGCAGCTAGAAAATGGGTCACTTGTGAGGTGATCATCATGTTTGGAGGTCCTCGGCATCAAAAGGTTTGAAAACCCCTGCTCTAGGCGAATCACCAACCACTGGAAAGTCATGTTAAAATAATGGATATTCAATGGTCAAAAGGTGTATGAACCCTGATTACCAACATAGTTTTGGGCTTTTGTTGTCTTTACAATTGAGCATAGAATGCTTTCTTTAAGTCTGTCGTAGTACTTAATTTATTGTTAATAAGTCAGTATTTTCAATTTAAAGTCATACCCACTGTCATGATTTGTGTGAAAGTGAATAAAATGCATAGTTGTTGTTGCATCTCTAATGTTAATTTCACAAGGAAACTACAACAAAGTGTAGTATGCGGCACGTAAAAGTTAGTTTAAAAAAATGTAGATACCTTTAATTCTATGAGACTAGGTCGGGAATAAAAGTTGCTGTTTTAGCACCTCTAGTGCTTATATTACAACTGCTGCTGATAAGTACAACGAGCCATGTAGAAAGGTATGAGGATGAGCATTCCTTTAAAAAAAGTAAAGAAAAAGAATAACACTCTTAACATAATTTTAAACAATTCATATTGCACCGTTATCAATACTAGACAATGGCTGATTATAAGCCTTAATACTTAATAAACACTTTATTTTATAACTCAATAGAACATTAACATTAAAAACATGTTTGGGAGAAAATTATAATTTCACCTAGTGCTACACTCAGAACTGCTGTGATACATGCAAGGAACCACGGTAATGACATTTTGTGAAACTGTCGCCACAGTAAAAAAAATTTTTTTTTAGATCTCTTAGTGCATTTTGTAATGAGAAGCAACATATTAGAAGCAATTATTTACAGTAAATTCTGTTTATAAACCCCAATCAAATACAGTATATAAACAAATCCTAGAGGTCACTGCAAGATGAGGGGCGTTTATGACCCATGTTTTCTCCTCTGTCATGTACCTTTTTATTTAATCTTTTCTAAATCCTGTTCCATCCGCTCTGTGATTGGGCATGCTGATGAATTTGGATGAGGCTCTTTGTATGCACTTTCCTGTTGTTTAGAGAGATTGTTGTGGAAGAAACTGTTCTGTGCTTTAAAGAGGGAGACATCAGTGTTAGATAATCTTATTGTTTTGGTTATATTCAGCATCAAGCTATTATCAATGTGTTAAGTCTTAACCATGGTAACCATGTAAGTATTAAGCATGCTGTGTGTTTGCTTAGTGACAGCTTTTGACACAACAACGCTGCTTTGGTTTTATGTTTGATGTGGACAGGCCACTGGGTTTTGACATTGAAATTAATTCTTAAGAAGACCCTTTATCTACAGCTTGGTGAGTAAGTGGGACAGTGTCAGATCCTATGTCTGGGGCACCATCCGTCTGGTTGTGGCCCACAGCTGTATACACTCCCAGCATCCCAGTGCTTTTACAGCAAAACTGGGCATATCCATCAATAGGGTGGGGCTATCACTGAAGGGTGAAAACGCATCAAAGCACATGCACACATACTCTTTGGAATAAAGAACAGCCCCTATTGTGAAGTATGTATGCTGTTGCCTTAAAGTACATTTTTATTTTTTTTTATCACAGCTTGCATCATCTGAAGTCCATACAGTGAATGTGATAAGGCAGAGTGCTAGAGAGAAAGAAAACAATCCACCTCAGTATAGTGCTGTGAAAGTATTTGCCCCCATCTTGATTTCTTTTTTTATATCTCATACTAAATTGTTTCAAAATCAAACATAAAACAAAGGCAATCTGAGTAAACACAAAATATTTTTTTTAAATGATAATGTTATTTATTGAAGCAAAAAGTTATCCAATACCAACTGGGCCTGTGTTAAAAAGTATTTGCCCATTGTTCAATCAAATCAATCAAAATAGAACTTTTTCAGCAGTTTGAAGTTAGCTATAAGATTTCACCCAGTAGCAGACTATGGCAACCAGTCTGGGAAGGGTTACAAAGCTATTTCAAAGGCTCTGTGACTCCAGAGAACCACAGTGAGAGCCATTATCTCCAATCCATCCATCCATCCATCCATATTGAACTGCTTATCCGAAGTCGGGTCGCGGGGGCAGCAGCTCCAGCAGGGGACCCCAAACTTCCCTATCCAGAGCCACATTAACCAGCTCTGACTGGGGGGACCCTGAAGCGTTCCCAGGCTAGTGTGGAGATGCCCCGAGGCCTCCTCCCAGCTGGACGTGCCTTAAACACCTCCCTAGGGAGGCACCAGGGGGCATTCTTACCAGATGCCCAAACCATCTCAACTGACTCCTTTTGACGCAAAGGAGCAGTGGCTCTACTCCGAGCTCCTCACAGATGACTGAGCTCCTCACCCTATCTCTAAGGGAGAAGCCTGCCACCCTTCTGATGAAGCCCATTTCAGCCGCTTGTACTCATTCTACCTAGTTCTTTCAGTCATGACCCAGCCTTTATGACCATAGATGAGGGTAGGAACAAAAATTGACTGGTAGATCTTCAACCGCTTATCCGAAGTCGGGTCGCGGGGGCAGCAGCTCCAGCAGGGGGCCCCAAACTTCACTGTCCTGAGCCACATTAACCAGCTCTGACTGGGGGACCCCAAGGCGTTCTTTTCATGACAACGGTGTGATAAAGCGAGTGCAATACCGCCCCCGCTGCCCCGATTCTCCGGCCAACCTCCCGCTCGATTGTCCCCTCACTCGTGAATAAGACGCCTTCACTTGTGGCAATACCTCCTTCCCTACCCAGTACTCCCGCAGCACCTCCCACAGTCTCTCCTGGGGGACCCGGTCATACACCTTCTCCAGATCCACAAAACACATGTAGACCTGATGGGCATACTCCCAGGCCCCCTCCAGAATCCTTGCAAGAGTAAAGATCTGGTCCGTCGTTCCACGGCGAAGACGGAACCCGCATTGTTCCTCTTCAATCCGAGGTTCGACAATCGGCCGAACCCTCCTCTCCAACACCTTGGAGTAAACTTTACCAGGGAGGCTGAGAAGTGTGATACCCCTGTAGTTGGCACACACTCTCTGATCTCCCTTTTTGAAGGGGGGAACCACCACCCCGTTCTGCCACTCCTTAGGCACTGTCTCAGACGTTGAAGAGGCGTGTCATCCATGACACCCCTACACATCCAAAGCTTTCAGCATTTCTGGTCGGATCTCATCAATCGCCGGGGCTTTGCCACTGCGGAGTTGTTTGACTACCTCAGTGACCCACTCCGGTTCAATGTCCCCAACCTCCGCAGGGATGCCTGAAAAGCTCCGCCGGAGGTGTGAGTTGAAGATCTCGTGGACAGGGGCCTCCTCCAAACGTTCCCAGTTCACCCGCACTACTCGCTTGGGCTTCCCAGGTCTGTCCAGAGTCTTTCCCCAGCCCCTGACCCAACTCATCACCAAATGGTGATCGGTTGACAGCTATGCTCCCTCTTCACCCGAGTGTCCAAAACATATGGCCTCAGATCCGACAACACGATTACAAAAACGATCATCGACCTAGGGTGCTCTGGTACCACATACACTTATGCGCATCCTTATGTTCGAACATGGTGTTTGTTATAGATAATCCATGACTAGCACAGAAATCTAATAACAAACATCCACTCGGGTTCAGATCGTGTAGGCCGTTCCTCCCAATCACGCCTTTCCAGATGTCCCCGTCATTTCCCACGTGTGCATTGAAGTCACCCAGCATCACTATGGAGTCCCCTACTGGGGCCTTATTCAGGACTCCATTCAGGGTCTCCAAAAAGGCTGAATACTCCGAACTGCTGTTTGGTGCATATGCACAGACAACAGTCAGAACTTCCCCCCTCCACAACCCGTAGACGTAGGGAGGTGACCCTCTCGTCTACCGGGGTAAACTCCAATGTAGCGGCGCTCAGCCGGGGACTCGTGAGTATCCCCATACCTGCCTGTTGCCTCACACCCCGGGAAACTCCAGAGAAGAATAGAGTCCATCCTCTATCAAGCTTTGCTGCTTCAGGGTCAGGGCGATTTGCAATAATTGAGGAAACATGAATGCTGCTCTCTATCAGAAAATCCTAAAGGAGAAAATCCGGTTATCAGTCCATGAATTGAAATCAAGCGCAACTGGATTATCCAGCAAGACAATGATCCAAATCATATAAGTAAGTCCACCTCGAATGGCTCAAAATAAGCTAAAGTAAAGGCCTAGTCTAAGTCCTGACTTTAACCCGTTTGAGATGCTTTGGCAGGACCTTAAATGTGCAGTTCATGCTCAAAAACCTTCCAATGTGGTCTGCAGTTCTGCAAAGAAGAGTGGGCCAAAATTCCACAACAGCGTTGTGAAAGGCTGATGTTTGGTTGCAGTTGTTGCTGCTAAAGCTGGCACAACCAGCTATTAAGTTTAAGTTTTTTAACCATTTTGTATGAAAAATATGCAAAAATAGAAGAAATCTGGAAGGGGGCAAACACTTTGTCAGCACTGTATTAACAATACTATTTAAGACAGCCTGAGGTATTGTTTCTACCCTGAAACCTTGCTCAACAGGCAGGAAAGGTTTTTTTTTAGTTTTTTTTAGCTATTTTAAGACATTAAAGCTACACTATGTAATTTTTGGCACTCTATTGTTTAAGAAATAAAACTGCATGTATCTTGCAGAAGAAAATTTTTTTGGTTGTGGTTTGGCACCGCTCATCTGCACGGATGAAAGTTGTTCAAGCACCGGTGTTCACAAGGATACAGGACATCTTATCTGAGCGTATGGACAAATAAATAATGAAAGAAACGAAAAGATGGATTTCCGGAAACTAGGGCTGTCGATTTAACGCGTTAATTCAGTGCGATAAATTGTACAAAAAATAACTCGTTAAAAAAATTTACGCAATTAATCTTCCTTATCTTTATATATCACGCAGTATATATATATATACAGTGAGGAAAATAAGTATTTGAACACCCTGCTATTTTGCAAGTTCTCCCACTTGGAAATCATGGAGGGGTCTGAAATTGTCATCGTAGGTGCATGTCCACTGTGAGAGACATAATCTAAAAAAAAAATACAGAAATCACAATATATGATTTTTTAACTATTTATTTGTATGATACAGCTGCAAATAAGTATTTGAACACCTGTCTATCAGCTAGAATTCTGACCCTCAAAGACCTGTTAGTCTGCCTTTAAAATGTCCACTTCCACTCCATTTATTATCCTAAATTAGATGCACCTGTTTGAGGTCGTTAGCTGCATAAAGACACCTGTCCACCCCATACAATCAGTAAGAATCCAACTACTAACATGGCCAAGACCAAAGAGCTGTCCAAAGACACTAGAGACAAAATTGTACACCTCCACAAGGCTGGAAAGGGCTACGGGGAAATTGCCAAGCAGCTTGGTGAAAAAAGGTCCACTGTTGGAGCAATCATTAGAAAATGGAAGAAGCTAAACATGACTGTCAATCTCCCTCGGACTGGGGCTCCATGCAAGATCTCACCTCGTGGGGTCTCAATGATCCTAAGAAAGGTGAGAAATCAGCCCAGAACTACACGGGAGGAGCTGGTCAATGACCTGAAAAGAGCTGGGACCACCATTTCCAAGGTTACTGTTGGTAATACACTAAGACGTCATGGTTTGAAATCATGCATGGCACGGAAGGTTCCCCTGCTTAAACAAGCACATGTCAAGGCCCATCTTAAGTTTGCCAATTACCATTTGGATGATCCAGAGGAGTCATGGGAGAAAGTCATGTGGTCGGATGAGACCAAAATAGAACTTTTTGGTCATAATTCCACTAACCGTGTTTGGATGAAGAAGAATGATGAGTACCATCCCAAGAACACCATCCCAACTGTGAAGCATGGGGGTGGTAGCATCATGCTTTGGGGGTGTTTTTCTGCACATGGGACAGGGCGACTGCACTGTATTAAGGAGAGGATGACCGGGGCCATGTATTGCGAGATTTTGGGGAACAACCTCCTTCCCTCAGTTAGAGCATTGAAGATGGGTCGAGGCTGGGTCTTCCAACATGACAATGACCCGAAGCACACAGCCAGGATAACCAAGGAGTGGCTCTGTAAGAAGCATATCAAGGTTCTGGCGTGGCCTAGCCAGTCTCCAGACCTAAACCCAATAGAGAATCTTTGGAGGGAGCTCAAACTCCGTGTTTCTCAGCGACAGCCCAGAAACCTGACTGATCTAGAGAAGATCTGTGTGGAGGAGTGGGCCAAAATCCCTCCTGCAGTGTGTGCAAACCTGGTGAAAAACTACAGGAAACGTTTGACCTCTGTAATTGCAAACAAAGGCTACTGTACCAAATATTAACATTGATTTTCTCAGGTGTTCAAATACTTATTTGCAGCTGTATCAAACAAATAAATAGTTAAAAAATCATACATTGTGATTTCTGTATTTTTTTTTTTAGATTATGTCTCTCACAGTGGACATGCACCTACGATGACAATTTCAGACCCCTCCATGATTTCTAAGTGGGAGAACTTGCAAAATAGCAGGGTGTTCAAATACTTATTTTCCTCACTGTATATACTTTTGAAATATTATATCGGGACACTGTGTAATTAATTTGATTAAAATTTTTAATCGAGTGACAGCCCTACCAAAACATGTAATCTGAGCAGATAAGTGCCTTATCTTATGCTGTTGTTTTGACTTATTGGAAAAATAAATATTGGAAATAAATTACGTTACAAAAGTTAGGCAACGTTTGTTAACATTAGAGTAATTATTGCTAGTCTGATAAGGTCAAACGTTGTAAAGTTTTTATAACTGCAGGATACTCTGGCCAAATAGACCATGGTAGTAACTAATTTATAGATTGTCATTGTTACCAACCAGTGGTCAACACCATTTCAAGACTCATATGTCCTTGGCAAGAGTAGAACTAGAGGATTTATTTATATAAATTATTGCAGTTATAAAGAAAAATACACACTTGTGCTTGCAAGTGAAAATTTCTGCAGCAATTAGAGTATAATTATTGTATTTAACTACACTGTGTGTGTGTGTATGTGTGTGTGTGTGTGTGTGTGTGTGTGTGTGTGTGTGATTACACAATTATACATAAACCATATCAATAAAATATCTTACCTGTTGAGTAAGAAAAAAGCCATCTCTGGGCTTTTCCTTTTTCCATCCTCTTTCAGATCTCGGAGTTGTTGCCGATGTCATTTGGGTTTTACAACCAGTGATTCTTTTGAGGTTTGCCGTTTATAAAGATCCATGGCAAATTTTTCTCATTCATTGTGACAACAAACTTTCAGCTTCAGCTACTCCCACACACGCACTACAGAAGCTGGATCTTACTTATTTTGTGTACGGATATGACGTAAAGCAGCACGGGCGATTGATGTATGCATGCAATTTCCTGCGAAATCCGTCCCGACAGCTCTAAGATAGTTACCCAAAAAAATGAAAATTCTGTCATCATTTATTTACCCTTGAGTTGTTCAAAAATCAGTTGTTTTTTTCTTCCACGGAACACAATATGGCATTTGGCAGAATGTCTTAAAAAGAGACCCCGAACTAGAAGTAATATGACACAATTACACTAATGACACAATAAATCTAAGTAATAACAAGTCTAATTTCTCTGTGGTATCTCCCTCTTCCAATTAATTCAAACCCCATCTCAATTTGTCGAAAGCACTTGGGGCAAGAAAGGTGAATTGAAATTGGCCGTTCGTTGAGAGGAAGTACAGTGGAATGTTTGCTTTCTCTTCAACTTTTGTTTGAGCTGCACACACATTCCACACTTTCCATTGCACTCTTCACAGGTGTTAAAGACAATTTTCATCACAGTAAAATACACTCTTCTCTGCACTCTTTCAATTTTGTTCATGCTTTTTATAGGAATAGTTCGCCCAAAATGTACTAACCTTCATGTCGTTCCAAACCCCCCACGTGCTGCAATTGTAGGTAGGCAATTGGTTGATGCTGTGATTGGCTGCAGCTGTAATCAATCAGACTAAGGGTCTGTAGTCATTTGTGCATTCATTGAGAGTTTAGGCAGTTTGACATGAATAAACCCCTACACAATATCTGAATCAATGATAATATGCTTAAATTTACATTTGATACATTTTTATACTTATGCTTGGATGGCAGTAATGCTTTTTCTTAGGGTGGCATTTGCCACCCCATGCCACCCAGGTAGATCCACCCCTTTGATTGAGTGTATGCTTGTGTTTCACTCTGTTGTGAAATGCAGAATAAAGTAATGATATTCCAGTTGACAGTTTTTCAACTTTAAGGCCTAAAACTATAACAAGGACCTGCATTAATTATTTTTGGCTGTAGCACTTTCCGTGTCAGAGATAATTCATCATAATGCTCTGACAGCTCCCTGGAGGCCAAGCATTTTTATTTGTGGTAGTAATTGAGGAATACTGGGAGATGGATGGAGTCTGTGTTATATTGTTTGACACAATATCAGGCCGCTCAGGGGAAACACATCTATGGTACCTTGTCTGCCTGCTTCTGTTCAATTTAGCAGGGGAACAGCTGCTGCATGTTGTGTGTGTGAAGGAGAGTGGAAGAGGCTGTGACTATACTGTGGTCTTTATCATAATACATTCACAAAACAATAATTTTGTCATTCTTTGCCATAGAAACATCAAAAAATCTTTTAAATGACATACATTTATTTAAGAAGAAAAAATGCATAAGGTATTAGAACGGTCAGAGATTAAATTTTAAATTCAGTTTATTTCTCTTACCCACTATTATTATTATTATTATTATTATTTATTTTTAAATAAAAATAAAATGTATTGAGATTTACAGTATACTTGAAACAAAACAAAACAAACAAAAATTCTTGTCAAGTAAATGTATCTTGTTTTAAACAGTTCTGCTGGAAAATAAGACAAAATACAGATTTTTGCAGTGGCTCATTTTGTGTGCTCAAAAGTTAATACAACACACACAGATCTAAATACTAGGGGGTGCACCGATCGAAATTGGCCGATATGCATCTGAAATCCGTGATCTTTTTTGCAGCACGCAAGGAATTACACTGCTGCTCTAATGAATGAGCGCTTGCTCAGCCCTTGAAGCATGACAGAGTGGCCTCCACAAATGTAAACAAATGTAAACTTTCAGATATAATGTAATTCACATGAATATGCCGTTTTGTTTTTAAAATGTGTATGAATTACACGTGTATGAATATTATAATGCCCATTTTCTAGAGTCATTACGGCAGTTATTCTGACTAATTGCACAGTGAGCAGGAAGAGGATAAAGAGGCTGCAAACGGGTATAAAAAAGAATTAAACAACAAATAAACATGCTAATACAAATCTGTCACAACTTGATGTGATGCAAGTTGTGACAATCAGACATTGTGTGGAGGGATAGAGACTGTTTGAGCGATTATGAGCACTTTTAGCTTTACTCTCTTTAACATGAGCGTGCTCAGTGTCAATCAAACATGCACGCTCTCCAGGTGCTCTCAATATCTTCATCAGTCACTCTTCTCAGTGCTATTCTGTGAGGATCCCAATTTAAATCAGATGATGTTGGACACAATACCACTAATAACAGATGTAACTTTTTAACCTTCAATAACAGCACCGCGTCATCATGCATTTGCTTAATAATTCATTAATTGTGTTACAACAGCACGCCAAAGACAGTAAACAAATCATAGATATTAATGATTTCTCACTGGAGCAGTTTTAGAGCTTGTAATATATATATTTTTCCTGATTTATCTCTGCTGTGTGTGATGCTCTCATGGTTTTTGGTTGCCAGTATGTCACAATGACCTTTTGATATTGACAAAATAACTAATCATAACTGTTTTCAATACAAATGAATGTTACAGATTCACAGTTAATCTAATTTTAATGTAATTTTGGTAACACTTAATAAAAAGGTTTCATTTCTTTAATATTAGTTAATGCATTAGGGATCATGACCAAACAATGAACAATATAAATTTACAGCATTTATTAATCATAATGTTTGTTAATAAAATACAATTGTTATTATTAGTTCATAGTGCATTAATGTGCATTAACTAATACAACTTTTGATTTTAAAAATGTATTAGTATATGTGTAATTAAAATTAAATTCATTAGTTCATGTTAACTAGTAATGTTGTTAAATAATGTTAACAAATGGAACATTTTTGTAAAGTGTTACCATAATTTTACTGTGTGGGGCATAAACATATAACTGCAGCATATAACTTGCAAAATTGTGGCAAAGGGCACTTTTAAGAACAAATTGGTTTTGGGCGTTCTTAGTGTTAAAAAAATTCGGAGATCGGTCTCGGCCTCAAATTTCCTGATTGGTGCACCGCTACTAAATACATCTGTCCTCTTTCGCTCCAGAATTGAATATTTTCCCCACCATGTTCCATCCATTATGTGCGATTACGTTCTCTGAGTTGGAAGAGCTTTTTTTTTTGTGTGGAGCCCTTCAGAATATTTGCACCCATGTAACAGCATTTATGGCTTCCTCTGACTATGTTCCACCCACTACCTAACTGGGACACTGACTTAAGTTACACTTTAGGATTGCTTAGCGGATAGGGTGTTGAGCAAGTCCTCAATAAGCTATTTACCACCTTACGTCACTGCCCTACCATACTCCTCAGCATGTAAACATGGCATGATCCTTGTGTCATGCTCTCAGCAGGCAGCAGTTGTTAGAGGAGATTTATGCGCCATGCCACATCAAATGAATACTCTTTATTATTAGAGTGCTGTCTTCCATTTCATTACATATTCACAGCATTAATTGATTTTCTGCAGCAGCAGTGAGTGATTAGGGGCTGTTCACACCAAACGTTTCTAAACTAATCTTTCTTTGCAAACATGCACTAGATGTATGTCTTTGATCATTGCAGTTTTTTCAGCATCTTGTGCAGAAGTGCCACATTTCATAGATGCTGTGTAAAGTAAAAAATAAACTTGCCTCGAGACACCTGTGTTCTGTTGTATGCACTACATCTACCATTTTTCAGTGCAAGAACATCAGTGTGGTTTTTCAAGTGTTTTCGTGTGTAAACAAGCGCTAAACAGATGTCTTTGTTATGACACACCTTGCTGATTTTTAGCGTCTCACGCAGGAACACTGCTTTTGAGATGACTGGTTTAAAAGAACTCGAGATACCTGTGTTCTTTTGTATTCGTTGCACTGTGTCTAGCTTTTTTGTGCGCTTTTGCGTACGTCTGTGCTGTTTTTTAAGCAAGCATTTGCTAGACAGATGTTTGCATTGAAGCTGCGCTGTGTCTTGCTGTTTTTTTCATCCTCTCGTGCACGAGTACCGTATTTTTTATATGAATTTTTTAGGGCATTTTCACACCTAGGGTGGTATAATGTGTATATATATGAACAACCCAAATAATCTCAGACCCCCCTAAAAGGACCCAAAAGCGAACCATTCTCAGACCACCTCAGAGCAGCGTGTAAAAATGAACCACTTTGAAATGCCGTGATACGCTCGCACTGTATGCGAAGGTTCACGCCAAACTCCCGCAAAACATTCTAGCGATGATTTTTATAGTTTCACTTTAATTTAACATTTGCCTAATGTTCTTGGTTCATACATGCAGGAGGAGATAATTGCTACATTTTTGTAGAGATGATAGATGAAGAAACATTTTTGTCTAATAAACGCAGAATCTCAAATGTTTTCCTTCATGCAAAATAAATGCTTGTAGGTTTTTTCAGAGAGCCTTAACCTAACACGTGAAAGAGAAGAATGTAGGAATATTACTACTGCATAATATAATATAATTGAATGGTTTGTATGGGTTTCACAAATTACAGTGTAAATGTAAAGATGACCAAAAAGAGATACATTTTAAGTATTTGGAAATGTTATATAATAAAAAATTCAATAATAATTTTTAAAGCCTTTAAGAAATAGTATAGCCCTACTTTATTAAAAGATTCCAAGTTAAATATGAACAAATTACTTCTTAAGGTTTATGTGTATTAAGCATGCCAATATATCATCATAATCACTATTACAAGTTTACAGGTTATTGCTAGCAAAATTTCATAATCTTTACATCTTTACAGGAGTTGTGGTGTGAACAAAAAAGGGTTCTGAGAACACATAAATGATAAAAGGATCAAAAAAAGAAACTGGGTCCTCTTTTGTTTAAAAAAAATGCAGTGTTCACAAGCTAGACAAACACAAAAATGTGTTCCGTCTGAACTGCCCCTTATATGTTTGGTATTGTTTAAGGTCACATGAAATTTGTATATCTTTTCTGGTCTCTAACAGTTGACTTGTTTTAGGGTATATTTTATAGTGGTGCTTACAAAAAAATAAAAACTAACCTAGATTACATATCTGGGCTATGTGAATAATATGTGACTTTGTCTTCATTTCATGTGACTTGAATGACATGAAATTATTTTACAATGCTGCTTTGTATGATTTAAATATTAAAAATGGGTCTATTGCACTTGTGCGCCAGATTGTCTCTGGCAGATGTCACATAGTGTTTGAAATGGGATCAGAACGCTTGTTATGGCATTAATTGTAATTAGTGCCTGTCCGAAGGGGTTGCGAACAATGTTCGTTTAAACAACTCATAATGTTCAATATTATTCCACAAATTAACCCTAATAACATATCTGGGATTGTCATTAAACGATAGAGATTGTGGATCACTTTTACTCATTGCTTTGATCCTTCGAGAAGGTTGCAGTCTTCAGTGGTTGAACTGAAATGAAAATGGCTGTTACAACTACTAGAGAAAGGGTCAGGGTAAGGTGCTGGACATCATCTTGTCATTTGTCACAGAGGACAAGTGAGTTTGTGTTCTCTACAGTCAGTTGCATTTGAAGTGTTCTTGTGTTGATGTGCGCACTGGAATGTTTACCTCAAAGCAATCTGAGATTCTGAGGTTCCAAGAATTAGTTTTAATCTTATCTAATGATGAGCTGGGCAGTTACTTACTGGTCCAAACTTTTCGGTCCACACTTGCTTAAGGTGATTGTTCACCCCAAAATTTAAATTCCATCATCATTTACTCCCCGTCATGTCGTTCCAAACCCAGTTGACTTTTCTGTGGAACACAAAAGGAGATGTTATGCAAAATGTTAGGGACTGACAGCCTTAAGGCCCCGATTTACTATATACGAAATCGAAGAACGAACGGGTTTCGTAAATGACATTTTGAACCAAATCTGGCCAAAAAGTAGGCATTTTTGGGGCTTTTCCACTGCATGGTACAACTCGACTCAACTCGACTCAACTCGTCTCAACTCGACTCAACTCGACTCTGCTCCCTTTTTTGGGGTTTTCCACTGTGGACAGTACCTGGTACCTGATACTTTTTTTAGTACCACCTCAGTCGAGGTTCCAAGCAAGCCGAGCTGATACTAAATGTGACGTCAAAATCCTGCAGATCACTGATTGGTCAGGGAGAATCGTCACTACCAGCGTCACTGGATTTCCGACACGCAACATCAACCTTCTAGATTTACAATTGTAGTAACAGCGATAGCAGTATAATTTGTTCACTCAACTTTCGAATCATGAAAAAGAAATGGCTGTGCGCAAAGTCACGCCGTGATCCATAAACGAGGTGCAGACGGTCCACTCGTTACCGATGAGCAAAACGAAAAAGTCTCTCAGGAAGTGTATCAACTTTTGGCTGTGCACAGCTACCATCGGACCTACTAACAGTGTAGGGAAAAGTTAAAAAAAATTAAAAGTGACTACAGAACCATCAAGGAAAAGTGGAAGTGTTTCGACCAAATGGACGCTATCTAAACCGACGAGCAATGGGAGGTAGAATGCCCTGGACTGATCCACGTTGATCCACAATGGAGGATAGTATGTTTTGTTATGTTAACTCTATACTCTTGCTTGAAAGCTTCACTTTATTTAGTTGACCAGCTACTGGAAGCTTGCTTCTAAAACAACCAGGTCAATTTAACTGTTACATTTGTGTAAAATCACCATGCAACAACTGTTTTATGCAGCACAATGAGATAGCTATCAGCAGTAGCTAACAGCTAGTGGTCGTGTTATTGTTTTGGTCAGTTTGTGTCATGTTTAAGAGGATGTCATGGCAGTTGAGGCGGCGCAACTATGATGATCAGCCTATAATCCCACCCACGTTGAGGTGGCACTAAATTGCAATGGAAATACAAGCTCAGAAAAGTAAAGCGAGTAGAGTTGAGGCGAGTCGAACCATAGCATGCAGTGGAAAAGTGCTATACAGCTAGCTGGGGCAAACATTTAGGAAAACTTATGAACACCTGCTGAACAACAGTTCTAGGTTACTGTTGTAACCTCCATTCCCTGATGGAGGGAATGAGACATTGTGTCGAGTGAAGTGACACTAGGGGACTTTCTTGCAGGCCTCGGTTACCTCTGAACTTGAGAAAAGGCCAATGAGAATTTGGCAGACAGAATTTGTTGGTCCCTCCCCCAGAAATACAAGTATAAAGGGAGGGAATCATGCCTCTGTTAATTCAGGTTTTGCACTGAGAAGCCGAGAATAAGGTTCAGCCATTGCAGTGGCTCGGTTCAGCATCGTGGCCAGGGGGACTCAACGTCTCGTTCCCTCCATCAGGGAACGGAGGTTACAACAGTAACCTAGACATTCCCTATCTGTCACTCACTTCGATGTTGTGCCGAGTGAAGGGACACTAGGGGTCCCTATTCAATCACACCATGCACTGAACCATGTACGTGCGCTGCTGATGTAGGTGCGGGCAGGCAGTTGCATCAGACTGCATGTACCCTTCCCCAATGCCCCATAAAATCTTCATAAACTTTATAGGTTCCCGGCACCCCGAAGGGGGGAACAAAGCGACGTGCCAATCATGGGAGCAGGCCGCAACAGCTGCGCCTTTTCTCTCTCTATGTTTCTTGCATAGAGTTAAAGCGGCTGGGGCCATATTAACGCTATCAAATGCATCGGGGAATGGCGTTATTTTCCAACTCCAATTCTTTCAGGTGGAAAAGACCCAGCGGAGACCACCACCTGCCCAGTTTGTAGGGTGGTGAAATACGTCAAATGGGTTTTCAGGCCACATGTGGAAATGGGGCAGTGGTAGATCCTACCTGCTTAGATGGAGGAGTTGCTACAAACACAGCGACCGGGGGGCAGCGGGGACTGCCCATTGAGACGCGGGTCTGCCCGTAGGGGAACCGTACCTTAGAAAATACATACAGGGGGATTAATCCACAAGGACCCATCCTGTGGAGCACCTATTCCAGTACTTTTAGTACCCGTAGTGGGTCTGGTTGGGGAATTCCTCCACTGAATTCACAGACCAGAGCGCTAGGGAGGAAGAACATCCAGGGAGCTAATCTAGTAGAGTCTCCTGGGGAAAAGAGTGCATGTGATCACCTCAGTGGGGAAGGGTGCTATGTGCAAGCGGAACACCCGATTAGACATTCTGCATTCCCGAGTCCTACATGCTCGGACCTGAGAGAACACAGGATGATACAGACTCAACCATGAGATTATAGAATCTCATAAAGGTATTGGGTGTTACCCAGCCAACAGCAGATGTATGCTAGTGAGATGCCGTTGGCCAGTGCACATGTGGACGCCACACTTCTCATTGAGTATGCTCGAACCCACCAGGGGGTGGGCATGGCCAGGGTGTGATAGGCCAAAGTGATGGTGTCAACAACCCAGTGAGAAAGCCACTGTTTGGAGACAGTGTTCCTTTTCCGCTGTCCGCCAAAGCAGACAAAGAGCTGCTCAGAACATCTAAAGCTCTGCGTGTGTTCCACATAGGTACACAAAGCACGCACCAGACACAGCAATGAAAAGGTTGGGTCTGCCTCCTCCCAGGGCAGTGCTTGCAGGTTCACTACCTGGTCCCTGAAGGGGGTCTTAGGACAACATGGATGTCTGCCGGACCAAACTCCAGGCAAGTGTCGCTGACAAAGAATGCTTTCAGGTCCCCAACCCTCTTGAAGGAGGCGATCGCGATCAGGAGGGCCGTCTTCAAGGAGAGGGCTTTGAGCTCGACTGATTCTAGCGGCTCGAGGCCTGAAAGGACCATGGACAGATCTCATGAGGGGAACAGGCATTGCCTGGGATGGCCATGTAAGTAACCTAATAATCAGATCATGCTTCCCTAGGGACATGCCGTCCACTCTGTCGTAGTGAGCCGATATGGCAGCTACATAGACATTCAAGGTGGAGGTGGACAGCCTCCCCTCCAAACTCTCTTGCAGAAACGAGAGCACTGACCCGACTGAGAGATATCTGATATCTGAGAGAAGATTGAAGTGCTTACCTTGCTCTGCACACCTGGCAGGGGGTGGGTGACTGAGGAAGAGGTCCCTTGAAGGTGTCCTCTGGACCAGAACTGGTCGGCTGGGGGGGGCAGCAGTCGCCTCGGTGTGATCGCGGCCCAGACACAAGCAGCGCCTGTCACCATTAGGAGCAGAGAGATATCGACCGCATCCAGGAACTACAGAGTGGCAGAAGGGCATCTTTATAAAGATGCGTACTGAAAAGGACATTCAACGCCAGCTGTGTATTGCCCTTTTAGATAAATAAATCTTTTAGAAAAAATACTCTCTTTTACCATGCAGAGAAGGAGAAAGCTGCTTATATGCACCATAGATCCAACAGCATCTGCAGAGGTGAGTGGAACGGTAAGTGATCTCAGCTCGCTTATCGCACAACCACTCGGCTCCGAAGATGAAATCTGAATGAACAGAGGCAAGATTCCCTCCCTTTATACCCGTATGTCCCTCCCCGGGACATGCAAATTCTGTCTGCCAAATTCTCATTGGCCTTTTCTCAAGTTCAGAGGTAATCGAGACCTTCAAGAAAGTCCCCTAGTGTCGCTTCACTTGACACAATGTCGAAGTGAGTGACAGACAGGAAACTCCTTTTGTGTTCCATGGAAGAAATTAAGTTTGAAACAACATCATGTTGAGTACATGTTGACAGAATTTTCATTTTTGGGTGAACTATCCATTTATGGGATGTTCACTCATCAAAAAGAATAAAGAATCTGTTTATTAGACTGTTTTCCCATGCCACTTTATTGCTAGCTGTCGAATTTAAGAAGTACTGTTGCTTTTAGCTGTGGTTGACATTTAAATACAGTATCTCCTTCATTTCAGTCTTGGTCTGAAAGACACCAGTTGTCTCAACTGACCCCTGTTCGTTGAAGACTTGTTGTAACTTGTTTAAACAGCAGGATTTGTGGAATTATATTACAACTGAACACTTGCACAACATATTTCCTCTTAAGCCTGTTGTTTTGCTACAAATACATGGTAAGGTGATGATTTGCAGCCCCTCTCTGTGTTTGCCAGGACTAATATGCCTTAATCACTCTTTGGCCTTTCTGAGATTTGAGACGTGACTTTCTTATCTAATGATCTTCCCTCAGGATATAGCTCTCTCTGTAACTAAGAATGTTTGCCGTGTTTCTGTTCCAATGCAGAGGTAATGGATAAAGACATTCTCAGAGGTACTTTGAGAGTTATGCATCTGTAAAATGTGCCTGTACAAGGATTCAGAATTTTCCTATGAATACAAAACATTTGGTATTTAGAACTTAAATTAAAATTTTTTTAATAAAAGGTCAGTCCTCGCTGATATCCAATTAGTCTTTGCCATTGTCTTGGAATGTGTGCTTACGGAGTCAGATTTTCAGCATTGTCCCTCAGGACAGATTGTGCCCATGCAACAACAATAGCTTCTAAGGGATTTCTCGCTATATGACCTTAGCTGTGTTGTCATTACTGTGTATATCTTAATTACCCCAAATTCTCTATTCTAATGTTAATCTCATTTGAAGACCTTGCGCCAGTTCTGATCGACATCTGAATGTGGACATCAGCTTCTTAGGAGGTCTAGATGTGCTGTTGTGGTGTGCCTGTAGTATTGATTTCTAATGGGGTTTAGTAATCCTTTGTCTTGCTCTGTGTTTGCTTCAAAGCAGGGAGAGATATTCTACTTTGATCCTTCTTTACTATCTGAATTATCTAAGCTCTATAGGCCCAGGCAGGCAGTACTAGGATTGCTTGAAGGTTTGCTTGAGTAATCCTAAAACAGAACAGAACTCTTGAGTAATTATTTTATTCATCACTGTTCCTTGCAGCCTAGATTAAGACACATGCATTAGGGTGACTTTAGGGTGGGGTTAAAGGAATAGTCCAACCAAAAATGAAAATATTTTAATTATCTACTCACCCTTGTGACTTTGTTGTTTTTTCCATGGAACAATAAAGTTTAATTTAGCCTGAATTTATTCTATGCACTACACATTTTTAAAATTAGTTTATGTTAAGCATTATGTAATATAGAACAATGTCAGTCAACCTTGGAGTCGGGCTTCAAAGTTATCCATTTTAATGTTAAGTTTGTAAACTAGCTAGCTACAATCTCCTCAGCTAGCACAATTGCAAATATAGAACATCATGTCCAAACCACACCCATGATTAATTCGAAATAGGCTGAGTTCTTCTAGGTCCGAAATTTCAGAAATGTGCGCGAACAGGAGAAAAATCACAAAAAGAACATAAGCCTTAAAGGTGATATGTTCTGGTTACTCTTTTATATACAATTAATGAATGAATGCTGGAACTTTTAAGCTTCAAAAAGGATGCAATAGCATTGTAAAAGTAGTGTTAGAGAGTAAAAGTAGCACACGTCTGCAAGGGATCCATACAATTTGTGCATTATTTTCCAAGTCTTCTGAAGTCATACAATAGCTTTGTCTTAATCTTCCCCTTATGGTAAACTGATTCATTGAAATATATTCTGATTCATTAGAATAATTTGTTAAAAAATTGAACATCGCTACTTCTCTAAAGAAGATCAAAGTCAAGTTTGGAATATAGCACACAAGTCATATGAATCACTTTTATGATATTTTTCTAATACTTTTGCATCCTTTTAAAGCTCTATAAAAGCCCTAGTCCTTATTCACTGGAACTGGAAAAGAGTGATCAGAACTTTCTTAAAAAAACGTTCTTGCCTTTTGTTTTCCACAGAATAATGAAGGTCATATGGGTTTAGAACAAATATGAGAGTGAGTAAATGATGACATACTTTTCATTTTTGGGTGAACTATGACTTTAAAAACATGCTTTTCTTGAACCGTACATAAACTACACCAGCCTGTCACTGTGGTTCAGATTTAAAGGCTGTAGGTCTAAATTCATTATTTGACACCACTGTCCAGGTTCATGCACACACACAAATACACACGCACAAAAGAGTGAGTACCCGTCTCACTGCCCCTTCCCCCATTTGGTTCTCATTGTCTATGACCACATTACAGATAAATACAGTGCGCTCAGGCCTGTCGGCCCAGATGGCTCTCTTAAAAAGAATGTGCAGAGGGATCATCTGTCACTTACCCAGAATACTGGGTCATGGCAAAGGCATTTCTAAAGCTCATGCAATCAGTGCAAAGCCAGTTTGAAATCCAGCATGATGAGGAAAATGCAGACATGCTCTCTGATGCTCCATGCACATTTTCACTCAACACGTCTGTGACCATAACCCTCAGACTAATAATTCAGTGAGGAAATTATATTCACTCTATTATGCTATTATAGAGATGGCATATTCCACACATAGGCTAATCATTTCACATTATTTTGCCCAGTGCCTTGGCTTTTTGTGAATAATGGAATAGTATACCGAAAAAATACAATTTTCTTCATCATTTATTCACCCTCATATTGTTCCAAGCTCATTTGACATTGAAATGTTAAGCAGTATATTATTATCAATAACAATACACTTTCATTGCAACTTTTTTCCACATAATGAGTTTGAATAGTGATGGAAGGCCTTTTCACAACAAAGGCGTCACAATTTTGAGATTCCTCCGCCTATGACAGATGAGAAGGAAAAAGATTTGCTTAACAAGAAAGAAAACCTCTGAGACACTTCAGAAACTATTTCATTTCACCTGATGGATGAGTTGATTGGCAGTATTATCATGTGTAAACAGACTGAGGGGTGATTACAAAAAATGTGAGTGTAAAAGTAATATTAACTGTTAAAACATGTTATCATTTGAAATAAGAGTGATTATATGCCACTGCTACGCATGCATGTTAAGAATTTTTTTTATTCTCTGTATATGCACACATACATAATGCTGTAACCGATGTTGTCAATTTGATCTATACTGATTGTATCTTATTGCATGTGTATCTACATTTTTTAAAAACGTGTTATTAATTAAACGTGACCACGTTTAAATGGCCAAAGAGTCTATATAATGCAAGAAATACAACACCTCATCCAACAAAACCATCTTCATCTGTTTTCCAATGAAATTACACACTTCACCTTTAAATCCATTCTGCAGAATTCCCACACAATCTGTGCAGAAAATTTAAAATAAATAAATAATAATAATAACATTTAAAGCTTGGAAAAAATGCACAAATTAGAAACACAAATGCCGACATGTGTCTTGAAAAAGACCCAATGTCATTGGAACAAAATCTTTCCCCCAGTTTGAGTTGGAATCTAGAGCAGTGTAAATGTCATTATGCCAGAGGATTCATTACCAGGATATTTTTTTTCAGATATCACTGTAATAAGTCTTTGCCCCATTTATAGTACCAATATAATTTGTGTTAAGGGAAAAGTAATGTGCATCTACACTGATTATTATTTGATAAAGTGATTACTTAATCATTTGAATGGGGATTGAACTGTGGTCTCCCATGCAACTCACGTAACAAGCTACCAGTCGTACCACAAGGGAAAGTAATTATTGTTGAGCCGTTCCAAAAATGTCCGATGGGATATAGGGCAGGTCAGTGAGTCGGCATACTGTTGCTGATCCTAGGGTACCAGAACCTTCAGAAACAGCACGCCGTCTTCCCATGCGATCATATTGGACAATTAGTCTTTGGAAGAGGAGGGCAAGTCCATGTGGAGCATCTCAGCAGTTTTAGTGCCACCTCAGGATGTAGGAGGGAAAAGGGAGCCCCCTGAAAGCTTACCTTGTGATATCTCCAGCTGGGGAAAGCACCACCTCTCCTTCCCATCTCTTCTCTATAGCTGATTGGATGGTAGAGGTGCTGGTAGCAGGAGCTTTCATCATATAGTAGAAGCTTTTCCAGGAAACATACTGTAAGAATCTCTTCTGTCATCATATACTCACCCTTATGTTGTTCTACACCCATTGGACTTTCTTTTGTGTGTGTGTGTGGGCATGCAAACTGGTGATTACAAGGGTATTATGCTATAAATGTAGTTTATGAGGACATTTCTAGTGTCCCCATATTTGAAATAGCTTAAAAAACATATAAAATTATGTTTTATTGAAAATGTAAAAATGCAAAAAGTTTTCTGTGAGGGTTAGGTTTAGAGGTAGGGTTAGGGGATAGAATCTATAGTTTGTACAGTATAAAAATCATTATGTCCATGGAAAGTCCTCTTAATGATAGGTAGACCAATATTGTGTGTGTGTGTGTGTGTGTGTGTGTGTGTGTGTGTGTGTGTGTGTGTGTGTGTGTAACACAAAAGGAGTTAGGCAGAATGTTAGACTGCAGTCACCATTCACCATTCAGTAGCAAAACATAACATTTGCATTATTTCTCCTGAAATATTCAATTCAATTCATGATCAAATGATTTGAGACAACAATTGTTACACTCTTGGTATCACATTACTGTCAGCAGCTGAAACATTTATAATGAAGGCAATTCCTGCCTCAGTCTTCTGTTTAGGGTAGAACTTTTAACATCAGCATTTGTGTTTTAGATTTGTGATTGTTGCTGTCAGCATTAGTCGCAGTTCTACACGTTTGCATCAGATTCAGCAGAAAGCACGAAGGGAGTCAGCAATGTGCTTCAGAACCCCCGAAGAGATACACTGCTTCAGCAAATAAATGTGCTCAGTCGCTTAATGTGCTGATGGCTGTATGCCCTGACCTGTCTTTTTCTTTGACTTTTTTTCTTTATTGAGCTACTTGTTGAATTAGATGGATTGGATGCATTCATCGATCTTTGAGAATGTTCCGTCACATGTAAGTTTACCTAGTGTGAAGCAGTAAGGGCATAATCTCTAAATCTTATTAGGTAATATTGAAGATATGCAAATGTAATATTATGTATGTATATGTGTTTCCGATTATTTCATTACTGTGGTATTATTCCTACTAGAATGTCACAGAGCCACTCAATCAGTCACTAGATGTTGATTTGGGCTGACAGTGTCTTTTGCATAAACTTCATCCTCTGTTACAGAACGTGCTCAAGTGCCTCAGAGGTGTCACGTGGAAAGTGATAACCCAGAGATCCAGGTCATACTTTAAGCATGGGAAGCTACTGATTTGTCATTACTGCCTTCCCAAAGCATGTGTCAAAGAAACAATAGATGCTCACTCTTTACCCTGAGTTTACTTCGATCCATGTGGTCTGCTAGACAAATTGACTGTTTTGAAGTGTTTCTTTTACTCAAAGCTAGCCTCACTGCATCTCAACGGGCCATGTTTTTTTCATATGTGATCACTTTTTAGCTTTCTTTTGGTCATCCATTGCTGACAGCCTAAACGTGTGTGTCATGAGTTGATTTGCAAAGCCATAGAGTGGTTACGATATTGGCAGTAGGGAATGTCAAAGGAAAAGCGTGAGCTTTATCTTTGCAGTCCTGCTGACTTGTTGAGTGGGAATACTGAGTTTGCTGAATGAATCACAAAGTTCTATCTTTCTCACATTTCTCCCTTTCTCTCTTGTTTTTCTCTTTCTGTCTGTCTCCTCTGTGTCAGCTACATTGCTCTTTGTCTGATGGATAATTTCTGCTCTATGGCCTTTGAGGCCCCTGTGCCTCCCTCTGCACCTCATTTTAGCCTCAAATTCACACCTGGCCCAGGGAAACAAATGCCCACTGAGAGGATGGATCCCTGTGCATTTACAGGTTTGTGCTTTAGGTAAAGCTTACTGATGTGAGTTATTGCTTCTGTGCTTCATGGCCAGAGTTCTCACTGTAGTTTAGGAGTGCCTCAGGACTATGTTGTTGGAGGCTTCCCATTCTAACAGCTTTTCTCCAAAAAGGTGATGTCACTGAAAGTAAATATGATTGTTTTTCCTCCCTTTTTCCTTCAATTTATACATTTCCTTAAACATTTGTTAACTCTGCAAAGTCTGGACAATAAACATTTTTTTTTTTTTTTTTTTTTTTTGGGTGGGGACATGTCTGGGTAATGGTTTACACATAAATCATTGATTTAGTAGTACATATTATCTCCACTTATTACAGAACTCTCTGGAATATTTGATTCTAATTGGTCAGTTGGGGCATTCTATGGTCATGGGAAAACCTGTAAATATCAGGGAAATTTAAAATTGTGTTTTTGAGAGCTGGAAAAGTCATGGAAATAATAATAACAAACTTAAATGGTCATGGACATTTCTATAGTCCATATACATTTTTCAAATTATTCTCTGTAGTCAAATATTTTATCGGCTTGATATTGCTCTGTGTAAGTTGGTTTGGTTCCATATTTTTTTAAATACGGAACCTGCTGATTTGAATTCAGTTCTGTTAACGTTTCCTGAATGTGCAATTTTCCACCTATGATGACAGAACACTGTTTAAAAATACTTTGACAGTGTTTCCTGAAGTTCAATTCAGTGGCAACACTGCCCTTCTACTGAATCTATAGTGCAAAACACTGAGTGTGTCAGGTGTTGTCCGATTCTCTAATGAGTCAGTTCTTTCAAATCTACAGTTCACAGTATAGTCTGATTCCTGATCAATGAATCTTATGAGCCAGATATTTTTAGTACATCAAAAACAAACAGCAAGATGAGTGTTGTGCTGTTCCCATAAGTTACGACTTTCTTCATGTCCAATTCGAAATAAGAACTGTATGTGAATAATGTACAGTTGAAGTCAGAAGTTTACATACACTTAGGTTGAAGTCATTAAACTCAATTTTACCCACTCCACAGAGTTACTATTAGCAAACTATAGTTTTGGCATCTACTTTGTGCATAACACAATTCATTTTTCCAACAATTGTTTACAGACAGATTGTTTCACAATTCCATTGGTTCAGAAATTTACATACACTAAGTTAACTGTACGTTTAAGCAGTTTGATAAATTCCCGAAAATTATGTCCTTTAGCCTTTATACAATTAAGAAAAGTAGTTTCTGATAGGAGGTGTACTGAATTGTAGGTGTACCTGTGGATGTATTTTAAGACCTACCTTCAAACTCTGTGCCTCTTTGCTTGACATAATGGGAAAATCAAAAGAAATCAGCAAAGGCCTCAGAATTTGTTACCTCCACAAATCTGGTTCATTCTTGGGTGCAATTTCCAAATGCTTGAAGGTACCACATTCATCTGTACAAACAATAGTACGCAAGTATAAACACCATGGGTCCACTCAGCCACCATACCGCTCAGGAAGGAGACACATTCTGTCTCCTAGAGATGAACTTAGTTTGATGTGAAAAGTGCAAATCAATCCCAGAACAACAGCAATGGACATTGTGAAGATGCTGGAGGAAACAGGTAGACAAGTATGTGTATCCACAGTAAAAACTAGTCCTATATTGACATAACCTGAAAGGCTGCTCAGCAAGGAAGAAGCCAATGCTCCAAAACTGGCAACAAAACCAGACTACAGTTTGCAAGTGCACATGGGGACAAAGATCTTACTTTTTGGAGAAATTTCCTCTGGTATGATGAAACAAAAATTGAACTTTTTGGCTATAATGATGATTGTTATGTTTGGAGGAAAAGGGTGAGGCTTACAAGCTGAAGAACACTATCTCAACCATGAAGCATGTGGGTGGCAGCATCATGTTGTGGGGGTAATTGTTGTGAGGAAAATTATGCGGTTATATTGAAGCAACATCTCAAGACGTCAGCCAGAAAGTTAAAGCCTTGTCGTAAATGGGTCTTCCAAATGAACAATGACCCCAAGCATACCTCCACAGTTGTGGCAAAATGGCTTAAGAACAACAAGTCAAGGTATTGGAGTGGCCATCACAAAGCTCTGACCTCAATCTGATAGAAAATTTGTGGACAGAACTGAAAAAGCGTGTGCGAGCAAGGAGGCCAACAAACCTGACTCAGTTACACCAGTTCTGTCTGGAGGAATGGGCAAAAATTCCAGCAACTTATTGTGAGATGCTTGTGGAAGGCTACCTAAAACGTTTGACCCAAGTTAAACAATTTAGAGGCAATGCTCCCAAATACTAACAAAGTGAATGTAAACTTCTGACCTACTGGAAATGTGATGAAATAAATAATAGCTGAAATAAATCAATCTCTCTACTATTTTTCTGACATTTTACTTAAAATAAAATAGTGATCCTAACTGATCTAAGACAGGGAATGTTTTCTACGATAAATGTCAGGAATTGTATTTGGCTAAGAAGTATGTAAACGTCTGACTTCAACTGTACTTCAGGCTTATGAGGCTTCAGTCAGACAGGGCAGTTGCTTACTGTTTGTTATGACAATGTGTAGTTTGGAATTTTATAAAAGAAAAAAATCTCATCACAATTTTTTTTATTTAATACATAGTTAGGATCAATTGTTGGATTGCATTTATGCCTCTAAAAATTCATGTGTGTAACCATACTTTTAACAAGAATTGTATTACATTTATTTCAGTCTTGTTGAAATCTAAAATGATGCCATCATTTGCCAACAGACTGCTGAGGGCAGTAAATGCAATAAGAATTGGTTATTGGAACAGTTAAGGAACTGGAATTGTTAGGAGTAATCAGAACAGGAATCATTATAGTCTAATCTGTGTAATCTCTATTAAATGTTTTTTTATTTCAAAAGGTGTGGGAATGCTGGTGGCCAAATATTTTTGTATAATGACTGCTAAAATGTATATATTTGACCGTTTTCCCAGGCACCTGATTTCCAACATAGCTGTGCTAGTTTCTTGTCTCTTGTGTAACTCTGGTCTCTCTCTTCTCATATAATAAAATAATTTAAACTCAAATCAATGTTTTATTTACCTAAATGAATGAAAGTATCTGTGTAATAAGCGAGATAATGTGCAATCATTATGTAATGTATGGTTAATGTAAAATAATAATCCTAGACATGGTGGTCATATTGAAACCACACATGTTCTTCAAAATACCTACATAGACATTTGTTCTAGGTTTTCGTAAAATAGTGATGTCGACTTAAAAACAAACAATCTGACTGCTTTGAGCTGTCACCATAGGCCGGTATGGGGACAGCTGTGTCAGGCCATTCTGATAGGGGCTTTCTGAGAGAGAGATATAAGGTTAGAACTTGTAAGAAGACACTGCTGCATCAGCAAGTTGCCATGACAATACAATTCCCCACAGCAATGTCATTCCCTATTTCATTGTATTTTAGCCCTGTCTCCTGGCAAGGTTATAAGGTCGAACAACCACAGAGATCCAATGCTGTACACTTACAGTGCAATTTCAGATGGGAATTCTTCCCTGCCTTGACTACTGCATACAGAAAATTTTAAGTATGGCTATATTTCGCACTGAATGCTTGCATCACATCCCGCCTCAACAACAATAAGTGTTTCAGCTCAATGGCTTTCTCTGAATTCATATTTTCTATTCAGGGACACTTTACTCTTCTGTTATATTTTTGGGCTTCAACTCTGACAGAAAGTCGCATGATGAATTGCAACATATTGTGCTGCTGTTGTGTTTCGGCACAATTCTCTTGGGTACAAGGCTCCATTTGAGCCCAGTGAGAGTTTACAGGACTCATGCCGAAATTAAATCTGCTTCATAACAAGACAAAAAGATCCTGCAATGAATCTCCCACAGGGCACAGTCAGTGACATTGGGGAACATTAAATTGTTTTATTTTATCATATGCTTCATGCTCAGTTTGTTTTAAGACTGTTACGGGCCAATAATTATTTCTTGTGTTGTGGACTCTTCGGCAACAATGTATTTTCCTGTGTGTAATGAAATCTATTTATTAATCTCCCCTAATTATTTTTGTCACTGGGGACTCATTTTGCATGAAAGTTGCTCGCATCAGACTTCACTGTGTTCTCCAGAGATAACAAACCCCCAAGGAGATGTTTAGGTTGAAAGCATTTCAGTCACCATTGTGAGCTCTGTGTGATGAAGTGTATGACCCTGGGACTAAATCACAAACCTAGGCAGTTACATATGCCCTTTCACTGGAAACAATCCATATTTACATCCATCACAGATGGGAAAGACAACACACAACTCCATGCACAACTCCAAAGCAATGTCCATGAGTGGCATTGAAGCAAGGTGCAGGATCCTGTGTTTGCGGTATCTACTGATGCAGTGGAAAAGTCCTTCCACATGTGTTACTGCAGCTCATTGGAGGGTTTTTCAACTTACTGTAGCCTGATTGGATCCTTTGAGATTTTTTTAGCAAGGACCACATTGTCAACATTGCATTTGTGTTGAATGACTAACACAGCACATCCTATGATCGCTGAGAAGGTCTGTTATGTATGTTGCAGTCCTGCTGTAAAGACCAGCTTTGACCAGCAAACATTTTATATTCTGGTCTAGGCTGGTTTAGACTGATTTATATTGGATAATGTTAGTTTGATGGTGTGACAGGGCGGAGGGCGGGGCCGGGTCGTGATTATACACACCCGGTCCCTTATCGGGCTAATTGAGCCTCGGAGAGGGATCAAGGCCGATTGTGGACTGTGGTGCGGGAGAGAGAGATCATTTATGGACATGTCCGTCGTGTGTGTGTTTGGATCTTTTGTTTAAGATTTTCATTAAAATATTATTTATATCGTGAATGTTCAGTGAGCTGGCCCATTTGACTGCTACATGATTGCAACAAATGACCCAATCGCTCCAATGTCATGCAAGAAATACTCCACAAAACAAACTCCAACCAATAGGAGGCATAAGCATAAAGAACGTGTAGATTCATCCACAACACTGTCCCGATTGATTGCTATTCCACAAAACAAACTCCAGCCGCTAGACGGAACCAGCCAAAAAGAAATACTCCACACACAAAAAGAAATACTTCACAAAACAAATTCCAACCAATAGGAAGCATAAGCACAAAGAACGTGCAGATTCATCCACAACACTGTCCCAAAGGAGTGCAACTACACAAAACAAACTCCAGCTGCTAGACGGAACCAGCACAAAAAGAAACAAAAAAGGCGCTCAGCTTCCTCGGACGGTAAAATTAATGTTCAGTGAGTCGTTCCACTTGGCTGCCATGTGAGTACCACAAAGTAACTTACTCAGTCCATTGACTTTATGAAGGACATCACTTGCTGGGGACATTTAAATACTTGACAGCCATCCTTATCATCTATCTCAATTTGACTAGGAACATCAGTGCAAAATTGACCTTCTGTTGATGTAAGAGTTTCTTGCATTCCTTGAATCAATCACGTTTCTCTCTTGTCGAATCGCAATGTCTAGGAACATGAAAATGCTGTGGTTCTTGCAAGAAAGCCTTCCTTTACTTCTCACCTCGCTTAACACCTGATCTTTATCGGATTATCTCAGAAATTTGGCCAGAATTGATCAGGGCCTGTCTCCCTCCGTGGATCGCCAAGCCAGAACCCTGTGAGCTTGCTCAATTTTCAGCTTATGGCCCGTTTTGTACACAGACTCTGAAAGAGCCCGTCCAGAATTTCTCCATATCCCGACCTTCTTCATCCTCAGGAATTCCAACTATTTTGATGTTATTCCACCGGTTACGATTCTTCAAGTCCTCCAACTTCTCCCAGATGTGACATCCCCCACTCTTGTAACGACCTCAGTGAATTTCATCTCCATGGCAGTGATTGATCAACGTATTACAGCAAGATCCTCCAAGTCAGCTACAATCTTCGTCAGCATTGCTCACATGTTAAGCAATTCTCGCCAAATTTCCTTCACTTCCCTGGCCAAATCATACGGGGCCTCCGGGGGGCATCAGTCTGAGCACATAAATGTCTTTTGATGTCTTCAGAGCCTGAGGATTTTCAATTATTTTACATATTGTCTTCCTAAAGATTTAAGGATCATGGTGTATCGAATCTCACCGGTTTATGACATAAAAAGTATTAAAACTAGCAAAGTGCGCAGAGCTTGCCGTTCACACGTCCGATCCACACATGGCGTCATGTGACTCCCAATCAAAAAACCTGATCTTGAAATGCTGATCTTTTCAGCAGTGAATGTGAAGGTTAATTTGGAATTTTTAGAGCCTGCTGTTGTGACATCAGTTGTTGATGTTGATTGCTAAAATATGGTCTTGCATAGCCAGCACATTTCTGTCCTCAGCAAGCACCTCCTCTGTCCTTCCCAATGACAAAGATTTCTGCCAGGCAACAGGGAAACTTGAAGGCTTTCCACTTAATTGACCCTCTTTTGCCCTCTATATGTGCATAAAACTATTAACACGATAAATAGAGCCAAACAGAGCTCTGTTACACAATTGAGGAAGATAAAATATGTGTGCGCTCATCTGTCTAACATTTGAGGTGGACTCTCAATGATATGGGAGCTGGAACAGAGGCTACTAATCATTTATATTATGTTGACTTCTGGTCTGAACCGTTTCCATACTAATCATTTGTCGTTACTGTTACGAACATCAGTGAGAACGCTCCCATCACCGTTCACCGATCTATCTCACCTGAATTCTGACCCGCACCAATTACCCAACAGCTGCTGCTCATCATCTTCCCTCTATTAAAGCCTTGCTTTCCCGTGCCCTCACTGCGAAGTCTTGTTTGCCACGGCTGCATTTCTGAGCGATTTCTTACCTGATTCTCTGATTCCTTCGAAGCCAACCTCGCCTGAATTTGACCATTCTTCTGTCTGCTGCCTGCCCCGACCAAACGCCTGATCGACCTTGAACCTCAGCCGCCTGTCTTGATTATAACGCCTGCCCGACCACGATTCCCTGGAACAAATCCAGCCCCGAAGCCTCTTCAACAGACGAACACTGTTACCAGCTAAGTCGCTGACTCTCTCTCTCTCTCTTATAAGCTTACATTCAATAAAAGCCGCATATGGATCCTAATCAGTCTGAGCCTTCATTACAGAAGACTTCGCCACTCACCGATCCAGCGGCAGCCTCTCGAATGACCGAGGAACTCTCCGCGCAGGCGAATCTACTGGCCACACACCAGCATCAGCTTGGCCGTCTCACCGCTTTGGAAGCTTATGAGGACCGTTCAAGAGCTGCGTCAGCCCGCACCACAGCTCGCGCCCTCAACCAGCCAAGCCATCGCCGCCCCGCCCATTCTCGGCGCAGCCGCCGCCGCCCCTCGTTTAGCGCTGCCAGAGAAATACGACGGCGATCCTACCCAGTGCCAGGGGTTTGTTATGCAATGTTCAATCTTCCTGTCCCAGCAAACTATCCTTTACCCCACTGATGACAGTAAGATTCACTTTGTCTGCTCCTTACTCACCGGGAGGGCGCGCGAGTGGGCCACTGCTATCTGGACCAATCAGGGCCTAACCCAGACCCCTTTCGACGCCTTCCTGCGTGCCTTCCAGGAGGTTTTCGACCACCCCGAGGGCGATAGAAGCGCTGGAGAACAACTAGCGGCACTCCGCCAAGGGAACCGCACAGCAGCGGACTACGCTTTGACCTTCCGCACCCTGGCCGCTCAAACCGACTGGGTAGAGAGCACACTCAAGCTTTTCTTCCGTAAGGGGCTGAGGGAGGAGCTACAATCAGAATTAGCCTGCCGCGATGAAGGCGCGTCCCTCAACCAGTTCATTACCCTGGCCATCCGCATTGATAATCTCCTCCGTGCCAGACGACCGGCCCGTTGGTCCAGCCCCTCCCTTCCAGCACCACCACCCAGTGAAACCTGTGAACCCATGCAGATGGGCCGGGCACACTTGACCCAAGAGGAGCGCCAGCGCCGCCTCTCTAACCACCTCTGCCTCTACTGTGGTCAGGCGGACCACCTTCGAGCTAACTGTCCCGTTCGCCCAGCCCAGTCACGACAGCAAGGGGTGAGTCTGTTAATCTCATCTACATCATCCACTAAGCTCCTTGAAGTGCCTGCTAGGCTCACACACCAAATCCACAGCGTTGACACACGAGCGCTGCTGGATTCGGGAGCCGCAGGGAACTTCATTGATGAAGTTTTTGCTCAACAACATTCAATCCCCTTGTCACTCTGTGATCCACCCCTAACAGTGGCCGCACTAGATGGACGTCCGCTGGGCACCGGCCGAGTCCACCACACCACCAGTGAGATCACCCTGCAGGTAGGGGCGCTGCACACAGAGCGCACCCGATTCTACGTCATTCGCTCCCCTAACAACCCGCTCATCCTCGGCCTTCCCTGGTTACGCACCCACAACCCACAAATTTCCTGGCGGGACGATGAAATCACACATTGGAGTCCAAGCTGCTCCTCCCGATGCTTGGGCTTGAAAGATCCGACCACCTTAGCAACCACAAGCGTCCAGGAGGGGGCTGACAACCACAGTGGAATCCCATCCGAATACTCCGACCTCCTGGAAGCGTTCAGCAAATCCAAGGCACAACGGCTGCCTCCTCACCGCCCTAACGACTGTGCCATTGAACTCTTGCCCGGCGCCACACCTCCCAAGGGCAGGATTTTTCCCCTATCCCAGCCCGAATCGGACGCCATGGAACGCTACATAAGGGAAGAACTAGCCAAGGGTTTCATCCGCCCGTCCACATCACCAGCCTCCTCTGGCTTCTTCTTCGTGGGCAAGAAGGACGGCTCCCTGCGCCCTTGTATCGACTATCGCGGCTTAAACGAAGTGACGGTCAAGTACCGATACCCTCTTCCTCTCGTCCCCTCGTCACTAGAACAACTAAGAACTGCCAAAATTTATACCAAGCTCGACCTGCGTAATGCATATAACTTAATCCGCATCCGGGAGGGGGAAGAGGTGAAGAAAGCGTTTTCTACCACCTGTGGCCACTACGAATACTGCGTCATGCCCTTCGGCCTGTCCAACAGCCCCTCTGTCTTCCAGTCCTTCGTCAATGACCTCTTCAGGGACATGCTCAACCGGTGCCTCATCATCTATATTGATGACATCCTCATTTACTCCAACACTCAGGAGGAGCATGTCACCCACGTTCGGGAGGTCCTGAAACGACTCATCAAGCACCAATTGTACGCCAAGGCAGAGAAGTGCGAGTTCCATCTGACATCCGTCTCCTTCCTCGGTTACGTCATCAGCCCAGATGGGGTCGCGATGGACGAGGGTAAGGTGCGCGCCGTCCTGGACTGGCCACAACCCAACACGGTCAAGGAACTACAGCGCTTCCTGGGATTTGCCAACTTCTACCGGAGGTTCATCCGGAACTACAGCTCGGTCGCCGCCCCCCTCACTGCCTTGGTCAAAACCACCCAACCCAGACTTCGCTGGTCCTCCGACGCGCTCCTGGCGTTCGACCACCTGAAGAAATGTTTCACTTCGGCCCCTATCCTTCATCATCCAGACCCCAGCATCCCTTTTGTGGTTGAAGTTGATGCTTCCAATACCGGCATCGGTGCCGTACTCTCCCAGCGTCAGGGAAATCCCCCCAAATTATTCCCATGCGCATTCTATTCGCGGAAACTCACCCCAGCAGAATGCAACTACGACGTGGGCAACCGCGAACTTCTGGCCATGAAGGCGGCCTTCGAAGAGTGGAGACATTGGCTGGAGGGAGCAAGACACCCGTTTCTAGTCCTCACTGACCACCGAAACCTGGAATACCTCCGTTCGGCCAAAAGACGTTCGGCCAAATCCCCGACAAGCTAGGTGGGCTCTGTTCTTCACCCGCTTTCATTTCACCATCACTTACCGGCCCGGGTCGAAGAACATCAAGGCAGACTCCCTCTCCCGGCAACACGACCCGACACCTCAGAGCTCAGCCCCCGAGCCCATCATTTCACCCACACTCCTCCTCGCTCCCGTCCAATGGGACATTATGTCCGAAATCACTCAGGCCCACTCTACAAATCCGCCTCCACTCAACTGTCCGTCAAACCGGACATTCGTTCCCCCGGCCCTTCGGGAGTGAGTACTGCACTGGGTCCACTGCTCGACCAGTTCCGGCCATCCGGGCATCACCTCTACGGTTCGGCTTTTAAGGAACCGCTTCTGGTGGGAAACACTTCGAGGTGATGCGGTCACTTACATTCGCAACTGCAGAATCTGCAACATGGCCAAAACCCCTCGACAGGCACCAACAGGTCTCCTCCTCCCTCTGCCCATACCTCAACGGCCCTGGTCCCACATAGCAATCGACTTCTTGACCGACCTTCCAGTCTCCCAGGGGAACACCACCATCCTCACCGTCGTAGACCGGTTTTCTAAGGGATGCCGCCTGATCCCTCTACCCAAGCTCCCGACCGCCCTTGAGACCGCTGAACTCCTCTTCCAGTACGTCTTCCGCTTCTACGGTCTCCCCGAGGATATAGTCTCAGACCGGGGACCACAGTTCACCTCCAGGCTCTGGGCAGCCTTCTTCCGCCAACTCAATATCAACATCAGTCTCACTTCAGGATACCATCCCCAATCAAATGGACAGTCAGAACGTCTAAACCAGGAAATTATCAAATTCCTACGCACTTACTGTCACGAGAATCAGACTGACTGGAGTCGCTACCTCCCCTGGGCTGAATATGCCCAAAACTCCATTCTCAAACCCTCCACTAACCTCACCCCTTTCCAGTGCATTTTAGGCTACCAACCTCCTCTGTTCCCCTGGTCAGGCGAACCCTCGGAAGTACCTGCGGTCGACAGCTGGCTGCAACGCAGCGAGGCCGTGTGGAATAGGGCCCACGTACATCTCCAACGAGCCACTAGACGAACAACGGAGCAAGCGGATCGCCATCGTCGTCCCAGCCCCCACTACACTCCCGGGCAGTGGGTATGGCTCTCGACACGGGACCTCCGCCTTCGCCTGCCCTGCAAGAAACTCTGCCCCAGGTACGTGGGACCCTTCAAAATTACAAAACAGATAAATCCTGTATCCTTTCGTCTTCAACTACCCTCTCACTACCGTGTCTCTCCTACCTTTCATGTATCCCTTCTGCGACCGGCCGGCGCCCCACGGTCCGAAGAAGACGCAAACTCCTTCCCCCCACCCATGCTCATTGACGGTGAAGAGGCATTCTCGGTACGGTGCCTGCTGGATTCCAGGCGAATACGGGGCCGCTTGCAGTACCTGGTCGATTGGGAAGGTTACGGTCCGGAGGAAAGATCCTGGGTCGAAGTCGACGACATCCTCGACCCCAACTTAATCACAGAGTTCCACCAGGCCAATCCGGACCGACCAGCTCCACGACCTCGAGGTAGACCCCGTCGCCGACAGCATCCTCGCTTCAGGAGCCGCTCGCAGGAGGGGGGCTCTGTTACGAACATCAGTGAGAACGCTCCCATCACCGTTCACCGATCTATCTCACCTGAATTCTGACCCGCACCAATTACCCAACAGCTGCTGCTCATCATCTTCCCTCTATTAAAGCCTTGCTTTCCCGTGCCCTCACTGCGAAGTCTTGTTTGCCACGGCTGCATTTCTGAGCGATTTCTTACCTGATTCTCTGATTCCTTCGAAGCCAACCTCGCCTGAATTTGACCATTCTTCTGTCTGCTGCCTGCCCCGACCAAACGCCTGATCGACCTTGAACCTCAGCCGCCTGTCTTGATTATAACGCCTGCCCGACCACGATTCCCTGGAACAAATCCAGCCCCGAAGCCTCTTCAACAGACGAACACTGTTACCAGCTAAGTCGCTGACTCTCTCTCTCTCTCTGATAAGCTTACATTCAATAAAAGCCGCATATGGATCCTAATCAGTCTGAGCCTTCATTACAGTTACACTTACGTTAATGATTACATTAATGTTTATGAATTTTCTTTGTGGGCTGTTTTGTGTGTGTGTAATTATGATTGTAGGTCAATGGGTGAAGAGTAAATGGACAGCTTGGTCTTTCATTATTAAAGTGACTGTGATTTTGGTAAGTAGAACGTGTTCCTCAAACAACATCCTTGATGATCCTGGAGCAACATTCCTATCAACCAATCAGATTTTAGGGATCGGGAAAAGGGTCTTTGCCACAGATTTAAGGGGTGTTACAAACAGGTGCTAACAGTAGACTAAAACAGAGATCTAGTGATCCGTATACAAACAAAAGTCCCATTTGTATCTAAGTGCTTTGTCAGTATGTTCTTCTTTTATTTTCTTTTTTTGCTATTAGCACTTTTTTATTGATTTTTATGTGAAAAATGTAATAGAGAAAACACACAGAATCAACTTAACTGCCATTATTTCCCCCTCCCCAACCCCACCCCATCCCTCAACAAATATCCCTGTGGTCAAAGTCTAAAATACACCATGCACACATATAAGCATGCAAACAAAAGAAAATATTTGAGAAAATAAAATATATAAAAATCAACAAATAAAGAGAAAAGAAATAATTCCACAAAGAATAGAATTTACTAATACCACCACAATTCTTTTTCTCTCCACATGGTCCTCAATGAGAGCCCTCCAGAAAGGCCAAATACCTGTCCCATTACTTACCATACATTTCTATTTTGCCAAACTGTTTATATGACATCTTTTCAAATGCCGCCACCCTGCCCAAATCAGTGAACCATTCTTGAAATGAGGGAGTACTAAATTACTTCCATCCTCAAAGAATTATCTCTCTGCCAATCATTACATTAGTTTAGACCCAGCTTTTTGTATATTTGCCACCTACTTTAATATCCACCCCATTACCCAAAATACATAGTCTGGGGCAGAATGAAATTTGGGTATCTAAAACCCTCACAGATAAAATTCTAGACTATTACCCAGGATTCTTGGATCTTAACCTGATTACTGCCATCTCACTTGACGTTGAGAAGGCTGGAATGGAATTGGACTATCTTTTTAAGATTTTGGAAATGTATGGGTTTGGGAACACTTTTGGGTGGATTAACTTACTTTATAATCAACCAGTAGCAGCAGTGCAAACTAATGGATTAATTTAAGATTTTTTTGGTCTTGGTAGGGGAACTTGTCAAGGCTGTCCTCTCTCCCCTTTATTGTTCTGTCTTGCCCTGGAACCGGTAGCAGGAATAAACACAATACATCCACCTATCACATGAAAACCTTTTCATTAATGGGTCAAAATGAACTCTTAACTAAATCTCTCAATCCATACTCTGCTTAATCAATTAGCCAGAATTTTAGACAATATTTTTACATCTAACTGGATCAGAGAAATTGGGCAATAACTTTTAATAACTATTAATTTGGGTCTTTATCTTTTTTAAGAATGTGACTGATCAGGGTGTGCGCCATGGTTGGCGGTAGTTCACCTTTCTTAATGACTTCTTTGTAAACTTCTAACAAGTAGAGCCAACATGATTCATGATTAAAACATTCTGTGGCAAAACCATCTGGCCCTGGTGCCTTGCCTGTTGGCAAGGCTTTAATTACCTCAACATGCTCCTCCAAAATAATATCTGAGTCAAGAAAGTTCTAATGTCTCTACGAAGTTGCTAATGTCCTTATCGGTAGCTGTGAACATGGAACTATATAGATCGAAATAGAATTCTTTAAAGGCTTTATTAATATCTGTGGCATAAATAAATATATTGCCTCTAGAAGACTTTGAAGGAATGGTGTAAAATAAAACTCTCTGTTTTCAAGAGAGTCTTCCAGCCTTGCCCTAAATAGCCAAAACTCTACCTTCTGTGACAAAATAGCATTGTACCTATACTTCAGCTGTGTTAACGCTCTAAAACAATTGGAAGACATTCGGCGCTCCAATTCTATGAATTCCTGTGCTTTGATCTTTCTAATGAATGAGGTATATTGAATGATCTGCCCCTAAGAACTGCATTAAGTGCCTCCCATGCCACACCCACAGTGGACACCGAGGACCAATTGGTTTCTACATAAGCATTAACGTCTATGTTTAACATTTGTTGAATTACTGGGTCCTGTAAAAGGGATGTATTAAAGGAGATCTATTATGCCCCTTTTTACAAGATGTAATATAAGTCTCAGGTGTCTCCAGAGTGTGTCTGTGAAGTTTCAGCTTATAATACCCCACGGATAATTTATTATACCATGTTATAAATGCCTCTTTTTGGGTGGAATCAAAAACACACTGATTTCGTGTGATCTCTTTAAATGCAAATGAGCTGCTGCTTCCTACCCCCTTTCTGGAAGAGGGCTGTGTTTTATCTCTGTGAATACAATCAGAGACAATAGCAACTGACAGTAAGCGTTTTCAGGTGTAAAATGATTTGCACAAACATACAGATATTTTTGTATGTTTTGGGGCACATTTCCTTAAAAAACAAAACTTGTACACTGCGTCTTCAGTCTCTGATGCCGGGAGTACGTGAAGACTCTTATGTTCACTTTTACAGCCAACAACAGAACACTTATGACGCTTACAAAGCTGAGACATTATTCCTCTCACTGTATTTGCTCCAGCTCTGGAAAAAAATGGCAGACTGTGTGTAGATCACTCAGGGGAGGATATAGGGTGATATAGGGATATATAGTGTGTCACCAGTCGTGGGCGAGGCCTGCTCTAATGTGACATCACTTTAGAGCAGAAACGAAAACTGTTCATTTTGACACACTGTTTTTGATTAATAAAAATATAAGAAAGAGGAGTGGATGGAATTTTAACATTGTAGGGTGGTTGTGTACACACACTGCCGACTCACATTTATGTACAAACACCATGTAAAAGTGAATTTTGCATAGTATTTCCCCTTTAAAGCACCATCTATATGATTTCACCAAAGAATGATCTGAAACTAAAATGTTCCCAATTGAGTAGGCAGTGGCAGATGGAATAAGTGACTTGGATATATAAAAAAATATATTCTAGAGTAAATCTTATGAATTGATGAAAAAAAAGTGTAGTCCCTCCCAGATGGTTTCAGAAGTCTGTAAATATCTGTAAGACCAAGTAGTGTCAACATTGCTCTAAAGGGTCTACACACCTTTGCATCACTATGATCAAGGAGCGTATCCATTTAAATATTGAAGTCATCACCCAAAATCATATCAGAAAGGATCCCAGCTGCTTGTATCAATAAAAAAAATCTATAAAAAAGTTATGATCAAGTCAAGTGGTTTTTATTGTCATTTAACAATATACAGTTAGTACAGTACACAGCAAAACGAGACAACGTTCCTCTAGGACCATGGTGCTACATAAAACAACATAGGACAGAACCACATGAGACTACACAGACTAAATAACATTTCTACATAAAGTGCATGTGCAAACGTTTGCAAAAAGTACAGGACAGTGCAATAAATTACTAAAAGGAACAGGACAATAGGCAAAAATGCTAAATGTAAACATAACATACTATGAAATAGTGTTCTATGGACATAGCAGTTATTGAGGTAGCAGCCAGGTATATTGTGACAATGAATTAAAGTGCAACTCTGGACATGTACAAAAGTTGGATGGTGTACAGGTGTGTGTGTGTGTGTGTGTGTGTGTGTGTGTGTGTGTGTGTGTGTGTGTGTCAGTCCAGTCCCTGAGTATTGAGGAGACTGATGGCTTGGGGGAAGAAGCTGTTACACAGTCTGGCCGTGAGGGCCTGAATGCTTCGGTACCTCTTGCAAGATGGAAGAAGGGTGAGGGGTGTGTGGGGTCATCCACAATTCTGGTTGCTTTGCAGATGCAGCATTTTATGTAAATTTATTTTATGGAGGAAAGAGAGACCCCTATGATCTTCTCTGCTGTCCTCACTATCCTCTACAGGGCTTTGCGGTCTGAAACGGTGCAAGTCCCAAACCAGGCAATGATGCAGCTGCTCAGGATGCTCTCAATAGTCCCTCTATAGAATGTAGTGAGGATGGGGGGTGGGAGATGTGCTTTTCTCAGCCTTTGAAGAAGGTAGAGACGCTGCTGGGCTTTCTTGGTAATAGAGCTGGTGTTGAGGGACCAGGTGAGTTTCTCCGCCAGGTTAACACCAAGGAATTTCTCCACATAGGAGCTGTCAATTTTCAGCAGAGAGTGCTTTGTGCTCTCCTGAAGTCAACAACCATCTCTTTTGTTTTGTCCACATTCAGAGACAGGTTGTTGGCTCTACACCAGTCCGTTAGCCACTGCACCTCCTCTCTGTATGCTGACTCGTCGTTCTTGCTGATGAGACCCACCACGGTCGTGTCATCAGTGGCAATATGGTTTGAGCTGTGCATTGCTGCACAGTCGTGAGTCAGCAGAGTGAACAGCAGTGGACTGAGCACACAGACCTGGGGGGGGGGGGCCCAGTGCTCAGTGTGGTGGTGGTGGAGATGCTGTTGCCGATCCGGACTGACTAAGGTCTCCCAGTCAGGATTTCCAGGATCCAGTTGCAGAGGGAGGTGTCCAGGCCCATAAGGTTCAGCTTTCCAATCAGGTGCTGAGGAATGATTGTGTTGAATGCTGAGCTGAAGTCTATGAACAGCATTCGAACATATGTGTCCTTTTTATCTAGGTGGGTGAGGGCCAGATGGAGGGTGGTGGCGATGGTGTCGTCTGTTGAACGGTTGTGATGATACACAAACTGCAGTGGGGGTAGTGGGGGGGGCAGCTGGGTCTTAATGTGCCTCATGACGAGCCTCTCGAAGCACTTTATTATGAAGGGTGTCAGTGTGATGGGATGGTAGTCGTTGAGGCAGGACACTGAAGACTTCTTTAGCATGGGGACGATGGTGGTGGCCTTGAAGCACGTTGGAACGACGGCGCTGCTCAGAGAGATGTTGAAGATGTCGGTAAGAACATCTGCCAGCTGGTCTGCACATCCTCTGAGCACTCTGCCAGGAATGTTGTCTGGTCCAGCAGCCTTCCATGGGTTGTTTTTCTCACATCCGCCGTAGAAAGACAGAGCACCTGGTCGTTGGGAGGAGGTGCCACGTCGTTCTGTGCCTCAAACCGAGCGTAGAAGTCATTCAGCGCATCTGGAAGGGAGGCATCTTTGTCACTGTAGTTTGTGATGGCCTGGATGCCCTGCCACATGCGCCGTATGTCTCCTCTGTCCTGGAGGTGATTGTGGATTCTCTGTGCGTGTGCGCGCTTTGCCTCCCTGATGGCCCGGGACAGTTTGGCCCTCGATGTTCTTAGGGCTGCCTTGTCACCTGCTCTGAAGGCGGAGTCTCGGGTCCTCAGCAGCGCACGCATTTCCGCAGTCATCCACGGCTTGGAGCGTGTGGTGATGGTCTTGGAGAAAGTGACATCATCAATGCACTTGCTGATGTAGCTGATCACTGATGCTGTGTATTCCTCCAAGTTGGTAGAGTCGCCATATTTTGCAGCCTCCCTGAACTTGTGCCAGTCAGTACACTCAAAACAGTCCTGAAGAGCAGAGATGACTCCTGCTGGCCAGGTTTTCACCTGCTTTTGGAGTGGTTTTGTGCATCTGATGAGCGGTCTGTATAATGGAATTAGCATAACAGAGATGTGGTCTGAGTAGCCAAGGTGGGGGCGAGGCTCCGCCCGGTACACGCCTGGGATGTTTGTGTAAACAAGATCAAGTGTGTTCGCCCCTTTCGTTGCAAAGTCCACATACTGATGGAATTTAGGGAGCACTGTCTTGAGATTTGCATGGTTAAAATCTCCGGCGACAATAAACAGTCCGTCAGGGTGAGCGTTCTGCAGTTCGTTAATAGCCCCATACAGTTCACAGAATGCTTCCTTAACATTAGCACTGGGAGGAATGTAAACTCAGATTATTAAGACTGTGGTGAATTCCTGTGGTAAATAAAAAGGTCTGCATCTACCAGTCACAAGCTCCAACAGCGATTAACAGTAGCTAGAGACTAGCACAGAGCTAGAGTTCTTGCACCATTCCATGTTGATGTAAACACACAAGCCACAACCACGAGACTTACCGCACATTGCTGCATTTCTGTCGGCACGAAATGAGGCGAGCAATCTCTAAACTCACGCTGCATAGTCTACTGGAGTCGGATGTAGTCCAGTTTATTGTCCGTGGAGCAAACATTTGAGAGCAGGATAAACGGGAGAGCCGGCCGGCTAGGGTTTGTTTTTAGCCTAGCGTTGGATATCATCATGCAGCTTGGTTGTTGCATGAATCTTATATGTTAGTAGTGTCTGGCGATGGTAAACACGAACACCGGTTGCTCCGATGTCCATGTGCCGTAAAAGTCGGGCTAACTAACAAAAATAGCACCATTTTGGATCCGGAGCAGCTGCTGCGTGCTACTGCACCGCCATCTTGGATCAAGACAGCGTTGGTCGCATATACTGGTGGCAAAATTTTAGAATAATGTACAGATTTTTATAATTCAGAAGGAAATTGGTACTTTAATTCATCAAATTGGCATTCAACTGATCACAAAGTATAGTCAGGACATTATTGATGTCACAGCACCGTCACTATTTGAAAAAGTAATTTTTGATCAAATCTAGACAGTCCCCATTTCCAGCATCCACCACTCCAACACCTTATCCTTGAGTAATCATGCAGAATTGCTAATTTGGTACTAGAAAATCACTTTTGAAAGCTATTTGGTTCATTAAATTAAGCCTAACATTGTATTTGTGTTTGTTTTTCAGTTGCCACAGTATGCAATAGACTGGCATGTCTTAAGGTCAGTATTAGGTCAAAAATGGCAAAAAAAAGAGCTTTCTCTAGAAACTCATCTGTCAATTACTGTTTTGATGAATGAAGGCTATAAAATGCTTGAAACTGAAAAAAAAACTGAATATTTCATACAAAGATGTACACTACAGTCTTCAAAGACAAAGGACAAATGGCTCTAAAAAGGATAGAAAGAGATGTGGAAGGCCAGATGTACAACTAAACAAGAGGATAAGTACATCAGCATCTCTAGTTCGAGAAATAGATGCCTCACATGTCCTCAGCTGACAGCTTCATTGAATTCTACCCGCTCAACATCAGTTTCATGTACAACAGTAAAGAGAAGACTCAGGGGTTCAGAAGACTCAGGGGTGCAGGCCTTATGGAAGAATTGTAAAGAAAAAGCCACCTTTGAAACAGAAAAAAAAGAAAATGTTAGAGTGGGCAAAGAAACACAGACATTGGACAACAGATAATTGGAAAAGAGTGTTATGTATCTTAAACCCATTGAGATTTTGTGGGATCAGCTAGACTGTAAGGTGCGTGAGAAGTTCCCAACAAGACAGCCACATCTATGGCAAGTGCTACAGGAAGTGTGGGGTGATATGTCATCTGGAAAAACTTACAGCTAGAATGCCATGGATCTGCAAAACTGTCATTGCTGCATGTGGAGGATTTTTTGATGAGAACAAGTAGTTTAAGAAGTTCTGAACATTTTTTTTATTTTTTCAAATTATAATAATAATTTTTTTAATTTTTAATGTCCTGACTGTACTTTGTGATCAGTTGAATGCCACTTGAATAAAAGTACCAATTTCTTTCCATAAGAGCAAAATCTGTACATTATTCCAAACTTTTGGCCGCCAGTGTAAATATTAGACAAAATCAGATTTTGCCCCTGTATTTCAGCCCATATCAATAATGATTCTTCCTAAATTATCTTTAATTTGTTTGAGACATTTCAATTGTAAATGCTTATTTATCAGTGTGATGACTACCATGATCTTACTCGAACCAGCACTACATAACACATTCCCATCCCATGCCCTCTAAAGTTTTTCAATTTATTGAACACTATGAACAAGGAACACAATGTTCCACATACAACCTTCCTTCTTTTTATAGGGTGACCCAATCCATTAGCATTCCATGTGGAGGCAAACATTTTACCTATATTATAGTGTGACATGCAAAGAAAAATGTGTACCCAAGGCTAAATTATATAGACCACTATACAACATGTAACCATAATATCCTTAATAACCAACAGAACAGAAAAAGCGCTTCAACCTCATGCATAACAGTGTTTACTGGTGTCCATCACTCAAAAAACTGACGCTCTTGAGACTTTCAGTGACACTATTGCTACCAGATTGCTCAAGTCTGGTGATTTTTATATATATATGTGTGTGTGTGTGTGTGTGTGTGTGTATGTAAGTGTGTGTGTGTATATATATATATATATATATATATATATATATATATATATATACACATTAGATGTTTGTGTGATATATTTGTTTGTTTGTTTTTTTTATTGACATAAACCATGCCATTATATTGTAGATAAATATTTTCAATAAAATAAAAAATAAAATAGATCCCAATAAATAATAATATCTAACCTACAACGTGAGCAAATGAGCTCAACAGCAAGTTAACAAAAGGGAGAAAAAAAAATTAAAGGAAAAAGAGACTCCGGCGGGAGCCAGTGGGCAGACAACAGAACAACATACCCTCTCAGGTCACATCAGCAAAATACACAATGTGTGGTCTGTATTGTTGATCGAGTGCAGGCAAATTTACCCACTTTTTGTTATGGTCAGTCAACCCCAAGAATTGTGCCAGGATAGATTGGCGTCTGTCACCTGCCCCGGGAAGCTGACGAAAACTCTGTAGGTGCTTTCAATTCTGTTTTCAATTCAATTTAATTTCCATATCCTCTAGTTTTTCCCCCACACTCATTCCACATCAACTTTGGTGGCCGGCAGGTTAGCCTGCAAATCTCTTTCGGCCAACTCCAGAGTCTCAACTCGCTCCTCAACATAGTCCATTCTTGTGATCAGGGTGTAAAGTTTCACCTCCATAGACATGATTCCTCAACGTATTTCCGCGAGGCCCTCTATGTCGGTCAAAATTTTATGTAATGATGCATAAACAGGGTTGGGGAGTAACAGAATACATGTAACGTGACTATCTATTTAAAATAAAAAATATAAATAAATGTATTCCACGACAGTTACAATTTAATTCATTTGTAATTAGAATTCAGACACATTCAAAAAGTATTTTGATTACTGAAATTAATTTGCATTTTATTTTCATTTGTTTCATTTATTATTTAGTCCTTTCTGATGTAAAACTTTTATTCATATAAATAATGCGATCCAAAGTGCATTTGAACAGTGGTGAAACACTTTCTTATGATGTGTTACATTCATACGAGCAGACAGAGAAATAAGTTTGGAGCAGAAGAAATAGAAATGAACCTTAAGTAAATTGTCAGCTTTACGCTAAGGCAAAACAAGTGAAAAAATCTACAAGTGCTGAATTTACATTACTGACCTTGATTAATCTAACGGAATACATAAAAAATTACATTTTACAACATATATTCTGTAATCTGTAGTGGAATACATTTCAAAGGTAACCCTCCCAACCCTGTGCATAAATGTTTGAGATATCCCGGCCTACGTCGCGAGGCTCACTGACACTTTCTACTGGACCTCTGCCAACTTGATCCTGTGGGGCATCCGCCGTATGAGAACGTAAGTGCTTTTTAATGTCCCCACAGTCTGACGATTTCACTTTTTTTGACATCCTGCACTTTCCAGCACAGTTTAACAAACAAACTATTACGGTTCTCACCGGTTAATATTGCTTAAAAAGATAGCCGTAGCAAAGTTTAAGCGGAGCTTGCCTACAAGCGGAAATAAACCCTCGCAGAGCATCACTTGACACCAGTATGTCTTTCTTTGTGTGCAACACTGAGGGACAGTGAGCTTACCTCACTACGGAATACCTGACCAACTCATTTGTGTGGCTGTTGGGGCTGAGTTTTCCTTGAGTCATGGGGCCAGCTCAATCTTGGGTGGTGATTGTTCAGAGAGGGGGTTTGGAAAAAGTACACACTGTCCGGAATGAAAACTTAATCCTGATGCACGTTTAGTGCCCCAAAACTGCGTGTTCCACACAAAACATGTCTGTACTTTGACGTGTCTCTTTCCAAGGCTGGCTTCCGCATTGGCATGCTCACTCCATGTGCACACACTCTTGGTTGAGCATTTATTAATAGGTAGAGAGAGCAGTCGCTGGGCCTAGAGCATCAATCAATGGGCTGAGAGTGTCAATCAATGGGCAGAGCGCGTCAATCGAATGGGGAGAGACCAGTGCCTCTTACACTACCTCTTTTACCTGTATCCGGACAGGTAAGCTCCACATTGTCCCCCTACCCCCAGTGTATGGGATGTGTAATATGGAAGTGTGGTGTCAAAACTAAAGTCTACACTTTCGTAACAGGAGTATAATTTTTTTTCCTTTGCTACATCCTAAGCTCTCCTTTTTAATAAACTTTTAGATTAAAAAAATTAATAAAATGGAAATATTGGAATGGTTTACTGTGCTCTTTGTGTACTGAGTTCAACCCAGAGGAGGTTCATGCAGGAACATCAGTTCTTTTTCCTGTCTTTGGAGCTCTGTTCTGCTTTAAAAATATTCCAAAATATAATCGACATTGAAATCAATATATATTTAGATTCATTGATAAAGACTTTAGATGACTCCTGCTGTTCTTTAGCAATGCTTTTTATCTGCTCAGTGTGAACTCTTGTTATTGCAATGGATTAGCATTGATGTATTAATGTAATGACCTACCACTCTGATTTGAGATGCTGTACAAGACACGTACGCAGTCTTTTCATGTCACTTTGTCATTTGAGAGAATTTCCATCTAGTTTGAGTGAATTAACTGCTATTGCACATGTAGCAAAGTCCAAACTGTAGGCCTGGTTCCACAGACAGACTCATAAATATAGTTTAAATAGTTAATGAATTTGATGACTTTAATGCTTTGGGCAGACAGCTTCTCTGAATGTTCTCTGAGGCATTTTATTCTTTGCTGATTTAAAAAAGACTTTCTGTTAAAGGCTGTGCTCATTCTGGTTTCTGTTTGTGTGATGTGGGCATGTTGTTTTGCCTGGGTGATGGGCGTTTCTGCTTTGGGCTGATAAGAAGATTTACCAGCAGCTTCTGTGTTTTTAGCAGTATTATTTCTCTCATCTCCCAGGGTTATTTAAGCAGAACCTGAGTTTTTAATTAGGCAGTAAATAAGGCTGTTTGAATGATTGAGGAGTTGCAGCTAGATGAGACCCAAGTTTACCACAGTTTGCAAAAAAAGCCACCCATGTGAATAACACTTTGAAAGGTTGTGCACTGGAAAATTATGTGAGAATTCTAAGACACGTTTCAAACTCTCTGCAATGTTATCGCTTCAAATGATATGGGAGATTAAGTGATTTTCATAGGAAAGCAGGTGGGAGTGGGCTACTGAATGTGGGCCACTATATAAGTGACTTCAAACTATAAGTGTGTGCACAACTGCATAAGTCTACTTATGTCCAATATACACTGCAGAACTTAAGCTCGTCTACTTTGATGTTTTGAGTCTGTGACCAGTCGGCAACTGAAAAGTCTCAGATCTCAGGACAAATGGTCTTATTGTATGTTCACTGCTCTGACACACCCTGGCTTGTCCCAGATGCCAAGACGGGTGTCAAAACTCCTTGAAATGACGTCTTGTCGTCATGTGTGAGGACTGTCCGACGAGCGAGAGACCGATAGTGAACAACAGCCAATGAAATTGCGAGAGGAGGGGGAGGTTGGGGGAAGCGAGAGCTCAAAACTACTCGCTAAAGAAACTGCTGTAATATTTCTTGTTACCCTACAAATACATGCAGTCATCAGCACCCTAACAAAAACCTAAACTTGCCACAGACTTGCTGCAAATTTTCCACAAGTTTGGTGCTTGTTATTTTCACATGCAAATGAGCTTGTGATTCACCAGCAAAGTTTTGGTAACAATGGACAATTTGCCGCTAAGCTCATATGAAAATTTCAGTGGTGAATTTGTGGCAAGTTTGCAGCAAATTTGCCATGAACTCTCAATTTTTGCAGACAGCTAGCTAATAACAGACAATCAACTGTATGAAAACTGTATGAAACTGGCTTTACCTCCAATTCCCTCTGCAGAACTGATAGCCCTTGCAAACCACTGTCTAATCCAGGTATTTCGTCTCTTTTTCGTCTTTTTGCATTCTCTGCACATAATCGAACAAAGGAGTGGCAGTTCCTGCTCAATGCTTTTTATAGACACGTTTGCGCTGCTATGTGAGTTTGCGTAATAACATCCGAATCATAAAGCTACAGTCAGTGATGAATGGTCATGTGCACCAACACGACCAAAAACAAAAGACTGTGAGTTGTATAGTGTTTGCAGGATGCGGACTGTGAGTCTTGTAGTGTACATTAGGCATTATAAACCCTGATGTGTGTGTAGTTTTAAGGATTTCATGGAGCCATGGGGCGAGTCAATAGCTTCAATCACATTATGAAAGTGTCATGCATTGACTTCAAGAATCATGTAATGCTACCTTTAAGTTGTCATGTCAGAATGATTGTACACTTGAATGCCATCTCAATGCCATATTTTCTAGTAGAATTTTTTTTTTAAACCAGGACTTGGGATAGTTCACCCAAAAATAAAAATGTTGTCATCCCTTACCCATATGTTGTTCCACATCTGTTTGACTTTCTTTCTTTCACGTAACAAGATTAAGGTCAAGATTACAATCAAATAACTAATTTCAAATCAGCAGTTAAATCTGACTGCAATGTTATCACAAATTGTGCTTTTTTAGCTCAGATCACACCACAAATGTATTTATTTTTTTAGTCTGTATCATCTAATGTGCATGCACGTTCTTGAGTTGACTGACAGGCCATGTCTGTATCTAAAAGGTGATTGGCTCTTTAACCTCTAAGGCAGTACATCCTTGTCTACATCCACCATATTGAGCATTCCAATTTCTGCCATTAATTTTAAAACAAGTGGTCATAAAAAGTGTCATCAAATTAAAAAGTGCAACTTGTGCTTACTTGTGCAATGAGGTTTGATGTTATCGACTTATCACCATATTTGATTTTCAAGAGTTGATCAATGATTTTTAATTGATCTGAGAGTGAATAAGGACTTACATTTCAGTCTGTTCATCATACAAAATGATTGTATGTTTTCAGAAGACTTGGAATATAACACACAAGTCACACGGATGAGTCTTATGACCTTGTTGGGTGCTTTTTTAAGCTTCAAAGTGAATCACCATCAACTGCTATTGCATGGAATTCAGTGAACAGACGTTCTTTAAAATATCTCCTTTTTTGTTCCGCAAATAAAAGAATGTCCTATGGGTTTGTAGCACATAAGGGGAAGTAAATGATAACAACATTTTCATTTTTGGGTACCTGCCTTTTAAGTTCACTTGAGTTAAAGGCTTGTCAAATAAAGAATCATAGCAGAAGCAAATGGGATTTGCTCATGAGTTTTAATTTAAAATATTTACTCTACTATACTCTTTATGTTTGCTTGTGTGCATTTTGTGGACTGTTATTGAAGAGTATAGACAAAGCATGCATATAATACTCATTTAGCATATTTATAAAGTGATAGGCATGCATGACAACACATCATTTCTTGTCATTCTATGTGGCAGCATAGGAATGATAAAATACATTGATAAAGTATCAATTACCCAATAATGTTGTGTATAACAGTATGTATTTACTCTTCATTATATTGCACTAACACTAAATGGTAATGTACTAAAATGTACTGTCTTTATCGGGAAATGAAAAAGAGATAAATAAATATGGAATTACCCATCACATCCATTTTATTTCAAACCAAAACCAAAATCTTAATTGCATTTTCTGAGCTTGTAAGAAGAAACTTCCCAAGAGGACTTGTGGCAGCATCATTTCTCAGTGTGATCATTGCCGGTTACTAAATTTGATTCAGTGTGAAATGTCTATGCCCAAATGTCACGCAGACCGTGTTCTCTAATATAGTGTGTGCGTGTGCGTCTGTGTCTTGTCTGTGTACGTTACTTTTAACTAATTCTCTCAGTTCTGGCTTTAGAGGTCTCATGTAAGGACATGAGTCAAAGCCAGTGTATTCCTGTTTACATCAAATAAAAAGTGACTGATCTGCTGTGTGTGTGTGTGTGTGTGTGTGTGTGTGTGTGTGTGTGTGTGTGTGTTATATAACCGGGCAGGCCATCGGCCAAACCTTCTCCCGTACTGAGACAGATAAGAGATTTGGCCCAGCCATGTTGCACCTGTCTGAAATCTGTGTGAGCTTCTGGCTGGATCAGAACCAGTTTGGCTTGGCTCACTGTGTAGCCACATGGGCCATGTGGATGAGGAAAGAGTCCACTGCTGCTTTCTGTGAACTGTCTTAAGCAGATAAATGTTGGAATAACACTCTGTGTGTGTCTCTTCCAACAGTACACACAATCTGGGGGTCCATATCAGGATTAGCAAATACCTTCAAAGTTTAAAAAGTACCTTTTTAAAGTGAGTCAGTCCACTGTTCGGCAATCTTTGTATTGCCCCATGGCAGCTATATTTTGTCATGCAAGCACACATCCTATTTACTTGAATGGGGTAAGACTGATATTATCATATTGCATATCCTCTATATTTTGTCTCCGATATTTTCTCCATCCTGTCTTATGATTTAAACAAAACTTTATGACAGTTAGAACAATGCTATTAAAACTACTAAGTTGTTTCTAACAAAGTGAAACAATGGCACACTATTATGTTTAGCCCATCATCCTCTTCAGTGGCCCAGCAAAGATGACTCAGTCATCTAATGAGTCAAGAGCTCACTGAGCAGCAAAAGTGGAAAAAACATGAACTGCCTTAATCAGACTCACTATAGGTACTTTTCCACTGCATGTTACGGTTCTACTCACTTCAACTCTACTCTCTTTACTTTTGTGAGCTTGCATTTCCATTGCAGTTTAGTGCAACTTCAACGTGGGTGGGATTATAGGCTGATCGTCATTATTAAACACAACACAAGCTGACCAAAACAATAAAACGGCCTCTAGCTGTTAGCTACAAACTCATTGTGCTGCATAAAGCAGTTGTTGCATGGTGATTTTACACAAGTGTAACAGTTAAATTGACCTGGTTGTTTTAGAAGCAAGCTTCCAGTAGCTGGTCAAATATATAAAGTGAAGCTTTCAAGCAGAGTATAGAGTTAACATAACAAAACGTACCATCCTCCATCCAGTCCAGGGCACTCTCCCTCACATTGCTTGTCGGTTTAGATAGCGTCCATTTGGTTGAACCACTTCCACTTTTCCTTGATAATTCTGTAGTCAATTTGCCATTTTTTTTATCTTTTCCTTACACTGTTGGTAGGTCCGATGGTAGCCGTGTGTGGCCAACAGCTGATACACTTCCTGAGAGACTTTATTGTTTCGCTCATCGCTAACGAGTGGACCATCTGCACCTCGTTTATTGATCACAGCGTGGTTTCTTTTTTCACAATTCGAATGTCGCGTGAACAAACGATACTGTTATCGCTGTTGCTAATTTAAAACTTGAAAGTTGATGTCGCGTTTCGGAAATCCAGTGACTCTGGTAGTGATGATTCTCCCAGACCAATCAGTGATCTGCAGGATTTTTACATCACATTTAGTATCGGCTCGGCTCGCTTGGAACCTCGACCGAGGTGGTACTAACTGGTACCAGGTACTATCCACAGTGGAAAACCCAAAAAAAGTGAGCGTAGTCGAGTTGAGTCGAGTTGTACCGTGCAGTAGTGGAGCATGTTTTGTAATGTGAGGTTGTGTTTTTTTACAGCCATTATGTATGTGATGGGGGCTCTGGGGCCAGCTGCAGGTTACCTGCTGGGAGGAGTTCTAATTGGATTCTATGTGGATCCAAAAACCATCATCAATATTGACCAGAGTGATCCACGCTTTGTTGGCAACTGGTAAGATCTGTTTTGCATGTGAGTAGAGATAGAACAATAATCGTTTTGTTACTTAATTGGTTATTTAACACTTGTTAAATGATGTTGTTTGGTGGGTCTCTAAAGAGTAACGCTCAACAACATCATCACATCAATAAACTTTGAACAGGAAACAACAGTGTTCGTTTGCTGTTGGATATATGGCACATTCCAGCAGATTTTTCTCCATCTGCACGCTTAGTGCAGAGCAACGCCACTGGGTGCTTCGACAGTGCTAAAAGAGTGTATTTCTCCTCTAAAGAGTATATTTCCTCTATTAGAGCAAACACATTGATGTGAACGTCTTTTTAAAGACATGTCTTTTTAAAGATGCCTTTCCGTCTCTATGTTTCCTCTTCGCCTCTTACGGCCACGATCGATGCTTTATGTGTTTGGGCCGTAATCACGTTGAGGAAGTGTTTGTGGATGGCTCATGTTCTCACTGCAAGAACATGACCATGGCAACATTGCCATGCCAACGTCGCGGCTTTCCTTCTTCCGGGGGAAAGCCACTTCCTCTGCCACCCCCCCCCCCCCCCCCCCCCCCACCGCTGGTCCTTCAACCTACGGGTATGAGGCTGCCCCGGTTGATGCTGAAGGTGATTCGGGGGCTTCTATGGGTTCGGTTGTGCTGGGTAATCCAAAGCCGCCTGGTGTGGTTGGGGTAAGACTGATATTATCATATTGAATATCCTCTATATTCTGTCTCTGATATTTTCTCCATCCTGTCTTATGGTTTAAACAAAACTTTATGACAGTTAGAACAATGCTATTAAAACTACTAAGTTGTTTCTAACAAAGTGAAACAATGGCACACTATTATGTTTAGCCCATCATCCTCTTCAGTGGCCCACCAAAGATTACTTAGTCATCTAATGAGTCAAGAGTTCACTGAGCAGCAAATGTGGAAAAAACATTAACTGCCTAAATCAGACTCACTATAGGTACTTTTCCACTGCATGTTACGCTTCTACTCACTTCAACTCTACTCGCTTTACTTTTAAAACGACCTCTAGCTGTTAGCTACTAGCTCATTGTGCTGCATAAAGCAGTTGTTGCATGGTGATTTTACACAAGTGTAACGACAGTGTAAGACACTTCAGCTGTCCCCTCCACTGGTCCTTCTACCTACGGTATGAGGCTGCCCCAGATGATGCTGAAGGCGATTCGGGGGCTTCTATGGGTTCGGTTGTGCCGGGTAATCCCCCACGGACTGCTCATTCCCTGGTACGCTCGTTTGCTCCCGTCCAGTTCTGGGATGAGACAGACAGCCCCCCCCCAAAAGGTGTTTGTTGCCGCTGTATCGGCGCACCACAATGCAGTAGATGGTAAGTTTTTAAGGGAAGCTCGACTTGATCATCAGGTTCCTGAAAGGCACAAGGAGGTTGAATCCTCTTAGGTTGTGCCTCTTCCCTCATGGGACCTCTCCTTGGTCCTCTGGGCCTCTGGAGAGCCCTGTTTGAGCCTTTGAGTCAGTTGAGTTAAAGGCCGACTCATTAAAGATCGCCCTCCTGACAGTGCTCACTTCCATCCATCAAGAGGGTCAGGGACCTGCAAGCGTTTTCTGTCAGCAAATGTGCCTGGAGTTCGGTCCTGAAGACTTTCACGTGATCCTGAGACCCCTTTAGTTGGAACATGGTGAGCCTGCAAGCAAAGCTGCCCTGGGAGGAGGCAGACCTAGCCTTTTTGTTGCTGTGTCTGGTGCATGCTTTGCGCATCTATTTGGATCGCACACAGAGCTCTAGATGCTTTGAGCAGCTCTTTGCCTGCTTTGGCGGAAAGGGAACTCTGTCCCCAAACAGAGGTTTGCGCACTGGTCCATGAGCACCACCCCTTCGAAGGGCAGAACCTATCGCCACGCCCCTTCCATGTGCGGTCCTGAGCCCATGTGAGGTATTTGCCACATGTTAACCCCCCTTTGGGGGTTGAACATTAAAAGGCTCCAGCCGAATCTAATACTCTGTGAAGAGAAACCCAGAGATGTGGGGAACTGCACAACATTTTTCGGGGCATTGGGAGAGGCTATGTGCAGCCCGAGTGCATCTGTATTTACACTCACAGTAGCCTGCTTACACCTGCATCGGCAGTTCACGTAACACAGTTCAGCTGTTGTGGCATTTCGAATAGGGACCCCTAGTGTTAATACATCAGCACAACGTCGAGTGAGTGACAGAAGGAGAATGTCTCGGTTACTGTCATAACATTTCCTGATGGAGTGAACGAGAGGTTGTGTACCTCTTCCCACAATGCTGTACTACCCGCTGAAATGTCCGGGACCTTGTCTCGGCTCCTCAGCACAAAACCTGAATGAATCCTGCATTCCAGCTCCTTTTTATGCAAATTAGTAGCATGCAAATTCCACTCGCCAATTTTCATTGGCCTTTTTGCAAAGATTTGAAGGTGTTTTGGGGCTCCCAGGAGCAACCCCCTTGTGTCACTACATCGACACAATGTCTCGAAATTTTTCAGTATTGGTTAAATAGCATTGTTTTGTGGGTGTCTAAAAAACAGCACCAAAAAACGCCATTACATCACTTTGTTTTATTTACAGAAGACTGTAACTTATATATTGTTTGTATCAATTATTCGTTTTTATTATTTATTTAACAGTCATTTAAGTGAAAAACTTTTAATTTTAATATGCTTTTTTGTATAAATATTATGGAATTAATTATAATCTTTATTCTTATTATTACAGTAAAATATTAATATTGAATATTTTTTTTTATTGTTGTAGTCAAATAATTTTTTTGTGTCAAAAGCGGAAATTAAACACTAATTAAAAATGGTTCTGCATATTGGTTATCACACACACTTTAAAATAATTTGTATCAATTTCACCTGTAAAAAAAACTATATTGATAAATCTCTACATCAGAAAGTGTGTTTGCTTGTGTATCAATTATCATTTATCAATATGGTTATGTTCTCAGGTGGAGTGGTTTCCTGCTTTGTGGTTTTGCCATGCTTTTGGTCATCTTCCCCATGTTCACCTTCCCCAAGAAACTGCCCCCTCGTCACAAGAAGAAGAAAAAGCATGGGGCAGACAACTCCTCCAATGATGACGACATACTGAAAGAGAAATCCAACAGCAAAGGCCAGACTGTCGCGTCCTCTATGGGCTTTGGCAAGGACATCAAAGGTATGTGTCTGATGAAGAATGGATATCGTAAATGTTATATGGTGATTCACACTAGAGGATGCGTGTGTGTAAATACTGGAACATAACCTTGAAAATCTTGCATATTTTTGTGTAATCAGTGTGCCACAGATTTGCAGGGATTAGCCCTGTTTCCTTCAACATACTGTATAGAGAAGCCTACAGCCAATGTACAGTAAAACTGCTTCACTGGAAATATGTGCTTTTATTTAGGGGATATCCCTGCTGAGAATACCGGCACAACTGTTCACCAGCATATGTTGTGTTTTGGATGCTGGTTTCCAGAATGGGATGCCGGTAGGGCTGCACGATTATGACAAAAATCATAATTGTCGATTATTCCTTTGAAATTGTAATTGCGATTATTAATTACGATTATCATATTTTACATTGACTGATGTTTTAAATAGCTTTATACCATGTTTAAAGCAACTTCATGCCATATTTTTATATAAAAATAAAAAAAACAAGCTGAAAATACTCTTCCTGAAAATTGCTTTATTGCTTTTCTCATTGCCACAAATGTAAACAATACATTGGTTTGGTTTCTTTAAATAAAAAAAGTACAAATATGCAATAGTATGCATGGTATAATTGTTATACTAAAACTAAAATTAAAACAATGGAAAAACTCAAGACAACCTGTAGAAAGAAAAAAACTGAGATTGCCTTATCAAGTATTTTGGCCTAGAACACAAGCCATAAAAATCCGAAATAATTCCAGACCACTGATGTAGCTTTTCTTTTCGGTTCAAGTGGTGGATTCTGAGCAACACTTTGCACGTTATCGGAATCAGATGTTTCTTTATCAGCAGACATGTTCAAGAAATAAACATTACACGAGATACAGATGTGACAGTGGACATTCAGATTGTTGATAAGGACACGCCTACAGACTATTATTAAAAGTGTTGATTTGCCTGTCTGTCACAACGTGACATGATCTAAACACGCCTCTTAAGCATGCAGATTTTTTTTTTCTTGTAATCGCGGCTTTGGACGATTACATAATCGTGGCATCCATAATCGTGATCGCGATTAGAAATTCGATTAATTGTGCAGCCCTAGATGCCGGAGTTCTGGTGTCCCCATCAGCCCTCATGTCAAGCTTTACTAGCAAGACATCCTTGGTCAACCAGCTTAACCTGTTAGACCATGCTAGTTGACCAACAATTTTACTTTTGAACACCATGGCTATGCTTATCCACAAGCTAGACCAGCATCAAACTAGCATAAACCAGCCTGAACCAGAATGGACAACCACACTGGTGTAAGCTGTCCTTTTCAGCAGGGATTGCTTGATATGCAGTGTTGGGGTAACGTGATAAAAACACGAAAAACGTGTTACACAATCAGATGATTTTTTTGAGTAACGAGTAAAGTAAAACAATATTTTTTTCTTTTAGACCATAATATCTGAGTTATTTTTTTTTTTAAATGAGCGTGTTGCTTTTGTACACCTCTCCTTTCCCTGTATTGTGATAAATCAGGAGTAAAAGTGTGCAAACTTCAAGGAGGATCATGATGGGCATTGTAGTTCTAGAGAGTGGGAGGCTTACTAGAGATCTTTAATGAAGTTGTAGTATATGTGTGCATGATGGGCATTGTAGTTCTAGAGAGTATGAGCCATGTTTATCAATGATGGGCAGAGTACAACAAACTTCTTTGAGCTCACCCTGAGATTTATGTTTTAAAAATTGCAAAATATTGCTGGTAAAGGAATGTAAGTCTGAACGCTTCAGTGGAATCCAGTTGTACTCATCATTTGCAGTGGTGTTTTTTTTTTTTTGTGCACTGGAGCTTAAATAAGCAGTGGTCATAAACTTTTCCATTGTCATGACAATCACAGCAATATTTAAGAAATGTGTTAATTTAGTCACAAATGTAACATTCGGATAAGTGATACATTGCTTCTCGTGATTGATTAATGTAGGCTGCATTTAAAACACATTTTTGTGATATAATATAGCGCTGCATTAAAAGAAAATCAGTAAATTCATTTAGAGAGATTATAAGACTAGTCTTCCACTGACCACAGCATAATATACAGGGTGAAATACTGCCTCAATTCACTGACTTATGCAGCAGAATTGCTCCATGTTACAGCTCCCCTTAACTGAGAGAATGGGATGAAAAATGCTTACTCTGGATCAGCTGCTGCGAGCAACTTACTACATGGTTTGTGTACGGAGACAAAATGTCATGATTTCTTAAAATATTAAACATTTATGTTCTATAATAAATAAGTCATTTGATTGGTAAATCAAAGTTTTGAAGATTTTTCGTAGCATTAAAAGCAATTCCATTCAAGTTGTATCAACATGCACGTTTGCAGTTGTATGCGATCAACCAGTGGCGTCTGTACACACTGAGATGACTTAAGTGAAAAAGATTAATTTATTCATCAGACTTATTCCTTGAACATGTTAGGCTGGCATTCCCCACTGAATTTTATCCTGACTTTTGAAAAACATCTTAAGCTGTCTCTGGCATTGTCGATGGGCACAGCACATAATGACAGATATGATGCAGATTCAAGTGTTGGACTTTGCTGCTTTAGGCAAGACAGTGATTATTCTTCATTATTCATATTGGCTGCCATTTTGATGGAAAAACAAATCATGCATATTCATGTTATTCAGTCTTTACGTGAAGACCTACTGATTGTAGACTTTCTAAATGTCTGTTTAGTATATTGTTTTGACATGAGTATTGTACAATAGCTACCATAACCTGTAATGTCTCCACATATCTACATGTAATGTATTTGTATTGAATGCACAGCAGAAGAGAGAGTGACAAGTTAATTAATTTAGTTACTTTTTTTAAGGAGTAATGCATTATTCTAACCAGTTACTTCTAAATGTAACGTTACCCAAAACTGTTGATATATAACAGCAATAACATCAATAGGTGGCAGAGACAGCCTAATTTACCTCTAAAAGAGCTCTCATGACACTACCTTAAAAGATCTCCATGTAATTTTTAACTTACCGTACAGTTATTAGAGGGTCAATCTGCTGGTGTAACCTGAAGGTAAGTGTCTTGCTCAAGGATACATTGGAAGTAGATCATGTACTACCTGCAATGTTTCAGTTTCCGACCCAGATCTTTAACCTCTAGGCTTCATCATCCCTTTATTTAATTACAGTGCTGCTGACCACCAGTGTCAGGAGATTTTCAAATGGCACTGCTGCTATGAAATAACAAATTGATGATTAAGCTTCAAAAGTTATAACTAAAGATCGCAGAAGTTGCTTTTTCAGTATTCACCTGGGAAGAGCATTAATGACAATTCCGCCACTCTCATCACTAATTCAGTCCCTTTCATTACTGACTCTGACACTGGTACTGGCAATTAAGAAATTATTGCTGAACATTTTGCCCTAAGAGAATAAAATGTGTATACTAGTACTAATAACTAAGGTCAGGGTTCAGATAGTCATGAAAAACTTGCCATTGGAATCATGGTAATAAATCAAACTCTCAAGTTATGGAAAAGTCAAGGAAATTTCTATAGTGCATATAAGTGTTTCTAGTCATGGTCAGCTCTGAAATATCTCTCCATTTTGATTTATATTCAGTTACAGTGTAACGCGTTAATCTAATTAATAATTATCTAATAACATTTTGCGGTAACACAGATTTGTAATATGTTACTTTTCATGTTTACAGCTACAGACATTAATAAAATTACATTACTTCGATTACACATTTATTGCTAAAACCAGGGTTGAGAGGGTTACTTTTGAAATGCATTCCACTACAGATTACAGAATACATGCTGTAAAATGTCATTTGTAACATATTTCATTAGATTACTTAAATCAGTAACGTATTCTAAATACTTTGTATTACTTCATCAGCACGGGTAGATTTATTCACTTGTTTTGACTATAAAAATTACAGTACAGTACAGTAAGACAAAAAAAATTAAAAATACATTCTCTGAAAAACATAAATATCTTATGCAGTGTTGTTTCTAAAACAAGACATATCAAATAGATTTTGTTTTAAGGATTTTTAGATATTTTTACAGGAAAACAATAAAAAAATTATTATTAAGAATATGATTTTTGCCCTAATATAAAAGGTCTTGTTAGAACAAAATTAATTATGATCTAACGTGAATTGTCTTGATAAAAAAAATATAATCATGTCTGGTAACGTGCATGTAAAATGGCTAGAAATAGCATTTTAGCTTAGCGTAATCCTGACAATTTACACAAGATTTATTTCTATTTCTTCTGCCCAAACTTACTTCAAACTTACTTCTCTGTCTGCTCGTATGAATGTAAGTGAAGTGAATGAAATAAGAAAGTGTTTCACCGCTGTTCAAATGCACTTTGGATCAAATCTGTAAAAAATATAAGTAACTGTAGTGGAAAACAGTTACTTATATTTTTGTATTTTATATTTTTAAATACGTAATCCCGTTAAATGTATTCCGTTACTCCACAACTCTGGCTAAGACAATAATATTAATTAAGTAGAATACATTTTAAAATGTATTACATTCCTATGTTAGTACTTATATGTGTGTTGCTGTCTCAGCTAACGAGTATGTGCTCTAACAAACCACCATGGAGGACAGGTATGGAGGTGATGGCAGATGAGTGAGTGACATAAATATGGACGCAGCAGAGTGTAATTGTTTGTTCAAATTGAAAACGAAAGCGAAGCATTTCAAGTTTTCATGCACTCACAATCAATCTCAGCGAGCGCTGTGTCTGTGCTCCCAGCCCTGGCTGGAGGAGAGAGGCACTCAAGGCTGGGCCGGCAATAAATCCTCCTCAAATCTCACATGTGCCTCCTCGTGTGTCCCTGTGCAGCTGCCATGGGAGGAGAGGGGAGTATATAGAAAACATATAGTATATAGTACTCATTCCCATCTGCCAGAGGGATATATCGCTCACAAGGTGGAAACATTTGCGGAACGTCATCTTGAAAAAGTACACAATAAAACACCAACACAATGCAATAGCATTACAGATGCGCAAGTGATAAAGGATACTCAATTTGTCAGAGCACAAGCAGGGAGGTAGAAATAATCCACTCGCTGTAAAGTTGTGTAAACACACACATAGTGCACATGTACACACACAAACAGACATACTGTACATCAGGGGTGGAAAGAGTACTGAAAAATAATACACAAGTAAAAGTACTGTTACATCATATAAAATGTAGTATGAGTAGAGTAAAAGTACCTGTCCTAAAATCTACTCAAGTAAGAGTAAAAGAGTAGCTCATTTAAAAGTATTCATGAGTATTGAATACTTAGTTGTGAAAGCTATGCCCTGTGATAGGGTGGAGGGCGGGGCCAGGTCTTGATTTTACCCTTATCAGGCTAATCAAGCCTCTGAGAGGGATAAAGGCCAACTGTGGACGGTGGTGCAACAGAGAGAGAATGTTTATGGGCAGCTGTCCATTTGTTTGTGTCTTTTGATTTCAGTTTTAAAATATTATATACAATATTGTCAAGCCAGTTCTCACCTCCTCCTTTTCCCCTGAACCCCCTTTACACTGGTACCGAAACCCGGGAAGGAGAAGTGATACGGCGTAGTGGAGTTCTCGCCGCTACCATCCACCCCAACTGCTGTCTTCCGGGGAGAACCGCTGTCAGGGGTGGGGTAGACCCTTCTGTTCCCCGAGAACGTGGCGGGGCATTCCATCCTCCAGGGGCTGGTGATCTGACTCCGATCCACCCTGGGAGGCGTGACTGTCGCCCACTAGAGGGTGGATGTGTGTCCGAGGTCCAAGCTACGGCATATCAGAGAACCGGCGAATAAGTGTTTAAGTGTTTTAACTTTTATACAGCTATGGCATTAGTATTGTTCAGTGTATGTACAGTGAATTAGTATTTATGCAAGCTATCATGGTGACACAGCACAATATTATAACTAGGCAACACAAATTAACAGAGACTTCAGAAACAGGGATAATAACTATGCTAAAAAAGTAGATGGTACAAAACAATAAAGCAGATTAAACAAAGTAAAACATATCAGTAGTAAAAATCTCAATGCTGTTCTCTTTACATAGTTTCTTAATTGTTACAACATTAGGCCCAATTATTATTAGCCTGGAGAGCCTTTTGTCCTGCTTTGACAAATACATGCATGTTTCTATAATCAAGACAAGCCCTGTTCTATAAACCTACTCTAGCCTATTTCCATTCCCCCCTGGCCTTCATGAGTTGCATAAGTAGGCTTACAGCATAACTGTACAACACTAACGACAGCAATGGTTAAGAGGCCACGTTCACACAACAGCAGAATACGGTTGTCACACCTGTTTTGAGTGTACGTTCACACACAGTTTGGCTATTTACGAGAGTGAGAACCGTATTCTATAACCAAACAGACACCCACAAATTTTCAGGTCTCACAACCATGTTCTCTGCAAGCCTGTGCTGTGTGAACGGAACCGTACTTGACAACTAGTTGTTATTTACGTCATGTACAGTGAGAGACATGCTGCACTGTACACGCGTGTGTTAACTCGCAGAGATGGAGAAATTAGATGTGTGTCATCCGAAGATTCAGCTGCTGTCTTCCACCGGCTGCACAAGCGCTCAACTTCTTGACACAAAAGCTGTGCTCTGCACATGGTTAAAAAGCATTCAAAGCCACTGTCGGTTAATTATGATCTCATGAATGACTTGCACTTCGATTTGACTCATTTTAATGTGGCAGCTATGATAAGACATGCTGGTATTATGGACGTCACCATCTTTTAATCACTGTTACTATGGTTACAGCTAGAATATGTTTGTGACTTCGGTTGTTTGTTCATACAGACAGCATTTGATCTACTACTATAAGCTGTTGGATGAATGGGACATTTCAAGACTTACACCTGTAAGTAAATATGTTCTGAAGGGTGAGAGTGCAGGATTGAGGAGCAAATTAATGTTTGAATATAGCCTGTTACCATGGAAACAATGCAACCTGCTAATTAAAAGTTGCCTTCATTGGCCATTATGAAACATTTGGTCAAAATCAAAACCAACATGATTTAAATAGATTAGCTAATTAATCTGGGAGAGCTGTGGAGACACCATGTTTAGCCATCTTTACCCTATTAGAAAAGAGAATATCTGTTAGTATGGAATATGATTGTTTTAAGAGGTGATGGGTTGAGCAAAGCAGGTCAGACTACTGACCAGAATTGGAACTACAAAAGTACCACTACAGATTTTCAAAGGTTTCAAAGGGGGGGTCATTTTCATTTAGGGAGCATTTGATTAAATGTAATTTTATAATGTGTATATCTGCTAAAAAAAAAAATGAATTTTGTCATCGTTTAGGGGAACATTACCATATAGATGACCTCAAAGCTTTCACACATGGCCTAAAAGCCAAAACCTCAAATTAAGACTTTGATAGAAGGTGATACTCAAAATGGCTAAACACTGGGCGATTAAATGGGTAGGCCAAAATATTGGTCTGTCACTACTTTTCATGCTATAGAGGTCGACCGATAGTGGATTTTGCCGATACTAATAACTAAGGTGGTGGGAGAGGCTGATAAGCAATTCATCGGTCAATAGTTTTAAAATGTATTTATAGAATGTCTAATACATTTCTTATTCTTTCCTTGCTATGATGGGGCACAGATAAAGAGTCATTAATTAATAAAATCCAAGATGCAGTTAATTGGTCAACCAAAATCACCAAAACAACCTGACAAAATTAAGAATTTGTGCATAATGTGGGACTTTTATGTATATACAAGGCTGAAAAATACCAGTGACTCTTATTTTGAAATAATGAAAAACTATTGGCAACTATTGCCATACATTTTTGCAGATAACTATAGTTCCAAAAAGCAACTATCGGCACCGATTAATTGGTAAAACCGATATATTGTCTACCTCTACTAGAATTGTTTCATTATTAGAACATTTTGGTCATTAGTTAATTAATATCTAGACATGTTAAAAGGATCCTTCTTTCTATGAGAGGTTTTTGAGTGTTTTTATGAAGCAAAAATTATCTAATCTAAAACCTGTGTGCATATGCAGAATTGCGATACAGGAGCATTTGCCATTGGTTCATACTGAGAGAATTGATGCTGTTGTATTTGTTGTTGTTGTTTGGTAGATCTCCCCAAGGCTGCCATAAGAATCCTCAGCAACATGACGTTCCTATTTGTGAGCCTTTCCTACACGGCCGAGAGTGCCATCGTCACTGCTTTCATCACCTTTATCCCCAAGTTCATCGAGTCACAGTTCGGAATCCCTGCCTCCAATGCCAGCATTTACACAGGTACAAAAATATATCATTTTGGGATGTCAATTTTAATTAAACTTCTTTTATTTTCCTTTTTTTCTCCTTGATAATTACTTTATGATTTCCTTTCTTGTCAGATCACATGTTCCACACACAGATGAGTCACACTCTATTCATCACATTAAAGAACATGTGTTAAGAAAGAAGTGTGATGTCATGTGTTATATTTCTTTTCACAGCTGCACCCACTTATATTTGCGAAGGTATGCATTCACAAATATAAGTACATGATTGCTTCTATATAAAGCTGTTATGCTTGCCTATATAACCAAGTTCCCCTCCTTGAGAGCACACAGTATCACAGGCTGGGTATCAAGAAACAATGAAGATGTCTCTCTCACTCCTTTATGCACATGCTCATCTAAACAAACCTTCAAAAGCACCTTGCCCTCCCTCTCAAGATGATTATTAAGCCATGCATATGTCCAAATATCTCAGCACAGATGCTCTCTCATAAGGTAACGGGAGGTTGGCCAGGATGCTCTATCAAAGTCAGGCAGGACTCAGTAGAGAGAGAGCGTTCTACTTCTGTCAGCCCGGGTCAGGTAAAGGGTACTACCATGAGAGCTGACTTTGGTCCAGTTTATTTACTACCGATATATAAATACTACACAGTATTTACTGTTGTTTTATTCCTAACCATAAGTATGATCAATAATAGTAATAATATTTACAGCTTATAATATCTCTATGATAAACACACTTTGTATCAACTAGCTGAGTTCTGGTTTTAGAGTCATTAATGTGGCTCTTAAGCTTGTTGCCAGGATACAGGGAGAGAAAAATTGGCAGTATGGTTGCTATGTCGACTCTAAACTATGCTTGTGTGATTTCAGATTTAAATAGAAAAACAACTTCTCATCTAGGACTGTTAGAATGTAACCCTGCTAGACTCTTGGTAGAAATGCAAGACATCCATCCCTTATGGAGACCGTCTCAAACAGAAGCACAGAAATCACGTTGCCTCTGAATTAAACCCAGTCCCTGATTACAGCAGATTGACATTGCTGTAGAAGTCAATGCATTCACAATATCCTGAATGTTTTACCTATCAATAAATACAATTTGTTGGGTTTGTGCTGTTTCCTCTGCTATGGCTGACAAGATTTACTTTAGTCTATAAGACAGCAGCAGTAGTAAACTAAAGAGGGATAGATGGTGTACCATAAAAGACTAAACTGAGGCCAGGGAGCATCCAAACTACATCTCCTCTAGATTTGTTACAAATCATTTTTTTTAATTTAATAATATGCTATAAACCATAGCTTGCTCTAGGTACAAAACTGTGTGAACTATTCATAATTTACCTGCATGGATATCTACAATATTCCTATAAATTCAAGAGACATGGAAATCCCCCAAAAAGTTAAATAAGTGTTCCTTTGTTGTGTTCTTTCTTTTCTGAAGTGAAATGTGAGTGTTGCTTGCTCATGCAAAATACACCACTATTATCCAGACAGTTATCCAGTTGCTAAGGTGTTGTTAGGTGGTTGTTTTCTGACCCAAGTCAAAAAACCCCACATAAAAATCACAAGATTTGGATTGGGTCCCTCCTTTAATGTAAATCCTACGGGGCTTTTTCAACTGTTTTATCATCCATCAGGCAAAAATCTTCAGTCTAATCACTTAGAATCTGTACACTTCTCATTATTGGGGTATCACCCACATCTGTAGCACACACAGTGTGGGACGAATTACATACCAAAGTTTATTACTCAGGGTTAATGGTTTTGAGATGTATGAGCGGTAGTAATAGAACCTCAGCTGATATTTTTACATATCTTATATGAGTCTGCTATTTTAAAAGAGATGCTTGATTACTTCCTTACCAAGGTCTTTAGTTTTTAGCATCTAATTTTGTCTCCAAGGCACATTACATCAGATGGCACTACTGACAGCGATAAGAGAGCAAAAAGAGAGGGATCTGTCAGTGGGTTGTGGTCATTAACACCCTGTTCCGCTCCAGCTTGTGGCCTACAGGAATATCTGTACTCTGCCTTGGTATGTCCTGCACTGCCCTCCTCCCCAATATGCACTTAGCTCTGCCAGCTGTGCACACAGTCGTGCTAAGTCTCCCAGGACAGCCTCTCAATGAGTCTCCTTTTGAATAACTCTCCTCCTCTCCTAATTGTCAGGTTTCCGACACTCTGGTCAAGTTTTTATTCAGTTTCGGGACCCTGTTACCTGTTTTTTGTTTTTCCTGTTTAGCACATGGATTTTGTTTATTTCTTGTCACCATGTGCTTGGTCTCATTTCTGGACCCCGCCTCCTCGTTTTTTTCATTATTGATTAATCTATTTCAGCTGTTCTCCTTGTTTGCCTTTTCTGATTTCCTATATATTTTGTCTGTTCCCTATTGTTTTTGTCAGTTACTTTTATCAATACTCATGTGGATTTTCCCTTCGGTTTCTACAGTTTGTGGATTATCTCTTCGGTCTATGTTTGTTCTTGTACTTGCCCTTGCCTTTGCCTGTTTTGATTTTTGTTTTGATTTTTCCCCTACCCTGTCTGTGTTTCCAGCTGCCAGTATTTTGGTTTGGATTTTTATATTTTCTGATTATTGACCTGTTTGCAACTGCAATTGTGTCCTATTCCTCCTCTGAACCCTGACAGTAGGAACTGACCGTTCTAGACTCAGAAGTTTTACCTGTTTGTGCAGAGTGGGCTCAGGGTCCGTCAGCCCCAGAATTTTTTGATGGGGATCCAGACACTTGCGATGTGTTTTTGACCTGCTTATTAAGGAGCCATCTTTTCTGCCCTTGGACAATCTTCAAAGTGTTACTTAAATCTCTCTTTCTGACCGGGTGGTAAGATGTTGAGTCAAAGTGCTGCAGAACCTCAACTCTCCTTGCCTCAGAAGTATGGTACTGTTCACTGAAGGCATCAGGGCTGTTTTCAGTCATGTCGAGTGGTCTCAGGTGTTCCCATTCTGGCCAGGAGGCAGAGGGTCCACTGCTGACTGCCAGGAGTTCGCTGCTGGTCATCTGGGGGCAGCCAAACCTGCTGTGACTGCCAGGAGTGGTCTTAGTCTGCAGCAATTCTTGCGACCATCCATAGGTAGAGGAGGAGGAAGTTAGTGGCCCATACACCCGAGTCCACTGGAGCTCCCTCTGAGGGGTCCCATGTAGCAGTCATTCTCCTGTCGCTGAAAGTGCTCTCGGTCAAGGAGGCAATTCCCCTGTCCCTGCCAGCTCTCCCGACCATGTAGGCTGTTTCCCTGTCACTGCCAGTGCTCCCAGCCACAGAGGCCTGTCCCCTGCCGCTGCCAGTACTATTGGCCAAGGAGGCCGATCCTTTGTTGCTGCCAGCGCTTACAGCCATGGAGGCCATTCCCCTGCCACTGTCAGCACTTCCGGCCTCATAGGCCATTCCCTTGCCGCTGCAAGCGCTTCTGGCTACAGAAGCCATTCACCTACTGCTGCCAGCGCTCCCCACTACAGAGGCCATTTCCCTGTCACTTACACTCTTGGTTAAGGATCACTCCCTAGGGACCACCACTCTAACGGCCTGTTCTAACACCAGCATCTGCCGTTCACCCTGTCCAGTCCCCAGGGGCTGCCGCTCACCCTGTCCAGTCCCCAGAGGCTGCCTCTCACCCTGTCCAGTCCCCAGGGGCTGCCTCTCACCCTGTTCAGTCCCCAGTGGTTGACAACCAGTCTATCCAGCCTGCAGTTTCCACTGCTCAGTCTGACCTCTGCCCAGCAGCCATCCCTGACCTCTCCTCTGTTGTGAAGCTACCTGACCTCAGTCCCTTTCTGACGTGTTCTCCAGTCCCTGCTCCTTCCCTTAAGCCTTCCCCCTGACCGCTGGATGTCTCTCTCTTCCTGGAGCCACTCCCCTTGCCGACATACTCCTCCCCCTTCCTAGAGACACTGTCCTGGTTCCCCTCATCCTCCCTCCTTTGGTTGAAACTTCAGCTTCACCCTGGTCTGTCCCGCCAGCTCTGCCCTGGTCTGTCTACTGCCCTTCGGCTCTGCTGGCCTCCCTTTGCCTTGTGTTTTGGTTTTCCTGTCTAGCACATGGCTTTTTTTTTTTTATGTCACCATGTGCTCAGTCTCATTTCTGGACCCCTCCCCCTCGTTTGTCTCATTATTAATTAATATGTTTCACCTGTTCTTGTTTGCCCTTCCCATTTTCCTCATTATATATTTTGTATGTTCACTATTGTGTTTGTCAGTTCCTTTCGTGAGTACTCCTTCGTTTTCTACAGTTTGTGGATTATCTCTTCGATCTGTGTTTGTTCTTGTACTTGCCTTTGCCTGTTTCGATTTTCCCCCTGCCCTGCCTGTATTTCCAGTGGCCAGTATTTTGGTTTCGATTTTTATATTTTTGGATTTGACCTGTTTGGACTATTGGATTTTTGTAATAAAATGTATTTTGTCCTATTCCCATCTGCAATTGAGTCCTATTCCTCCCCCGAATCCTGACACAACTAGGATACAATGGGAGTTTGTTTTAAAAGTGTTTCTCCTCTCATCACAGCGAGGTGTTCCTGACGCACTACCAGCTATATATAGCCCAGTGGAATACTGTATTGGCTTCACACAGCCTTGGTTGTCTTATGAATGGGCATTTTTACCACCTTGTCAGGTTGTGTGTGTTTATCTGTGTGTGGGTGTATTAAATTTGTTTAAGAGTAATAAAGTTAAACAGACTGTCTGTGCAGAAGTATTTTCCAGAATAGTGTCAAAAGGTCTGATTCATTTTAGCGAATCAAAACAATGTTTGTTCAATGTTCAATTCATTAGAATAATTCCTGCTGAAAAGACCAGCTTAGGAGTCATTCAGACTGAATGCATTTTTGCATGAAGCACAAGGAATAGAAGGCAAGTGTCCTGAGACATGTTTTTAAAAGATTAAGTTCTTTTAAACTTGACACAACATCTAAAAAATTTAGCCAAAAAAACACAACCCACAACTTCCCATATTTATAAGTGACTACATGAAAAAACAAGTTCAAAGTCAACACTGCCAGTGTAGCCGGTCCTACTCGCCCCGCTCCGAACGGGACTCGAACCGATGTCTCCGGCGTGGGAGACGGGTGCATTAACAAGGAGGCTAAAGGCTACAGCCTCTAGTGCCAGTCGCTAGTGCACCTCTTGAGGTTAGGAGAGTGAGGTTTACACACTGCACAGCTATCTAACAAACATTCAATAAATATTTAATGTGTACCACTATATTTTCGATTACGTTATACAGATTGTGTTGCATGGTGTTTTTTTTATGGAAAAGCATATCATTCATCCAACAAGAATATTCGGTAAATCAACATGTTGCTTCCAAAAGTTCAAGTGCCCTAAAAATCAACACCATTCTGCCACAGGTTCACATCATTCAGAGGTTGTATTTTCGCTCTGAAAATTTTTATTTGACTCCACTGACGATTAGGTTTAGGGTTGGGTTGTGGGGTAGGATGTATGGTTGATAAAATATGCATTCTTTTCTATATAGCATAAGTTTCAACAAAATTACAGCTAATTTTTCTCTATACTCTTTGGACATTTAACCTGGAAACTGGGGCTCACATGTGCACATACATGCAACAACACTTCCTACTTCTGCCACTAGGGGCAGTGATTTGATTTTCGGTAAGCACAGACCGATTTCATGAATGGTTTGAGCGAATGGTTAAAAACAATTATTAATTTGTGAATCAGATATCACTATGCCAGTTATCATCTTTCCAAACTTTGCTCCTGTATCAATAGTTTCCACAGAAGCAGATGTGGCAAATGATGCCTGAATTAAAATTAAAGTGGGTTTGTCGCTGTGAACACACGCAATGGAAAAATGGATTACATGAGTAATTTTGGATAAAAGCAGCAAATGCATAAATGTTAAGTAATGCATTAATGAAAATGTTTATCAGACAGAGATCAAGATATATACAGAGAGAGAATAGAGAGTGATAAATGTGCTGTTTGTGTGCTTTCAGAGTTGCTTTGATGAGGAGTTTGCTTAGGGCTGGCATGTGCTTGCCTTGCCCATCCAATGGATTTACACAGTGACCTGTGACTGCCAGCAGTCAGCTTTAACTTTCAATTTCCAAGCTCTTCTGCCAGCATGTGTGTTGCCCTCATGGAGACTGCTCTGACATCACATTTCTGTCCCTGCTCACTGTTTTTCTGCCAGCCCATCTTTGTATCTTCTAGATACACTCCTCTACCAATTACATCTCTAGAAATAATAACAGAGAACAACAATAGAGTCTAACATTTTCTTTTCCACGATGGTCCTCTAAACCCAATTCAGGATGTTAACATTCTTTCAGGTCTTCGTGGTGACTTCCACCAATTGAAACTTGTGGACAGTCCTCACTTGCTCATTCCCTGACCTGAATTTTGTCATTGTGTCAAGTTCATAGCTCATGTGTGTAGTTTCTTAAATGTTAAAATACTTTCTCCTTTTCCAACCGAAATTGATAAGTAAGCCATTTATAGGTTTATTTCTCACAAAAATCAAGGTACTGTAGCTCTGTGATGCTGTCAAAATATTGCTATGTTTGTTTGAGCAGTATTGACTCAACCAGTGGCGTGAGTTTAGTGCGGGTCTGTCTGTTTGTTCAACAAATGGCAGAATGAAGGAGTGTTTGGTAAAGGTTTTTAATAACATTATGTATTTTTTGCAATTTTGCTTGGTGACATTTGTAGCGTAGAAATTAAACACTTCTTTACTACTTTTATTTACTTTATCCCTGAAATCCACTTATCATACTAATCAAGGTTTCATGCACAGAAAATAGACATGCTTAAATTGTGCATGACCATCTTACACCCTCTTTCTTTACTGAATGAAACAGGTTGTTTTTGCTATTGTACCTTAAAGACTTCTATATGTAAATGTCCTCTTTTATGATTGGATGATTTTGTTGCACTGGCATAGTGCAACACTCTTTATCAGAGCAGTTGAATAAAGTGAATACTGAAAAGGTAGTAAACGTCTGCTCTTGGTTGTGATGTCCAAGACAACACATTTAGGTTAAATCTTTTTAGATGTTACTTGCTAATAGTCTTTTCAGTCTATGCCTGACCAGTCTCTCTCTGTGTTTCCTTTAGGGGTGATTATTGTGCCTAGTGCTGGTGTGGGCATCGTACTGGGTGGCTACATCATAAAGAAACTGAAGCTTGGAGCTCGTGAGTCTGCTAAGCTGGCTATGATCTGCAGTGGAGTTTCTCTTCTGTGCTTCTCCACCCTCTTCATCGTAGGTTGTGAGAGCATAAACTTGGGCGGCATCAATATCCCTTATACCACAGGGTAAGTTAATTGCTCAGTCATTAAAGCCCTTCTGTGTTAATTTTGATGGATTCCAAAAGGTAATGGGTGCCCTGTTTATGTTTTTTTCTGGTTCCAGACATAGTGGAATTTAAGAAACACTACACTACAACAAACTCTATATAAGAGGCATATGTTTAGCCGCAGGTGGCAGTGCCATATTTCTCCTGTGCATACACCATATTTTTTTGTTTTAAAATTTTCAAAATCCTAAAACTTTGTGTAACACTTCACAACATTAGTTAACATGAACTAACAATGAACAATATTTTTTGCAGCATTTATTAATCTTGTTTAATGTTAATTTCAACATATACTAATACATTTTTTTACATTATTTATTAACATTAACATTAGTTAATGCACTATGAACTAACATGATCTAACAATGAACACTTGTATTTTTATCAACTAACATTAACAAAGATTAATAAATACTGTAAAAAAATACAGTGATTTGTAAAAAAAAAAATGTCATGATACATTTATACCTAATGTATTAACTAATGTTAACGAATGGAAGATTATTGTAAGCCGTTACCAAACATGGTTTATTTCCAGGTTTAAATTGCATTTAAATACAGTATGTCTTCATGTGCCTGAAAATACACAGAAACCTTTTGATGACTAAGCATGTGACCAATTCTGTGGATGTTTCCATGCAGCTACCTTATCCTCTCCCCTCCCCGTAGTACGTACAGTGTGCCATTTGAACTATGAGGTCCATTGTCTATTTCCTGCTGTCTACCTAACAAGGCAGCCATTGAGTGACATAACAGGTTTCTTGTGCCAAATTCTTAAGTAGGGAAGTTCGCATGGCCCTGACCAGTGAGACAGTGTAGTTGTAGAAGGCATGGCACAAAAGTGTGAGGCCCTTTCATCAGATAGAGGTGCAATGCGAGACGCAGATAGATATACAAAGTGTATGTGCTTAGAGTAACAAGTCAACACTGAAATTCCAAGTTTGTGTGAATAGTTTGCACAAAATAAGAAGGGGATGTACACAATTTTCTTGGTGAACTATTATGTTTAAAACAGTAAACATTTTCAGTCACATAAGAATGAGAGCAGACCACTATGGCATCTGCTTTTATAGCATGGAGGTCTGTCTTGTTACATTTAAAGAAGCAGTGGAGAATTCCAATCCCTGCTGTTTCCGTCCATCTTTCTGGCCATGTTATGTCAAGACTGATCTCTCCATTCTGCTGTAGATCTGTGAGGATAATGCAATGTCAACTGGACAATTTACCTTTTGCTCGGTTTAATGTGGGAAAGAGTTCTGTTTGAATTTGCCTAGGGTTCCCACAGTTTTACAATAACAGTTTATTGTGTATCTCTTTCCTTATTTCTCCTCTTTTTCTGTCTTTCTCTTTCCATCTCTCACTTCTTTTCTAATTCCCTTTGAGAGAGATGAGAGTTAGAGATTTGTGGCTATGAAAGTCATGTGTATCATTTATGCAGAGGACAACCAAAAAAAAATCTTTGTACAGTATACTGTATTTATATCATGATTTGTTTTTATTTTTTTAAATGAATATAAGACTTGCAATCCTTCACTTCAATAATTTCCAAATAGATCTCCCTACTTTTTTGCAAATTGCTTATAAGTGTCACGATTCACTGTTGTCTGGCCTGTGTTTCTCCCCTGTCATCTGTTCCCAGACTACACTTCCCATCATCCCCTGCTCTGATCACCTCCAGCTGTTCCCCATTGTTCCTCACCTGTGTTTAATCTTCTCTGTAACGAGGCAGATGAGGAATGCGGCTTTAATAATGAATGCAAAAGATGATCCAGGTAACTCAGAATATAAAGAAAACACACAGAGAACCAAGAGCATGGCTGAGAACAAGACAGGAATACATTCAACAACTGACAAATACTGAACAGAAATCAGGGCATGATATACACAAAAACTAATGAGAAGATTAAACACAGGTGAGGAACAATGGGGAACAGCTGAAGGTGATCAGAGCAGGGGATGATGGGAAGTGTAGTCCGGGAACAGGCCAGACAACAGTGAATCGTGACAATAAGAGCCTTAAAGTATTGCATTTTATTCTCAAATTCTACTTTTTGTTTGCTTGTTTGTGTGTTTTTTCAGGCCAACGCTGACTCTGACCCATAGAAACCTGACAGGAGGCTGTAATGTGAATTGTGGCTGTCGGATCAATGAGTATGCTCCTGTTTGTGGCTCAGATGGCATCACATATTTTAATCCCTGCCTGGCAGGATGCAGCATGGTTGGCAATGACAGCACTGGGGTGAGACACAACAGACATACTTCTGGAGATGGTCAATACAGTATTTAAGTTAAAAACACAAATGATTTCAGCACAAAACATACAAAAACAGAAATGTATATTAAATTGTTAATCATCTTTTAAATTACTTGGTGTTCAGTTATCAAGACTAAAGATATATTCATACAGATTTGTGTGATTACTAGAGAATATCTTCTTAATGCTTAATACTTGATACTGCATCAACTCTTTTAAAAAAGGTCAAACAGACTTGAAAGCCACTGTCATGTCATCTTATCTGTATTATTAGGTCAGAGCATTGCAAATGTCAATTAACAATTGTTTTGGATATCATAAAATATTTTTCACTCTCATCTCCCATATTAGGTTAATGGAGAGTCCTATTTTCATAAGAAGCATTGCTATTTTTAAACTGTTCAGCATTTTGCTGACATGAAAACATTTGCAGAATTACAGCCATCATGGTGATGTTAATAATTTGATCTTTTTTCTCTGCAGATCAGAAACTACACCGACTGTGCATGTGTGCAGAGTAGACAGGTCATCACCCCTCCTACCAGCGGTCAAGGCAACCAGATGCAGCTGGTCATTGTGAAGACCTACCTGAATGAGAACGGGTTTGCGGTGTCAGGGAAGTGCGATCGCACCTGCAACACTCTCATCCCCTTCCTCATCTTCCTCTTCATCGTGACTCTCATCACGGCTTGTGCACAACCCTCTGCCATAATTGTCACTCTCAGGTAACAAGCAGAAATGTGTCATCAGTGTTAGTGAAAATAGTCAGTTTCAGGTCAAATATGATTGTGACCACATAAGGGCTTTGAATGTGAAAATCTAGAAATTTTGTAATAGATTATATTATAAAGAATGTAATACAATCACTGTTTTTTCTTTCTTCTGTAGGTCAGTAGATGAGCAAGAGAGACCGTTTGCTTTAGGAATGCAGTTTGTGCTGCTAAGAACTCTTGGTAAGTTTCAAAGAAATTCTGAATGCATAGACTGTAGGAATGATTAGATAAGACTTATCTAGACTCAGATGCGCTATTAACCCTGTCATTGCATGAGTAATTTACATTATAGGGGTTTTTCTCAAAACAAATATTTCCCTGCAGGAGATTAATGGATGTTTTATCATTTGAAACAAACCTTATGTCAAACTCCCACCGCCTTAAGTTACTTTTTCTTTTTTTCTTTTTTTGGCAAATAGCATCACCTAGTGTTTTTAAAGGTTTGTTACATTGATGGCAGCCTAGCAGGAATCATTAGAATATTAGAACTAAGATAATACTGATAATATATTAATCAATTAAAATGTTAATGATGTAATATTTCCTTTATTCCTTTATAATTCTCTTCCTCTCCTGCATCTGCAGCCTACATTCCTACGCCCATCTACTTTGGCGCAGTGATTGACACCACCTGTATGCTCTGGCAGCAGGACTGCGGCGTTCATGGCTCCTGCTGGGAGTATGATGTCACTTCCTTCCGCTTTGTCTACTTCGGTCTGGCAGCAAGTCTCAAATTTGTGGGATTTGTCTTCATCTTCCTCACCTGGTACTCGATTAAATACAAAGAAGATCGCCTGGAACGCTGGCAGCAGCATCTGGCACCTCTGGGTACTGTTAGCGAACTCATCTGCCATGCAGGAGGCCACAAAAGCCACGCTCGCACACGCTCTTGCCCCGTTTTCACACCCCGTCCTGAACCCCCAGAGCAGCCCTCACTTAATCGTGGACGCTGCAGCCAAAGCTGCCCTGGAAATGCACTCAAAGCAATAACCCCGCCCATCTGCTCTTTCTAGGATATGCACACTCGCATTTAAGGCACGCCCTGACACTTTGCTCCATCTGCCTCCACATGCCTTCCTGTCAGGTGTCCTCCTCCATACAAGACAGGACTACCGCACATCCTTTTTTCCGCTTGTCTCCTGCACAGCCTTCAGGAGCTTGCTGCATACAAACAGAGAATTTCATCAATGCATACCCACAGGAAATACAATCACGTCAAATTAAAGGTGCACTCAGTAATTTTGTCTTTATTGTTTTGCTGACACTGAGATGTAGATGCTAGGTTTTCAGTTACCGATGCCACTGTAGAAGGGTGTTTCTTCAGCATCGGACACTGTCATGTCCAAGGGGTTGATTTTTATTAAAGCAAACAGATTTCTTAGATTACCTTTTTCTTTACAGGTTACATTAAAACTGATTTGGAAACTTTATACCAGGCCTTCATTGTTTATTTTTGGTACTTTTCAAAAACTTTTATGCAACGATTTTACTGTTTAAAAATTAAAATGCATTATAAAAATGCTAATTATGTTTAAAACTATGATAATCTAAGATTGAAATAAACATAAACCACTTCAATATTTGTGTGAAAATTATATATATATATATATATATATATATATATATATATATATATATATATATATAAATATAAATAATATGGGGCAATTTTGTTTAAGCTGGCGTACTTGTTACCAAAGTTGACAAAAGTGCCAGTGAAGAGCATGCTTAAAAATAATTATGACACAAGTGATGTTTGAAAAATCAAGGTAAATGTCACTTGAGTATTTTTATTGTATATTTATAGTGTTTTTATTTTCAAACAAGCAGTAATTTTACCAAATTATGCAACCAAAAAAAGGGAAAATAGTATTTAATTGTGTGTATTTAAGATACATACAAATGTGAACTATGAACTTATCCTTAGCAAGAAAAAGGACTAATTTCAAAAACTTTATAAATGACTTTCAGAAGAAGAAAAAAATGCCAGACTTTACAAAACGTTACTTTTTAAAAATCCATTCAGCGAGTATCGACGCTGACTTCCACCCCTGGATTCACGGGTTTGTATCCAGGGTGTGCTGAGTGACTCCAGCCAGGTCTCTTAAGCAACCAAATTGGCCTGGTTGCTAGGGAGGGTAGAGTCACATGAGATAACCTCCTCGTGGTCATGATTAGTTGTTCTCGATCTCAATAGGGCATGTGGTAAGATGTGCGTGGATCATGAAGAGTAGCATGAGCCTTCCCATGCTGCGAGTCTCTGTGGTGTCATGAGCCTTGTGATAAGATGTGCGGATTGAATGTCTCAGAAGCGGAGGCAACCGAGACTTGTCCTCCGCCACCTGGATTGAGTTGAGTAACTGTGCCACCACGAGAACCTACTAAGTAGTGGGAATTGGGCATTCCAAATTGGGAGAAAAGGGGATACAATTAAATATATATAAATGTAAAAAGAAAAACAATCCACAGTGCAATAAATGCCCGACCTGAAGAAACACCCTGAAATACCCTATTCACAGTCAGCCATTATTAATTTATTCTGCGGTTGAGTCTGTCAAATTACAGGGGATTATTGAGATAAAGCAGACGTTTGACTGGATATTTGATGTCAACATGGCAGCGCTCATAAATGTGCACCCATTACCATATGTAGAATAAAGCAACTTTTTCTTTGAGACTGAAATTACTACAATTTTCAATTTCTAAGAGTGTAGATCAATTTTAATCATAGTTTTTCAAAAATACTATTCATTTCTTTATCAAATTTTCTGAACGTTTAGCAGTTAGCGAACACATATCACTGAGTGCACCTTTAATGTGAAGTACTTACTGTTGTGGTGTTTGGAAGACATATTATGGTGCTAAAATGGAGGAGGGGAGGACATTTTTTCTGTATTCATTTTTGGATTTCAAGATGATAATATCAAAGATGTACCACAAGCACAAATCAGTACTATGCAAAACTGTATGACACTACGGCCTCCACGATGCTTTCTACTGTAATATCTCCATTCAAAACAGTGTCCCTACAGCAGAACAGCTTTCATGTGAAAAACATCAGCTCTTTTTACATAATCTTTCCATATACAGTGGTGTTATTACCTCCTTTTGGCTAGTTAGGAGGGGTTGATCAATGTGCATGTGACTTGGGTGGTATTCAAGGAGCTGTACTGGAACATTTCGTCTCCTACGGACTGAACACACAGTGCTATAATTTGAACACAGTGTCTCAAACTGCCCGCTAGCAGAGAAGTGTGCTGGCTAACAGGCAAAAGCACTTTGTGAATCTTTGAAGAAAGACTTCTGCACAGTCTTCATATTTATAATCACTCTGTCTCTCTGCATTGGTGACAATTAGCAAAGTGAATTTTAGTGATTGACTCGCTTCTTTGAGTTTGAGAGAAAATAATCATAAAAAAAGTCTGTAATTTCTGTCAAATACGATGCCAACATGTTTCAGCAGGCTTGTTTCTGTCTGTCTGGTCCAGTATCAGGTCTTAAAGGAGTCTTAAAGGGACAGTTCACCCAAAAAAATTAAGCTTCTGTCATCATTTACTCACCCTCATTTGGATGGAATGACATGAGGTGCGTAAATGTTCATTAATGGGTGAACTGTCCCTTTAAAAAGTTATTCAATTACATATCGGTGACTCAGAATGAGGAATGTGGGACAGGATTCAGTCGACCCCTCATGCTGTTAGCAACTGCTAAATCCAGGTACCTGAGCATGTTTGAGAAGCTTTAGCGATAGCATTTGTAAAGCTACAGCTGAATCAGAGATTCTTAAACATTGGATTGAGAGCTAATGGCACTTATCAGCTGTTTTTAATATAAGCAGAAACACGTGCTCCGGCTGTGCAACCAGTTCCCAGTGTGAAAACAACGTGATCCACGAGCAGTGGTTTTAACCTTATGCACTAACTACATTATAATCCAATTTATGCCTTCTATGAAAACCCCCAAATTTTCAATATCCTTGTAATCTGTAATGAGTTTATTAGACTCAAAAATAACAATTCTGTCATGATTTACTCACCCTCATATTGTTGAAATCCCAACTTTGACTTTCTTTTTTGAGTTTTAATGACTTTTTTTCTTCCATTGGACACATGAGATTCATTTTAAGAACTGATTTCCTGTCATCATTCAATTTTAATGCATCTTTTTTTTCTCCATATAAGGACAGTGAATGGTGACTTAGACTAACATTTTGCCAAAGATAATTTCCTTTTATGTTTCAATGGAGAAGATAAAGTCAAAAGGGGTTTTTGAACAACATGAGGATGAGTGAATTTTTGGGTGAATTAACCCTTTATGCAATAACAGTTGTAGTACCTACAATAGTACAATAGTACCTACAAAGTTATGAATTATTTACCGTTATCCATCAGAACTGATCTGTTTTACGAAAATAGTATTACGTTCATTTATGAAATAGTCACCAGATTTATACAGGACAAACGCGGTTGTTAGATACTAGTGCAGCAAGCAAACAACAAAGCCAAATTTAAATAATCTCTACATTAAGAGCCTCTGTTGGTTACAGAAGTAATGATTTTGTAAAATGTGCTGTATTGTGATCACAATCTCAAAACCACATTATGAGTACATACTTTTTTTTTTTTTTTTATCTCTAGAAGTTGTTCACTCTCAAAATGTTTTTTTCATAAAAGATCATGTTAACCAGGAAATGTTATGTTAAATGTTAACTCCAGTATTAGAATGTGAACAAAATTAAATCGGGGGTGTTTTAAGTTTAATCAACCCCAGCTGTTGTTTGAATTTGAAATTGCTTTCTTTTACATGTTTGTGAAGTATAAGATGTACAGTGGTGAGAAAGTCTCTGAATGCTATAGAATTCTCAGTAGATCCCCATTAGTTTGACCTGCAGTGTGAGCTCCTCAAAGAAGATCCGATAAATCCAATATTACAAATAAAAATGCATGCTTTTCTCAAATAATAATAATTATAATAATAATATATTGCTGATTATTATATCTCTTAAAAAAAAAAAAAAAAAACGCAAGCCATTTCTGGCGTTGAAATGTTTAAGTGAAAATTCTGCAAACAAATGGAAATGTATTAGTTTGTCCTCTAGGGGGCAGTCAATGTTAGACAGTTTAAAATTTCAACAAACAATATTGAAGTAGACGTAAGAAACTATTCTAAAATAATGGCAAGCCAACATGCAGGACTCATCAACAGGTACAGTATGCATTTGTTTGAAGTTAATTCTGAATTGTCACTAACACAATTAAGAATTCAAATAATGAGCGTTGAATCAGTGTGTTCTGTATGTATGTGATTAATTAGATATTCTTTATCTGCGCCTATACGTCATCTTTTAATGATCAGCTCACATTTTAAGTCAAATTAATGTTTTGGGCTAATTTCAGATGAGCGTGTAGGCCAGCTGTATCGACTTACTTCAGTGCTGTCAGTGCTTATGGGATCAAGTGTGAGGAACGAGATGTCCTGGGCATTTACTTTGAATTCTGTCTTGGTTCTGTTTTATTGACATTTTGAATTCTGTCTTGGTTCTGTTTTATTGACATTTATTTACTGAAATAAAGTATTTAGAGAGAAGCGGCAATGGAACAGGTACATGCATAATTTGTGAACAGTTTCTTTTACAAATTCCTTTAGAACTTCATGTTATTAAAATAACTAAAATGTAAGTTTTCCCGCTCTTTGACTTGAGTAAAATCAAGTCAACCCCTCATGCAAATGAGAATGAAAATCATTCATGAAAATCAAAATCATGACATGAAAATCAAAATCCTTTTGACGTCCTCAAGTGTTTGAGAAAAAAATGCGCCCTCTGCCGACAGGTTTGTCTATCGTCATATTTCACCGAATAGTTTAGTTCTCAAACTGTTGTACGCGTAACAGCAGCAGTATTAAAAATAATAAAAATATAGATTTTATTCAAATGTTTGTATTATTTATTTCTAATGTGTGTTTATAGGATTTATTTATAGCCCACTTTTTTCTTCTTTTTTTACATCAGTATTGCAGGATGTGAATAAAGTTCTCGTTGCGCGCGCCTGCGCTGTCTCTTTGTGCGCGCGCCGTAATATTATATCTACGCAGAAAACAGAACGGCAAACACTGATGCAATATCCGTTTCATTTATACATTCTCAGACTTCCTTAAAGTATGTGAGCTTGATTTCGGGCGATCTTAAATGGTGCTTTTTACCCAAAGACGAGGGGCTTTTCCACTGCACGGTACAACTTGACTCAACTCAACTCTGCTTGCTTTTTGGGGGGTTTTCCACTGTGGATAGTAACTGGTACCTGATACTTTTTTTTAGTACCACCTCGGTCGAGTTTGCAAGCGAACGGAGCCAATACTAAATGTGACGTCAAAATCCTGCAGATCACTGATTGGTCAGAGAGAATCGTCACTACCAGCGTCACTGGAATTCCGACACGCAAACATCAACCGGCTAGTTTTAAAGTTAGTAACAGCCATAGCAGTATCATTTGTTCACACGACTTTCGAATTGTAAAAAAAGAAATGGCTGTGCGCAAAACCATGCCGTGGTCAATAAACAAGGTGCAGGCGGTCCACTCGTTAGCGATGAGCGAAACGAAAAAGTCTCTTTAGAAAGTGTATCAGCTATTGGCCGCACACGGTTACCACCGGTCCTACCAACAGTGAAAGGAAAAGAAAAAAAAAAAAACTTAAAAGTGACTAAAGAACCATCAAGGAAAAGTGGAAGTGGTTCAACCAAATGGATGCTATCTAAACCGGTGAGCAATGGGAGGGAGAGTGCCCTGGACTCAGCCAAGACACCACTGTGTGGCCCTTGAGCAAGGCCCTTGATCCTATCTGCTCCAGGGGCGCCGAATCATGGCTGACCCTGCACTCTGACCCCAGCATAGCTGGGATATGTGAAAAATAAATAATTTCACTGTATATATGCAGAAATGTATGTATAATGTGTGACAATTGGGCAATTAAATTGAAATTAAATTAAATTAATTAATTAAATAGATGGAGGATGGTACGTTTTGTTAAGTGAACTCTGCTTGAAAGCTTCATTTTATTTAGTTGACCAGCTACTGAAAGCTTGCTACTAAAACAACCAGGCTAATTTAACTGTTACACTTGTGTAGAATTACACAACAATGCAACAACTGCTTAATGCAGCACAATGAGCTCGTAGCTAACAGCTAGCGGTCGTGTTATTGTTTTGGTCAATTTGTGTCATGTTTAAGATGATGTCACTGCAGTAGAGGCGGGGCAACTATGATGATCAGCCTATAATCCCACCCATGTTGAGGAGGCACTAAACTGCAGTGTAAATGCAAGCTCAGAAAAGTAAAGCGAGTAGAGTCGAGTCAACCCGTAATGTGCAGTGGAAAAGTGCCATTGCTTGGATTTGGCTGTAATTTGTTTTTGACTTCACTGGAACATTGTTCGAATGAGGGACAGCGAAATGGAGCACGTGTTTCACAGCTGTGTGTAAGGTAGCTCTATGTGGCGAAGATTGCTGTTATGTCATCTATGACATAGTCCGCCTACAACTAGAAAAATAATACGTCATTAGACAAGTTTCAAAGTTAATGTCTGGTAAAGGCATGGATAAGAGTAAAAGTAACCTCGGATAGCTTACTGCAGCCGCTGCTTTCATAGATCATGTGCACATTATCACATATTTTTAAGGGTGATGCTAGCTGAAGAATTGTTGGCATTGAAAAGCAGGGTCTAGCAATGCCTAGGCTACAAATGTCTAAATATATATCTCATTAGATAGGCCTAGTCGTTTGTTTGAACTGGATTGCAAAAATTCTAAATGTTAATTTTGAATGTGCTGATTGTGTGAACGACAGGAATATTAATCAAATAAGGCATTGTGTATGTTGCTCACAAGTCAAGACTATGCTCAAAAATGTATATTTGCCAAACGCTGAAAAATATTTTAGTGAACATTGGTGGTGAATAGGTGGTACTTGAATGTTCTGGTTTGATTAAAGGTGGTACTTGAGAAGCACTGGAATAATTTGTTTAAAAAATGTCTCCTGTTACTTGCAAATTGATCAAACCCTATAAATCCATCGTCATTACCAATTCTTTCTAATATTTATAATGAAATATTTTGCAAAGATCTAAAATATATGTTTTTCCATCCTCAGTTTATTATTATTTGGGGTGTCTGGGAATCTAGATTAGCAACAGATTTTTACTTCAACTACACACACACACACGACAATAAGAGATTTATGAAAAAGCTGGAATTTTATTTTGAAGGAACAAGCTACTGTCAAATGACGAATGAAATGAACAGCTTGAATCTGTTAAGCGTGAAAATATATAATATAAAAAAACTGCTTGGTTTTGTCTTTAGTTTCATTTAAGCAGAAAATATATACAACAAAAAAAGGAAGTAAAAAAACACTTTGAAAAGCATCATAGATCAAAACATACATCAGTCATGACTAATAAATACCAATCATTTCCATTTAATTGTGATGGTGGTACATCTTTACAATGGAATAAACTGGACTTGAATGAATTAAGCCATGCCCACTTGGCAATGGAAATTAATCCATGAAACTAGTTTCAAGAACAGCACATAAAGGCAAAAAAAAAAAAAAGCAAATACATTTCTGATTGTGCATTTTTGCTCTCCAAACGCATGTAGTACTGAGACAAATGTATGAACCAGTCATGCAAATACTCCTAACATGTTGTGCCAACAGCTGAAGTGTGGATGGTCAGATATGTACATTGTCTCCGATTTAGTTCCTCTCAGCTCATTCAGAAACACAACCCTTATATGTCTTCATTTTGAAGTGAAAAGGATATGGGCAAAACAAATGCATTTTTTTGCATAATATAATACACATTGCATAATATATGCAGGATTTATCCACAGATCGTTTTTAAAACTACTAATTTATACCCACAAAATTATGTTGTCAGTTGTGTCTGCCCAACCATTCTGAGTACTAACAAATTTAGCTTGGTATATTCATTTAGGTATTAACATTGTACAGACATCTGAAATTGGAAATTTCTGCGCCTGTGATTTCACTATGCACTAACCTGGCCAGAAAAGCCTTCAAGCATAGGTTTGGCTATATTAATATATTACAAATGTTTCAATAGTTGAATAACGTTGTAGATTTAATTTATTAATAAAATAATTTGTAAATAATACAGATTAGAATTTTCTCAAATCTACATAGTTACAAAATGTTAATTCTCTATAATCGTAGGCAACATCTCAGTCTGTAATGAAACAGACCCATAATTCTGATTTAATTAATAGGTAGATTATACAGCATCAGCTACAAAAATGCATTCATTAGACTGGATACCATGGCTCCTCATGTTAACAGGCACAATTAGTAAACATTTCTTCTTTTTTTTTCTTTAAACACACCATTCTTTTTATTGCCCAACACTGAATAAATTAAATTACCACTGAAATGCTAACTGTGAAATAATTTAAACAAAGTGTTACTTCATAGCAATATAATAGATTATTAAATACTTTGCTGTTTGTGTCCCTTCCTCCACAACTACAAATGAAACATTAATAATGAAAGACAAAAAGATGTGCTTCACACAGGTTAATGTATTTAAGGTGGGAAATGTGAACAGAGATCCCAAAAATGCTCAAATAAGCTGCTTATTTCAACTTTTCCAGAGCACAGTGTGGCTCAGATATATTCAGCTGGCATTCGGAGATAAACAAAAAATAAATAACTCTGTAAGAATAAATAAAATGCAATTAGAAATAATGGTCAATAGATATCACAGTTATATGCTTTTCCATAATGAATGTGACTTACAACTGAGATTTCTGTGGTGTGTATAATAAATTAAAGAAAATGCTTTCACCTTCTGCTGAGGATCCAACACCAGAAAATGCATGAAAAAAATCTTTAACTTAGAGACAATAGTGTGAATGCAAAACTGACCCATCTGTTCTCTGATTGTTTTTTTTGTTTTTGTGTGTGTGTGTGTGTGTGTTTGTTTGTTTTTTTTCCACAGATGAAGTGCTAACTGTGGAGCCTCTGGGGGATTTGTGTACATTATAAATCCCAAGGAGCTGTTTTGTGGAACAGGAGTCTTCCTCTAGCTTTGCAATAAATGTACAGACCACCCTTAATCTCAAGTCCAAAATTGACAGAAGCACCCAAAAACGGGGCCATTTAAATGCTCTTTGTGTTTTGTTGAAAATTCTCAGAAAAAGGCCAAATAAGATCCATAACAGCTATGGTCAAATGCGTCACTTTCAAAAGCTAGAAAAAGTCCCTGAGATACATAATCAGCATTATTTCAAGACTCCTATCTGTGCCCCTTTTGATTTCATATAAATAACCTTGGCAATAATAAAAATAATAATAATAATAATAATAAATGGTAAATTATAATACCACCAATGTGGGTGAGAAATTCTACACCTTCCTGGCCATATGTACAAATATTTTTTTTTAAAAATCAGTCATCCAGACCTTTTTTTGAACTGAAATGTTAGCTGCCACTGAGATGGCGTTTATAATAATGATAATAAAGACCGTTATAAATTAATGCTTTGCTAACATTTTCAAGGCAGATAATGTAAATATTGATAGCCTTGGATGGAGGGCCATTATTGTCATTCATAAAGTTAAGAGAAAATGTAATTAATTTACAATCCACAAATTGTTCTATACAGTGATCATACAACAGCTATGTCCTCATTAGACTTTTACAGACTCCATCACTGAAAGCTTCATTGCATCTTCAAGCATTTGGTTGTCCGTAAATGTAGCTGGGGGTTCTGGGACCGAATCGGACAAGCCAATCAGAGATTCCAGGAGACAGGTGCCTGGATCGGCAGCTTGAGGAAGGCTGGTGTAACCAGGCAACTGGAACTGAATAAAGTTGTCCACATGCTCGTACTCCTTGAGGGAGTTGTAGAGTGAGCTGGGTCCCAGACAAGGGAAGCCATCAAAGAACTCAAGGTCTGATTCTGAGGAGAGGCTCAGGTCCATATAGCTGGCTGAGTGATCGATGGAGGGCGAGGGGGTGTGGGGTACAGACCCATTGTGGAATAGATCATTGCCTTGATTAGCATTCTCATCTAAGAGCTCAGACATGGCTGTGCAACTACTATCCGTGCAAGAATCTATTTGCAACTTGCTAAGCTTATTGTCGCTAGGAGAAACATCTGCCGTGCTAAAGATTCCGTACCCCACAGATGACAACTCACTCTTTTTCTGCTTATACTCACAGTTGTCGTTGCAATGCTCAGTGTCTCTACTCCTAACAAAGCAGTCCTCATTGTCTGTATCACTAAAGCTTAGAATTCTCTTAAGTCCGTTTTCATCAACATCTAATGACGATTGTTTGCACTGAGAGCTTTTGACGACTTCAGAGTCCTCGCTCTGGCCTGAAGAACTAGACGAATCAGTCATGTCGCTGCTACAGCTGTTCTCTCCTGCAGCTACAAGCTCCGAGCTAAAGTGAAAGGCAGGAGATTCTGGCACTGTGCTGCACTCTGGTGGATGGCCTGTGCAATCTCGCTTTTCTTCGAAAGCAGTCTCATTTTCTGTCGTGTGCTCCTCCAGACGCTTCTCCAGCTCTAGCTTCATGATGGTGTGGATGTAGTGCGTCTGAACTCGGCTAGAGTTGAACTCGATGCGGCCCTCCGTGTTCCCACAACCGTCTTTAGTGCATCCACATGGGAATGATGAGTGGTCCATCTGTGAAGCCAATAACCACATTACTTTAGCGTATTCAGTAAGCGATACCTGTAAATATTACCCTTAAACTCAACCGAGATTTGATTTATAAAGGAAAATCTACTGGGAATGAAGCCCTACCTGACATTTGATCCCAGCCAAACTGCAGCTGCAACTTTCTGGCTCGCAGAAGCCCTGGCAGTCACATCCGCAGTCCTCCCTTGACATACGCAGCTCGTGCAGTTGCCGCTTCTCCTCTTTATCAATCTTCTTAATGCCAGCTGCTTTGAGGATGGTATGTCTTTTTTTAGAAGGGTAAGGATGTAGGAAGGATCCATCATCCAAGTTTACTCCACTAATGTCGATTTCATCCTCAGGGATGTCTTCAATCGTCAATCTGTCAGCCTCTTCAGATGCTTGGGTACCATTTTTGGTAAGCTGTCATAGGAAAAGGATTGCATGATTAGAGATTTTATACTGCTCATATTTTGATTTAAACTTTAAAAAGACAAATTGAATGGTGATTAGACACAATTTGTTGTTTAGTGACAGTTCAATTCAACAATACCTTCAGCTTTAGAGCTTCCAGTTTTTCTTCCCTCATTCTGTTCATCAGTTTCTCTCTCCGTAGATGCTGCTGTTCTACCGCAAACTCAGCCAAGGTGTAGCAGCGCTGGGCAATGTGCCTCTGCACCATGCCCAGTGTGCAGCCTCCACGACTGGGCACACTGGTGAAGCCCTGGCAGCGAGGGAAGAAGAAAACCGTAACCTGGTCAAACTGCACGTTGCCTCGTCGTGTGCGCTTGGCCTTCTTAAGAATGGAAGTGGCTGAGGAGAGATAGAGAGAGAGAGAGAGAGAGAGAGAGAGAGAGAGAGAGAGAGAGACAGAGAGAGAGAGAGAGATAGAGAGAGAGAGAGAGAGAGAGAAAAAAGGAGGCTAAATATAAGATATGTCTCATTACAAGGTTCTAGTCTGGCTGAGTTGGTGGATTTGGAATCATCCAAGGGAAAACATTAAGTGGAATTAATGTACCGAATTTCAAAATGGAAAATAAAGAAGCACATGTCTGAGAGTGTGATGAGAGAAGATGAGAAAGAGAGATGGGTAAAAAGTGAGTTTTGCTCAGAGTATCTCATTGGGGAGTATATGTGTATGAAATGTGCCAGGTTTATTGGGTGGAATTGGAGCAGTTGAGACTTTTGTGTAAACCATGTAAACTTTATTGTAGCTAATGCACTAAATCACCACAAGATGGCAGGCCACACATAGCAAATCACAGTGTATATGAGTTCTAAAGTATAGCTAGAAGTAGATATATTTTGTCATTCACTGACACTACAAAAACTCAAGACAAATAGTACACGATTTCACCAATCAAAAGCCCAGCTTGGAGTTTTCTGTACAATCCAGCCATATGTCAAGACAACTGCATTCCTCTTCTCTCTCTCTCTCTCTCTCTCTCTCTCTCTCTCTCTCTCTCTCTCTCTCTCTCTCTCTCTCTCTCTCTCTCTCTCTCTCTCTCTCTCTCATGTCTGACAAAAAAATCCACCCAGGAATTTCCTCTTGGCACTGAAGTGTGCAGAGGGACTGAAGCTTCAAAAGATCACAACCCAGCGACTGATCTGGAAGTTTGAGGTTTCTGGAGGCGGTAAAGGGCATTCAAAGCTGAGTTGCTTTTTATATACTCAATCTTTTTTTAAGACAGGCCATCTGTAACATCCCCACCACCCCTGCAAATAGTTCCTACAACTAGCCAAGATTGACAGGCAGCCAGTGAATTAGTCAATGTCAGATGTCAAAGCATCCCTTACCTAGAGAGGGAATTTTCTTCCTTGCACACTATACAAGAAGACCATATGGGGAACCACATGTGGGAATAAGCTATGCAGTTTGTCCATCTTTTCACTGTAAATTCCATTTCCCCGGAATGTTGAATTGTTAACCTCTGTGTGAGAGAGGAGCACTTCTCCCCCAGGGCAACTGGCTCACCAATTGTTATCTGGTGTGAACAGAAGGGAATGGATCTTAGTGTCCCCACAGCTGGTTTACATTAAACTTGCAATCTGGTGGGAACCCAAGCACATTTTCAACTAGAAGTCTGTGCAAATGTTTTACTCTTTTCAAACAAAAAACTATGACGAACAAACTTTAAAAGTACAGTACATACTATATAAATAGTCCCACCTGAGATTATGTGATGAGCCACCTCAGAAATACAAAGCATGTCATTGTTTGAAGAACAGATCAGCTCTATATATTGTTCTCAAGTTAATTTGTATTGCCTTTGGAGATGCTTCTGAACTAGAATGAACAAGCTCTGACATTTTTCAGCTATGAAATCAACTTGTGGCCAAAGACACAAATGTTATCCATTGAGGACATTCCTAGTCAAATGTGCTTTGATTGAACTACTGTATGTAATGTATAGTACTCCATTCATTCATCGGGATACATGCAAAATTTAATGCAACTTAAATAAAAGCAAGGCTACGAAGGATATACGTAAAGTCTGTTCAATAAGTTGTAATGTTGTTCACATTGATCCAGATTGTTTAGTCTACAAAACATTGAATAAGTATCTCTCCACACAAATTCCAGTTGGCATAAAAAAAAAACCCCTCCAGAAAAAACATTATAAGTGACCTTTGGACCAATACAGTACAACCAAACAAACAGACTGTAATGAAACTGAAATATGGCATCTGCCTTGACTAAGGTCTATTCTACCACACTCTCCATTTCATAAACACAACCAGACAGCCGTATCATTTCCCTTCCTAGTCCCTTCATCCTTGCCTTGCTCCTCCCCACCTCCACATCTCTAAGCACCTGTGCTGGGTTCATGCCCGGCATTTAGACAAAGCTCTGCCTTCATTCTCTCTCCCTCACATAGCACATTCGCTGGCTTCCTGCCCTGTCATCCTGGGAAACTCAACTGTTTGCCTTGCCTCCTTCACCCTGACCCAACACACCTCACACCACATTTGGCTTGCTAGATGGGTATACAATACAGTGGTCAGGTAAATGCACTCTATATCAAAACATCCTGTGTGCGAAATAGGTTCAATGTAAAACCCTGACTCTCAATAACATCTTGTCAGGTAGGGCACGGAGTGGCTTACACCAAGATAAGCCATGCAGAATTATGAGCCGTGTTGTGTTCCAATATCAGTTGTTCAGGAGGAAAACTCACCATTAAATGATGTTGCTGGGGAGCTAGGGTTGCTGGGGCTCGAATCCAGGGTGTCCGAGTAGCAGCTCTCCCCATCAGAGTCCCACTCGGAGTAGGCAGAGGAGGAGAGAGAGGAAGGGGAGGATGAAGAGTAGCATGGGTCCTCCTCCACCTCCTCGTACTTCCTCTTGAGAACCCCGCTCATGGCGCTATTGTTGGTGGTCTGTGGAAAACAATAAAGATGGAAAAGGGTTATTAGAGCATTTGCATAATAATCTGAGCCATTAACATGTTTTCCATAACACCAAAAATGGCCATGTACATGGTTACAAAAAGGACATCCTCCTGAAAGTTAATTGTAAAGGCTGTACAATGCTCACATATTAATCAGTGCAATCTGGTCTTGGGCGATGGCTAATTTGTTTGGCTATGGAAATGATTTTGTCTTGCAGCAAGTAGTGCTTAGATAATTTCTGTTCATGTGGATGTGGTGTGAAATTCTCTGTCCTAATAGCAACCAAGCGTACAGTGATTATTGTAATACAGGCTATGAGCATTTCTATACAAACAACTGGCTGACCGCACTTTATGCTGCCTCTAAGCAGTGAGGAAAACAGGAAGCAATCAATCACATCCCTCCGATGCAAGTCAACAATTACAAGACCCTTAACCCTCTTCCAAATTCAATCAGTTATACAAATACATTGATTAGGAGGGGGACTGAATACATATACATTTGCGAGGAGGGAATTTAGGTTAGTCCACTCAAAGAATATACAATTGTGGCAGTTACACTTAACATTTTATGAGACTGTAGTGAATGTGTGTACAGCTTGGCACAGTAAACATGTTTATGTAAGCACACTGCTCCAGTGGAGAGGTATCTTATTGGGCAATAAAATAAATCAATCCTTTGGCAGGAATAGACTAGCCAGTACTCATTGGTTTTTAAGGGTCAGATCGAGTGCAACACAGCAGCGTTTACACAAAACCATAATTTGAAACTGACTCATTTGTTTCTCTGCCCTGAGATAAACCCCTGTCAGCTAGTTCACAGATCAGGAATGTTCATGCTGAAACAGGCAGAATGGAAGGAAGTAAGAGTTTTGATTTAAAGATAAGGAGTTTTTACTTCTACAAAACTTTAATTTATCAAAAGGTGTGACAGCTTGTCATTAATTATTTGTCATTCTTAGATTTAAATCATTCTGCCAACACTGTGCAGACAGTGCAACCATTCGGGTTGAAACATTTTTTTCTTCTCCCTTAGATGTCTGATGGTATGTGATAATGAAAATTAAATAAGTATTGCAAATTGAGGCTTGTTCTTGCCCACACAGTGACTTCTTAGGGAAAAAAGTGGCAGACAGTCATGACTGGCAGATAACACAGCATACAACCTTTGTCTATGGTGTACTATCTACCAGAAATTAGAGCTTAATAACTGATTAATTCCTCCATAAAGAGTGACTAACAATATGACTCACAATACAAGTCTGTAGTGTGTCTAATATTCTAGCCTTGGAACTTAATTTTACTCTTAATTTTACCACTTTAATATAAATTACCTTAATAAAAAAGATGGTAGCAAGACAATATTCCAGAAACCTGCAATAAAATAAACTAATATCTGATAGAGAAATGCAAATTCAGTTCAAACTGACCTCCCTAATTAAGACTTCCACCAGCATCTTTAGGCTAGAGTGCAAAAGACCTCCATTTTCTAAAAGTTATATGTGCATTTCAGACATTAGTGCTGCTGATGACAAACAGCTGACTTGGCACTACAGGCCAAGGACATAATCTATTTTTACTGTGAAGTCAAGTATGTGTCCAGATCTGTCCCCATTTGCATGCAAACAGAGCCAGCTCAGAGAAAGCAAATCCATTACATGCTACATCTTGCTTGAAAACAAACCGCTTTCTGCACAGACAAGCCCATGGACACCTGCAGGTCTTATGAATGGAGCCTTTTCATTATAGCCTAATTGTATATAAAGAGATATTATATGAGAGAGAAATTGATTGTCATCACACACATGGAGAAGAAAGCAAAAAGCAGAGAAATTCTTCCGAATCTACTCATTTGACTGGGAAATTGGCTTTGGACATTACCCAACACAAAGTTGAGATATGATCCACTCATGCTTGGCACAAGAGAGCACCTGCTCACAGCATCTGGTGCTTGTCTATTCTGTGTTCTTGTCACAGCACTCCCTAAAATGTAGATTGCTGGGAGAGCACATGGGTTTACCTTTACATTTCCCATCCTTCTGTATAGCAGAAGAAAAAAAATACAAGAAAGATTCCCCAAGGACAGCATGCATGCTTACCAATCAGAGGAGTTCTAATTAATGATTTTGGACAGTGGGGAGAGGGGGAGGACATCTCAGAAGATATGGAGATAGAGGGGGAGAGAGAGAGCAGGACCTGAGTGTTAGAAGTGGGTCATTGTCTCTTGACTGCAGCCTACCTGACCAATTGATTTGTTAATCTTGCTTAACAGGCAGAAACAATGATGACAAGCTAATCCCAGGAAGAAGGGGGGTATGTAAGGGGACTGGGGTGCTCAGTTGGAGACAATCTGGAGCTTGTCCGGTTGAACTCAAACACCAAAAAATAAAGGAAAATAAAGAAGAAAATAAAGGTAATACAAAAAGAGCAGTCGGCCCACCCCTAAATCTGCCATGGAGCAGATCTGGATTTGCAGTCCAGAGTGAAAGAGACAGCAGGCACTGTCGCCAGCAAGGTATCCCAGATGTTTTGACGAGGCTGAGCAGGTGAGATGTTTGCACTGGCCCATAAATTATGCAGTGCTGCCATTCCAATAAAAGCACTGCCCTGATGAGGCATCCTCAATGCTGCCTTCAGTAAGGCAAGCAAATATAAATCTTGTGCAGTGGGAAAGCTAGAGCTTCCACTTAAGCAGCAGACTGCTGAAACTGATCTCTAACAACTTTTAGCGCAGTGTTGTGATGCTCAATGTAGCATGCAGGCATTAACGCACAAACACATTTACACAAACCACAAGCTTCATTGAATGTTTTTCATTGAAGCACGCACAGGCAAACAATGGAATCCCGACCTGATCTTATGTAAGAGAGTAGACTTTGCTCCTCCAGCTCACAGCTTAGCACATTCACACAAGATACTTGAGCAAGCAGCATGTACCTCACCTAAACCGATCGTACCTGGGAAGCAAAATATTAAAAGCAATCTAAAAGTGTGGCTCTGAAAATATATGCATAACTGTGTACACTAGGCTGATCTTAAAGGGATAGCTGTTGCATTGGCTTCAGATGTACTGGAGAAAGGTGATTATCACTGGCAAGATAATCAAATCCAGATAATACAGGGGTGAACAGCTGCCAAAGTTCCACCAGCATCTAGACAAGAATCTGTATAGTCAAGAAGCGCTCCACCTGCTGGTCAGGCCATTGAAACTACTACCAGGGGGAGGAGGAAGAGTGTTGATTATTAGAAGGCTGAGGGCTCACCTATGCCTAAGATATTATGTTTCTGAGCCTCATCCCATGCGGAGTGCATATTCATCCCAAATAAGAGCATGCACTAATGTGGGAGGGTGGTGGTCGGCAAAAACTTAAACATAAATAATCTGATGTCTCCAGGCCACAGGAATTCTCCTCTGGCATATTGACACACTCTGTAAGAGGAAAATGGTTTGCGCTATTCCAGATGTGTATTGGAACTCCAAACCACTATTCCCCAAGAGAAGCCACCTCAGACAGGCATATCCATAAAAACACCTGATGGTGCATATAATATATATAACACGCATCAAAGATTGCGTTATAAGGGTGGAGATGAAGATTTGTCTCACAGCCCTTTAAATAATAGCTGTCCAGTCCTACATTCATCACACTGAGCATTTCCAAACCTGTTAATTTACATTTTTACCATATAAAAGAAAAAGGGACAACACTAGCAAAGACAGAACAGAAGATGCCCAAGATTTACAAAGACTCTGAGATTAATAAACATTGAAAAGACAGTATAAATCCAATCTACTTCAGACTTAAAGACTATAACTATTCCTATGAAACAAAATACATTGGCAAGAGATTTAAAAGCTTACAGACATTTTGAACCAGTTTGCTTCCCAACGAGTGGAAAATATGACAGCCCCGGAAAATGCCTAAACTGGAAGAGAGATTTCCACTCACGGAACAATTTGCATCGATATCCGAAATGCAAACTTACAAAGTGAAGCTTCACTGAGAAGTCACCGGCTTGCTAAGCTTGATCTAACTAACCTATTTGCGGGAGGGTCAAAACAAATACTAGCTGTCTTTACCATTGATTACAGACTCCCAAGGGAGAGTGTATGCGTGTATAGAGTTGGGGAGCGCAGGGGTCAGCTAATGTCTGGGGCACTCACTGGTACCTCACAAGCTGGGAGGAATGCTAGAGAGTGACAAAACAGATGGGTCACCTCTGCTTCGGTGCTTTAAAGACACCAGAATCCCCCATTGCATAAAAGCCACACACTGAACTACCCCCAAATAGGAACACTCATTCTGGTGGGTGTTACTAAAAAGATACCATGTAGTGATGATGTGTCCACTAAATAATACAGACAAGATCTCATAATAAAGGTATGTGTGGATTAGATGAGACACGTGAAGACTGAAAAGATGGGAGGAGTAAACTGCCCAGACATCCACACCAGATGTACACATGCCATTTAAATCAGTTGATTGGCTGGTTAATGGGGAAGGCTGTATCCACCACAAAACACGTGCAAGTTTGCGCCTCCTCAAACCAGAAGTAAATAAAAAAAATAGGCACGTTTATCTTTTATGAGTCCTATTCGATAAGTTTAACAACATTACTCCAAATAAAAAAACAACAACACTGCTCCTTACGCAGGCAAGTTATACTTATTATTTCAAGATAAATATATGTATGTATTGTGACTGGTGGACCACCATAAGTGCCACACACAATTTTAAACAAAAAACAAATAAGAATAATTTATTAATAAGGTTCATTTATTTTCGATTATTTAAGAAAAATAAAGTGATAAAAACCGGCCCTGTATCACGATACTGTGTATAAACAAAGAGTCGTTTTCACAAACAATCCGAGTGAGGTCGCGCGAGAGACAGCAGCAGCATTCCGCAAAACGGACGGAGCCAAATCTGCGCTCGCGCACAAAGAAACGCGCGCGACAACATTAAACGTGTACAAAAAAACTGCTCTTCTACAACAGATACAAACAAGTACAAATACAAAAATCCCGTTTTCACAATATACTAGGACATTTGACCTTAAGTTCACAGGTGAACGCAGTAACTTTCACTCTCAAACATTCAATCGTTTACAAACAGGGATCATATTACCTCACTGTTTTATAGTGTCTACCGATCATTCAAGAACGCCTTAAACATCCATGTTGTATTTCCAAAGACAAGAAAAAAAAAAACCTAAGTATCATCCCATTAATATGTAATCAACGACAAACTGACAACCCTGTGTGAAATGAGAACATTAGATTACATTATCACTCAATTATTCCAATCACGCCGTGCACAACGTGTTACGGTGGTTGCTGCTGCCACCCTCACTCGTGATGACCTGATCAGCCCTCCTCACATCATTAATCAAATGATCAAGAGGGGTCTGGCAGCAGATATGCACTCTTATTACTCGGTGACGTCACTGAAAAGTGCATATGAGTGCAGGTCTGAAGGCAAACTCTATTAAAATGATACGGTGTGGCACCTTAAGGAGTCGCTCTCGCTTCAGAAGACTCACCAGCACTGAAAACGTGAACGAGGAGTTCACTCACACATACACATACAAACCAGCACTTACGGCTTATCGGAGACATATAAGGTCCACTATGCTGGAATTCTGCCAATGGACCGACTCAGAAACTCAACCGCTGTTTAAACGAATAATCATTTTTTTATTATTATTTTAATCAAGACCAGCGACACAAACTTATTAATCACAGCCATTTAAAATCTTGAATGACACCACATTTAGATTTCTTCTGAACACACGCGTCTCTATTGTACAGTAGGCTACAGTAAACATAAGCAATTGCGTAAACCCCGTTAACCGTAGCTCATTCACATTTAATGAAAAAAGAAAGCAGAGTTTGTTGCTTAAATTAAATCGTATGTATGTAAAAGGCTGTGTATGGATTCATTACACTGAAACGCAAAAGCGAGACAATAGTGACTAATGTAAACTTTAGTTGTTTTTTTTTTATGTCACATTAACACATAAACATGTCCTTTAACTAAACTACTTAACATTGTTACACAACATATTTTCCCTGTCTATATTGACGAGGGAAAACAACATTCAAACTATTTGGATGGACCCCAGCATCGAGGTTTGGCTATTATACAGATTACAAGTGTAACGTTAAACACCGCGGACCTCCGCTACTCACCGATAATGTATCCGATCAGCATTAGTGATCTCACAATGGAGTAAAGGATGAACCGATAATAATCCAAGTGATACGATTGCGTTTTCATCCGAATAGAGACCCCGTTTTGATTGTGTGCCTATTGTGCGCTCGGCGTACAGCAGCTGAAACTGTTCCTCTTGTCTGAAGCCGACGGCTGAGCAGCGCAGTCTTTTCGTCAGTGGAAAACTCCCTCCTGGCTTGTGACGCAGGCGGTGACACAGAGGGAGAGACTGCCCACGCGCCGCTTCCTGCTTTCCGCGCGGAGCGACACTCATCCTGGCGCGTGAACATCCTGACAGAAAATTAAAATCACTAGATAGTAAAATTATCGAGCAAGGACCGGAACACATTATCCACCGATAATGTGAAACAGTAAATCTTTCATGGCCCTTAAAAATGTGTTGTTGTAACAATAGTTTCCGGCATAATACTCCTGTTAGTGTTCCATCCATCCATCCATCCATCGTCAACCGCTTATCCTGCGTACAGGGTCGCGGCCTGTTAGTGTTATACTGTAAAATTCATATTACATTAATATGGCATCTCCTTCCAACAGTGTGAGAGCTTATGTTCCTGTTATTTTATATAATGATAGTAGTCCCTAATAAAATCACATAATTACATTTTCATTGTAATATTTTATATCTGGTAAATTTTGTTTGGTTTTATATATATATATATAGTTTAGTTTGATGTTTTATGTGTAGTTATTGTTTTTCAATTCCAGAGTCAGTTTCCACTGAATTAATGAGTCATAAGATGTGAATCTGTTACATTTTTTTTGTAGTAATTCTTGTAAAACTATTTCCTAATATATTGGTGAAAGTGATGCAACTGTGCTGTTTTGACGTTAGACATGGACACAGCTTTCAAGCATAATGAATAAGGAATGAGAGTACATTTAAAAGCCTAATGTTTCCTTATTTATTAAGGCAATGAGACTGGAGTCGAAGTTCAACTAAGATGTACCACAATGTTTTAAATTTGAGATCAATTCACATATTTCTGATAGGTTTTCTATATGCAGACAGACTTCATTCTGTACATCACGTTTCCTCCTGCCTAACCAATCCCTACTGTTACCGTTGTCATGTTACCTGTCATCGTAAACAGCCCACACCTGCATGACAGAATTCCACAAATGCAATACTTATCAGAATGGCGTGAAGTGCAGGTGAGCTAATAGGTGGAGTAAACTTTTATTTTCTACAGAAGGGTGTGCTGCTAGTGTCAACACAGGTGTAAAATGCAGCTAAGGTGTTTGGGTGGGGCCACCAAAAGACTGCTTGTGTTTGTGTGCATAGTGCATCAATTGAACACAGGATCGCGGTTGGTCCTCATTTCACATCGGCAGGGTCCCATAGAGAGCATTATCTTTCTACATTCACAAAGCAAATACACCCAGCAGAGCGGGTCTGGAGTCATGCTGAAAATCCTAGGTCTCCTGTTGTTGTAATTTGCAAATCAAACAACTAAGTTATGGTTAATGTTGTTTACTGGAGTAACTTTTTATACATCTAGCTCATGAGTGTTTTTTGCTGTGTTTTTTTTTTTATGCAGGCCTTATAAATGTTGGTGTGATTCATTCAGAATGTGTTAAAGTATCTGATAGTGTAGATTGACTCTCCATGATTAACTTGGTTGTTACCTACATGCTTTTAGAAGCTGGTAAAGCGTGCCTAGTTGTCCAGTCACGGTACTTTGTCATGTGGCTTCCCCCACTCTAGAAGAACACTTCTCCACTTACCACACTCCTTTAAAACCACTAATATCTGTTAAGGACTACTGTTGCTTTTGTGAAGGACATAGTTGTTGACATGCTGTAGTGTTGTGTCATTTTGGCCAAATGAAAAACTCTGAACAAACTGTTGAGAAGAAAAACAGTAACAAAGTGTTTCAAATGTGAAATCATTATAGTGACACAAGTGTGGCGGTGGAATAATAATGTTGACAAAAGACAGTTCAGCACATGAAAGAAGTCTTCTCAAGTTTCTGGTTGGGAAAGAAGTTGCCTTGCCTAATAAAGTGGAAAATGTTCGGGGGAACACTGATACTGACAAATGTTTGTCTTCTCTTCCAAGAAAAGAAGTCTCTCAATGGGGGGAGGGGGACGCTTTTGCCAGGGCCACTGGCTTAGGCCTGCATACATTATACATGTCTTTAAAAGTGTGCCAGAGACTTTACTATGGAGGACGCCCCACAACGAGAATAATAATGGCCCTCAATGCTTACCATCTGCAGGGAGAGAAAAAAGCCATAGTTGCACGTGTTCTTACGAGCACCTCACATGAACGGACTCACATATCACACATTACTGAGCAAGGCTCATATCCCACAGCACATGCATTATTAAACAAGCACACAAAGTTTTGATATGCAACTCAAGGAATTCAAATTGTTGAAAGGTTAGTTAATGTCCCAAAATTGCCTTAAAAGAAGAGGAATAACAAACTCTCGTAAATTTGCAGATTAAAGTGAAAGACAGTGATATGTCCTGACCAGAACAAAGCCTTTTCAGTGAGTGTTGAAAAAGAGAAGGATGGTCACGGGAGTCAGGGTGAAGTGCAGGTTTTTTGGGAACAGAAAGATGGCCCCAGCTGTCCCTAAGGGGGGGGGGGGGGGGGGGGGGGGGGGGATACAAAGCTGGGCAGCTGGTCACCTGTAGCTGAAGCAAGTGCTGATACTGCAATTCTGTATCTGCTATTCAGTAGGAGGTCAATTACTGCCCAAGTTCGCCTGTATTCTCACTGCTACTGATTGTAAAGTACAACAAACTAGCAATACATTTTAAGCATTATGGGATGATGTATGCTGACAACAGACTTGATTATACTGAGAGTTTTCTGAGGTAAATGGAAAATTCCATCCACAAACTTCTCACGTCTGATCTGTAATTAAATGGGTCGGTACAGAAGTAGCACGATTCCATAAACACAGAACGATTTAAAGAACACAACAAAACACATTGAACAACATACAAGTTTACAGAACTTCCAGCCCACCTCTATGTATAGCTAATTAAATATATAATTTGGGGATTAAAAAGACACAATACTTAGAGAAAGCAAACAGATTTATATACAGGGGTTAATCTGCAGGCAGAGGAGAGCAGGGATACCCTTCCCCCAACCGACTGCCAACCAATTACCACACAGAGCGTCTGCCTCACTCACAGACAGATGGATCCAGCTAGTAATATGACATCATCAGATGCCCATTAAAGGAAAGTTTACTTCTGTTTCTCTCTCTCTCTCTCTCTCTCTCTCTCTCACACACACACACACACACACACACACACACATTCTCTTTCTAAAGAAGAGCTAAGAAACATGAAGCCTATTTCCCCTCCAGAACCCTGTCACAAGAGTTCAAAGACAAATAACTGTTTGTTTTTCAACATTAGAACTTTTTAATATACTTTTTCTATGAGAAATGTTAAAAAAAAAATTATTGGGGTCTTATATTTGAAAACAATGTGAAACCTTCATTCCTTCTTAATTTGAGATTTATTGTCTAAATAAAACTAATTATGTTTCAAATTTAACATTTGTACCTTTTCTCCATAGTACTAATTTGTTCCTCTCTAACTGAGCTGAAAACTATATACTTGTCATAGGTGGATAAATAGTTGCTTACTTCTTAAATATAATATCTTGTACTAGGTGTCAGTTCCAGTGCTGGTATTTTCTTGCTCAAATCTGCACCAGACTCTCACTGTTTCCAATAGTCTCATTCAGTCCCAACAAACACTCATTATGCTGCCCCTGCCCTCAATGTGTATGTGTGTTTTTCTCCTTCACAGACTCTCTGTGCATGTATTTGGCAGTCGGGGAAGGGGAAAAAAAAAAACTGAAATAGAAAAGACTTGACTAGTTTTGTTTATGTAGCAACATCACAAGGCTTTCAGACTAATGTCTTCAATAGTCTGTCCCGCTGGAATTGTATTCAATATTGCTCATATTGATTTACAGTTTGTTAGACTGAATGTATTTCATTATTGATTTACCGATTAAAACCAGAGAGGTGTCAGGTTATATTAAGAAAAACAATGTCGATAATAAATAGTTGAGGATTTGAGCCAGGACACGTAAAAAGTTGTGGCTTTAGGTATACAAAAAACCTCGAGAGATTGAGCCAATTTTGATGATTACCGCAAAAGCAGGTTCATTTTTCAAAGCCTAATGCTGTAGATATACCCCTTCCACTCCACAGCGCCCAATCTCCGCATAGGAACACAGTAGAAAGTGAACAGAGGGTCATGAATTTAAAGCTGCAAAGGTTAATGATGAGTGACAAGTGGATTAAAATGGCAGTAGAGCCCAGAAAGTGACTGACTCTGACCAACACCCCCATCAGTGTTAAAGATCTTTATAGTCTCACGATAGAGTCTGATATCCTCTCTGATCATACATCAATGTTCAAAACCTCAACAGGAGAACAATAGAAATTTTCCTTGTGTAGTCTCTGTTGATGATCTCTGTTCTTTACTTGACTGAGTAACATGTGCACAGATGTTGACTGATAATTAGTGCTTTGTTTGCAAGACAAACTATGAGACACTATTTTTGAAATACACTGTTAGACAGTGTATTTAAACAGTAAAGAACTGGCAGCAGGGTTGCCAGCAAGTTATGAAATTAACGGTGTCTTGCTGTTGCTGAAATTAACAGCTAGATACTATTTTTACAGCTACAATATACAACTGTAATTTAGCTTCATATAGCTGTCAAATTACATACTATCTACTGTTGTTGAAATTAACAACTAAGTTCCCAGCATGCACTGCGGCATGAAGAAATTACTTAGATTTTTTACTATTTACTGGTTTATTTTGACATTGTTTTTGTTTTAGTCTAAGTTACTTGTATTTTAATGTTCAGCTTTTACTTTTTTACATAAAAGTGTTTGTTAATTGTCACCATTGTTGTGTTTTGTATGTCGAGAGTTGAATTCTGTGAGTGTCTTATCAACTTGTGTTATGCTGTTAGTTCATCAAAAACTATATATAAATATAATTTTGCTGAAATATCATTTCCTGTGTTTGCTTTAATGTTTCTATGCGTAATGCATCACTATTGCCACATACAGTGCAATTTGCAAGGTAGCATCAGACATTCAGGCTGACCTTAGGTTCCACGTCTGTCGCTCATTTCGACAATGTGTCGAAGAAGTGACACTAGGGGTCTCTCTTGAGTAACGAATATGCCTCTGATCTATGAAAAAAGGCCAATGAGAAGTTAGCAGACAGTATTTGCATACCCCGCCCCCGGACATACGGGTATAAAAGCGGGGAAATACGCTGGTCGTGCATGCAGTCAGCTGCGAGTCACACACCTGTTCCTGCCTCTGTTCCTCTGACGCTCTGCCTGCTGTTGGATCTACAGCGCAATTCAGCGGCTTTTCTCCTTCTCTGCACGGCAGTGCAGCTTGCCCCTTGGCGCTTCGACAGCGCAGAAAGCTTAAAAGAGTTTATTTAAAAGAGTATTTTCCTGTAAAAGAGCTTTTACACATTGAACGTCCTTTTCAGGACGCGTCTTTATAAAGATGCCATTCCGCCCCTGTGTAGTTCCTGGATGCGGTAGAGTGCTCTCCGCTTCAGACGGCCACAGGCTTTGTCTCGTGTGTCTGGGTAGCGATTACACAGAGGCAGCGTTTGTGGATGGTTCATGCTCTTACTGCGAGGGCATGACCATGGCAACGTTGCGGTCGCGGCTCGCTTTCAACAGAAAGCACGCCACTCCAGCCACCCCCGCATTGCTCCTTCTTCCCACGTTTGCAGCTCCACCGGGTACGCCCCTTCGAACCACCCATCCCCCAGCACACTCATTGACTCCCGTCCGTGCTTGAGGCAACAGCGGCTCGCCTCACAGCCAGCCTGCCTATCCTCTAGAGCTCGAGGTGGATGAGCTCGCCGCTGCATTGGAGAGCGCGGTGTCTGATGCTGATGACTCCCCTGGGCTGCCACCTTCGGCTAGCACGCCCAGGCTGAGGTTAATGCGCAGATGACCGACATGCTTTCCCGGGCCGCCGCCAGCGTGGGGCTTGACTGGAACCCTCCGTCCTCCCCAGAGCCATCGCGGTTGGATGACTGGTTCCTGGGGTCTGCGCGCCGCTCACAGCCTTGCGGCTTTCACCCTAGTGGCTCCCTATTGGCACACCGGGCCTGGTTCTCGGACCTCGTACTCCTCGCTACAGCCCCTCCCTGGCGAATTCCTCTGAGAAAAGACCTTCTTTCTCAGGGACGGGGCATGCTCTGGCATCCGCACCCAGACATTTGGAACCTCCACGTCTGGCCCCTGGACGGGATGTGGAAGATCTAGCTGGTCTACCACCTGCTGTCGTAGTCACGATCAACCAAGCCAGTGCCCCTTCTACCAGGCAACTTTACACCCTGAAGTGGCATTCTTCCCGGGCTGAAGACCCACAGAGGTGCGCAGTTAGGTCAGTGCTCTTATTTCTGCAAGAGAGGCTGGAGGGGAGGCTGTCCCCTTCCACCCTGAAGGTGTATGTCGCCGCTATCACGGCCCACCACGATGCAGTAGACGGCAAGTCTTTGGGTAAGCACGACTTAATCATCAGGTTCCTAAGAGGCGCCCGGAGGTTGAACCACTCCCGGCCAAGCCTGTTCCCTGTTAGCAACACCTGCCTGGAGTTCGGTCGGGCAGACACATGTGTGATCCTAAGACCACAACCGGGCTACATGCCTTTTTTCATTGATCAGAGTCATATTCGGCGCTCAAGAGAGACCCCTAGTGTTGCTTCTTCGACACAACGTCTCGTTCCCTCCATCAGGGAACGGAGGTTACATAGGTAACCTAGACGTTTTGTCTTCTAAATAGCACAGTACAACAACTTCTGTTTACTTAAACACAAATTGACTGGCAGGAAGTACATAATATAATAATAAGGAAGGTCCAAGTTGCCAGTTGAAGAGATCAACAATCACCATAATGGTGACTTCAAACAAAACAAGACTATTCATAACAAAACGACAACACTAAATAAAACTAAGACTTCTATTATGTCTGAATAAAAACTTTTGTACGTTTTTGTAGTTTTTTTTTTTTTTTTACTGTTTACAATTTTTGTAGCTCAAATACATTGCCAAAGCATACATTTGCTAGCAAATTACTGTATGTATCACAGTAATCACAGTAGATTATTGAGATTCGTTTTTTTTTTTTTTTTTTTTTACAGTGTACTTTATACTTTTTTATTATTATTATTCTCACACATCCAAGCTATTATTTTAGCACCACTTAGTGATGTGTGTCATTTTTTCATTGTTAAATATTTTATCCTATCCCATCTTAATTTGCAGAGACAATTGGTAGATTGATTCCCTTGAAAAATGTAAACACTGTGGTTCTGTGGCACTATTAAAACATTGCTTTCATTGCTTCATGTCCAACACAGCAACACTGACTTTACCAATGGTGTGAGTTTGTGGTGAGACTATCTGTTTTTCTGACCAATGGAAGATGGTAGCTATGAAAACTGGTATTTCGGAGATCTGTTTAAAAAAAAAAATTGCAACCCATTAGGTGATGGTACTTTTACCTGCACTTTAAAGGTTTGATTTCAGTCAGAATAAAACAATAATTCCTCTTTTTAAATTGTCATGTTAACTTTTGCGAAGTCGGACTAAAAGACCTAGATAATGCAATTGGAAATCAACCTCTTACATGTTATGTACTATGTACTGTATGTTTATTGGATGACAACTGGCCTCGGTGTTGTGTACATGCATGCTCCGAAAGTCAGAGGTGAAGCCTGATGTGTATTTAACATGGCATATTTAATGTCTTTCCTTTAAAATATTTGATTACACATTATACTTGGAGAGACATGAAGACTGTAGCTCGACTACGCACTGTGCATGTAAAAGTATTGACTGGTGGTGCAAACCTAACACACTTCACCTTTAACCTGCAAATTCCAAACACAAACTAGATTTCATCCTTTGGTGTGCTGCATAGCTTTGCTTCTTATAAATTGTATGCTTTTTAAGAAATTTAAGATAAAAATTATTTTCCATTCCCAGTGATGTTGTCCTATTTCTTCATATTTTGTGGATCACTTTATAAAAACTTGCCTCACTGGTTTTTCCTTAAGGAAGTGCAAATCTAGCCATTTAAAAATATATATATATATATATATATATATATATATATATATATATTAGCAATCTTGTTTTTTTAGATACAGTATATACTTTCTCAGATTTCTTTATTTCAGAAAATACTAATTTCTATAAACATACCGCCTCTTATTTTACACTGTTCCAAATCACCTTGATGAAGTTCCTCTGCATTGTGCATATCTTTGAGAGCAACTGAGATAAGCCAGCAGAAGTCAATACACTGTTGAGTGTGTGTGTTAGGTCATGTTAGCAGGATTGCAGCACATCCTTATTGCAGTGTTTACATGCTGCACACGTGCCCTCAAACTCTCATCTGAGAGCTGCTGTGGCTTCATGGCCAAGAGCTCTTTTGTCAGTTAGACGTCTGGTTTTTACAAGACTGATAACTGTAACTACTCCTTTGCTTGCACATTTGTGTATGAAAACTCCCAAAATAACAAGGGGAGAGTGATGTTGACACATTGTTTTGCATGTCCTCAGATTTGATAAGCAGACACATAGTGATGACTGTACATTTTGTGGCTTTACTTGTTAAAATAAATATAGTTTTAATCTGTGGGGATAAAACTGTCATGCATTAGGTCTGTTTTCTTACACACTCTATACAGTCTGTTATGTAACTTTTACATTCAATCTTCTTTCTTTTTAGACAACTAGTTCTTTTCTTTCCTCTTTCTCATAAATTAGACCTTTGTGTTTCTTCACTATGCCCAGTTTTTTTTTGTTTTTTGTTTTTTTTTCAAATAACTTTCCCAAGGCTGAATATCAGTTTCCATCTAAATAGGAGGATATAACAGACAGTGACGGAAACCCTTTTGAGACGTCATCTCTGAGAAAGGGAAACCATACACACTGCAAAAGTTTCCCGTGAAACAGGGTACTTCCTTATTACTGAACTGACACACTTGTGAAGCATGTTTCTTCCTTTAAATAGGCACTAGAATAACAAGCTATGTTTGAACTACCCATTATACTGTAGCTGGATACCTGGATAACACTGCCTCCCTTCTAGCCTTACATTGAAGCTGTTGAACAGGAATATTAGTTTGATTTCACTTCTGATTTAGTGAAAGATGTATCTGGCATGACTAACTCAAATGTCATTAATCACACCCATGAGAAAAGGTTTTGTGATTTAAAGGGATACTTCACCTCTGGGAAGATGAATGTGTATTTAAAATTGGTCATTTATATAGTATAAATGTGAAATTATTTTTGAATTTGAAGCATTCTAGACTGAGAAAAGGCAGAAAATGTATTTTTTACACATGTGGCTGAAAGACAACAACTCCCAGAATGCACTTGCTTTGCTGCCTTTACGAGGCAACTCCCAAACCACGCCTACCGGTTACAGGCGGCAGTATCTGAAAATATGATACAAATATGATACATCATGACTCTATAAATCGTGAGTTAGTTGATAAATTGACTGACTACGCGGGAAGAACATTATAATTCCGGGTGTCCAAACTCTGTACATGACATCTTAGTAACAAAAAAGAAAAACAAACAAAATACTCACTTTACACTAAGCCGTCCGTTTGTCCCTGCGGGCTTCGGCTGGCATTTCCAATTTATCTTCGGGATCCTAAAATAAGTTTCCAGGACTCCCCTGTCCATGTGTGATACAAAACTTGGGTGCTCAGTTATACATGCTCATGTTATCGGTGCAGTTTCATCAGCGGATTCAGCAATCTCGTCCAGTATCGCTGAAATTCGCGACAGCAATAGGACACTCTATCTGTTTCCATAGGCGCACAGCGAGAGCACTGACACCACCAGTCCGCCCCAACTTGAGTCTGAATATAATTTAACACTCTCTTCCTCCTGCCTGCCAAGCAGGTTTTGCTCCCCTGCTACAGCAGCTGCTCCAGCCTCTGTTCATCGCTGTATTGCGGCACGTACAGGTAGCGCGAGCATCAGATTCTCGCAACAGATCTTCGAAATCCCCTTCTGCCATTTCAACTTCAAAACTACATTCCGCCATCGTGATTAGCCTACTTGTATACAAACTTTCTACACAGAGCAAAGAGCCTGTTTTCTTAGCTTCTACAGAAAGATGGCTGATACTATCTTCACATTCTGTGAGTGAGATCCTGCCCCATATGGGCGTGGTGAAAACATGCGGAATACTGGCTGTAGTTTTAAGCCTCTGGACTAAAAATCCTCCGATGACACAAAATGACGATTTTTGCGTCATCGGAGGATTTTTTCCAGACTAAAAATAAATAAATCTCTCGTCTCAGGGGGATATGAGGGGGGGGAGTTCGGTAATTAGAAAATACTACTGGTTTTCTACTGATACAAAGCTTAATGCTAAATCCTGAAGTAACCCTTTAAGGACAACTTAATAGGCCTATGCCTCATGTTTTATCATTCTCGATTCAAATCAAGAACTTTGTATAATGCATTTCTACATGCTACCCAGAGACAGTTTTACAAAATTGAGAGGCATTTACAATTTATGAAATTACCCCAGTACAATAATAAGTGTTAAGAAATGAAACCTCCCTGGACACCTCCCTGTTTTGCAAGTATCACAGATAACAGAGGTTTGGGGTAAATACTCTATAGATCTCATTAAGCACTCGTTAAGCTGATAAGATCACACCATTAAGTGTGACTGAATGCACAGCAATGTACAAGTATTTTACTCCTATTAATGTAATTTATTTATAATTATTTCTATACATGTCTAGATACTACACTTAGCTCTAATTCCGCACACAACTCACACACAACTCAGCAGGGCTGTGACAACTACAAGCTAGCTTTAATGTTCCTTAAATTAACCATTAGTCAGGTTTTTACACTAGGATTATAGGAAATATCCTCAATGGCATACTTGTATTGACTGTGTGTGTGTGTGAGAGAGAGAGAGAGAGAGAGAGAGAGAGAGAGAGAGAGAGAGAGAGAGAGAGAGAGAGAGAGAAGGGATGAGTTTGGCAGGACCTCAGCACTGTGTTGTTACCAAGGCTACGACAACGTGCAGGCCAACCGCAGGTGCCGCGGCAACAACAGTGTTTCCCAATTAGGGACCCTGAGAGAGGTCCAATAATGAAATGTGCCCCCGGGCTGCACTGGGTTAACTAAATGGATCCACAGTCTTTTAAAGTTAACAAAAGGCTGACTCGGGAGGCATCTGAATGGCCTGTGAAAGAGGTGTTCACCCAACCCTTCTCCTCATCTCCATCTCATTCATATTGCACGGTTAAGGACGTGCTTTAATTCAGGGGGGCTGATTTAAAATAATGTTGCCCCCCACATGGCAAATCTATCATTGATTGTTAACTGATGTCAACAGGACACTGAGACCACAGTAAGATTAGGAACATCTAAAGGGAAGACAGTGGGCTTCATTCACTAACTGTGGGTCTGCACATATTAGTGCGTGAAATCTGCATATAAACATTTTCACAAAGTCATGATTCAACAATAAGGCTGCACTAAAAGGTATTTTGAGTTTACAAAAAAAAATGTAGGACCAACTGAATCTACACATACACAAAAATCACATATTCCCAATGTCCTTATAAACATGGAATAAATAAGAAATTAATACTTTTTTAATACAGTAGCTTTTCTTACATTGTCAGTTTTTTGTTGTTAGCTGATTTTGGTAGTATATTGGTGTGCACAGCTCTCTAGAGGGGGAAATTTTGTCTGTTCCCCACGCAAAGCTGTCAGAACACTTATGCATATTACTCACAAATATTATAGACTGCTTTGATGAAACTTTTATAGTGCTTCTGCTGTCCTTTTTGAAGCTTGAACGCTCCGGTCTCAATTCTTTGAACAACACAATTGAATGGGTAAAAAATACAGCCAATGCATTATTTAAAAATTCTCTTGTTGTGTTTCAAAGATTAACTATGGGTTTGAAACAACATGAAGATGAGTAAATGATGACAGAATTTTCATTTTTGGGTGAACTATTTCTTTAAATTCAACATGAATGTCTGCTTGCAACCCATTTTGCTTTTTTAACGTGACGTATTTCCGAGTGAAACAGAAATATCTAGTGTAAAACTTGATTTCATCTACTAGGAATTTATTGGATTATGAAAAGTGCGCATACAATGCCAGAATGTATTCAGACCTCAATTTGTTTACTAAAATAATGTCTAAATAGCTATAGTGTTTAGATATTTGAATCTGCACCTGCAGAACTCCATTGAAAGTTCTTCGGATTTCTGCAGAATTGAAAAGGCCCGACATTCACAAAGTCCCAGATGTCTCTGCCCCTGGCATGTTAATTAGGTATTTTGGTTTCTTTGATTTTGGTCTAAGAATAAGATCCGTTTTACACATATTACCATGTTTTAATCCATTCCACAGATTTTGCCCAAACATCAGTGCAGAAATTTAGAAAAATGTCCACAGATTCCTGCTTATTGCCTAGCTACTGATTATCATTATCCATTGTGACATCTGCAGAAAAGGAAAGTTGTTTCAGAAGTAGAGCATGTTATAACATTTTGATTTTATAATTCTTTGAAATGACATGCAAAACGTAATACACCTAAACGTAAGAGCTTCTTTTCCACCGTCGGGCCAAACAGTTCTCATCGTAAAACCTAGAATGATTCTTAAGTGGAAATCCACGTTTACTTGAGATTTCAAATCAAAACTTGCATTGGACAAGCCGGTAAATACTTCAGTAATGGTGTTTACATGCAACACAAAATCGAGGTAATGGGCAAAAATCAACATGTGTTGATAGCTTTGCTTACATCGTTTGTGACTTGACCCTGACAAAAGAAAACAAATTGAGGTGTTTACATGACCACCAACATTGCTGTATTTTTAAAGCAACATAGGTGTAATATTGTGCTATTAAACTTGCTCAGAAGTTAAACTCAAGAACTGAATCATAACAGTCCAATTCGAGATCCATTTTTTCAGACTGCTTTTGTGTTCCGAATCAAGCGATTCGTTTAATTTGGGGTGAACTATGCCTTTAAGCATAAATATTCCACCAGTGAAGCCACTCCACAGGACCCAAACAACTAATCCCATTCTTGCAGCAAAAGCACACACACAAACACGCTCACAAGCACTCAAACTAGCTATGTCCTCAGAGCCTGAGAAAGGAACCAAGTGGTCCTGTTTGCTGAGGGCTAGTGTCCACACATCCTTTTCCACAAAGGCCCCATTGAGAGTGTTCCCAGGTTAAAGTCTGTTTAAAAACCCTGTTAAACAGCACAGAAAAGGTGGCATAACCCTGACTGAGAGCAGAACCAGCAGGCCTCACACTGCCTGCTTCACTGCCAGCCTCCACACACATTTTGTGCTGTTGTGCTGACACTTTCTTTTTCTCTCTCACTCACTTTTTTCTCTCCCTCTCCCTTCCTGGTGAACAATATGAAGGGAGGTGCAGAAGAGGAAGTAGCAAGCAGGAAGGAGGAGCAGGCCCACTCTTTCCCATGTGAAGGACAAGTCTGTTGGAGCATCAGTCTGGGGCCATGATTGTGTTCGGCGCCTGGCTGCGCCTCACAGAAGACCCCCATTAATCACTGGAGCAGGTCCCCCTCTCTCTCTCTTTTTCTATCTCTACCCTTATGCAATGCACCACCTTTGCCCAGAACCCCACACACAGAGAAGGCACACATTTAGCATGCTCTAAAATGCAAACACAGATAATACCTCTCATACAAGCTGTTGAACACTTTCACAAAGCAGAAAAAAAAACATCTCTTTCAATCACAAACACACACACACGTTTCCATAGATATAATGTTTTTTATATTGTACAAACTATTTATTCTATCCCCTAACCCTACCCCTAAACCTAACCCTCAGAAAACTTTCTGCATTTTTACATTTTCAAAAAACATAATTTAGCATGATTTATAAGCTGTTTTCCTCATGGGACCGACTGATTATCCTGGTTTTACTATCCTTGTGGGGACATTTGGTCCCCACAATGTAGGGAATACCTGGTCACACACACACACACACACACACACACACACGTTTGTGCGGCTATCCTCATGAGGACTCTACATAGACATAATGAATTTTATACTGTACAAACTATAGACTCTATCCCCTAACCCTAACCCTCAAAAAACGTTCTGCATTTTTACATTTTCGATAAAAAATTGTTTAGTATGCGTATTTAGTATTTTTAAGCGTTTTGAATTATGTGGACACTAGAAATGTCCTCATAAACCACATTTATAGCATATTATATACCCCTGTTATGACCAGTTTGTAACCTAAAAATATGTCCTCATAAAACACATAAACCTGCCCACACCCCCCCCCCCCCCCCCCCCACACACACACACACACACACACAGACACTACCAATGAATCTCACTGTCTCTGAATCTATTGCTGTCTCTCTCTCTCTCTCTCTCTCTCTCTCTCTCTCTCTCTCTCTCTTATACCCACCCACACACACACACACACACACACACACACACCCACACTCACATTCATTGCCACAATAATTTATTTACTGAACTTTTGTGGGTGGAGTATGTAAAAGCATTTAATGAATGCAATAAAAAAACAAGAGCACTGCAAATATCACTATTTGGAAAAGGCTGCAATGTTCTTTTAATCCTCTTGCAATGAGGTGGAGAATGTCAAATAGCTGGCAATCCAACCTGATGAGAGCACTGGAATTGTTGGCGTGTTCGCATGAGGATTGTTTACCTAAACTGCTAAAGCTGGATACAGACTTCCAAAGCATTAGCTGTATCACTCTTTTACAATTACCTTTTAGGTTGTTTTCATAAATGAAGAAAAAAGAACTGTCAGTTTCTCTGATTCTCTACTGACAGTATTAAGATGATAATTCCTGTTGCTGGAATTGCATAAGCATGTTACAATTGAAAAATTTGTTAGGCAGCAAGGTGACATTCTCTACATCTGCCACGTGCACATACACCACAGCTCTAGCACCTGATACACACAGTTTAGTGTGTGTGTGTGTGTGTGTGCGTGTGTGTGTGTGTGTGTAAGTATATACGTCTTCAGTCAGGTTCCATAAGCGGATAATAATCTTAACAGCCAAATATTAGATGGCGGTCTTTATGCAACACTCTTTAATGTTGGCAGTATGTTAAAGAGCAAAATCAAGCTTTAGATATATGCCTTTTATTTTTAATGCAAAATACCTGTCATATGTCATTTAATACCATCAAATCTATGCTGAAGTTCATTAACAAAATATAATGTTTAGGAAGAAATGTCATTGGGTAGTTGCCGTGAAATACAATTACTAGTTATTTCTCCAAAAACTGTTATCAGATTTTGGAAAAGTAATCACATTACTAATTACTTACTTTTAAGTTACTCTCTAAAACACAGTTTTTGTTTTTCCTCTCAATTAAATTAAAATGATATCTATTTCCTCCTTGTTCATTTTAGTATGCAAGTTATGCAGTCATATTAACTTAATTCATGTTTTAAATGTATTTCTCTACATAAATGTTTTTATTTATTTTTAACCTGATTATACAAATTTAAAATGTAATCTGTTACACTACTTTGTGACTAAAACAATTACACTTAATTAGATTACAGTAACTAATTAATTTGTAATCAGATTACAACCAGCACTAGTTGTCCTGTGGTGTGACTCCATCTGAAATTCTTTTTAACAGTGTTTTGCTAATTATTTTATAATTATTATGTGTGCAGCTTTTACAAACTCTTATTAATTGTGAGCCTACCAAACATCAAATATTTTTTCACACCATAGGACCATTAAAAATTAACTAGTGAAGGCAAAAAATTCAATAAAAATGTAAGAAAAAGAAATGCAGAAGAACTGGTGACCAGGACCTTTATGCACTTTCTGTTATACATTCACATACATTTACCCTAAAATCTTATGATATTCAAAAATTCCATTTACACATTATTTGTCAAAGACTAATTACATTAAACATTCATAGTATTACTGTGATACATCATTTAATATAATTAAAATCTTTGCAGCAACAGATAAGAGCATTAGTAAACGTCAATTAAGAGTGAAATCATGCTTATTTTGGTGATAGTATTGTAACCTAGGGTGCTAAATCCATTATTGACAAACAACAACAAACAGAACATGGCAGTAGTAAAAACAAGACTGCGAGGCTGATGTCTCATCATTGTTCTTGTGCATGATAAACATGTTTATCATGGGGGGTATTATGTGAACCCAGATTATGTGCATTGAGATCATAATCCATCAGTAATACTATTCTTGGCATTGAAATCTCATTCTGTGATGGTATATTACAAAACATGTTACTGTATGTTAGAAAACAACAAAACTTTAAAGTATTCACATTATAATTTGATTGTAATTGATTGCATCTGCCTCACTCAACAGCATCATGAAAGTGTGTCATGAAGAGTTCAACATTTCATGACAGTCTGTTAAAATCAAAAACCCACTAAACAAAGAAAATTGACTTTTTGATTGCCAGAAACTAAGTGAATGGCAAATAACTTTGTAAGCAGCACTGTTGGTTGAGTGTGTGCATTCTGTGTGTATGTAAGGTTACTAATGGGTGAAAATGTATTGCTGTGTCAGTTTGATGAATCACTGCCTCTGGAAGCTTCCCATCCATCGACAGTGATTAATCAACGCATCAGAGGCTGTTAATCATGCAAACAAAACACAGATTACAGACACACACATGCATCCAAAACAGCTCTTATGCATGCAGTGACATCATCTATCGGATAGTGATTTGTATACAATATTATTGCTTGTTTTTTATTGGTGATTTTATTAGTTATTTAACTAAATCATCAAATGCAAATGGTCAATACTTTCATCGCACATATTAATCTTAATTTTCTAATACTTTATAGTATACTGTTTAAATATATATATATATATATATATATATATATATATATATATATATATATATATATATATATATATATATATGTATATAGTCCTTTCAGATGGAAAACATTTCTATGATGCAATCCAAAGTGCATTTGAATGGAGGTGAAACACTTTCTTATTACGTGTTACATTCATACGAGCAGACAGAGGTAAGTTTGAAGTAAGTTTGGAGCAGAAGAAATAGAAATAAACCTTGTGTAAATTGTTAAATGTACACTAAGCTAAAATGCTGTTTAAAGACCTTTGCACAGTACTGTATATATATATATATATATATATATATATATATATATATATATATATAATTACAGTATATATACTGTATATACGATAGAAAGATTATAGAAAGATTGATGTTAATCTATTATTAATATATAATATATAATAGAATATAAACAAATTAATTGTGGTTCATGTAAACTAATTATTCAATTAAATAATTGGATTAACTTTTGTCACCGTATACAACCTTTTGTAAAATTTTACCAAATATTTCGATGCAGCTATACAAGTATAATGCATTGTGCCTGTAATGTTCATTTTATTACAAGCATTCTTAACAGAACAAATTTAAACAGATTAAACTATGCTGTCAAAGGTTTATTAATCTTCCAGATTAGTATTAATTGCTGAAAGTTTAATGTTGTTAAGGAACAGTTTTGCCTGAATCTAACACCTAAGAAGTGTAAATCCTTTAGTTCAAATATGATCGCTTGACCCTAAATGGTACTCAAACTATGTATTGATTTAATCACGTTTAATCTGTGTGTAAATGTGGAGGTGTTTGGCGTCATGTATACAAGTGTGATGTAAACTGATTATGACAAGAAAAAAGCTGTGCTCCTTTATAGGATTCATGACGAATGTCTCTGAAGTGAATTGTAAGCAATTAACATCTTTCTTTTTCATCCTATTAATGTATCCCTAACAGATGCAGAGCAGATAATCTTGATTAGTCCTTTCTTCTGTCCCTTGTTTCTTCTGTTTGCTGCTTTGCATTTAAATCCAGCAAATTGGCATCTTTAATAAACTACACCAGAAGCAGAACTCACATATTATACAGGGCAACATATTATATTCATATGTTTACAAGGTTCCTTCTATGTGTTTGACAAAGGCACTCTTATTTTAAAGCAAAACTAAAACTGATTCCCATAGGTTCTGATAACCACTGAACTTCCCCAAAAGCCACTTCACATGACAATAGATTTTAAACACTGAAAAATAATTTTCTTAATCAGAAGTTGTTTTTTGCTTTCCACTAAAATATCTAAACATTGTTAAAACAAGATACATTCAAATGAGAAGCAGAATTGGATAAGATAGCATGACTTGTTTAAAAAAGAAATATCTTGAATTATGTTTATTTTACTTCTTTTGCAAAGATTTTTTTAATTTTTAAAAATCTAACAAAAATTTGCATGCTTTGTGTTTAAAACAAGAAAAAAAAATTAAGAAAAATAAATGTAATTGTAGATATATATTCTAAAAACAAGTCTTAAAAGTGCATTCAGTAGCTTGGAGCCAATTTAAAAAGATTGAGATGAAGACAGTACTCATAATAGTTTTCTATAAAAAGTGTTTTATTCTACATGGTGTGTGTCATCCCCTTCAATGTGTTTCGCCATGTTGAAATCACATGACTCGCTGTGTTTCACTAAACGTGGAAGAAGAGAATCCTTGCGCTAATTGACTGCGGCCATAGATCCTCTATGTTACACTTAGAATATTGTTGTTGGTGACATGAAAAGTGAAATGAATCAGAATGAGCTTTATTGCTAAGTATGCTTACACATGATGACAAAACACAATGGAACATATTTATTAATCGTGCTTTAGCAGCGGAGACAACAGGAGATCCAGTAGCTGTACTGCCAAAGAAGCAAAAAAAAGGGCTGAACCAACTTGCTGAAGCAAGAAGAGAGAAAGGCAAAAAAACAGTAACGTTAAAGCATCTACGTCTTCATTAGTTTAGTGCAAAGTAGCTTGGCACAGTGATTGTTGTGGATTTTGTGTAAACCATGACGTTGGTTTGCTTGGAAATAAAACAAGTTTTTCAAGTATTCAAGGACAAAATTATTTTGATCGTTAATAACTGCCTTTAGAAATAACATGAAACATAGTCTCCAAAGATTATTGATATGAGGGACAATAACAATCTGTCCTTAACAATAGAAGAATGTTCACTTGATTTCTGATGTTTATTTTTAGGCAAAGCAATTATATTATAGAGTAATAAATAACTTTAGAAATTACCTCAAACTCTGATATTTTCCAGATGCAAATGATATTCCAGTGCTGGAGGGGGCAGCAGAGCCGATCATGCTGATCCACATCATAAGATGGCAGTACAGTGTCTAACACCACTGCCGTATCAGTACTTAAAGTACACAAAGAAGAGCAATGCTAAGGCTATCTAGAGAATGCCCCTTTAAAATCTTTACAATTCTACAAAATTAATTGTATTTTGTTTTAAGGATGTGTATCCATTTTCATTAGAAAACCAAGCAAATATACTGATTAAGAAAATGATTTCCCAGTGCGGGCATTGATCCTGTATTTTCATCTCAGTAATTAGACCCATTGATTAATACGACGCTGGCTTCATTCCAAAAGAGACAGGAACCTGCTATTTTCTCTCTCCCTTAGAGGAATAGTTCACACAAAAATGAAAATTTGCTGATAAATTACTCACATTCATATTTAGGGTGAATCAAAATAATCCACATGACTCCAGTCGATAAATAAAGCTCTTCTGAATGCAAACAATTGATTATTTTAAGAAACAAAACAATACTTATATACTTTTTACCTTAAAATGTTCGCTTCCGTATATCTCTGTGAAGCTCATGAGAGGGGTGATGTAAGCTCATTGGTAAGGTCACAAGTCACGTGGAGGAGGAGGCCGGAAGCGTGTCATTGTTTTCAAGGGAAGGAGAGCTGTACAAAAGTTTAATTGCTTTTGTTGTAGATTTGTATATGTATAAGTGTATTGTTCAAAATTGTCTTAAGCTTAAGAAATGTTTTTGACTTTTCATCGATTGCCTATACATGATCTTGAGCGATTGAAGCTCTGGCTTATCATGCTGAACCTGGATATCAGTACACCCCTACATCTCAAATATTGGAGAGTGTGCAGTGAACATTTTACCCCTGAGGATTCCAGACCATCAAAAGAAACAAAGGGTCGATATATGAATTCATCAGCTATGCCTGTGGTGTTTTTTCAGCGAACTCAGGTATGTGTGAAAACTTTGTCATTTAGCCTATATATTCCTGCTAAAGAAAAAGCACAAGTAGATAACACAACGGCATTGCTCTGGAATAAAGGATGGTTATTTACTGAAGTAACGTTTTGTGTATTATTATTTAGAAATTATTTTTTATTTTATTTTATATTGTGTGAATAATCTTTCTTTTGTGTGTGTGAGTGTGTGTATCTGTGTGTGTATGTGTGTGTGTGTGTGTGTGTGTCTTCCCATTATTTACAACGTATCAAACTCTATGATGGGTTGTTTTATTTGAATCTTGAGGATCCATCTCAGCCAAGTCAGGACCAGTGTTGGGGAGTAACAGAACACATGTAACGGGAGTACGTATTTAAAATACAAAATATAAATCTATTTCTAGCCTTTTTACATTCACTTGTTACCAGACACGATCATATTTTTTATTATCAAGAAAATTCACGTTAGATCATAATACATTTTTTTCCAGTAAGACCTTTGATATTAGGGCAAAAATTGTATTCTTGCTAATAATTTTTTTATTGTTTTCCTGTAAAATATCTAAAAATCTTTAAAACAAGATCAATTTGATTTATCTTGTTTTAGAAACAACACTGCATAAGATATTTAGGTTTTTCAGAGAATGTATTTTTAACATGTGGATTTTGTCTTACTGTACTGGCAGCGTTTTTATAGTCAAAACAAGTGAATAAATCTACCCGTGCTGATGAAGTAATCCAAAGTATTTAGAATATGATACTGACTTTGAGAAATCTAATGGAATACATTACGAATGACATTTTACAGCATGTATTCTGTAATCTGTAGTGGATTACATTTAAAAAGTAACCCTACCAATCCTGCTCAGGACTTTCCAGTGAACGGCACTTGGTCTGTGCAAGTTTCTCTTGGAAACAATGACACGCTTCCTGCCTCATCCTCCACGTGACGTGTGACCTTACCAACGAGCTTACTTCATCCCTCTCATGAGCGCAAGTAACAAGAGATATACGGAAGCGAACATTTGTAGGTAAAAGGTATATAAGTATTGTTTTGTTAAAAATATGCATTTTTGACCGTTTTGGACCGAGGACATTTACTTGCATTGTTTAAATGTGGAGGCCTGAAATGAAATCCTAAAAATCTTAAATTCTGTTTTGATGAAGAAAGAAACTGGCCTGAGGGTGAGTAAATTTGTTTCACAACACTTACTGTTGTGTTTTTACTGGAACCTCACAGTTGTATGGTGGGGAGTTTTATTTTTCCACTGAAACAGTGCTCATCAGGCCTCTCCCTCTCTCTTTTCTGCACGTAAGATGATGAGATCTCAGAGTCGGGCAATAATTTAGAAAAATTTACAGTTTTTCACTGCCCCCCCCCCCCCCCCCCCCCCAAAAAAAAACAGAATTAATTTCCTTAATTTAATTTAAGAACGTTTTTACAAGCAATTTAATTAAGTTACTTCTAATTAATTAAGTGTCATTAAACCAACATATTTCTGTTGGACTATGTCAAATCAATTTACTATAGTTAGTTTAACTCTATTGAGTTAATCCCAAAAATGTTGTTCTAATGTAATTGTATTACTATGTAATCTACTAAGGTTTATTTAATTAATTGTCTTATGCTGGCTCAAATTAAGTTTTTTTTTTTTTATCAGTAGTATATGTCAGGTGAGCAAGTATAACAACTGGCAAGTATAAACTGATGAACTGTCAATTTAATAGCAACTGCTTATAAAGCTAAACAGCTTTCAAATCAAACTGCACTTAAAAGTGCAAGTCCATCCTCAACTAAAGCACAAAGCACTTTTAAAAAATGATGAAACAGAACAGTAAACATGAACAAAACTCCTGTTAAATAACACTTAGTTTCAACATTTGTTAACACCATCCAGTCCCCTGCAAAGCATGCTGGGAAATCAAAATCCCCTGGCCAGTTTTATCAACACTACAAAAACTATTAATGTAGACCTTACTCAAAAAAAATCAAGTAAATTAATTTTTTTACAAATGTAATTGAATTTAACGTTATGAATTTAAGACAAGACAAAATATTCTAGAATTGTGGTGTAGTAGTTGAATTTTTTATTTTTATTTTTGGAGTGTACAAGATGTGCTAATTTAGGCAATGTGGTCAGCATTGAGGTCTGGGTGTGTCCCACTCCTCACACTGTCACCAAGCGAGCTCTGTACAAGCTACACACTCTGGCAGATGGCTGTTTGCTGGGCATCAAAATAATGATGGAGGATTAAATGTCTGACTCCCTCACTACATTCCCCTGCTGCATGTGTTTGTGTTCACACTTTAGTGAGAATTTATGGGTTCTGCAAAGATAGATTGCCACAAAATAAAAAAAACCTTGGAGAACTGCACTAATCTGTGAGCGATATTTCCAATTCATGTGAGTGATTCTGGATTAATAAAAATGCTAATTCATGGAATGGAATTACTCCCAGTGAGCAGGAATCATGGCATGTTCGCCCTCCACTCTATTAAAAAGAAAAACACCGGGATCATAGAGATGTATCAGTTTTTGTGGGGCTGTGTGGGTGGTTTCTGCCAAGCAGATACACTTATCCAAAGCATAATCAAGTGATTAAGCAAGGGTGCTGTTGTACTGTATATCAGCAAAGCTGTCGGCAATAGGCATGAGACTGCAGGTATTCACAATTGTATCTACACTACAACAATTGCAAGTGTGATATTGAATAAATTATAATATTTATATTATATAATATTTATGAGACAAAATTTGGCCAGTTATTTTGTTTATTTTTGCAAATATTTCAAAATGAATCCAAAGTAGGATCAGGCATTCCATGTCATAGAGCAATTTACTTGAGAAAAGCTCAATGGGACATTATATCAGCAAGTGTTGAGTAACTGGCTAAAACAAATATATTTAAATCATGATATATTAGATTAACATGAGAAATATTGTTGGGTGGTGAAACTGTTTTTTTGTTTCACCTACAGCTGGGATTCAGAGTGACTCAACTGTTGAGTTATCTGGGCAAAAATCAGTAAAGACCTTTTACAAAACACAGACAGAACAGTAATTTGCAATGACATCAGCAAAACATAAATGATCTAAAATACTTGTTTTTGTTATAATAAAGTGATAAACAATGAATTGACAAAGTACTTGTGGCACTTGTCACTGATTATGTGAATGTGATTAATTCCTAGTTTCAATGCAGGATGAGAACTCAGGTTTTCTGTGCTGCTGATCCAACACGCTTTCAGTTGTGCCACAGGAGAAGGTGAACAAGCTTGAACCGTTGCAAACATATCTAAAGAAAATGGAAGAAAAAAATGGGGAATGGCATTAAAAGGGCCATTTTCAGGGTACTGGAACATTCGGGAGCAACATGTCAACTTCCTGTGTGATCATGTTGACTGGTGCTAGCTTAAGACCTTCTTCTTTTTGCTAGCAACTATTTTGTGACCTGTGAAAACTTGCACTCAGATTTGCAAACTGGCTTTTATCACCAAAATTTTTAAAAACCCTATTGAATCGTATGTACTAATGCAAAAAGGATAATTTTAAGACCCCAAAATCTTTTGTTTTGGCTTCTTTTGGGGGAGTTCAAACCTTATTTTGGTCGGGTCATATCCCCATAATCCCTGCATAATTTAAACCTGGATAGAAATACCATAGCTGGATTAACATGTATCAGCTAAAATGTATTTAATTTTTCACCAACTTGTCATACTTGACCCAGGTTTTCCATTTCAACCTGAGAAATCCTTGTTTCCACCTGTGCATTCAATAGACACATTATCCCTTCACTAGCAGCCAAAGGTGATACATCAAAGACAACACATTGGCAATATCACTAACTGAAATTTCTCAAGTCAAATATTAAGATGGCAGAGGATTCATCAATATGGCCAGACTGTTTGGCTGTGTAGTTCTTTTCTCAGTGCACACAGACTCCTCCGCACTCAGTATTCCAGAAATAAAGCAGGCTGGATCATTAGTCTCGGCACATAAGCACATAACTCATTCATTGCCACCATGAATATTTCTAGAATATGATTTGCGATCCAAACTGCCTTATTTCTGTTTATTTAGAGTCATTTTGACTGAGACTGTACAGAGAATAACACATGCACAGCCTGTAATTTAAGGACAGTGTTTGTGTGATAGGAGCCAGCTCTGAAACACAGAATGAATGGTGTAGTCCATTCAGCCCCATCCGTTTTCTCTTTGGAAACTGGCTGGAATGAGTTGGATTCCATTTCACCACATTTGTTTGGCTTCATCGCAATTTTTTCATTAGTGTTTTGTGAGCTGTGTGTTTATCCAGTGCAGGAGAGTTTAACTGAGGACAATAGGATCAGGTGTCCATATCAAGCCGTTTCTTTATCATGCACAAGTTCCTCACCTTAAAACATATGGTATCAATGACATTTATAGCCATGTTTTAAGTCTGGTACATGATCATGTTTGTTGCATGCGTGCATGCACAATCATGTTTTAATTGTTCAAGAATGGCTCCCAGTGGAAACCTTTTTTATGATGGATCATGGTGGTCACAAGTAGTTTTAGCGTTGAAGACAAATGTTGCCTTTGTTAACAGTGAACAGCCTTCCTCACCTGCAACTAGACCAGGGTTGGCCAGCTGCCAGGGCCATACTTGGCAGAGTATACCGTGCACCACGACCTGAGATGAGTCCCCAGAGAAGGATTTGAGGGCCTGATAGGGTTAGACTCCCTTTCTTTACACAACATTGATGAGGATAAGGAATCCGTAGGAGTGCTCAAGCACTCTAAAGCTTTAATAATGCACAACATCAGATTTCTTCACTTACAACAGTTCTCCCCTTTTCCCCACAAATATACCCTCCACTGAGCCTCTGTAGAGATGATTTCTCCAGCAGCTGCTCTGGAAGCATGGGCCTGAGACACTTTGCTTTGATTATTCAGCCACAAACCAATAGTAGTGTTTATGACCTTATGGGGAATTTGCTCACTTTGCTCCATATGTCTCACATGCCTTGATCTTAAGATAAATATTAGCAATATTTGCCTTGTGCACTGAGCCAAGAGCCAATGCAGGTTTTGAAAACAGAAAGAAATATATCTAAAGGGGTAATTTAAGGACAGCTACGCACCAGACTAAAACAAGTGTGTGTGTGTGTGTGTGTGTGTGTGTACAGTGCATTATAGGACTGTGACTGGTGTGCTACAATTTATTAGCGCATTAACATGCATATAATGTTTCCAAACTGTTTTACCAAAAATACAGTCCCACCCCAAATACATGGCTTTGGTTGAGCCAGATGCTGACATGTTCAAACAAAAAGAGCAATGGTAAAAAAAATACACACTTCAGGTACACGCTTAAGCTTCACTAGTTTTACCTGCATCTGTGCTTTAAGACAAGGAAAAACTAACAAAGGCATAGTAACACTAAGTAAATCATGTAGGAAGACATCTTAGTGGCACAAAGTAGCACTCAGTGTTAATAATGCAAAAATGAGGCATACGTCCTATTACATCAGCTGTGGCCAAAGTTGAAACGTCTTTCCCCAAAGCACTGCTGAATTAGATGCCATTTTTCATAGCAGTTCTTCAAAGGTTTATAGAGGCAGGAAGAGGGCTGTAATCAGGTCAGACAGGGGCCATTTGAGGCCCAGAGAACCTCAGCTCAGACTTCACATCAGTGTTGTTGAGCATGGAGCTGTTTAAAACAGTTATGTACTCCTGTCAGATAAGGTATGTGTCCCTTTTTTATCTTTTCCGCTTGGCTTTGATCAGTGGCTTTGAATGTGAGTGTGTGGTGTTCATTTGGACATTAGGCAGCTGGGCAGACTTGCTGCGGAAATTCAAGAACATGCCATACAGATTTGTCTTTGGTCTTGTACACTGTGGGGTCTTTAAATCTGCATAATGTTGATTTTTTTTTCAATCTCTGTAATGCACTGATCCTACAGCCAAAGCAAGCAGAAACTTGTCACTTGGCGCAATATCCAATTATCCATAAATTACTGGTGCACTGGAAAAGAAAGCCCAAACCCAAAAACTGAAATTACAGTTTTATATGTTGTTTAGTAATATGGGTAGTTGATGCAAAATGAATACAAATGCATGCAAAGGAATGAAGGAAACTGTATATTTTAGGTATTGGATTAGGTAATCATTTATTTGAGGTTTTACATGAAGTCTCTCAATTAATATGAGTTTATTAATTATAAAAGAATTGGCCTAATTATGTTTAAAATACTTTTAGATGGAGTTTAGAATGTCATAGCATGTGTGGACTAAAAACAAAATGAGTACAAGGTTGACTTCTGATACATTTTGCTCTAGGCCATGTAACACCATATAAACTGGTAATAAATATGCCTCCAATAATCCTTCTGTCCATTGCAAATTCAGATGTTCATGCAACCAATGCAGCTGTCGGATGTATACTGCTGATCTGTTGCATCCGTTTGAAACAGATTTTGGGAATTGTGAGCAAACTCCCCTGAGCTAAATCTTCTCTGATTATGTGTGGATGTCTGCCTTCTCTGATAAAAAAAAAAAAGCTATCTTGTTCACTTGTGCCCAGCCCCCATCTTGCCTTACCAAGAGAACGCAAAGATGACTTCCAATATATCTCTTCCAAGTTAAGAGAAATACCTATACTGTCTTAATCCATTTGGGTTTAAGTGGTGTTTAATCCAAACTGGAACTGGAGCTTCACATATAAGTAGATATTGTAGTTTGTACATTTTTCTGAGTTTCTTTATTTGTTTATTTTTATTCTGAGTGAGCCAATCTTAAAAAAAAAAAAATACTTGGTTTAAATAAAGCAGACTTTTGAGGCTTATAGTCCAAACCTGTTAGCTTTGGGGTCATCTAAACGAAAGTGTTCTCCTAAAAGTTGATAAAAATATATTTAAAAAAATATCTTCTTTTTCTGGGAAAACAAACAAAAATATATTGATGTCTCATCCTGCACTCATGGGCATATCCAAATATTTGTCCAATCAAATACTCTCTTGAATGAGAAGGCCCCCCTCCACCTAATACCACCTTTTTCTGAATTGCAAGTAGCAAATCACAATTCATGACTGTGATATCAACAAAAGACTATTTGCTATTTTACAAAAAGGAGAAACTTTGAAAAGTACCACCAAAACTTCCTGTTCCAATGGCAAATGAGTCAACACAGTTAGCAAGTCAGGAATTTTATGTGTTCTTTAAATGGGCTCTCACTTGAGGGGGTTGCAAGATCACATTGGGAGCTACAGCCGTGGCCAAAAGTATTGGCAGTGACATAAATTTTGTGTTTTGCAAAGTTTGTTGCTTCAGTATTTCTAGATAATTTTTTCACATGATTCTATGGTATACTGGAAAACAATGATAAGCATTTCATAAATTTTAAAGGCTTTTATTGGCAAAAACATTCAATATATGCAAAAAGTCAATATTTACAGTGTTGACCCTTGTTCTTCATAACCTCTGCAATTCGCTTTGGCATGCTGGATATCAGCTTCTGGACCAAATCCTGACTGATGGCGATCTATTCTTGACTTATTAGTGCTCAGAGTTTATCACAATTTGTGGGCTTCTGCTTGTCCACTCGGCTTTTGAGGATTGACCACATGTTATCTATGGGATTAAGAACTGGAGAGTTGCCTGGATTGCCACAGATCCAAAATTTCAATGTAATGATCTCCGAGCCACTTCATTATCACTCTTGCCTTGTGACATGGTGTTCCATCATGCTGGAAAATGCACAGATCATTACCAAATTGCTCCTGGATTGTTGGGAGAAGTTGCTCTTGGACGTTTTGATACCATTCTTTATTCATGGCAGTGTTTTTGGGGCAGAACTGTGAGAGAGCCCACTCCCTTGGATGAAAAGCAACCCCACATATGGAAGGTCTCAGGATGCTACACTGTTGGCATGGCACAGGACTCATGGTAGCGTTCACCTTTTGTTCTCCGGACTATAGATTTTCCAGATGTCGGAAGGGGGCTTCATCAGAGAAAATATATTTGCTCCAGTCTTCTGCTGTCCAATCCTTGTACTTTCTGCAGAATTTCAGTCTGTCCTTGATGTTTTTCTTAGAGAGAAGTGGCTTTTTTGCTGCCCTTCTTGACACTAGGCCATTGTCCAAAAGTCATCACCTCACTGTGCGTGCAGATGCACTCACACCAACCTGCTGCTAATATTGAGCAAGCTCTGCAGTGGTGGTGACACGATTCCGTAGCTGACTCCTCAGGAGGAGACAGTCCTGGCGCTTGCTGGACACTCTGGGATGTCCTGAAGCCTTCTTCACTGCAGTTGAACCTCTCTCCTTGAAGTTCTTGATGATCTGGTAAATGGTTCTTTCAGGTGCAATTTCCTTGCATGTGAGGCCATTTTGATGCAAAGTGTTGATGGCTCCACAGCTTTCTTTAGAGATAACATTGCGAACAAGAACACAATGATTGGAAGTACTTTTCCCCTCAGTTTATAGCAATCAGTCTGCTCTTATAATCCAATCAGAATGATAGCGTGAATTCACCTGTCGTTCACTGTCACTCGTTCACACTTTCCCAGGTGCTGCTATATGATTAGTGAAATTATGTTAGCTGGTCATTTTGTGCCAGGGCAAAAAAACAGTGAAATGCAGGTTTTTGTGCTAAAGTTTTTTGACCTATTAAGCTTTTTGCATTTATTTAGAATGCATCTGATCACTCTCCACAATAATGTAGAAAAAATGTGAATCAACACCACAACAACTGAAGCAAAAAACTTTGCGAAACACAAAATTTATGCCACTGCCATTACTTTTGGCCACAGCTGTAGACATAAGGCCCCTGCATATGTCCTACGAAATTGAAGAACAAATGGGTCTGATGTAATTTAGAACAAAATTTGTCCAAAAAGAAGGTGTTTATGTATTTGTATCTTTTTTTTTGCATCAGCTCGCAGGGGACAAATTTCAGGAAAATGTAATACTGGCTGCCAATCACCTTCTTACTGCCATTGGTCCACGTCATCAGTAATGTCAGTCAACATGAGCACACCGGCATGCAGAGTTATTAGCAAGCTGGAACAAATATACCTACATCTGTATGATCGTTCACAAAGAGATATTTTCCAAGAGCATATCATGCAATTTTTTGTTTAATTCGTAAACAAAAATCAAACCTAATCAAATACTCTTAAAGGAATGTTCTGGGATCAATACAAGTTAAGCAAAAATTACAGCATTTGTGGCATATTGTTTATTACCAAAAAAAAATAATTTCGGTTCGTTCCTCCTTTTCTTTCAAAAAAGCTAAAATCGAGGTTACAGTGATACAATATTGGAAGTGAATGGGGACAGTGAAAGTGAATGTGGACAATTTGTGGAGGGTTTAAAAAGAAATTGTAAGATTATAATGTTATAAAAGCACTTGCATTAATTCTTCTGTCACTTTTACAATTGTTTAAGGGTTTTAGGATTTGTTGAAATTGCATCTTCATGGTAACAAAGTAATAAAATTGGCAATATCTTTACACAGAAAAGGTTTGACTAAAATCATGTTTATATGCATATCCTTTATGTCTTGTGACTATCCTTTTCACCCCCATTCACTTCCATTGTAAGTGCCTGACTGTAACAGATTCTTGCTTTTTTTTTTTTTTAAAGAAAAGAGGAACGAGTCGAAATACATTTTTTGTGGTAATCAACAATATGCCACAAATGCTATCATTTTTGCTTAACTTGTACTGAACCCAGAACATTCCATTAATTGCTCATTCACTCATGTGCATTCTGCATTCGAAAGCCATTCAAACATCTGCCCAAAATAAGTTATGCCTATCATCATTCTTTTGATTGTACTCTACCCATGAACTCTCTTTTATACACCCATTTTTGCAGTAGTGTCAGTTTCATCATAAATTACAATAACAGAGGGTAATAGGTACATATTATGGCCAAGTATTAGCTACATGATTTCAGAATGTAGACAAGACAAATAATTTTTTTATAGCATATAATACTTTGAATCGTAATCGAGTAGTTCAAACATTTTCTTTATACTGATCTTGTGTGAATTCTCTGTAAGTCCCTGTCATACTAGCAAAGCAAGAGGCTGAGTCGCAGTTATGGGTTTTAGAATTAGCCAGATATATTAAACATCTTAAAATAAAGAGAGCCAAACAAAGCCAGATTTGCAAGAAGAGCCCATTAAAGCATACAGAGCAGAGCTGAACACTGACTTCAGTACCAGAGGCATGCAGGGGAAAGGGAGGTGGAACAAGGTTGGAGATCACTAACTTTACTCTTAGCATGTGGGCAGACCAGGGACCAGGGCTCAACCAACTTCCAGTGTGTGTGGGCTTGTGGTGCCTTTCTGGAGGCAGGGCTCACAACATTCCTTGTTGTTTCACAACATTTTACACACCATCTGATCTTCCTTATTGTTCTCCTTACCAAAATACAGTACAGGTGAGACCGAGACTAGTTGTCATACTTAGTTACTCCTGTGAATATTTCTCTATGTGTATTTTTCAAAGTCAGTTTCTAGGTACATACTATAAAGTCTTGGCTAAAAAAAAAAAAAAATATTAAACATCAAAAAATTTAAATGTAATATACAAAATTATCAAACCATTGTTTTGGCCAACAAATATCATAATTAATAAATTGTACAAATTTAAAACATGAGAAAACCTGACATAAAAAATATACAGTTTTAACCTATAAGTTAAAATCTACCTTTATTATATAGTTGACAGTTGACTGAATGTATGCTAGACTCATTTTATTGTTTACCCAACAGCTAATATGTGAGGACATTGAAAATTTAATTCGGAAGATAGAGTAGGCTTTTAGAATAGACTTTTTGACTAAAAACCTTTAAGTTACAAAGACATAGACGTCGTGACAAATTCCCTGTGTTACAACTATCCCCAGTCTTCCATATATAAATATTCCTGTCATTCATTCTAAATATCTTTCCTTTTCTTCTTTCACCCTATTGCCATTGTACACTTCCTGTATACACTTACTTTATTCTTTGATCCAAACTTGCAGGTCAGTCATATGGTCATTTCCTTACATTCTCAAAACACTAATTATTGTTTCCTGCATGGCTCCGGAGTAAACAAACACTGCATTACGCAACACAGTTCATAAGGATGTGATGTGAAAATTATTATTCTGTCTGTGTGTACTTCCAAAGAATTTAAAGACAATTTTAAATGGTTAGTTCACCCAAAAATGAAAATTCTGTCATCATTTACTCACCCTTATTTTATTCCAAGACCAGGCGGCATGGTGGCTTAGTGGTTAGCACTGTCACTGTTAACTTTTTTTGCAATAAAAAAGGATGGTGACCGAGGCCAATATTCTGCCTAACATCTCCTTTGATGTTTTACAGAAGACAGACAACATTGTTTGGAACAACATTGAAAACACTATTACAAACACTATTCCCAGTAAACATCCAGCAATTTACCAACAGAGTTTCTGTATTGGGTTAACACTTCTTTTCCTCTAATGTTATCAAAAGAGTTGATGATCCACAGTGAAACAATGATAGAGACAAAGCTGCTTAGTCTCAAAAATGTGGTAAATAATGAACTTTAGTGAACATGGGCAATGAAGTAAGTGTTGTGCAAATTAATGGCAACACCATCATTCTTGGAGCGCACTTAGAAGAGGTTCGAGCACTTCATCAAATGCTTTTAAACCACAGATCTTATCAGGTGTTAAAAGGGGCTAGGGAACACTTGTGTTGCTCTAAAATGCAAACCTAAAACAAGACTGAGTAGATAAACTAAAGAGAGTTTGTTGTAGTTTTACAAGATCACAGAGCTGCCAACTTCATCCACACCTTCTGCTCAGGCAATTTTTTTGTGTTTAATAGCTTCATTAAGAAAGTTGTGGTGTGTGTCCCTGACAGCGCTACTTGGGTTGCTAGTCCCTAAAGGACTATGGAAAGTGTTTTCAAATTTCCATTACATTAGATACATACAGTATTTACATAATTATAATGTTAATGTTTGAATACTTAATTGCTAAAACATTTCTCTGTATAGTGCTTGTGGCTGAACATAAAAATTAATAGAGAATTTTTATTTTTTGCCTTAAAGTATAATTTCTGATCAACAAAACAGAATTGGAAAAATACTGCTTGCTTTCAAACGGGGTTCCAAAACACTCCCCTCTCTTCCACTGTACAAAAACAAAGACAGTCCCACCCCAAACACATGCTATTGTTTGCACCAATATGTTTTGATAGGTCTACAGAACCAGTGTTTACAATTTTCAGGAAAAATCATCCAACGAATGCTTACATATAATTGTCTTTGCATATTAAACTGGGATAGAATAAAGTATTTTAACACCTTTAGGTATTATGCCATGTGATTTATGTAAACATGATTAATGTTCTTTCGCATGCAAGGGCCCTTTTACAGCTGATGATAGTGGTTTCCATTTAGCTTCCTCTGACCTAATGACTGACCCCTGACCTAGTAGTCATCCCAAACTTCAGAGGCTCTGCAGGAGTCTGCATTCACAGGACATGTGTAAAGGGGGCTGAGGGCTGGGGGCTGGGTCCCTCCCTGTGGTGGTGAGGCATAAATGGGTAGGATTTGGTGGAGTCTGTCTGTTTTATTGTTATTAATAGGGAGGAGGAAGTTCTAAATCAATCCAGCTCTGAGGCTCTCTAGTAGAGGAGCTGGGCTCACCAGCATTTGGAAGTGAATCTGTCATAATCAATTGGATCCAGTGTTTGAATGTTTCCCATGGTTTAATGGTTTTTTAATCTATTTTGTGCATCTTTGACTGCTAGTTACCTTAATAGAATATAATTTGTATTGATTCTTTATTAGAACCTTTAAAGGAATGTTACAGGTTCAATTCAAGTTAAGCTCAATTGAGAGCATTTACCACAAAGGGAGAATGATTACCGCACAATAAAATGCAAACATCACGTTTACAGCAGGAGTGAACAGAGAAGAGAAATCGGCCAGTATTTTACATAGAAAAGTTGTTGGGGGGGGGGGGGGTTCCTAATGGTTTCTAATCTGAAACATTAATGCTGTTTTTAGTCACCAAATCACAGAATTGCTTGATTTAGATTGCTGTTCAGAAACAAGATAGAAAGTTTGCATTCCCTTTTGTCTCAAATGTTCACTACCTTTTCATAATTTATACAAATATTTTTTATTTATTACTGCTTCAGAACCTACATTACAGATATTTACATAAAGTATAGTATGCATATAGTAGTGTGTTGTCTTTTTGAGCATCAATGAATGTTTGCACCTTGTGTAATAGAGTGTACAAGTTCCTCAATTATTTTAAGTGTCAAATGCTTGATCTCATATATATATATATATATATATATATATATATATATATATATATATATATATATATATATATATATATATATATATACAGTATATATATATATATATATATATATATATATATGATGGGGATATATATGTTACACATGGGACTCTTATATCATATATATGATACACATGGGACTCTTATTTTGAAATATATGCACTCCCAGTTGTGAGTTTACTGATGGCTGATTTGCTGAGAAAGTGACTCTGATTGAAATTGCTAACCTGAACTCCTGAGTTCTTTTTGGGTGATTTGTGAAAAAGATCCAGTTCAAAAGAGTCATTTGTTCATGAATCTGTCGTGCTAGGTTTGTTGTTGTGTGCGGTGCAGCAAGCTCATCAGAAACAGAAAGGGTGTAAAGCAGTGCAAGACACGCTAGTACGTGTTCTAAAGATGTACTCAATAACTCACAAGATGATACCTGACAAAACCGCATATGAACTCACACAACCCGACTGTCGCCAGTGGCGACTAGATTTTAAATTATTTCCACAATCATTTATATTTCGTGATTAATTGCATATCTTTATAAAAATGAGTGAGCAAAATATGCTTCATTGATGTATTCTTCAGCATCCACACAAATCCTACCAAGCTCAATCTGTGCTTTGCAGGCATTTTCTACTGATGTGCTACATTGACAAAATGCTTGGCTCAGGTATCACCACAATGTCTTTCACCATCTGTTTTCCCAACGGTCAATGCATGTGACATTAGCAGCGTTTGTGTGAATTGCTTCTCATGAACTACTGTTAATTTAAAAGGTCATATTACGAGTTAACAACATTAAAAAAATTACTGCCGTTAAACTAATTTTGCGTTAATGCATTAAATTCGACAGCACTACATTTGAAGTCAGAAGTTTACATAAACTTAGGTTGAAGTCATTAAAATAATTTTTTTAACAACTCACCAGATTTCATATTAGCAAACTATAGTTACCCGTCTGTCGCTCACTCGACGTGTGTCAAATGAAGCAACACTAGGGGTCTTTCTTGAAGGCCTCGTTTACCTCTGAACTTGAGACAAGGCTAATGAGAAATTGGCAGACAAAATTTGCATGTCCCTCCCCCGGACATATGGTTATAAAAGGAGGGAATCGAGCATCTGTTTAGTTAGATTTTTTTCTTAAGAGCCGAGCGGTTGTGTGTTCAGCAAGCAAGTGTTCTACTCTCCTCAAAGAGCATTGCTGTTGGATCCTACGGTGCATTACCAGAGACTTTCTGCCTACTCTGCATGCCCCTGAGAGCTTCGACAGTGTTTCCTTAAAGAGCAAATAGACCTATAAAAGAGTATATTTCTCTAAAAGAGTATACACATTTGCGTTGAACGTCTTTTTAAAGACGCATCTTTTTAAAGATGTCTTTCCATCTTTGTGTAGTTCCTGGATGCGGCAGATATCTCTCGGCTTCTGAAGGTCATAAGAGCTGCCTTGTGTGTCTGGGCTGCAATCACACGCAGGCAGTATTTTATGAATGGTTCATGTTCTCATTGCGAGAACATAACCATGGCAACGTTGTGGTTGGGGCTTTCTTCCCTCAGAGAGAAAGCCAATTCAGCCGCCCCCCGCCCTACGGGATTGAGGTTGGAGCGGCAGGTGTTGACGGCAATTTGGGGAGTGCAGCGGTTTCACCTGGTAAATCCCCACGAACCACCCGCCCCCCAGCACCCTCGTTTGCTTCCATCCGGGTCCGACGCAAGACTGGCTTGCCCCACGGCCAGTCAGATGTCTCCCTCGGACTCCGCAAGCTGGATGATGATTTCGCCGCTGCATCGGAGATCGTCACAGCGGCATCTGATGAAAGACTCGACTGGGCTGCCACCTTCGGGTCTGCTTGTCCAGTCTGAGCCTGATGCACAGATGCCCATTATGCCTACCCTGGCCGCTGTGAGCACGGGGCTGGAGTGGAACCCTCCCTCCACCTCACCCCTCACCCCTCACAGCAAGCTCTACCTGGTTCAGAGCATCTGTTTTCTCGGCATGAAGTTAGACTCAGTATCAATGAAAGCGCGCCTTACCAACGAGCGCACACGGTCTTTGCTGAAATACCTCACCTTGTTCAAGCCAGTTACAGAGGTTCCTCTAAAACAATTCCAGAGGCTCCTGGGGCATATGGAATCCTCCTTGATACATCTACTTTGTGCATGACACGAGTAATTTTTCCAAAAATTGTTTACAGACAGATTGTTTCACTTTAAATTGACTATATCACAATTCCAGTGGGTCAGAAATTTACATTCACTAAGTTAACTTTGTCTTTAAACAGTTTGTAAAATTCCAGGAAATTATGTTAAGCATTAAACAATTAGCCAATTAGCTTCTGATAGGAGGTGTACTGAACGCCTGGTAAATCCCCACGAACCACCCGCCCCCCAGCACCCTCGTTTGCTTCCATCCGGGTCCGACACAAGACCGGCTTGCCCCACGGCCAGTCAGATGTCTCCCTCGGACTCCGCAAGCTGGATGATGATTTCGCCGCTGCATCGGAGATCGTCACAGCGGCATCTGATGAAAGACTCGACTGGGCTGCCACCTTTGGGTCTGCTTGTCCAGTCTGAGCCTGATGCACAGATGCCCATTATGCCTACCCTGGCCGCTGTGAGCACGGGGCTGGAGTGGAACCCTCCCTCCACCTCACCCCTCACAGCTAGATTGGTTCCTCGGGTCAGGGAGCCGCTCACAGCAAGCTCTACCTGGTTCAGAGCATCTCTTTTCTCGGCATGAAATTAGACTCAGTATCAATGAAAGCGCGCCTGTGGCACGGTGGAGGGCGGGACCGGCGCGTGATTGCGCACTCCCGGTCCCGTATCAAGCTAAATTGAGCCGTCAAGAGGGATAAAGGCCACTCGCAAACGGAGATCGGGAGAGAGAGCTTAATCAGCAGACATGTCTGCTGTCCTAAATGTTTGTTTTAAGTTCTTCATTAAATTATTATTTATGTTGACAAGCCGGTTTCTCGCCTCTTCCTTGCCCATGAATTGATCTGTGTTACAGCACCTTACCAACGAGCGCACACAGTCTTTGCTGAAATACCTCACCTTGTTCAAGCCAGTTACAGAGGTTCCTCTAAAACAATTCCAGAGACTCCTGGGGCATATGGAATCCTCCTTGATACATCTACTTTGTGCATGACACGAGTAATTTTTCCAAAAATTGTTTACAGACAGATTGTTTCACTTTAAATTGACTATATCACAATTCCAGTGGGTCAGAAATTTACATTCACTAAGTTAACTGTGTCTTTAAACAGTTTGTAAAATTCCAGGAAATTATGTTAAGCATTAAACAATTAGCCAATTAGCTTCTGATAGGAGGTGTACTGAATTGGAGGTGTACCTGTGGATGTATTTTAAGGCCTGCCTTATTTTAAGTGCCTCTTTGTTTGACACCACACCGTAAAATCAAAAGAAATCTGCCAAGAACTCAGAAAAAAATTGGTGGACCTCCACAAGTCTGGTTCATCATTGGGAGCAATTTCCAAATGCCTGAAGGAACCACGTTCATCTGTACAGCCATAGCCATCATATTGCTCAGGAAGGAGACACATTCTGTCTCATAGAGATGAACGTAGTTTGATGTAAAAAGTGCAAATCAATCCCAGAACAACAGCAAAGGACCTTGTGAAGATGCTGGAGGAAACAGGTAGACAAGTATCTATATCCACAGTACAAAATAGTCCTATATCGACATAACCTTAAAGGCTGCTCAGCAAGGAAGAAGCCACTGCTCCTAAACTGTCATAAAAATGCCAGACTACAGTTTGCAAGTGCACATGGGGACAAATATCTTTTTGGAGAAATGTCCTTTGGTCATACATCATTGGCCATTATGACCATTGTTTTGTTTGGAAGAAAAAGGTTGAGGCTTGCAAGCCGAAGAACACCATCACAACCGTGAAGCATAGGGGTGGCAGCATCATCTTGTGGGGGTGCTTTGCTGCAGGAAAGACTGGTGCACTTCACAAAATAGATTACATCATGAGGATTAAATTTGCTTACATTTGATTAGTGACCTAGAAATAATACGACAAATTTAAAGAATAATGTCTAATGTCAAGACTTTTTTTTAGTTTTTTTTTCTATTTGGTTTATTTGCTTTTTTTTCAACTTTCTTTAACAACTCAGAGCATACCAGACTGCCACGCTGCACCTGCATTGAAAATGTGAGCAAACAAAACTGCAACTCAAAAAAGTGTGCTCAAATATTTCATTTTCTAGAACCTTATATGGACAAGGCCATTTAATATGGGATGTTTGGCTTGATTGTTTATTGAAAATACAGAACATGTGCTTAAATTCTCAGCCCCCCTATTAGCTGATGGGTGGGAGAGAGAGAGAGAGAGAGAGAGAAAGAGAGAGAGAGAGAGAGAGAGAGAAAGAGAGAGAGCGAGAGGCCAGTGCTGAAGCCAAAGCTGGTGCACTGAGTGAGATGAGGACAGTCTGCATATTGATTGTGGGGCTGCTTTGCCAATGTTCCCTTAATATGTAGGTCAGCAAAGCTTCAGGCTCACTCAAGAGCATGTAATGTTCTGTTATTTGGGTCGCGCACCTCAATTACCACTGCTCTGGTCCTGATAAGCAGCTCAAAGATGCTGTGTAAGAAGGAATCATTAAGCAATCTCTAGAAATGATGTTTAGGGGTTATTTAGTAAAGGGTCTCAGCTTGAATTAAAGAGCAACAAACAGATACAACTGGATCAAATGTCTAAAATAGGAGAGACATAGCATAAATAGCTTTGTGTGTTATCTATGCAAATAACAAGACCACCCATGTCCAATCTTCCCATTCATTCAAAGTTTATTTCAGGGTTCTGCATCATCAAGAGCACAGCTCCTGAAAAAACAGTATCACAAAAAGCAATTGCTTTCAAATCTGTGCAAAGAGAAGTAGCAACTGAGGTTGGCTGCAGAGTGCGATTGGTCTTGGTGCAACCAATGACGAGACTGTGCGGCAAACCTCCAATCAGAATTAGACAGTTTTGAACAAAGGAATGTGGCACTGCATTTGATAATGCAGGAGCTGGGAGACTTCAAGAAAAAGATTCTCCCAGGGAACTGTTCAATATGCACATTTACAGTATCAGGAAATCAAGGCAGCGATGGTGCTGTCTTTGTTTTAATATCAAAGCTTTAATGGATTAATCATGTGCTTTATCACAGCAAAGGATGTCCCATAGGGATAAACAAGCTACCCATTCAATTAATACTCAATACACTCTCAACATGGGGTCAGTATTAAGCTCCAACCTTAAAGTCCTTTACTCCGAATGGGGGATGGAGGATGAGAAGCAAATGGATTCAACACACACACACACACACACACACACACACACACACACACACACACACACACACAAACTTCCAGAAAGATTAATGAAATGAATTTTGGAGATATAATAAATGTCAAGAAGCAGAAACATTCTTTAGCCAGAGGAATGAGAGAACTGTGACAGGAACAGTCAGTAATCTTAGTAATCATAAAGAGTCTTTATTCTCAAACTGGTGATTAGCGTAACATATTTAGCATATTGCAATGAGTGGGAGTGCTCTGCATGCTGTTCAGATTTATTTGTAGAGATGGTGTAATACATTCTCTCCATGTAAGCTTTGTCTCTTTTGTACGTGAAGGCTGTGGCCAGACAGTTTCTTTGCACTGGAGCCTGCAAGATTCAAGTTGAGCCAATGTTGGGAAGAAACTAACTAAAAGTACTGATGCTGCTAACATGTTTTAGTAGTATGACAGTAGCTCAGCTTTTTTCATAACAGTGTTGCATTTCCAGTAACAAGCTAAATTTACCGACGAGTAGTGGTGTAGCATCACAACATGCCACATTTTTCTAAATATTGCAAACGCAGCATTAAAGCAGAGACAGTAATCACATGCACTCACCTAAACCATCCTCTCCCTCTCCAATGAACTGCTGAGAAGTCAAAATTGTTTAAGTGAATCAGTTCTTTTTGACAGTTTGGGGAAATGAACCACTTGAAATAAAGAATTCACTTTTGGAATTTAATTGGGAACTTCTTCTCATTCTAGAGAACTGGTTCATTTGGACGGTTCATGTAAATTAACTACTTCAAATAATTGATTCACTAATTAACTTGAGGTCCTGTACAGCTTTAAAGGGACTTTGCCAGAAATATTTAGTGAAATATTTACTTTTTATTAGTTTATTCCGTTATATAAAATGTGGTGTTTTCAAGTTTTAATAGTTTATATTTAGTATAAATGTATGTTCAACTTTAATTGTTTATAGGGGTCATGACATGAAGAATTAAATTAAATATATAAACAATAAAATATAGAATTTCTGATTGCAGAATTAATATCTGATGTTTGGAGCTTGTAGTGTACAGTATCTAACTACTTTTTAACAGAGTAATTTGACTGTAGTTTAACTAGATTTTAGTAGCTTGTAGCTTGGGTAGCACAGGTTGGCTCAACCAATGGTTTGAATTTGGGGTGGGATTATCAGTTTGTCTGAACAATAGAGAATGGGTGAGTATTTGAAATTCCTTATAGATAAAATCAAGTTCTGGCCTACATTTTTGTCCCATTTTCCATTCAGTTCTACTCAGAAATACATCACATTACCCAATTAAAATGGGTTGCTTATACAGTTTGACTTTATTGTGCTAGGTAACAGTGGCCAACCACTATGCAACACAACTGCTAACCTGTTTCATTGCACATTCATGTTTCATGGTTCTGTTATTTGTTTGTTCTGTATAAGCGTTATGTGGATTTACATTGGTTCAATATTTACCCTGCACACCTTACCTTCCATTATCACAGTCGTTGTGCATTCAATTGTTTCAAACACTACAAAGCTAGGAAACTGAGCTAAAAGTCACGCATATGATCCAGGTAGCGTGTAGGTGTGGCTCTGCTGTGATCTCTCAATAGGGTGCACTGACAGTAATGGTAGGGGTCTTCTGAAGCATCCCACCATGAGTGACACTGGCACACACCTCCGTTACCAAAAAGCCAGTCACATCTGTCACTAGAACCTGTTGGAGCTCCCTAATTAACACATTAATTACCTATGAAGGTGTATGATTACAGTCACCTCCTGGACAAAAAGAACACAGGCCAGGCTGGTGCTGTCATCTCTATTACGAAGAAGCCATTGTGTAAAATGTATGTATTCATTAAGCTGCCAAACTCCATTATACCAAACTAAGCTTTATCTGCTGTGAGCCTGTAAATGCATTTATTGTACATGTTAAATCATTGTTTAAGAAATGTTATGCTTTGTTTAAGCTTATTGACTCATCTAAGCACTGTGAATAAATGCATAAAGAGAAAGTAGGAGGATTTGGTTTAGCAGTTTGGTTTTCAATGCAATTACAATTTTTCACATACATTTATCTGTATTATAACTCATTTGATTTTGTGCAACAGCTGTCCTCCATTATTAGTCTGCATTAGTGCTCAAGGAATTTTTCCTCCTTTGAAAATTTATTTCAGGAATATGGCACTGGCTTGCAGAATTAATGTTTTTTGAGAATGAGGGAAAATCTTCGATTCAGTCTTCTATAACATTTGATCATAATTTACCCTCATGTTCCAAATCTGTATAGTGCTTTTTCTTTCAAGGAACACAAAAGTAAAAGCCTCAGTCACCATTTACTTTTATTGTATGGAAAAAAGATACAATGGAAGTGAATGCTGACTGAGACTAACATTCAACCTAACATCTAATATTGTGTTCCATGGAAAAAAGAATGTCATCATAAAGGTTTGAAACAAAATGAGGGGAAAATGATGACAACATTTTTGGATGAACAGTCACAAAATATTTAGGGTACTTTCACCCTTGGTTCGATTGCTTGGTCTGAACCCAGGTTGTTTATTCTTGTGACTAGGTAGCAACTCGAGAAGATGTCAGCTTTAAATGTTAAGTGAAATATTGAAATTTGTCTCTTTGGATTTACCACATTACATGCACAGAAAAATACTTGCATTAATCTGCCGCAGATTTAAGAATGTGCAAAGATGTGGAGAATGTTTGTTGTTCTTTGAAGGCGATTAATTTGACAGATAGGCAGGTGTGAGAACTGTCCCATAATATCTGCAATTGGGAGCAAAGGCACAAATGATACGTCATCAACAGTAGTTCACTTCTGCGAATTAAGACATCTGTACCCCATTGAGTGTTTGCGGGTGTGCAAAGTTCGGGAAACAGCATTCATATCATCCAAACGAACCAAATTTGGATATCAAATGAACTTGGGTGTGCACCAAAGTGCTGGGGTGAAAGCACCCTAAGTATCATATGACAAAATTTCTAATTTAATCAGAGCCATGTTATCAAGCACAAAAACAATGAGTGTTTTGGTTCAATTTACTCGACTATACTGAAGCTGTGTGCACAAAACAATGTGATGTTAAAACAGTGATGTGGCATTTGGTCACACTATAGGCTACTGTCGAGGTAGATTTCTTCAAAACAGCAATCGAAGCGCAGGCGATTAAAACATTTCTGGAGACACATAGTTCTGATTCCAAAAATGTGTGTTCGTACCACCCGGCCAAGAGAGAAGTTCATGTCTTCTGCCCCCATTACTTTATGACAGGCTAATATAGGATGTACTGATGCAGTTCCTTTGTTTATTAATATGTTATATGTGATTTTCTCCTCAGCAGATTTCCATGTGAAATCAGCTAAATATCTTTTAGTCTGCATTTGTATACAATCTATATTACTCCAAGTGTCATATGATTAGATAATAAGGAGTATGCTCTTTATAACAAAGAGACATTTGTCTTTTGCTCAAAAACAGGATGTTCCATTTGAACTCATGATCACAATACCATAAACATAATGCTTTTTCTAGCTGCAAAGAACTTAAGAATTATATTTTCTTTCACACTAGCAAAAGCATAACTATAATCACTTTATGTATTTACATACTAAATGATTAAATGAAAATATACCATACTATTCTTTGTTAATACTTTAAAGTTAAAGGAAAAGCCACAGTACTTTAAAAGTGGCTGAACTACTGTCAGTGCGTCATGTTACTGAAAAATGCAGTTAAGTTAGCAGCATCACTACTTTTAGTTACACAAGATAGCAACATAAGGTAGACTGCCTGTACACACTCCTATCCCATGTTTTCTCAGCATTACATCCTACTACAAGTATGCCACAAACACAGATACTTCCCAGCCTTCTTCCAAACTCCCTTAATACACCCAACAGGGATTATTTTACCATGAGAACCAGGGCTGGCCTTACTACTGCCTCAGTCTCTTACAATTCCCAGCCATCATCATCTACACACATCTTTTGTAAGTGAGATCCTATTTCTTTTTTTATAATTTTTTATTTTTTTTTAGTAGTAGTATACCAGTTTAATATCCAGAGTCAACTATAAGTAAGCCATTCGTGGGTTGACTCTCCAGAAATGTGTAAACATTGTGGTGCTATCACAACATTGCTTTGTATGTAAGAGCATACCGACCAGCCCGACACAGCAACATTGCTTAACCAATGGTGTGACTTTGGGACGGGACTGTTTGGGACGGGACTGTTAAAGACGTTGCACCTTTAAGAACAGACAAAAACCTTCTTTTACGAGTGATGTGTAGGTGAGAAGACTGAGATTCTCAATTAAAACTCTTCAAGGTTGTGCCCTTGAAGCCTGTTAAAGAGTTTATTTTAATAATTTTCCATTAAAATCATCTGGTTATTAGTCGATTATTACTAGATCTGGGTAATTACTAGATCTTTTCAGAGCAGCTGGTGTTTCAAAGCAATAGATGAGACTATATCCCCCAGGAATTCATGAGAGAATAGTGAGAAATATATTATCAACAGTGTAATTAGCTTAGAGTGTCATTTAAACCTATTACAATCTCAGAAAGTATGACCCAATGTCTGAATTATGGTGCATCACCGGCATATTTATTGTGTGATCCTAACATGTGATCTGACCAAAACAAATAGAGAACTTTCATTAACATTTATGCATAATATAGACACTTTAATCTGAAGGGACATTAGTGAATTCAAGGTATAGCCTATCAGCATCAGACGGATGGTAAATGATGTGTAAAGTTCACTGTGAGGAGTGTAAATGGAAAATGGAAAATGTGAGCTCAAACTTACAGACTGAAGTGTGGTGGAATTCTGCAGGGCAATAGGGTGGGGTTGCCTGAGGATTGCTCACATGGCTTTTCTGTTGCTACATGGAAACTTCAAAGAACTCTGTGGCTGAAGACGGGAAGGAAAAAATTGCAATAAATTTCCTTTCCCACTTGCTATAAAGTGAATTGCTTTGAGCCAAATAGTTTTAGCAAAAGAGTGAAATTCTTTTTTTTTTTTTTAGGTGAATCCTGCTTCTGCTTCCTCTCTGTGATGTCATGTCTCTAAGACCTGGCCCATTATGAGAAGAAAGAAACTCCTTGAATAACAGCAGTGGCCACAAAAGTCACTCAAATAGGAAGATAACTGTCAAATATGAACATTTCAAAAGAGGACAATCCTGTCACCTTCTGTAAAGTCCTTTCCTCACTGTTTTATGTCAATAAGAAGAGGTCTTTAAAATTTCTGTCGGATTCTTCACTGAATCTGAACTGTAAAAAGTAGAAGACTTTACTGCCTCCTGCCAAGTGTTTCAGTCCAAAGTACACTCAGTGAAAAGACAATTTCCCGCTTTTATTTAATAGTTTTTGAGGATTTATTCTACTGTTTATGTCAGCATTTGTAGTACAGCAAACACAGAACTAAATACAGAACAGAGCACTAAAGAATGTCCAAAGAAGTAAAGGGCCAAAAGAGTAAGACGTTTTCTAAGTGCAAGGGAAGCAGACATGTAATGCACATTCAAACTGGCACAAGCCCTCTGAGATTATTAAATCAATTGGATTTAAAAAGCAACAGGTTTCAGCCGAATTCAGCCACTGTAGAAAAAATGGAAGTAATGCTCCATATCAAAAACTTTCTGTCTGCACTCTACCTTCAAATAAGTATGAAGTGATCACACTAAAGCTATAGATTAGTATGATGGAATTCAGATATGAGAAGCATATGATTGCGTATTAAGAACTCACCTGGGCATAGCAAAATGCTGCATTCAAATATCAGGAACCTGGCTGATGAGAGAGAATTAACATTGCTACAAAAACACAGGCACAGTTTAAATTCACACTCTACAATGTGGCTTTAAGCTAATGTATGCAAAACCCCATCTTTCACAGGAGATCTCGCAATTTAACTACTCTCTGCCTCCTTTGAAGCTGCTCTATTCGTATGATCAAAGAAGTGCGACTCATTGTAGATGAGGGAACAGGCACCTGCTTTACAGCTATCAGTGGATATTAGTGCAATTTTAACCCACACAGCATGTCCCCGAATCTTCTATTATTTGCATGTTCTTGTCTCAATATAAGCCTTTCCCTGCCAAATAGATTAGACTACCAGGAAATGTACTAGATCTGGGTCAACAACTAGGAACATCATGGTCCCGGGCTCACTAAACACATCTGTACACTGATGAGTGTATAAGGGGCTAGGGCACACCAAGTGACGGCCCTGGCCATCAACAAACAGAATTGCATATAATGATTGTTTTCAAACATGTTTCCTGAACATTTAACATCCAAATGGAGAGCCAAGTTGGTTGAGCCAATGCTGCTGTGCCTGTCTTGTCGGGATGCTCAAACTAACAGAGAAATGTATTAATAGTACCAAAGAGACACAGTGTTTACACTTTTCATGGGAATAATGTGTGGCGCTAGGGGTGGGCTTCCGGTGCAGTAGCCCCAAATGATTTTAATAAAGCTGCAAATATTTTATCATCTTGTAGGGATTAAAGAAGTGCCATTACTTCTGTACTAAGTCACTACTAAATTACTGTATAGAAGTAAATATACAGAGTTCCCCTTCTGTCACTCACTTGAAATTGTGTCGATGTATTGACACTAGGGGTTGCTTTTGGGAGCCCAAACACATCTGATCTTTGAGAAAATGCCAATGGGAATTGGCGAGTGGAATTTGCATGCCACTCCCCCGGATATACGGGTATAAAAGGAGCTGGATCACAACCACTCATTCAGATTTTTCTTCAGAGCCGAGTGGTGTTGAGCAGAGAATTCCACTGCCATTCCATTCACTTCATTCAGCAAGGAAGAAGTGTATGCTTTTGGATATACAGTGCATTTCAGCAGCTTTCTCTCCCTCTGCGTGTTTGATGCAGAGTATGTCTCTGGGTGCTTCGACAGCAAAAAGAGTATATTTCCTAAGCCAGAAAATTATTTTCTAACTTAAAGAGTGAACACTGACAGACAGTGTTTTTTAAAGGAGCCTTTTCATCTCTGCGCAATTCCTGTGTGCGGTCGTTATCTCTCTGCTTCTGACGACCACGATCGCTGCCTTACGTGTCTGGGCCATAGTCACATTGAGAAAGCATTCGTGGATGGTTCATGTTCTCATTGCGAGAATATGACCATGGCAAAGTTGCAGTCTCGGCTTTCCTTCTTTCGGAGGAAAGTCACTCCAGCCGCCTCCGTGGAACTCCCATTCCCCAGTACACTTGTTTGCCCTGGTTGAGTTCTGGGATGAGACAGGTAGCTTGCCTCATGGCCAGCTTAGCATCTCTTTCGGAGCTCGCGAGCAAGATGAGGTTTCGATTGCAGCATCAGAGAGCACATTGGCGATGTCGGACGCCTTTGGGTGTGGCTGCCCAGTCTGAGTCTAGCATGGAGCTGACCACCATGCTTTCCTGGGCTGCCGCGAGTATCAGGCTCGAGTGGAACCCTCCACTCACCCCAGAAGCCTCATGGCTTGACGACTGGTTCCTGGATTCGGAACCTCCCCCTATTCCTTTCTTCCCGGAAGTGCACGACGAACTGACGAGGTCGTGGAGGACACCTTTCTCTGTCCAAACCCAACTTCCTAGTTCATCCAAGTGGTACACGGAGAATCCTCAAGTGGATAAAGTGGTTGCGGTACACTTGTGCCTGCAAAATGCTGTCACCTTGCAGAATCGCCTGGCACAACCCTGCTGGGACTGTAGGAATACGTCATCTCTGGTGAATAAATCCTACCTCCGCCCTGTATGCCATGGCCCTCCTGCAAGTACACCAGGCCAAGGCACTGAAAGAGCTGCACATGGGTAGTCCTGATCCCGATGTGATGGAGGAGATGCGCTTGGAAACCGACCTCGCCCTCGGGGCGACGAAGGTCACAGTGTGGGCACTCGGGCAGGCGATGTCCACCTTGGTGGTACAGGAATGCCACCTATGGCTGAATTTGTTTGAGATGAGGGATGCAGACAAGGTTAATTTCCTGAACGCGGCCATCTCCCAGATCGGCCTATTCGGTGACACCATCAAGGACTTTGCCCAGCAGTTCTCGGCGGTGAAGAAACAGATGGAGGTGATCCAGCACATCTTTTCCCGACATGGCTCAAGATCCCGCACCCAGTCTGTTCATTGAGGGCATCCCCCTGCTGCGGCAAAGACCCAGGCGGCCCCACCGCAACACGAGCCAAGTCCTTGGCCCCAGTGTATAGCCCTCCACAGGAAGCTGGGTCCCCCGCCTCACGGCCCGGAACTAAGACTCCTAAGAAGGCACCTAAGTGCCCCTGAGACAGATGACCCAGGGAGGAAGACGTCCGCCGGAACTCTGGAGCTGGTGACCAGACCACTCCTTCCCCTGGTGGAGGGCTGGGAGGAGAATCTTGTATTCCTTTTTTTAGTTTTTCGCTGCACCCCGAAAGCACGGAGCATGGAAAGTGCTTAGAGGTTCCCCTCAGCACAGCCACGAACTCGGGACGAAGCAAGGCTCCTCGATGTGCTCCTCCTGCCCCAGCCGCAAGACCCCCCCCACAGGTCCGTCAAATACAATAGTCCCCTTAGTTCCCTCACCCGGAGCTTGGACGTGTGGCTAGCACTCTCCAACCCCTCGTGATGGCTTGTCAGGACCATACAACTCAGCTAAGCGATTCAGTTCGCCATGCGCCTGCCCGATTCAGCTTCCTATGTTTTTCCTCAGGACAGACCCTTCCTTCCTTTGAGGGCCAGGCGTATCAGTATACGGTCCACCCCTTCGGTCTGTCCCTTTTTCAGTCGGAGCTGAACTGTCTGAAGTCATTCAGATGGAGAACGACAGTTGCCTCCAAGCTAGGCTGGGGCACTGTGTGCAATGAGCATGCAGCCGCTGGCTCCTGGACAGGTCTGTGACTGTGTTGGCATATCAATTGCTGACGGTACTGCTCGCCTGTGGAGGCTTTTGCCGTTGATCCAGGCCAAGCACATGTTTGTCCAAACGGGACCCTGTCTCCTCAGCGCAAAATCTGTGAGCCAGCTCCTTTATATCCTTATGTCCAGGGGAGTGGCATGCAAATTCCACTCGCCCATTCCCATTGGCCTTTTCTCAAAGATCAGAGGTGTTTGGGGCTCCCAAGGGCGACTCCTGGTGTCAACTACATCTCGTTCCCTCTATCAAGGAATGGAACTATAACCAAGATGTTTTCTACAGTATCAGTAATCCCAAATACAGACTAAATTTTGTACCCACATATTCTCGTGAGTTCAAGCTGTTGATCCATCAAGATGCAAAAATTACTAAATATTTTTCTTTGAGTTTAGTTCCAGTAATATTAAAAGTTTTATGTAATGGCACCTCACAGATGTAACATTTAAACTTTAATTATAAAGAGTAATATATTCCAATATTTCATCAAGAGATGGGCTAAGCCCCAAATATCCACTAACTTTATAACTACCCCTGGGAGGAATCAATATCTCTATATTAAGCATGTTTAAGAGCAAGTATTTTAACATTGCAACAATTATTAAAAGATCCAGTCAATTCATTAAACAGTATTAAAAATGGAACAAGTTTGTAATTTACAGTGACAGTGTATTGTCTCAATCAGTTCATATTGTATAAAAATATTGTGTGTGCACTCTACCATGGCCATCTTTAAAACTCCAGGCATACAGAAACAAAGGTCACTGCTTCAAAATTACACAATTATGTGCTATTGGAGGGCTTACATAACAATTATCAGGAAAACAGAGATATGTTTCAACATGGTCTATCTGTTATGTAATATCATCTAATTGCACTGAAGCTGTCCCTAATAATTTATCCAATCATCTATCAGTATCTTATTTGACCAATTACTCAAATGCATGTAATCAAATTGAGTGGAAAAGAAAAGCCCTACATCCTGACTTCTGGGAGCTGGTAAATAGTATTTCTGTGAAGTGTACCTCAGACTTGTGTGTGATAAGATGCGTCACTCTCAGGTCCCTGCAGCTCAAGTGTTGAGAGGGAGGGTGTGTGTCTGTGTCAGTCGTCCGGGGACTGGGTTGTCCAAACCGCTGCCCTTTTATTGTTTGGCAGAACTAACATTCCGGAGAGGCGTTACACATAGGCTTCCCTTTCCTGCTGTGTGAGAATGTTACTGTACTTGAAACTTTCCTGGGAATCTCACTAGTCACAGGGTGTACTCAGGTTCTGTCGAGCAAGCAGACATCTGTTCACAAACAGCTATACAAACATTTTGCTTGATTTCATTGTGTAAACGCTCTTTAAATCCCCAGCTAACACCAAAATTATGGAACAACACAAATTGAGGTATGGGAATTATAAAGTGACCACCCAATACTTACATTTTTTAACTATTTTATATTTAAGCTACTTCAGTTACCAGCCCTTGTCTAGATTCTTGGCATTCTCTCATCCAACTTCATGAGGTATTCAACTATGATCCTTTTTAAACCATATTGAATTCCTATGTACACTGTAAAAATATTTTGTCAAATAACCTAATCAAATAAAAGTGCTTCATATGGCAACTTTTAATGTGACTGGTTAAGTCAAAAAGTATGTTAATGTACACTGGAAAAAAAAACTAAAATCAACAGTGAGGTGCATTCAAATATTATAACGGAAGTGAATGGGGCCAATTTGTGGAGGGTTTAAAGGCAGAAATGTAAAGCTTCTAATTTTATAAAAACACTTACATTAGTTCTTGCATGCCCTGCCCCGGACATACAGGTATAAAGGGAAGCGGGGCAGTGAGTGCAAGTCAGAATTTTTCTTCGAAGCCGAACGGTTGTGCAACAGCAAAGCTGAGTTCACCACTGTTTCACTCACCTCTGTTGGCAAGAAGCATTGCTGTTGGACCTACGGTACGTTCCCAGCTGGCGCTTTCTCTCTCTGCATGCTGTACAGTCCATGCCCCTGGGCGATTTGACAGTGCTTTCATTGCCTGAAAGAGTGTTTCTCCTCCTAAAAAGAGTTTATTTCCTCTAAAAGAGTTTGAGTTCCCACTCATAAAAGAGCAATACACAGCAGGCGTTGAAAGTCCTTTTCAGGACACGTCTTTTTAAAGATGTAGTTCCTGGATGCGGCTCATTTCTCTCCACTTCTGACGGCCATAAAAGCTGCCTCGCGTGCCTGGGCTGCGATCACACGCAGGCAGCCTTTTATGAATGGTTCATGTTCTCAGTGCGAGAACATAGCCATGGCAACATTGCGGTCACAGCTTTCTTTCCTCACGGGAGAAAGCCCGTCAGCCACCCCCTGCATCGTTCCTTATTCCCACGGGGTTGAGGACAATCTGGCTGGTGATGAAGGCGATTTGGGGATGACGACGGGCTCGGTTTCACCGGGTGAATCCCCATGAACCATTTTGCTTTCCTTGAGCCCCTGGAATTGGATGCATCGGAGAGCGCCACAGCGGCGTCTGATGCTGATGACTCGTCTGTGCTGCCACCTTCAGGTCTGCTCGCCCAGTCTGAGGCTGACGCGCAGATGTCCGCTATGCTTTCCCGGGCTTCCCCTCACAGCTACTCAATCGGTTCCTTGGGTCAGGGCGCCGCTCATAGCCTCTCGAGATAGACACACTGGCACACAGCTGGAGCGGGGGCTGCGCAAGTACGCATTTCTCCCAGTAAGCCTTCTTGCACTGGTGCTGTGCAAGATCAGGGATGACGAGGAACAGGTCACCCTGGTGGCCCCTTACTGGCCCACCCGGGCCTGGTTCTCGGATCTTACGCTCCTCACCACAGCACCTCCCTGGAAAATACCCCTAAGAAAGGACCTTCTTTCTCGGGACAGGACACCCTCTGGCACCCTCACCAAGACCTCTGGCCCCTGGATGGGATGCGGTACTAGTGGATCAACCACCTGCAGTCAAAGACACGATCAACCAAGCCAGAGCTCCCTCCACCAGGCAATTTTACACCCTAAAGTGGCGCTTGTTCACGAATTGGTGTTCTTCTCGAGCCAAAGACCTGCAGAGGTGCGCAGTTCGGTCAGTGCTTTCATTCCTGCAGGAGAGGCTGTACCCCTCCACCTTGAAGGTGTATGTAGCTATCGCAGCCCACCACGACGCAGCAGATGGCAAGTCCCTAGGTAAGCACGACTTGATTATCAGGTTCCTAGCCTGTTCCCCTCCTGAGATCTCTCTGTGGTCCTCTCTGGCCTTCAGAGACCCCCCTTCAAGCCGCTTGATTCAGTTGAGTTCAAGGCCTTCTCACTGAAGACGGCCCTCCTGATCGCATTAGCCTCCATAAAGAGGGTTGGGGACCTGCATGCATTCTCTATTAGCAACACCTGCCTGGAGTTCGGTCCGGCACATTCTCACGTTATCCTTGGGATATGTGCACAAGGTTCCTACAACCCCCTTCAGGGACCAGGTCATGAACCTGCAAGCAAGCTGCCCCGGGAGGAGGCAGACCCAGCCTTCTTGTTGCTGTGTCTGGTATGTGCTTTGCGTATCTATTTGGACCGCACACAGAGCTCTAGATGTTCTGAGCAGCTCTTTGTCTGCTTCGGCGGACAGAGGAAATGGAACGCCGTCTCCAAACAGAGGTTAGCTCACTGGGTCATTGATGCTATTTGCTTAGCTTATCACACCCAGGCCATGTAGGCCCCCTTGTAGGTTTGAGCACACTCTACAAGAAGTGTGGCATCCTCGTGGGCACTGGCCCATGGCACCCCCTTATCAGACATCTGCAGAGCAGCGGGCTGGGCAACATCCAAAACCTTTGCCAGATTTTACAATCTCAGGGTCGAGCCTCGTCCCGTGTTTTGTCTGTTCCGGGTGTACCGCTTGCACACAGCGCCCCTCACCAAGTTGATCCAGTGTGCCTTCTATCCCAGGTTAGCCACTAAGCGTCGCTCCCTGGATGTTCTCCTCCCTAGCCTTCTGGCCGGCAAATTCAGCGGAGCAATTCGTGGCCAGACCCACTACGAGTCACAGGTGCTCTGTACTGGGGTCGGGCTCCATGGGCTTAGTTCACTTCTCAGGCAAACTCCCCGTTATGTATTTCCCACGGTACAGTTCCCCATCGGCAGACCCGCGTTTCCCTTGGGCAGCCCCGCTGGCCCGGTCGCCGTGCTGTAGAGTCCCCCCTCATTAGGCTGGACCTACCACCGCGCCATTTCCCACATATGGCTTTACAACCCTCGTGGTGTATTTGCCACGTTACCTCCCCATAGACTGGGCAGGATGTGGCCTCTGCTGGGTCATTTCCCTCTGAAAGAATAGAACCGGGAAAGACCGCCTACCCCGACGTGTTTCATAGCGTTGATAGCCCCAGCCGCTTCACGTCCTATGTGAGAGACATAGTGAGAGAAAAGGCAGCGGCTGCCGGGCTTGCTCCCATGCTAGTCATATAGCACCTGTTCCCCCCCTCAGGGGGGCGGGGAATGTAAGGTCTGTATGTGACATCTCATCTCTACATGCAGCCGACACAGTTGCACTTAGCACGCAGTAGCCTGCTTGCACCTGTCTCGACAGTTCACGTCAGTGTTTGGCATTTTTAGATGGGACACCTTGTGTCACTTCATTCGACACAACGTCGAGTGAGTGACAGAAGGGGAACGTCATGATTACTGTTGTAATTGTTACTTTTGTTGAGGGAAGGAACGAGACGTTGTGTCCCTACTGCCACAGCGCTAGACCTACTATTGTAATCGGCCGTACCTTATTTTCGGCTCCTCAGTATAAAATCCTGACTGGCACTTGCTGCTCCGCTTCCCTTTATACCCGTATGTTCGGGACGGGGCATGCAAATTCTGTCTGCCAACTTGACATTGGCCTTTTCTCAGGTTCAGAGGTACTTTTGGCGTCCCAGGAAGACCCCTTGTGTCACTTCATTTGACACAACGTCTCGTTCCTTCCCTCGGGTAACGGAGGTTACAACAGTAACCATGACGATTGTCCCCTTTTACTTCCATTGTAAGTGGTCACTGTAACCCTGATCTTTGATTTTTTTAAAAATCAGGGACAAATAGAATTGTATTGAACCCGGAATATTCCTTTAAGGTATCAATTGCAAGTGACCACTTTTTACAGTGTATGCTAGAGACTTGTTGGTTCCTGTTCCTTCACTCTCCTGTCCAAATCATACATTTTTTCTATAATTTTTGTTTTATAAAGTGATTTTTATGTTAAGCACAAGTTATACTTGTTTAAAAAAAGTTCAAGCATTACGGCTTAAGCATCACATCAAAAGGTTTTTTAAGATCATTCAAAACAAATTCAGTTAAATGTGTCTAAAATCTTGACTGGTGAACTATAAAAAGGAATTTACAAAAGACAATTCAAGAACTGTTGCGAGAAACATGGTCCTTTGTTTTGTCTGCCTGAGAAAACGTTAGCTCAATAGTTTTATTTCTTTCTTTTCATGTTTCTTTGGTCTTCGAGCCATCCTGAAGGAGAACAAAATGCTTCCACCAAATGAGAGATGCAGCAGGTTTGGCGAACCCCTCTGTGTGCGTGTAATGTCTTTGGGGGAGAACTCTTTGAAGCCTGGAGCACCGTGGCAATCCCTGACGGCCTTGTCTTTGTTTCTGCACCTCCCCAGTGCTGGTGCGAAGCACAGGGCAAGAGGGAGTCCCACTTGGCACGGGAGGATGAAACGCAGCAGCCTGTCGACTCCCGGGTGCTCGAGCCTGCCCCACTAACTGAGTTTTTAATAAATAATGAGACGCAGTATAAATAAACTACGAAGCTCTGCTACTGCCGAAGGGCCACGAGATACCAAGGTAACAGTACAGAGGGAGGGATAAATACAGTAAGTAAACAGTGATTCATTATCACTTACTGGTGTTTCTACAGTATGTTTGTCGAAGAATAACTTGAACCAACACCTCTGATTTGGGTAGATGTGTTTAAGATATTTTCAAACAAAACTGTAAAAATGGAGGACCCAGCATCTTCTAATTGCCATGTCAGAATCACATCAGCAGAAGTTCCTCTAAATAGGGGGTCCACTATTTTGCACAAATGCTGTTATAAATAAGCTGGAATAGAGGTTTAATGTGCATTTGTGCATATGTTTTCTTTAAAGTGGTTATCATAGCCCAAACAACATATTAAAAGAAGGAGTCAGAAAACACCAGTGTGCTCAGAGGTAGTTATAGACTAGGGGTTAAACCAACAAATCAATTAGTTCTGCCACTAGTTGACATGCTGGGTGTGTGTCAACTAGTCATGGATAACATGACTTTAGTTGTGCTTGTTCTACTGATGGTGAGAGCAGGATGAAAAGTGCTGTCCACAAAGTGATTCCAATTGTAACTTCTTGCCATTTGCAGTGTTGGGTGTGTGGTGCTCAAATGGGATGAAAGGGCAACACCTCTAAGGGTGCCGTTCTTTTATAAAGGAAGCTGACTATGCCACCCTGGTAAATGTACCAGGGAAATGCCCAAATTACACACAGATTCTAATTTCTTGATGTGGGATATAGAGTAATACAACACAGCTTTATTGAAAAAATAAATTTATTAAGACTAATTAAAATGCAAGTCATTCATGACAAGAGCATTTGGCATACCCACAGACAGGGTTGGGAGGGTTACTTTTGAAATGTATTCCACAACAGATTACAGAATACAAGATGTAAAATGTCATTTGTAATGTATTTCGTTAGATTACTCAAAGTCAGTAACATATTCTAAATACTTTGGATTACTTCATAAGCACGGGTAGATTTATTCACTTTTGACTATAAAAACTCTGCCAGTACAGCAAGACAAAATAGACTAAATAAAACTAAAAAAGACTAAATAACATTTCTACATAACGTGCACATGCAAATGTGTGCAAAAAAGTATGGGACGGTACAATAAATTACTAAAAGGAACAGGACAATAGGCACAAGTGAGAGATCAGTACACATTTGTAATCTGAGTAGTACTATAAAAAATTAATTATGATCTAACATGAATTTTCTTGATAAAAAAATATGATCGTGCTGGAAATAGCATTTTATCTTAGCGTAAAGCTGACAATTTACACAAGGTTTATTTCTATTTCTTCTTCCCAAACTTACTTCAAATTTACTTCTCTGTCTGCTCGTATGAATGTAACACATCATAAGAAAGTGTTTCACCGGTGTTCAAATGCACTTTGGATCGTATCATTTATATGTATAAATGTTTTCCATCTGAAAGGACTAAATATTAAATGAAACAAATGACAATAAAATGCAAAGTATTCTCTTCAGTCATCAAAATACTTTTTGAATGTAACTTTATTCTAATGACCAATTATTTTAATTGTAACTGTAGTAGAATACTGTAACTAATATTTTGTATTTTAAATATGTAATCCCGTTACACGTATTCCAGTACTCCCCAACCCTGAATATAATTACTTTTTAGTCAAACAGTAGTAAATTCTTGCAATCAGATTACAGTTACTGACTTTCAATTAAGTTAATTACTTTATATTACTTGATTTACTCATATTGGTAACACTTTACAATAAGGTTCCTTTCATTAACATTAGTTAATGCATTAGGTATCATGAACAAACAATGGACAAAATATTTTTTAGATGTATTACCTTTAACATGTATTAATCTTTGTTAATGTTAATAAAAATACTATTGTTCATAATGCATAAATTAGTGTTAACAAATACATCTTTTGATTTTAAAAATGTATTAGTATATGTTGAGATTAATAAAATATGTATTGTACATAATTGTGAAAGTATTGTTCATTATAAGTTCAACTAAAAACTAATGATGTTAGCTAATATTAACAAATGGAATCTTATTGTAAAGTGTTACCCTCATATTGAAATCATATTTATGTAGGATGTTTTCAAAACATAAATTATGTACATATGCATGACTGTCTGCATTATATAGAAAAATATATAGAGAAAAAGTGTTAGAAATTAATTAAAAGTAAATTGATTACTATTCAATTAAGAAATTTGATAACAATTTTTAGAAAAGAATTAAGTAATTTGTAGTAGACAAATTTTTGAGTAACTATCCCAACACTGGTCATTTGTTTTATGTGATAATCTGTAACAGTCAAATATATTTTCAATTAGGCTAAACCTGAAGTGCTTTAAAGTGTGTGATTTGAGAGAATGTCCTTGCATTTTCATAAATTAAAAAAAAATAGAACTCCAATACTCACTTCATACTTTGAGTCATTTAAAGAGCCCATATTATGCTAATTTACAGGTTAATGATTTTATTTTGGGGATATAATAGAATAGATTTACATGCTCACTGCGAGAGCATGACCATGGCAATGTTGCGGTCGTGGCTCGCTTTCAACAGAAAGTACGCCACTCCAGCCGCCCCCCCGCATTGCTCCTTCTTCCCACGGGATTGAGGACGATGCGGCTGGCGATGGAGGCGATTTGGAGAGGGCAGCGGGTGTAGCCCCCTCGGACCACTCGCCCCCCAGCACGCTCGTTGACTCCCGTCCGTGCTTGAAGCAACAGCGGCTCACCTCACAGACAGCCTGCTTATCCTCTGATTTGGGAATGGTTCGGCAAGGCCCATGTAGACCTGTTTGCCTCCCAAGATCCCTCCCACTGCTCGCTCTGGTCTGCCCGAACAGAGGCTCCCCTTGGGGCAGATGTACTGGCACACAGCTGGCCTGTGGGGCTGCTCAAGTACGCACTTCCCCCAGTGAGCCTTCTTGCACAAGTACTGTGCAAGGTCAGGGAGGACGAGGAACAAGTCACCCTAGTGGCTCCCTATTGGCCCACCCGGGCCTGATTCTCGGACTTCGTACTCCTCGCGACAGCCCCTCCCTGGCAAATTCCCCTGAGGAAAGACCTTCTTTCTCAGGGACAGGGCATGCTCTGGCATCCGCACCCAGACCTTTGGAACCTCCATGTCTGGCCCCTGGATGGGATGCGGATGATCTAGCTGGTCTACCACCTGCCGTTGTAGACACGATCAACCAAGCCAGAGCCCCCTCTACCAGGCAACTTTATGCCCTGAAGTGGCGCTTGTTTGCAAATTGGTGTTCTTCCCAGGCTGAAGACCCACAGAGGAGCGAAGTTAGGTCAGTACTCTTATTTCTGCAGGAGAGGCTACCCTAAAGTTGTCACGGCCCACCACGATGCAGTAGACGGCAAGTCTTTGGGTAAGCACGACTTAATCATCAGGTTCCTAACAGGCGCCCGGCGGTTGAATCCCGGCCAAGCCTGTTCCCCTCCTGGGATCTCTCAGTGGTCCTTGCGGGCCTCCAGAGACCTCCCTTCGAGCCGCTAGAATCAGCTGGACTCAGGGCCCTCTCTCTTAAGACTGCCCTGCTAATCGCGCTCGCCTCCATGAAGAGGGTCGGGGACCTGCAAGCGTTCTCTGTTAGCGACACTTGCCTGGAGTTCGGTCCGGCAGACATATATGTGATCCTAAGACCGTGACCGGGCTACGTGCCCAAGGTTCCTACCACGCCCTTTAGAGACCTGGTAGTGAACCTACAAGCGCTGCCCTAGGAGGAGGCAGACCCTGCCCCTTCGTTGCGGTGTCCGGTACGTGCTTTGCGTACGTACTTGGACCGCACGCAGAACTTTAGATGTTCTGAGCAGCTCTTTGTCTGCTTTGGCGGACAGCGGAAAATCAGTCTCCAAACAGAGGCTTTCCCACTGGGTCGTGTTCGCCATTTTATTGGCCTATCACATCCAGGCCGTGCTCCCCACTTGCGGGTCTGAGCACACTCAACAAGGAGTGTTGCGTCCTCATGAGCACTGGCCAGGGGCACCTCCCTGGCAGACATATGTAGAGCAGCGGGTTGGGCAACACCTAATACCTTTGCAAGATTCTACAATCTCCGGGTTGAGTCAGTATAGTCCCGTGTTTTCTCAGGCCCGAGCCGGTAGAACTCGGTAACATGCTGACGAACTGACCAGGTGGATTGCTTCCACCTAGCGCCCTTTCCCTCGTCCGAGGTAAAATTGTGCGCATTTTTCTCCCAGGAGATCCCACTAACTCGGCTCCCTGGATGACTCCTCCCTAGCCCTGTGGGTCCGCAATTCAGCGGAGGAATTCGCTGACCCAATCCACTGCGGGTACTCAAATCTACCCTGTTCTAGAATAGGTGCTCCACAGGTCAGGACTCCTGCATGGACTTCCTCCTGTATGTATTTTCCGTGGTATGGTCCCCTTACGAGTGGATCCGCATCTACCTTAGCAGTTCCAGCTGCAATCCGGTCGCCGTGTTGTAGCAACTCCCCCCTCCTTGAGGCTGGATCTACCACCGCGCCATTTTCCCACATGTGACCTAAGTGGCCCATGTAATGTATTTCGCCACATTTACCTCCCCCTTCCTGGGCAGGTGTGGTCTCCGCAGGGTCTTTTCCCCCTGAAATAATAGGAAACAGGGTAAGACCCCCTTCCCACGATGCATGTAAGGGCCCCAGCCATTTGGCTCTATGTGAGAAACATAGAGAGAGAAAAGAGGCCCAGCTAGGCTTGTTTCCCTGTTTAGGGTAACCAGAAGGAATCTGACGACTTTTATGGGGCATTGGGGAAGGGTACGTGTAGTCTGACACAGCTGGTCGCTTTTGCACGTAAAATACCTGCCCGCTCCTTTTTCAGCAGAACACGGCTCAGCGCATGGCGTGATTTAAATTGGACCCCTAGTGTCGCTTCTTCGACACAACGTCGAAGTGAGCGACAGATGGGGAACGTATGTAACCTCCGTTCCCTGATGGAGAGAACAAGACGTTGTGTCCTCCTGGCCACGTTGCTGAGCCGAGACACTGTTATGGCCGGACCATTTCCGGCTCCTCAGAAAAATCCTGAATGAACTTGACGTATTTCCCCGCTTTTATACCCGTATGTCTGGGGGCGGGGTATACAAATGCTGTCTGCCAACTTCTCTTTGGCCTTTTTTCATAGATCAGAGGCATATTCGGCGCTCAAGAGAGACCCCTAGTGTCGCTTCTTCGATACAATGTCTCGTTCCCTCCATCAGGGAACGGAGGTTACATACGTAACCTAGACATTAGTCATCTTTTGCTGAAATGGGTGTAGCCAAACTTTTTTCGCCTGAGCTATGAATGGAGAACAGAGGCTTACTCACGGTTAGTGAGCAAGTTAGCCATGGACTACCATGGATAGCGGCCATAACATTACAACTTGTAATTATATAATTATATAAGACTCTTGAGATCGACCATTTTGTTTTAGGAAAAAGCTGGCCCACAGCTGAATAGTAAACCCTTACTAAAACAATAACATTACATAACAAGTTAGCAGAGCACTACCATGGATTGCAGATGTAAAATTATGTTTGTAAAAATACATCAATCTCCTTACTTGATCTCTATTCATGATAGTAAGAACAACAAACAATCTGCATAATTCTACACAATTGTAGGTAAAACTGGGCCTGCAGCTGATTAGAAAAACTATTCCAACACCAATAATATTAGCTAGCAGGTTAGCAGAGGCCTACAGCTGTACACTGGGTGTACACTGTAACAGATAAATCCACAAATAATCAATCATAATTACAGGTTGTGATTCTGAAGTGCCAGATTGTCCCAACAAATTGGGAAATGCACCATCTTTCAGGAGGAACCATCTTAAAAATCCGGCATTGGTTGTGTTTGTACTGCTGAGGAATAGTGGTAGAAATACATTTAACCACTGATTCTTCAATTCATCTGCCTTTGGAAGTCCAAACATAGAGGTTTTGCTTTCGCAGTGAAGAAAACAGCATCTTCTCGACATGGCGACAATACTAACCCAACTCATCTTGGCCTCTGCTATAACTACGTTTGTTTGTGGGCGGGCCAAGAAGCCCTTAGGCAGGCATTATGCAAATGTGTTACATAGTGACATAGATACTTTACGGAAGAAATGGCTGGACTAGAATGTAGCTGTTTCTTGTAGTTATTGAGCAGTGTTGTCTGTGGGAGAGAATAACTCCCTTTTGCATGGACTTTGTGCTTTGTAACTTTGCAGACCTTTTACATGCACAAACAGCTATATTAGACACTAAAGGAAAGATAAAATCCCAAAAGGCATAATAGGGCCTCTTTAAATGTAAAAACTTACCTGCTGACTGCTTGATGACTTTTCAGGACATCAAGTCGAATAGTAAAAATTATTAATCATGTAAACCCTAATACAAATCTATAGACAATAGCAACCTGCTCTAGATGATCCGATGTTCTAGAATAGTTATAAATAAATAAATAAAAACAACAAAAGTGACCTTTAGAGATGGCCCAGCAGATGCATCATATTCTGAGCCGTGCGCTCTATTCTCAGCGTCCCCTGTATCACACACCTATGGGTAATACATCACCACCATACACTCCTGACAGCAAAAAGTGGGAGAAAATAGGTCTCCAAATAACCAAACATCACACTGAATTCATAGTCTCCAAGTCGCTCTATTTATGCAACACATTCACCCAGTATCAAGGTCATATATCCCTTAATCTTTGACCCACTCTTATGAACTTGCATCTAGGTTGCATAACAGGATATTAATGTGTATTATGTCAGGTTTTCACTGCTCCAGTTGAGATGCTGCAGGTGAATGCCCTAAGCACAGGTTCAAAGGTCAGCTATGGCTGTAAGTTTTTCAAAATTATGTTTATTTTTTCTTCTGGTATTTATTCCACAATTATTTATTAACAGGGACAAAAATGTAGTGTAAAGCCAAACCTAAGCTGTTCATTTTAAATGGTTCAATTTAAAGACAGGATATTCAGTGATAAAAAAAAAAACAAAAGCCAGATTAAATTTTATCTCTATGGAATTGATTGGATCTTGCAAGAAAAACATCTATATATATATATATATATATATATATATATATATATATATCGTATAGAGTAATAAAATGGATAGGTGATGAACGTGCATTCAAAAAGTAAATGTGTTAATTTTGATTTCATGTTGACTTTAAGCTATTAGAAAGAATAGAATATACATATCCTTCAGTATATACAAAAGAAGTCTACAATAAAGAGCTGGAAATTTGTGGCTTTTATCCATTTCTATTAGCTTTGAAGCCATCTATATGTTAAAGAATTCCGAAATGTTAAAAAATTTATTTATCTTTCTCTTCCAGGAAAAGAGACCCAAGATACTGATGACTTGTGTTGCACTTGTCCAATCAAATGCTCTCTAGAATGATAATGTCCCTCTCCCTAATCCCACCTACAGTACAACTAATGAGCAAGTAGCAAATCATAGTTTCTGACTGTAATTAAATGAAAGCCTATTGAATATTTTTTAAGGGATGACTTAAACTTCCTGCTTCAAAAGGAAATATGTACACAGTACTGAAATCTGTGCTTTTAAGCAATTTCAAGGGGTCTTGAAGTCCATAATGTTGGCTTTAATGGCAGAATATACAATTAAGTAGCACAATTATGGCATAGTCTATGCAATGATTATGGTATTTAGCAAGCTCTATTAGAACCAAATGAGGTATTAACTATTTAATTATTCATTAAACTTCTCAGGGGCACAGATAGACAGCACAGATGAATTTGCACACTGATCTCGAAGAGATATCATACTGATAGGTAAGAACTGTACCAGAGCATTAGAACTGGATTCCATTTGAACAGGAGATGAAGAGACAAAAGGAGAGATAATAGATGGCAAATGAGAAACAGTGTAAGGGATACTGGGACAAGTAAAGGATGAAAAATCATGAAAAGGATGATGAAAAGAATAAATGAAAAGCTGGCTGGGTGGAAGCCTCTTTAAATGTCCTCCATTTCATCAAAGTGACTGTTGGAGGCACTTAACAGCTTTCATATTAAAATGATTAAGCACCTTTTGAAGCAGTAAGGGGTGGAATGGGCATCGCTCTGTTGGAGAGCAGGAGTGAGGGACCTCAGAAGCTGGATTAGAATCATATCTGAATGTCATAACAGACGTCACCAACACAACGGCAGATGAACACAAACCAATCATCCTTGCATAGCCTTCAATCAAACTATTATGATGCTATCACTTTAGAGATATGAGGATTTTCACCACAAAACTTGCATGATATTTAGACACTTGACCTCTTTTAGACTATAGGCTGTATGAAATTTGACAAACAAACATCTGAAGTCCCTGCACATTTCTATGCCATATAGTGTCACCAAACAGAATAGTAAAAATAATTTCAAACAAGTTTCCCGAACATTCCCTTTGTCTTCGACTGGTCATTTAAATTGATATTACTGCCCCCAAATTTACACTATAGCTTGAGCCGAAATTGCATTGTCAAGCTGTTTGGAATGCACAAATAAACAGAACAGTGTTTTGATAGTTCCATAAAGCCAGTTTTAGCTCATACTTAACATACCATACCAGTGAAGAATGAGAAAAAGCATGCTGGAATGTGGTTAATATGCCCTGAAGAGGCTTGCATCTTGTAAATGCAGCAGTGTAGGTGTCTTGTCCTGATAATTTCCTCCATGTGAAGTCACTATGATTGTTCCCTGATGTTTTTGAAACTAGATGGTGTGGGGAATTCCTGAGGGCAGAGAAACAGCACTGATGACATAGAGTACAACTGCAGTTAAGCAAAAGAAAACAAAGGGGGAAAAAGCTTGCAGTCAATTTTAAGGTACACTGACTCCTAACACTCTGCAGGAGTGAATCCTATGGAATGAAATATGTGCCAATGGGACATGAACTTGAATTTGAGGACTTGGATTTGAACATGTTTATTTGAACATGGATTTGCAGTTTTGAACTTGAATAACATCAAAATTGAATTTCAAATGTACTTGGCACGAATTCAGATTGTTAACATTTTTGTATCTAATAACCTGTTTACCAATCACAATAATTACATCTGGAGTTTGCATCAGGGTAAAACAAGTAACTTATGCTAGGGAGAGGTGGTGGCTCTCATTCAGCCATGATCCCATTTTGGCACTATTTCACAGTAGACCCTTCCTCTTCCAAATGTAAACTGTGAGCTATGTTGTGATTGGCCAAGAAGGAGTTTGATTATATACAGGCTCGATTGCTCTTTCTGAGTACCCTGGATGTCTTCGTCAAATTTACCCGAATCAGAATATAAAACCTGAATCATTGTATTAATTTTTTTTTTATGTAATTCAAGTTAAAAACTGCAAATTAAATTTCAAGTAAACATGTTTGAATTAAATTCCTAAAATTAAAGTTCAAAGTTTGATGTAATTAAAATGTAAAACTGCAAATTCAATTTAAAGAAAATATGTTTAAATTCAAGTCCTAAAATTCAAGTTCAAGTCCCAAAGGCACATTTTTCATTGCATAGATGTCAGTGTTCAGCTACTTATGTGATTGTGTTTTGTTGTCTTTGTGGCTGAGCTCTGACACTCTTGTTTAGTGTCTTGTCCAGTCTATATGAGAGTTCATGGCTTGTCGTTTTGAGGCTGTCATGCATTCTCTTGTCTTGTTGGTTGTTGGCACGTGTGCTCTTATTTCATTCTTGCGGCATGCACTCATGTCAATTTTTTTGTGTTTGTCTCTCGCAACCTCGGCATGCTTTGTTTACTTGCTTTGTGATGCACATCTGGGTCGCGATCCGTTGTCATGTTGTGCTGGGGTTCGGGCACTTCCATCTTGTGCCTGTTTATTTGTGGCCAAACCCTTACACAAATTTGGCATGAGCGCATGTTGACTATGTCTCTGGTGAAATGCACTTGTGTCATTTGGGTGTTGTGTCTGTGAGAGCACGTGGCTTTGTTTTGTTTCTGTATTGCCACATGTCTCTCAGTCTTGAGGCATAACTTGTCTACTCATTATTAGTTTATTGGTTTCACCTGTCCCTCGTTAACCTGTTTGATTTCTCTCCCTTTATTAGCTCCTCTTGTTTTAGTTTTATTTATCATATTTGGTCCTTGTTGGTTTTGTATTTCAGTTTATTGATAGTCCTCTGTTGTTTTTTTTTATAATTTTTTTTAGTTTTGCCCTCTCATGGGAAGTTTTTGTTTATATTTTCTTTAATAAAGTATTTTTGAAGAGCTGACTGTCTGCAATTGGGTTCTTCCTGACACAAACCATGACAATAGAATCCTTATTCCTCTGCCTCCAGGCCATGTGGCTTTTGTTTTGAAAGGGATTCTAGTGTCTTTGGCCTTGACACTTAGCAGAGTCTCTGCCAGTAAGATAATGATGTATTGTATGTCTTGTCTTGTACTGCCAGATGGTTAAAATGTGTGTGATAGTATAAATAAAGTTGACTTTTTTAAACCGTTTTAACTATAAATTTAAATGTGTATATATATATATATATGTCCCCTTTTCTCCCCAATTTGGAATGCCCAATTCCCACTACTTACTAGGTCCTCATGGTGGCACGGTTACTCACCTCAATACAGGTGGTGGAGGAGAAGTCTCAGTTGCCTCCAATTCTGAGACAGTCAATCCATGCATCTTATCATGTGACTCACTGTGCATGACACCGTGGAGACTCACAGCATGTGGAAGCTCATGCTATTCTCTGCGATCCATGCACAACTTTCCACGCACCCCCATTGAGAGCGAGAACCCCTAATCGCGACCATGAGGAGGTTACCCCGTGTGACTCTACCCTCCCTAGCAACCGGGCCAATTTGTTTGTTTATGAGACCTCACTGGAGTCACTTAGCACACCCTGGATTCAAACCTGCAACTCCAGGGGTGGAAGTCAGTGTCAATACTCGCTAAGGTACCCAGGCCTTACTATTTTAGTTTAATAATGAGACCAAATTTGCAGAAATGATCTTCAAAAACATGAAAATTAAAGGACCATTCTGCATTGCTCTTCTTCATGTACTTTCAGTACTGATACGACAGTGGTGTTTGAAGCTGTACTGTCATCTTACAACATGGATCAGCATGATCGTATCTGCTGCCCCCTGAGGCTCATTTGCATCTGGAAAATATCAGAGTTTGAGGTAATTTCTAAAGTTATGTATTACTCTATAATATAATTGCTTTGCATAAAAATAAACATCAGCAATCAAGTGAACATTCTTCTATTGTTAAGGACAGATTATTATTGTCCCTCATATCAATAATCTTTGGAGACTATGTTTCATGTTATTTCTAAAGACAGTTATTAACTTTATTAGAGAACTGCTTAACATAAAATAAACCTCAATTATCTAGCGATACAGAATGTTATGGTAAAGGAAAGATAAGAATTGTTTTTGATGATCAAAATAATTTTGTCCTTGAATACTTGAAAAACTTGTTTTATTTCCAAGCAAACCAACGTCATGGTTTACACAAAATCCACAACAATCACTGTGCCAAGCTACTTTGCACTAAACTAATGAAGACGTAGATGCTTTAACGTTACTGTTTTTTACTTTTTTTGCTTCTTTGGCAGTACAGCTACTGGATTTCCTGTTGTCTCCGCTGCTAAAGCACGATAAATAAATATGTTCCATTGTGTTTTGTCATCATGTGTAAGCATACTTAGCAATAAAGCTCATTCTGATTCATTTCACACTTTATGCCACCAACAACAATATTCTAAGCATAACCAAGAGTATCTATTTACACAGGCTGCAGTCAATTAGATAATTTATATTCCTTTCATTAGAAATTATTATTATTATTACTAATATTGTCAGAATTTTAATAATAATAATAACCGCAATAATTATTATTAATTTTTATTATAATACATTGAAATATAATAATAATAATAATTATTATTATTATTATTATTATTATTATTATTGTTGTTGTTGTTTTTGTTTTTAATAAAAATATTAATAGTAATCATAATAAAAATAATTAATCATATTATTATTATATTTATTGTTATAAATTATAAAAAATCTTTGAATGGAATATATCATCATGCAACAATGCAAAATAAACTTAGTATGGTTGTTAGATTAACCTAAAAGATAAATAAGTTTGGATAACTTTACAATTTATAAGTAGTACATGTATATAAATAAAGCTACCATACAATTAAAGTGCAATAGAAAGGAGACCTGCAGCCTTCAATCACTCAAGTCAAGAGTTGCCCGAGTTAGTTGGCAGCTGCCAACATCAGCTTCACTGTTGTAGCTTCACTCTCTGCTCTCCCGGGCCTCTATTGTTCTGTTTGACTCCAAACATATGGTCTGCATTCTGGAAACAGGTGAGACCTCTTAACCTGAGCAGCTATAAAGTTAAGAGCGGCTCTCAGGCCTAACTACCTCATTCCATTCAATTTGTAGCACAGTAGTTCATTTATCCCTGATGCCTGAAAACAGCCCTTGCTTATTTTTGGATTTGAAATTTATAGGATTTGTGGATCAATCGTGGTACAAATCACTGCATTGTATCTAAGAGGGATAATCAAGATCTCCAAACTGCAAAAGCAACAAACAGACAGTATTGATCAACTGATCATGAAGTAAATGTAACAAATCATTCAATATCAAATGCAGTAAACAGATGCCGGGACAATCTGCACAACTTTTTTTCTTGGGGCCTGGGGGACATTGTCACATGATCTGTGACTAAAGAGAATATGAAAGGGATCATAACCTCTAGAGAGGGCAAATTGTGTGGCATAGTGACAAGAGAATGCATTTACAAGTATTCTAAGACAGCATTATTATCGTAAACAAAAAATAAAAGTAACTACATGAATTTACATTAACTGACATAAAAATTATAACTTAGTAACTAAAATCCATTTTCATGACTCCAAAGGAAACTAAAATTTCCCTAGAAAACACTAGGGAAACTAAAAACAAAATCTTAATTTAATTAAAAGAAATTAAGAAGAAAAACTACATAAAAAAAAATATATAAAACTCTAATAACCCTAATCTGAAATACCATTAGCTTGACTTATCCTCCTGATTTTTTTCTTGCATGGTGCACTTTTATAGTGGGAGATATCTGGTCAAATTCTAGAACTTTTTAACCTCTTGACTCTGTCTTTTGAATTTGAATGCTGACGCTGGACAAAGCTCTTCTTCTTAAACAGGCAGTGTGACAATAAAAACGATGCCCTTAGGGGAAACATCACCAGGGTGCAGCTTGAGACAAAATGACTTTAGTAATCAATGCGTAAAAATTATTAAATTAAAAAGTATTTTAAATACATACACTTGAAAAGAAGGTGATCCAGTAAATTACTGTTTAACAATGCTTAAAGGGATTCACTCAAAAATAAAAATGTTGCCATCATTTACTCACCCTCACGTCACTCATCTTTTTATGTGGGTTTCAAAACACATGAGGCTATGGGTGAACTATTCCTTGAAATGCTCATGCTTAATGGCTCCTACACACTACACGACTTTCAAAGACGTCGGATCGTGGTACTATTCATATTACACAACTCTCTGTCTTGTCATATATGTCATATGTCATCATTTTCAAATTACACAAGGAATCGGCGAAATAGGTGACCACATTACAAGACATTTCACTGTTGATGAATCCCCAACAGCTCTGCCTGGACTCCAAATTACGTTTCCCAAGTGATACGAGATATGAAAACAAATGCATGATCACATGTTATGCATTTCAGATTATGATGTGTGTATTTAATCATATATTTTATTGTTTACAATATGAAAAAGTATCCCCTACTGAAAAATCTACCTATTAGCTTACTTGACTGCCCAAGAGAATTGGCAATTTCTCTCCAACTCGTTCATCTGGTACAGCTCAGATGAAACTTCAAATCTGGTGCTCCTGTCAATGTTCTACAAATTTTTCTGCCATTACTTCGGTCCAATGTGACTTTCTCGATACCGCAGCCTGCAACTGAACTTCCCAGTGTACATCAGGACTCACACTGAAACTTCCCGTGCCCCGTTTCTTGCTCTCTCATTGGCTGTAGGTCAACGCTCCAGTTGTATTCAGTCAAAACATCACATTGCGCAATTTGGAATCGCAGACAGGCCCAGATATTTAACATCCTATATATGTTGCTGACATCGGCGACATGTCGGCGATTCTCTCAGATCGCATCTTTGATAATTCATACATTGCGATCGCCGCTCACTGGAGCGATCTCTGATTTGCCTACGATTTCGGGCTTTTGTCGGCGATCACCACAAAACTGTCAGCGAGCGAAAATCTGACTTAAAATCGTGTAGTGTAAACTCGGCTTAAGAAAAAAAAAAATATTTGCAAGATAGCTGAGATTGCAGGTAAATACTCTACATGTTTTTGCAGATTGCTGAAATATTTCCTAGATTAGGCAGTAGACCTTGCCCCAGGGCAGCACTGGAGTGTCATAACCCTGTGTACTTCACACATGAAAGTTGTTCTCTACTTGTACAGAGCAATGTACAGCAAAGCAGCTGGCATTCAGTTTTGCTCCATATGTCAAACTAGTGGCTTGTGTCCCAATTTTACCCAGGCATAAGGCTGTAGATATGCTGGAATAGTGTGTGTGAGCACTGAAGAAAATTCTGAGTGGGGTTTACTTTAAAAAAACGTAGGAAATAATTAACATATATAAATTGCTAATACATTTTACAGACAATATTTTCAAGTAAAGTTGGCTTTAATTAGAACTCTCAAGTAAATTTACTTTACAATACTCAGTTTCAAGTAAATTCTACTCTCTTTTTGTTTGTACATTTTACCCCACAATTAGCACTGAATTAAGCCATGCCTTCAAAACTGTACTAGCATCTCAATGCTTTTTTTATGTAGCACATGGAATGCATGCAATGTAGTCTATTAGACAACATCACCTTACTTTAATGGCGATAGACACAGAGCTGCACACCTCAACACTTGATGCACAAAACACCATAATGGTAGCAATCAACAGATCATTTTTTGGATCATGAAAGGGTCATGTTGAGTAGAAAATGACCTTCAGACTTCACAAAACAAGAAGTTACCAAATGAAATGCCAACATCAACAATAAAAATGGTGTAAATTAACTAGGGGTCGACAATATGGATTTTTCAGGGCAGACACTGATAGCGATTAGTAGCAATCAAGGAGACCGATAACCGATACTTGGGGCCGATATACATATGCAGCATTTTAGTGTTAAAACACAAAAAACTCCAACAAAAAAACATCAAAAAAAATTGTGGGAATTAATTTATGAATGCAACAAGTCGCTAAATCAGGCATTCCTCCTGCTGTCGCTAATGGGTGGACAGCACATTTGGCCATATCTTTAGAAAATCGTATCACAGATGAGATGTACTGTAAAAGTAAGATTTCATTCTAATTTGACAATGAATCTTTATAAACTAACATGAACTAACAATTTTTATTAATTAACATTTAAACACTGTAAAAAGACATTGTTCATTGTTAGTTCATGATTCCTACTGCATTTACTAATGCTAACAAATGTAAAGTTATTATAAATTGCTAACGTTTGCTCTATGTTTCTTTGGAGATTAACACAAATTATTGATTTTCTTATAGGTTCTTTAGATTAGTGTATTGGTTTAAGGTATCATCTGTTAATGGGGAAAAGTCTTTATGAAGCCCTCGTGGGATCTTTAAAGCACCTAGTACATAGATGGTTTCCTACAGAACCAATGAGTACTAGAGTGGTTTTTGTCTCAAGCTGCACCCTGGTGATGTTTCCCCAAAGGGCATAGATTTTATTGTCACACTGCCTGTTTAAGAAGAAGACCTTACAGAGGAGTTTTGTGACTTTTAATCCATGCCCTTTAGCCTTGTGACTAACATCTATATGCTAGTATACTCATTAAAGTTGTCAAAATTAACTTTTAGGAAAAAATGGTAACTCAATATTGACTCTTGCACTCATGGGCGTGCGTATACATTTGTTTTGTTCAATAACTTGTTCTTAAGAATTAGTATGTCCCTCCCCCTAATTTTACCTCTTACTGACTAGCAATTGTAATTAGAAACTTAAACTAAAGGCTATTGGTTATTAAAAAAAAAGGACAAGCCCTCCGATATGTCGTACCCAATCTTGCTGTTTTAACAGGAAATACATCAATAAGGGGGGGGGGGGGGGGGGGTGCTCAACAAGGCATTTCATGGAGTTTCCTTTTTTAAACAATTAATTTAAGAGTGTATTCCTTTTTGCACATTAGGAAACACATTTAAAGCTTTATAAAAATGAGCTGTTAGCAGCTCTCTTGATGTTCCACAGCAGTTATGCCACACTGTCTCGAGGCAATGTGAGGATTCTCTAACGTACCTTATTAATTCTCTGTTCCTATCTCCTGAAGCTGGCTATCATTACAGCTCTATATATAGAGTCTCAGTGGGACTAAGGGAAGATGCACACACATTAACATTAATGGCTCTGGGCTTTTCTCTGCTCAGGCTTAATGTACAAGTCGACAGCATCCAAAGATACAGCAGCTACAAAGATAACACAAAGGCATGATATGTTCCAAACACAAGTATTTCACACTGCTTTCTAGCAAAATCATTCTTAATTAATTTCAAATTAAAAAATGCAAATTACACTGAAAAAAAAAAAGGTCATTGCGGTATTCAAATTAGAGCTTAATTTGAAACAATGTTGATATGTCAGCATTCTGATTCTTTCTTTTTGTGTTCCAATCTTCTATGAATATAAAAATAGCCCATTTTACTTTTCTCTAGTATTTGAATGGGCGTCTACAGAAATTTTAAAGAGCTTCTTCACAAATGTAAACTCCCACTGAGTTTGCTAATGAACAATAACCAGGGACTCCCTGATGGGTATTGTGCGAGAGCAGCTTCTGACAGTAATGTGAATGCAGGATTACTTTCTATTGGCCCTTTGCAGCATCTTTGGCAGGCGCCTTTAACCCTCTATTACATTCTTAATATTTACTAATCATGTACTACTTTTCACATTTATCAACCATAGTCCATCTAGATGCATATATGGGGGTTATCCACTTAAGAAAACAATTCTATTTTGCATCTTTCTCATTTAATACAGTTTTTTTTTTCAATACAAATGATATTATAATGCAAAAAATGTTATGTAATTTAACGAATCAATAATTGACGTATTGTAAATTTCTAAAGGCCATGTATTATCTAAACTATGTTTTCGGTAACGTATTAGAAATTTGAAAACGCATTAGAAATTTCTGCCATTCACGCAAAGCCTTTGTATGTATCTGTCTTATAAGCACAAGGTGTTTTATGGAGCCACTATGAAGGGCTTGTTTGCTCACTCATCTTTCTAATTGAATTCTCCCCTCTTGTCCCTGGCCCTCCCTCTGAGCAGCTCCATAGAGGGGCAGCATATGGAGCCAGGGGCCTTACTCATCTCAGGGGTAGTGGTGGGCTCGCCACGGCCCTCAGGGGGTCAATTTAGTGCAGGACAGGACTGTGGAGGTCCAGTGTCAGTATGTGACCTCTCCTGTTGCCCCCGGGGTTGGACATGCTCACCCATCTGAAAAGCAAAGACAAGTCCAATGCCATTTCTCCAGCCTTCACAGGCTGCTGTGCAGAGCGGTCGATTCAGAGCAATTTAGCCCATGCAACTTCACTGCGGTCCTGATCAATTGAGTTTGTATGTGTGCATTAAGGTTTAGTCATTACATCTACACTTGAGGGATGACGTGCCAGTGGATCATCTCAGAATGTGTGTAATAAATCTAGGATGATTTTATTTTTCAGGGGAAAAAAAATATCTTAACTTCTCATTTGTCATCTAGACCAGGCATTTTCAACCTTGTTCAGGACAAGGACCCCTTTAATGTGTAGAGAGATAGAAAAGGGACCCCATGTTGTATATTGCACAAAAGTGAGTGTTGCACATTCAGCCAATAATAAAACTTAAAGATTTTAATAATCAATTCAAATTTAATAAAAATGTATGCCTCTTCATGCAGAATAAAACAGCTTTTACAAAGTTACTAATATGAGTCTGTAAGTGGTCTATTTTATAAATGTTTAAAAATTAATGTTCATTTCTTTATGGATAAAACCTTAATAAGGAAAAATTACTGAGTGCACCTGTAATTATGTTGATTTGTGCTTTACTGTCTAGTGTGTGTGGAACATTAAGAACCATGTAGCCTTTTCTATTAATCTCAGCGGTAACTATGTAGGCTATTGTTCTGAAAGCAAAAAACAACTAATATTACATGAAACTGTATGAGGTCATCACTTCAACCGCACAACCAATGTATAGCAGATGCGTTTACTTGCGCAAAGACCGTGCTGCACGCTTCTGCTGACTAGTGCACTTTTGGCACACTTTAATAATGTTTGGCTTTCCATTCTGTTAATTTCTAAATAAAACAGGATTGGCTGATATGAGGATAGATTATGGCAAGAGGAAGATTTGGCATGCAGGTGCAATGTACTTCAACATTTTGAGGAACTTTTAACTAAATAAAATGCATACTACTCTCACATGCTATTGATCCTGACTGGCGTACAAGTTATTAGTGCATGTATGTAACCGGTTTTGCTCAACCTGCTCCGACCGGGATTCGAACTGGCAACAAACGGCGTGGGGCGTGCAAGCTACAGAGGAGGCTTTAGGCTACAGCCCCAAGCATCAGTCGCTAGTGCGCCTCTTGAAGCCAGGGGAGTGAGGTTTTCACATACCACACAGCTTTCACGTACCAGCTGGCTTCCGTTACATGTACAATGGTGGATTAACGGTAATTTGCGGAGCCCCTGTGGCAGACCCCCTTTTGAATACCCTTGATCTAGATTGTATTGCAAAGTTGTTATCACATTTTTAATTTAATGCAAAATGCATTCTTGCCCAATTTGAGATTTAGAGACAACTTTAAGTTAGACATTCTTTTGTTGATTCCTCCCGAAAAGTGTAAACTCTGTAGTACTTTGCCACTTTCAATCCTGTCTCTGTTTATGCAGACTGATGTAGCAACACTGGCTCAACCAATGGCAGGATTTTAGTCTCGGACAACCTATGTGCAGGACCAATGGAAAACAGGCAGAATTTTTGGATAACCTGCTTGAAAACAGTCATTGGACCATATTCATGAGATACAAGCAGAAACAAATCTGTAAGAATCATACTTAAAAGCAAACTAATGCATTCATTTTAATGCAACAATTGATAAATGGATTCAACACATGATTTACACAGAAATTAGTTCTGTTTGCAGTTGATGAATATGCCAATAAGGGTCAATATTTTGTAATACCGTTTGGTGCCTTTAAAGACAAAGAAATTACACACTGCACCTTTAAAACAACCTGGTGAATAAGTGAAAATATTACAATCACACAAAAAATAGCTGTTATTAATATACAGAAATTCTCAAGGCCAATTTGTGCTGCCTTACAGCAAATTGTTTATGATGAAAACAATTAAATTGTTTGGCCACAGAATTGCTGCATGTTATAGATTTGTATCGACACCATCAATTAGCATTTCTAAACCTTCAAAATTAAAATTCCAAGGAACCTCACTTCACTGCTTGACACCTGAGGCTATTGGTAAAATGGAAAATGCCTGCTTTCCTGCAATTGTGTAATAATCTCAGAGGACTAAAGACATACTATCATTGTGACAAATGTGATCATTTAAGCTATTTGCATCCAGGGATAATTAAGAAGTATACACTGATTATCCTGAAATAACCACATCCCATGTAGAGGCCCACAATAAGAAAGACTCTGTGATTTACTCATGTAGCAGCACAGGGGAGCCCCATAAAGCTGTATATTAAAGGCATAATTCACCCAAAAATGCAAATTCTGTCATCATTTACTCCCCTTCTTAGTGTTTCAAACCTGAAGCTAAAGCTCCCCTATAGCACAAGAAGAGAACAGACCAGCAGATCATTCTTGCAGGCATGCTGGATGCAGTTGCTGCACTCTGCATCTGCAATGACTAAATCTGGAATGACAAGTAGGTAACAACAAGTAGTAATGCACAACACGAGGCACATTATCTCCCTTGGAACAATATAATATCTTCAAGCATTAGCCAAAATATGGCTATGCTAGGACGGTAAAATGTTTCTGCATTGTGCAACATATACTGAATTTTTATATAAGGAAACATGGTATTGTAAACATCTCTTGAGTATGAAACCAGCCAGTATAATTCTGGTACTGTGTTGGGTTGCCACTTGCCAGGGTTGCCAATGTTTATCACACCTATGTTTATTTGACCTGGATATTTGAATGCTGCTTTCTACATTATACAATATATACCAACAAAATAGTTAGGGACTTTATAACTTGTTTATTTGCTCTTAGAAAGAAATGTTGTTTTGTTTTGGGCTGGTTCTGTGGATAGTTTTGATTGGTCATTAGGTTGTCTTTGCCATGAAGACCTGGCAACCCTGCCACTTTGTTGTCCAATGTAACATCAGGGTCTTAAAGAAAAACCAGTTGAGAACCACTGAAATTATTAATTTCTCTTAGAGGCTGTAACCATTTCTGCTCCCAATCAGATAAAACCGATATAGGCATATGAAATTGAAGTCCACTGATCAAAGCAGTTTTTCAGGCAATTCCTTAAACAAGAAGTAGATTACAGACCGCATGGAGATTAAGCTCATTGGAAGTACAGAAGAACCATCTGGGCATTCATAGGACCCTGGGTTTAATTAATCTCATAGTGGGGGAAGGGTAATAAGCCCTCTTACAAAAATCAGCATTTTTTTGCAAAAGAGAGTGAGAGTGAGAGAGAGAGAGAGATAGATAGAAGGAAAGAAGAAACAAGTGGTGGCTGTTTTTGAAGACAGTAGCGAGGTTGAAATAGAGCATATTGCCTACAGGGAAATTAGCACTGTGCACGCCATGATGAATGTGCCATTGTGTCTTCTGACTAGATGAAGAAAAAAGAAAAAAAAGAAAAATGTCTGGCAAAAATTCTGAAGTGCTCCCCTTTTTATCATCTGCGTGCCCTTGTCCGGGAGTTCTCCCTAGAAACAGTGTGCAGGGAAGTGCTTTAATGAATGTTGTTGAGCTGGCCATTATCAGCAGGGTTCTGGAGAAGACACTTGCTGTGTCTCATTTGGAAGTCTGCGTCCTCCGGAGGTCGCATTTGTCAGCCACATACGTCATCAGAAAAGCGAGTAGGACACTTCGAATGCAGCCTTCGAATGCGATCTTCTTTCATGTGAATTCGGAGGATGCATGAGGTGTATCTTTCATGGGCACTCACAACCCACAACTCTTTGCTTCAACGGAAATGTCTAAAATAAATGACGCTAATTTGCCTGTAAATATAATGTTCAAACGCAAGTAATGTTAATTCCCAAGTTGAAGTACCTCAGTAGATGGGTGTAGAGTATATAATAAGTGTAATTATATCAATATGTATAATTAAAATAAAGTATTGCACTAAAAGTACACCTGTAAAATCTATTTTCGGTTCTCTTTACATCATTATAACTCTCCTAAAATGTACCTCATACATTCCCTTCTAAATGGACTTTGTTTCCTTCTCACTCGAAGCGCTCACACTTGTTAAAGAGTGGTGTGCTGTCATAGCAACCATGTTACGTTCTGTTTCTGTTCGTCCTACAAAGTTCATCTCGTTTAAACAAGGCTTGTTTAAAGGAGGACACTCGGTATACTGCAGCCTTCAAAGGACGCAACCTACGGAGGACGCATCCTTCCAAGTGACACACAGCCATTGTCTGTGCATATTGAATTGAAATCAGGTGCCCCTCCAAACAGTTCTTATTCCTCATTATTACAAATTAATGAAAAAATTTCTCCCAGTGATTTATGAAAGATTGATTTTAACCTGCACTGCACGCAATTTTAAAAACAATTGTGCAATGCCACGAATGTTAGAAGGCATCAAACAGACGTGTCCATAGTCCACAGTCATATTTCTGCTTTCTAAAAAAGGGTAAGTTGTAAGGAACTGAGCAGTTTCTACCCACATACGTTTGGCATCTTTTATTTAGTCATAAGTCATGTGTCACCAAACTGTCAAACTCTAGTAATAAATACTTTTTCCAGAGCTTAGCATGTGATTTTAGTCAAACATTACACATGATTGTGTAACAGAGAAAATCATGCATTTTATTTTATGTAAATTATTAGTTAAATTTTATTAAATCTAAATTATAATGGTAACACTCTACAATAAGTTTGTATTCTGTAGCAGAGGTCAAACCAGTTACCATGAACTGAACATTTTAAAATACATATGAAAGAATTATTAATCTTGGATGATGTTAATGTCTACATATGCTAATAAATGTTTTCAACTAAAAGTTGCATATGTTTACACTAGGGCTGTCGATTTAACGCGTTAATTCATTGCGATTAATTTTACAAAAATAATTTGCTAAAAAAATGTACGCAATTAATCGCATGCCCCCGGACCATAATAAGGAAGAGTCCTGAGAAATGCAAGCTTCTAGTACCACCTGCTTACTCCAGAGGGCAGTAAGTGAAAGTTCAGCTGTATGAACAACACACAGTTTATACAGTGAAGAAAACACTTCAGTAGGCTGAACAACACAAACATGCGTTAAGTTCTTGCGTTCAAAACACTTGAAGGAGCGCAAATGCGAACTAAGGGATCTCAAGATGTGTTTAAAGATTGAGTATTAAACTATATTTAACTTTAAACAGTGACCTAAACATTTTATCTTTATGATGCAGCGCACCCGAGACATTACACAAGCATATCTGATGAAGGGCGTGGCTGGATTGAGATGGTGCAAAATTTTTAAATTACCCATAAATATTTAATCACAAATAAAATCAAAGAAATTTCCTTCAAATGTATTTATAAATACTACCTCACTAATTATTTTCTTGTAGAGAGATTTAATTGTGATGTCGATATATTCTGTACATTTTGTGGTCTGCAGGAGGAAACATTTTTTCATTTATTTTGGAGTTGTCCCTACTCGACTTGTTTCTGGTCTGATTTCTGCAAGATTGTTAGAGATCATATTATCCCAGCTTTCAATTTTGATTTGAAAATGTTTTATTCTGTTTTTTTTAGCTATGACATGTCTCTTCATAAGGAATATTATTTGATTAATGTTCTGCTTTTGTTGGTAAAGTTTAATATTCATAAATGTAAGTATGGTGGTTATAAACCATTAGTTTCAATTTTTCATTCAGAGGTTCAGGAATACCTAAGAACAATTTCCAATTTGAGTAACAAGAAAGCTGTAAAGTGTATTGAAAAATGTAAACAATTTTATATTTTTATTAAACTGTTTATTTATTTATTTTCCTTTTTATTGTTGTTTGTTTTAATATACACTCACCTAAAGGATTATTAGGAACACCATACTAATACTGTGTTTGACCCCCTTTCGCCTTCAGAACTGCCTTAATTCTACGTGGCATTGATTCAACAAGGTGCTGAAAGCATTCTTTAGAAATGTTGGCCCATATTGATAGGATAGCATCTTGCAGTTGATGGAGATTTGTGGGATGCACATCCAGGGCACGAAGCTCCCGTTCCACCACATCCCAAAGATGCTCTATTAGGTTGAGATCTGGTGACTGTGGGGGCCATTTTAGTACAGTGAACTCATTTTCATGTTCAAGAAACCAATTTGAAATGATTCGAGCTTTGTGACATGGTGCATTATCCTGCTGGAATTAGCCATCAGAGGATGGGTACATGGTGGCCATAAAGGGATGGACATGGTCAGAAACAATGCTCAGGTAGGCCGTGGCATTTAAACGATGCCCAATTGGCTCTAAGGGGCCTAAAGTGTGCCAAGAAAACATCCCCCACACCATTACACCACCACCACCAGCCTGCATAGTGGTAACAAGGCATGATGGATCCATGTTCTCATTCTGTTTACGCCAAATTCTGACTCTACCATCTGAATGTCTCAACAGAAATCGAGACTCATCAGACCAGGCAACATTTTTCCAGTCTTCAACTGTCCAATTTTGGTGAGCTCTTGCAAATTGTAGCCTCTTTTTCCTATTTGTAGTGGAGATGAGTGGTACCCGGTGGGGTCTTCTGCTGTTGTAGCCCATCCGCCTCAATGTTGTGCATGGTGTGGCTTCACAAATGCTTTGCTGCATACCTCTGTTGTAACGAGTGGTTATTTCAGTCAAAGTTGCTCTTCTATCAGCTTGAATCAGTCGGCCCATTCTCCTCTGACCTCTAGCATCAACAAGGCATTTTCGCCCACAGGACTGCCGCATACTGGATGTTTTTCCCTTTTCACACCATTCTTTGTAAACCCTAGAAATGGTTGTGCGTGAAAATCCCAGTAACTGAGCAGATTGTGAAATACTCAGACCGGCCCGTCTGGCACCAACAACCATGCCACGCTCAAAATTGCTTAAATCACCTTTCTTTCCCATTCTGACATTCAGTTTGGAGTTCAGGAGATTGTCTTGACCAGGACCACACCCCTAAATGCATTGAAGCAACTGCCATGTGATTGGTTGATTAGATAATTGCATTAATGAGAAATTGAACAGGTGTTCCTAATAATCCTTTAGGTGAGTGTACCTCTTGGCTCTAGATGCAAAAGTTTTGTAAGCATTAATAAAAAAATTTAAAAAATGTCTGACGCAGGTTTAGATTGACAGGTCCTTAAACAAGCCCTCATAATAAATCTCCAACTGATTGACAAATTCACTTGTGAAATGGTTTGCTGTGAACTGTATGCCAATGATTGGTTTATGTTCAATAATATGGTAGTAAATGATACACTGTATTCTAAAGCCACTTTTTGTATTGTCTTATCAATGATTAACTCTTCTGCCACAAGAATGTAATGCATTTGAATTATCTGAATATTTTTTATTTTTATATATATAAAATTTTAAAATATTTAAAGATAACTATGTATAATTATATACTGATATAAATATGTATAATCATTATATATTGAGTTATTGTTATAAGAGTGGCTTTCTCAGCAAATATTTGTATATGCGATCAATTGTGATTAATTAATCGGGACACCATGTAATTGATTCAATTAAAAATTTTAATCGATTGATAGCCCTAGTTTACACATGTTTATGCATTATGAACAAATATTTATCATCACTAACAATTAACAATTTTATTTTTCATAAATGAACACTGACAATGATTTATAATTTTTTTAATAAAAAAGATAAAGTATTGTTAATTCATGATAACAAATTCTAATTAACTGATGCTTACAACTAGAACCTTATTAAGTGTTAAAATGTATAACATACAGCAGTTAAGGCTCTTGGTTACTGACCAGAAGGTCGGGGGTTCAAGCTCCAACACTGCCAAGACACCACTGTTGGGCCCTTGAGCAAGTCCCTTGACCGTACCTGCTCCAGGGGCGCTGTATCATGGCTGACCCTGCACTCTGACTTAGCTTAGGTGGGATATGTGAAAAAATAATTTCACTGTATATATGCAGAAATGTATGTATGTATAATGTGTGACAATAGATCATTTAAAAAAAACACTAAGCACTAAGATCTAAAACACTAGAAGAGAAATGCAGCCACGATCAGATGATAAGAGCAAGTAATTTGCAACTCTGATAAGTGCAGTCTCTGTACTGTGATGGGGCCGAAATCCTGACTGAAATAATTAATATATACCATTTCTCTGAAGAAATGAACAATGAAGAATAGTGAGGAGTTAATACTATTAAGATGAGGTTACAGTGAATACATCTTTTAAGAAATTAGATGGTACTGGTCTAACATACATGTTGCGGCTTTAGATTTTTTTCTATAGTTTCTTAGACAATTTCTATAGTAATAATCTATAGTAATAATAATAAAAAAAGAGAGAAAACAGGTGCACGCCGTAAAATACACACAGTTGAAACAGTAAAAATCAGAAAAAACTGAACCATGTGGTAAAATGGCAAAGGATAAAATGATGAACATATAAGAATAAGCAATGCTAAGCAGCCTAGCAAGCTACAAACATTCATGATGTGTGCCGGCAGCATGTGACACTATAACTGCCTGGTTTTGCTCTAAATCATGAAAAATAGTGTGTGTATTAGTGAGTTTGTGTGAATGGGTGTTTGTGTGTGTTTATACCACTCTTCCTGTCTAGATCCATCATGTGAGCTCATTCTCACAGTGCTTTCTAAAGCAAGCCAGAGCTTGTTAAATAATTTAACTCTCGGAGTCAAGCGTTGGAAGAGCTTGAGTGATTTTGGAGGGAATGGTGCTAAAGCCTGGTGGTCCCCATCTGTGGCTGCAGAGGGTCCCCAGACGACCTCTTATTTAGAGTGTCCAGAAGCAGACCCTCTTCAGATAATTGGTATTATGCTTCTTCAACATTTAATTACAGCCACCAGGATCTAATATTGAATATACCTAATTCATGGCAAAATGGTAGGATTTGACAAAGATTAAGAAGATTATTCAACAAAGGACCCCTTCCTTCAGAAACATGACTATATACTTTACTATCTGCACAAATCTGGATTTTTAACAAGCAAGCATAGTGTTGTTCAAAATTAGTGCACAGGAAGGGAAGTAGCACATGAAAGTGTCTGATTAATCTTGTCATTGTATAACAAACAATATCAATGTGTTCACAAGGTTATCCCAGAGGAAAATTCCATTCCTTAGAGTTTGCTCTTTCATAGCTCGAGAGATTTGAGTTCTCAGTTGAGTTTCATCAATACTTCATCAATCATCAACTTTTTCTCTGATGTTTCTCCTAAAATCCTTAGGAGGCATAAAAATAGACACAACTGTTGACATACAATAAGAGTATAGTTTTGGGTAGTTCACTTCCATACTGTAATCTGGTATTGCTAAAAAAAAAAAAATACAAAAAAAATCACACAAATAAAATTGTAATTTGTAACAGTAATCTAAACACTAAATTACAGAACCATTGCATGTATTTCAGGCTCTGGTTCAGACTGCTCTTTTAAAATATAGAATATAATCAATGTATAATCATGTAATCCATCAAAAGTAACAGTAATCTGATTATACACAGTTGATGTTTTGTAAACAGATTACATAATCCAGATTACATGTAATGCATTATTCCCCAACATTGAGCTATAAAATGAATGTAGATTACATATCTCAGATAATCAAAGTCTAAAGATCTCATCTGAAATTTTGACCCCATTTCCACCTGGTATTAAGATGCATTTTTGGTGATTTAAACACATTTGGTCAGAGGATATTACAGGTCTAAATGGGATCTAAAACGTTTTGTGGTTGAATCCCAAAAACGACATACCAATATGGTCAGAAACGCATCTGAACGCATCACATTTAAGATGTAAATGCTAATCCGTCATGTATGCATCCTGTCAGCAGTGAAGCTCCACCCCTCCTGTCAATCAACCGCTGCACTAAAAAAAAAAAAAAAAAAAAATAGAGTTTAAACTTTGCCGGCTACTAGCGGCTTTAAAAGGAAAAAAAACTTCAGATCGGAAAATTGAAAAAGACAGATACACACACATACTCAAAACTTCATAGATCTTCTTCACTGTTAGTTACCAACATGCAGGAACACTTATGCGAAGCACGGACATCTGCAGCTCAGGTTAATACAACTAATCCACTAAAACAATGAAAAATTCTGCTCGAAATGTTGCATTTGTGCTTAGATAAAATTTCAGCTGTATCTTGGAGAAACAGCGACCCATTTTCTGACTTAGCTATGCTTTAATGTCATGCAGTAACACACTGACATAGTGATTAATGTATGTCGTCATGAAACAGAGTCCCTCCCCTCCAAATAAGATTATATGTGGTCACAGTAGAGGCATTTAATTGCACTTTTCCACTGCACTTTACGGTTCGACTCGCATCAACTCTACTCGCTTTATATTTCTGAGCTTGTATTTCCACTACAGTTTAGTGCCGCATCAACGTGGGTGGGATTATAGGCTGATCATCATTGTTGCACCGCCTCTACTGCTGTGACATCATCTTAAACACGACACAAACTGACCAAAACAATTCCACAACTGCTAGCTGTTAGCTAATAGCTCATTGTGCTGCATAAAGCCGTTGTTGCATGGTGATTTTACATAAGTGTGTTTTTAGAAACAAGCTTCCAGTAGCTGGCCAACTAAACAGAGTGAAGCTTTAAAGCAGAGTATAGAGTTAACCTAGCAAAACGTACCATCCTCCATCATGGCTGAGTCCAGGTCACTCTCCCTCCCATTGCTCGCCAGTTTAGATAGCATCCATTTGGTTGAACCACTTCAACTGTTCCTTGATGTTTCTGTAGTCACAAATATTTTTTTTCTTACTTTTCCCTACACTGTTGGTAGGTCCAGTGGTAGCCGTGTGCGGCCAACAGCTGAGACACTTCCTGAGAGACTTTTTCGTTTTGCTCATCGCTAACAAGTGGACCATCTGCACCTTGTTTATTGACCACGGCATGGTTGTGCACACAGCCATTTCTTTTTTCACAATTGGAAAGTCAATTGAACAAATCATACTGTTATCGCTGTTGCCAACTTTAAAACTAGCGGGTTGATCCAGTGACGCTGGTAGTGACGAGTCTCCCTGACAATTCAGTGATCTGCAGGATATTGACATTTAGTATCGGCTCGGCTCGCTTGGAACCTTGATCGAGGTAGTTCTTAAAAAAAGTATCACGTAACAGGTACTATCCACAGCGGAAACCCCCAAAAAAGCGAGCAGAGTCGAGCTGAGTCGAGTTGTACCATGCAGTGGAAAAGCCCAATAAGTGACCAGGCGTAAACAGCAATGTGTCTCACCTGACCATATGTGATCAGATCAACTGAGACGCATCTTAATACCAGTTGTATACGTGGCCTATGAGGTGACACATGTAAGATTTCTAGGGTCTGTTTCTCAGGCAAAAGTCTTAGTGTAATATCATTGTTGCCAATGAGATATAATATGTGATTTTTCTTACATATGGAACAAGGAGTACAGTAAATAAAAAAAGCACACTCTACAACTATTTATTCTATCAGTGTTTGCAGTATAGTAGTATTCGTGTTCTCCTACTAAAGGAGAAAACTTCTACTTGCAACAAAAAAAAAAAAAATGTACAGTGAGCCAAATAAGGAAAAGGTCATGACAGAGTAACACTAACAGCTTTTTTCTGACTGTTGGAATTTCCAGGTCTTTTCCTTACAAGACTGCACAAACAAATGTGGAGCAAATTCCTTCTTGGAGTTCCACTGAATTTAATCTGCACTCTCAAGGAGACAGCAATCTGCCTCAGATGTTCACACAAACATATGAAACCCAATCACAGGGACACTGTGTATGTAGGCAGTGGAGAGAGACACCAAAAACAAAGAGCCTTGCAACGCAACATCAACACAATTTTTAAAGTTGCTTGCAAGTCCTCAGAGATGAAACAGTTCATGTGGGCATTGGTCATCACTCTGCAATGCATTATAGGCCATCAGTGCTCATTTTCCGAAACACGTGCACTGATCGACAGAGACTAAATGGCAGAGACGTGCTACTTCTATTAAAATGAACAGGAGAAATTGGAACACCCAGCAGCCAACGGATGTAGAAAGGAAGTCCCACCTTAAAGGTAAAAGAGTTTTTCTTTACATAGAAAATAGCTGCCCGGGAGCATTCCAAAAATGGCCGCAGAATGAACTGACTTGCTAAAAGGACTTTGCCGTGGTTGTCAGCTTCCACTTTCTCTCGCCTTCCTAGTGAAAACAGATAATATTCATGTTTTCTACTTTTTCTGAAGACCGTTATAAGAAACAATGTCTTGAAACAGGAATTTAAGGCATTTCAAAGGGCTTGTGAGTTATTTAAAATAGCCAAAATGTACATTTTTAAATCTAGTAAGGTGCGGTCACATATACTTAATTTCACGGGCAAAATACAGTCATCTCAATGGGAACACTCGCGATCGTGTATTTTGCCCAATGGACTTCAATTGGCTAAGAATTTCCTCATACTGACTTTGCCTCGAGTTCAAGTTTGGTGTACTTTAACAGGCAAAATCGCCACGTTGACCAATGGGAAGTTGCTTGTTTTGTCATTGGCCTCTGTGTGGACGGTGCTTCATACACAGCTCCATTAAATATTCACAACGGACAAGGATATAATTTTAGCAGTGAGTTATGTTTCACTAAATAAAAAGTGCAGCATTAAAAAAAGCTGCTTGACAATTATATTTTTGCTTTAATGAAGTGACCTTTAGTGTGTTTGTTCTTTAAGGCCTTGTGAACATGACATTGTATTGGTGTTTGGGGGTGGAGGTGCTTTAGATCACCAGAAACACAGAGAATGAATGAATCTCTTATGTAATACAGGTCCAATTATTTCAAGGACATGCAGTCCCTTGACTAGAGTTCACTATCACTGATATACGAGGGCTCATTTTCAATACAGATTACAGTGGTACAATAAAGCAAAATAAAATCGCAGGCTCATAGTGGAAAGCAGGTTGTTCTTATTGGCATACAAGGTCAATGTGGAGAGTGAACTCTGCTATGCCAATCAAACAGATCAATGGCTGACAGATGAATGGATTAATGCGGCTGACCCACTATGGTTGGCCACTCACCGCAGTAAACAGCTCCATCCAGATCTGTCTGTCTGTCTGTCTGTCTGTCTGTCTGTCTGAAATGAGACATAATACAACAATATTATGGTATAATGCACATTTAGGAAGGTATTCAACATGGATTTTCATCAATTAAAATCATTAGGTAATTTTTTTTAATCTACCACCTACTGGCTTTGTGAGATCATCAGTTTATTATTAGACACATAAAGGGGTGCCAAGACTTGTTTAAATCTGTGTCTAAACAATCCAAATGCTCGTTTCCTTACAGTTTCCTTTATTAACTATGACATTGCAGGTTCAGAAAGGGGTTAAGATACAGCTCAGCAGTATCTGTATTATTTCATGTCCATATTTCTCTATGACCAAGCCTTAGAAGCAATTCTCTAAGGGTATAGGAGCGGCTACTTTTGACATCTCTCTATTCTTAGCACTGCAGCATCTTCCTGTCCTGTTGTTCCAATGGTGCTTAATAATTTAGCAAAAACGAGCAGTAGTGTTTATCAGTTGACCACACGTCCCACTGTAAGTGCACTACAAAACATAGCAGAGGGTGCAAGCTGGAGGTGAAGAGACCTGTATAACGGCACACTACCTGTCTATCTGACCTCTACGACAGCTCTTTGTTGTGTGAAATAGACACAGTTGAGCACTCTGTAAAGAGCCTATTGCGGAAGCCCGGCTGAGTACACCCACACAGCCCATCTGTAGTGGAGGTAATTCACACTAATACACACAATTGCAGAAACACAGCACAGAGCTTCCTCAACTACTTTTTTAGGTCAACAAATGAACACACGTTACTCAGACCAAATATGTATCCATATATGCACATACGCACATAGACAAAGAATGACTGGTAAACACATTGTATGTGCCAGAACATTCTTCAACATTTCTCCTTTTGTATCACACAAAAGAAAGTCATATTTGTTTGGAACAACATAGGGTAAGTAAATGATGACAGCAACTATGAACTATCCCTTTAACATCCATAGGATAAAACATACATAAAAACCAACAAGAGGCTCACATCCACTGAGTTTTCATTCAATTAAGTAGCTGTATGTCTTTTGTGGAACATGAAAGGGCAGTTGGCTCTCCATCACAAGCTCCATAATGTGTTTGTGTGTGTGTGTGTGTGTGTGTGTGTGTGGGTGGGTTTGGTTTGGTTTTCGAGGACATTTTTAGGCTACAAACTAGTAATTACAAGGGTATTATGCTATAAATGTGGTTTATAAGGACATATATAGTGTCTCCATAAATCAAATAGATTAAAAAACATACTAAACAATGTTTTTTTGAAAATGTAAAAATGTAAAAATTGTTGAGGGTTAAGTTTGGGGTTAGGGGGTAGAATCTATACTTTGTACAGTATAAAAATCATTATGTCTCTGTAGAGTCCTCTTAAGAATAGCCGCACTAACATTGGTGTGTGTGTGTGTGTGTGTGTGTGTGTGTGTGTGTGTGTGCGTGCGTGCGTGCGTGCGTGCGTGCGTGCGTGTATGCGTGCATGTCTACAAATATATGTGTGTGCATGTGTGCTGAACAAGCATTCCAAAGACATGATGTGACATTGTGTCTTGATGTGTAAATTACCACCACTTGTGTGAGAACCCAGTCTCTGATCACTTCCTTTACATCCTAATATGTGTTCATATAGTGACCAGATGACTGACACAATGAGCCCAGTGGGTGGACTTTTACAATAGCCCTTCTGTTTTTCATGGGGAGTATATGTTCAAAAAAGGACAAGAGGACAACTAACACATCAAATTACTCAATACTCACTCCATAAAGTTTAACATTTTCCTAAGCAATTCTATCTTGTCTTGAAAGTCAAAATTTAACCTATTTACTTTCTTAAAGGAATAGTTCACCCAAAAAATTAAATTCTCTCATCATTTACTCACCCTCATGCCATCCCAGATGTGTATGACTTTCATTATTCTGCAAAACAAAAATGAAAATTTTTAGAAGAATATCTCAGCTCTGTTGGTCCATACAATGCAAATAAATGAGTGCCAAAAATTTAAAGCTCCAAACATCATTTCAGTAATCATAAAACTAATCCATAAGACTCCAGTGGTTAACTCAGTGTCTTCAGAAGCAATCTTCAGTCAATCTCCACTGTAAAAGTTCACATTCTTCAAGCATATCACCCCCTATTGGGCAGGGTGGAGAATTTATGGTAAAAATGTTGTGTATATCTCCACCTTTTGGTCTGGGCTGGTCAAAGGTAGAGATTTATAGTAAATTTATAGTAAATTAGATTTATAGTAAAAAGGACTTAAATATTGATTTGTTTCTCCTATCACACCTATCATTTCACTTCTGAAGATATGGATTAAACCACTGGAGTTTTGTGGATTACTTTTATGATCCCTTTATGTACTTTTTGCAGAGTCCAAATTTTGGCACCCATTCACTTGTATTGGATGGACCTACAGAGCTGAAATATTCTTCTAAAAATCTTAATTTGTATTCTGCAGTAGAAAGAAAGTCATACAAATCTGGGTTGGTATGAGGGTGAGTAAATTATGGGAGAATTTTCAGTTTTGATATTTGATAGAAATGTAATAACTTTCTCTATCCCTGAAATTACATTCCTTTTCGGCTGATGTCACCAAACCTCCCCTCTAACCACTTGTCATATACAACTTTTGATGATATTTCACTATCCAATCAATTCCAAATGGATAAAATCAAGTCCCGCCCATATTTCTATTTATATATTTTTTATTTTGCATAATGTTTCACTTGAAAAAAAACCTTACAGTATGGAAATGCAATGGGTTACGTACGCTTTTCATGTTGATATTTGTTGAATACATTTTTACTTACATATGTGCTTACAAATCTGCACAGCTACACGTATAATAGATACAAAATTAACAACATACACACAGTTTATAACAATGCATTATCAACAAACACCAGCTCGTCTTGTAGAAATGCAAATAATCCTCTCCACCTGTTTCCCAGCCCATAACTCAGTTCTACAGCCCCATGGAGATGTCTGGGGTGTCTCCTAAAGGGTGACCCCTTGACCTAGCCTTAGTGTAGTCTCATGGGTGGGATAGGATAGTGGCATAAGGGGGGGTGTGTGTACCACCATTTTGTTAACCTGCAATCAGCTCTCGCCAGCTACACATAGGCTTTTCACAGTCTGTGTAACACCCCAGCTATGGCATTTACACCACTAAAGATTCATCATTACACCATCAGTGCCAACAACCCTAACAACTAGGGCTGTCCTATGATCAAAAATTGTAATTGAATTAATAACCTGATATGGAGATTAATTAATCAAATTAATCGCATATCAATATTTTCGGATAAATGCCACTAAATTACAAAGACATTCCAAAAAGTGGCTTTAGAAGTCAAAATATTATTTGTTTCCATATCATTGAACTTCTTTCAAATATCTGTTTCTTGTGTCTTGCACCATGAATTAATATTTTTATGACACCATGTCAAGTTTAAAACACCACTTGACCACTTGAAGCCTCAATTCAAGCTTGAATTTCTCTTATATTAATTAATACATTATTTATTATTTCTATTAAATGCCCTACAATAACACATCAAATTGAAAGCCTATGCTGTTTTTTAATTCTTTTCAAATGTAAGTATGTGCTAGATCTATCTCACAGTTTCATCAGCAACTCGTGCAGGAGTGCCACTTTTTTAGAAGCTGTGTCAAGATTTTAAAAAAAACTGAATTGATTAAAAATGCAGCTTGCTTTTTTTAGTGCAAGAACGTGTTTGGAGTGAACGGCTCCTTACTGACAGCACATTTACACAGGTACTGTTGCTTCTTTTTTTACTCAGAGATTTGCTCTAGCCGTTGATTAATGCATTAAGCAAATATAGAGTGCTACCTCTAATAACTCCTCTCTTCATTAGGACCAAAGCATTTTGTTCATGTTATGATGCTAATTAATGGTGTTTTGACTGACAGCTGATGCCAATTACATTGCCACCACTTCTATGCGTTCAGTTGCAGACCATATCATGAAATATTCATGCAGCATAAACAAGTGCCAAGCGCAGCACATGGAGCTGTCCACGTTTTATGCACTGCATCCATATTTTCCATAAATGTAAATGGTCTATAATTGTTTTTGTGAGAAAGGAGAGACTACGTTCTACAGATGGGTGCGTTCATGCAGCACTGTCTCAATGGTAACATTTGGTTAATGGTGCAAAAATATCCTTGCAACAGTGAAAGAGAGAAAGAGTCTGATTTAAGACTGTAATAAATGCTGGAGTATCCAACACAATTAACTATTATTTTTTTTACACAGCAAGGTTTTTTTCTCTGTGAGTGGCTCATTATAAGAGAGAGAATTGCTTCTCTGCATAGGAAGATATAATAAACTGTGATGTGCCCACAGGCATTCTCCTGGGTGGCCTCCATGTGATCTGAACTGACTTGGAGTCAGGTTACACTACACTAACGCTGACTCTAAACCAATGCAATCTTCACTCATGCAGCAAAATGTACATGTAGTTCTGAGCTTGTAAGCCACAAGACAGTGACACTATACATATTTACTATGTGAATGAAATTCTATGACATATCAGGGAATATGTGAAGGGAGGAGGGGGGCACAAACTGCTGAGGTTCATCTTGACCAAATTGGGGGAAAAAAGGGGAGAAAATCGAAAAAATAAAAATAAATTATTTATTCACCCTCATGCCATCCCTGATGTGTATGACTTACTTTCATCTGCTGAACACGAAGAAAGATTTTTAGAAGAATATTTCAGCTCTGTGGGTCCAAATGGTGTCCAGAACATTGAAGAACCACAAGGTAAATAAAAGCAGCATAGAAGAAATCCAAAAGTAGTTAAAAACATGTTCTCAGAAGCTATATAATAGTTGTGGGTGAGAAACAGATCAATATTTAATATATTATCATTTTTTATGAAATTTTAATTTGACTACAAATCTCCACTTTCCCTTTCACATTATTTTTCTTTTGTTTCTTGGAGATTCACATTATTTGTGTATATCTCCACCTTCTGGTCATGGCTGGTCAAAGGTGGAGATTTATTGTAAAAAAGGACTTTGGGTCCTATTGGAAATATTGGTCTGTTTTTCACCCACACATATTATACCGCTTTTGAGGATGTTTTTAATCGCTTGAGTCTTATGGATTACTTTTATGTGGTTTTGGAGATTCAAAGTTTTGGCCAACATTCACTTGCATTGTATGGACATACAGAGCTGAGATATTCTTTTAAAAATCTTTATTTGTGTTCTCCAGTAAAAAGAAAGCCATAAACTTCTAGGATGGCATGAGGGTGGCACAAGCTATTTAGTTCACCCAAAAAGTAAAATTCTACAATCATCATGTTGTTCCAAACCCCTTTGACTTTCTTTTGTGTGACACAAAAACAGAATCAGTCTCAGTCACCATTCACTTTCATTGCATCTTCTTTCCATGACACAAAAGTAGTGACTGTGGCACTCTGCCTAAGCCTAACAAGAATATAAAAAACATATCTCTTTGGAACAACATGAGGGTTTGTAAATTATGGCGTTATTTTCATTTTAGGGTGAACTATCCATTTGAAGTCATTTTTAAAAGTTTGATTTCATTTTCAACAGGTCTTTGCGATTTGTGATAGGCGGATCTGTACTAAAGCAATAAATAATGAAAGTACTTTCTTATATTCAGATATAAAAGACTTATATTTGCCAATGAACCATTCAATACTGAGCCTATAGGAGAGTGGCATACTGTTGCTATAGTTAACTTCATAGGCAAACTGTCTATTTGGCAGCTGACAAAAATGTGATACTTTTTTGGTTACTGAACCAAACTGTGTTTGAAAATGCTATTGAAATGTTCCTTATGCAATATGTAGAATTAAACAAGTTTAATGTCCTTTGTAAGACCTCCCATTTATTTGAAAACTTGGTGGGTTAAAGCTTTAATTTGGTCAGATGTGTCTAATCTCTCTCATAATTCACACCCTGTTTCTGGCACAATTTATTGTGGTTTACCCATAGATGAACCACATTTTTAGGATGACAGGAACCAAATGTAATAATCAAGGAAACAGCCAATGGAAAAACCCAAACTGTCAACTGAACATATCTGAATATTGGGGGTAAATTTCCCCAATGTTTACCTTTTAACAGTAAAAATGCTGCTAAAGAAGCAATAGATATTGATTCAATATACTTTGAAAAATGCAACAAGGCAGATGGTCTCATTCCAGAGCGGAAGCCATTTATTTATCTGTTTATGACGTCATAGGTCAGCTCTCAGCTGCTTGAGATTCATCTGTTTGACCTATGAGGAGTGACACAAGTTTTTGAAGTACAGTGCATTCTGAAAAGTGCAATTACATTAACACTGGGCTTCAGCAAAAGTTATGTGTGAAAAATGATTGATAGTGTCTATTATTAAAACAATATTTAAAAAAAACATTAATACAAATACTTAATATACAGCAAGGAGAACATTGTGTAACAAAAGTGATGCTGAGAAAGCTTTGTGCATACAAACACAGGCATAATTGCTCACACATACACACCCTCATTTTACCTTTAAGGATTAAGTGGAAACCTGGGAGAGTTCAGACAACACCTGTTGAACTTCAAATCACAGTCACGCGCTCTCTATACCCAGGTGGCCATACAGAAAAACAGACTCCCATGTGGGGAGTGTCCTAATAATAACATGTCCTCTCACTCAGTAATTTAAGTCAGATTTCTAGGAGTGAGTTCTTCTGAAAGATAAAGTCATTCATACAGACTATGATACTGTGTGTGAACTGTTGAAATTGCAAATCATGCAATCAAAAATGCAATTAGGCTGAGAAGGATGTGCATTTAGGTACTTAATGCATAACATGGCTATAGGATCAAATTGATATAAATTGGCAAAAGAATTAGCAAAATGCTGTTTAAAATAACGTTCAATGGTGTATAGCATATCATACCACAGAACATGTCAACTGTTCAAAAGGTTTTTAAAGCCAACTACCCATTAGTGTATTTGTGTGCGTGAGTGTGTGTGTGTGTGTGTGTGTGTGTGTGTGTGTGTGTGTGTGTGTGTGTGTGTGTGTGTGTCTATCTCCGAGTAAACAACTCCCCTAACTGGTTATGTAATGAGAACTGATGAGGCAAAGATCAGCTTACTACAGAGTCAGCAAACGCAGCTGAAAAGGACAAGACTATGCAATGCATTAATCATGCACTAACACACTTAATTTTTAACCACAGAGACATTCCCTTTCTCATTTACACACTTGCACTCAAATCAACTTGAACTTTCAAATGAACTTTTCTTTCAGTGTGACATTAAAACTGTAAAAAAACAAAACTGTGAAAAAAAAAACTCTACAGATGTGTTTGTATTCTGACGTGTGGCTCTTGTATACAGATACATCTTTGATCTCAAACACACATCACACTTTACGCCACTCTACCACTCTCATGCACACAGGCACAATGAATGTGACACCACTTATTGCACTGTTATCCACTTAACCCACTGAACTATTTTAAAGTACCACAGAGAGCTGAACCCCCCGTGAAATATATTCTTGGCTATTCAAAAATCTAATTTTATTACTGTAGTCTGGAGTACAACCTCCACAGTACATGAAAAGTGCTGAGTTACGACCGTGCTGAGATAAATGTTTGGAAGAAAGTGTCTAGTCATAGTGATCCAATGTCTTCATCAACGATTTGTTAGCAGAAGCCGCAAGATGAAAAAAAAATAAAATAAAACACTATCTTTCCAGTCACTATAGGAAGAAATAGGCTAGATAGTGTCACACACTCCAGTGAATATTTCTCAAAGTAGGTTTATTTTTTCATTCAATTTCTGAATTGACACATGCCTTACAGTCTTTGCAACAAAAAAAGCTAATTAACATTTCTACCATAAAATCTCCACTTTCACTCTCAGATGTGAAAGTGAAACTAAATAGGCACCACGTGTGACTTTCAGATGTTAAAGTGAAGATTTAGAGAAAAAAAAAAAGACTTAAATACTCTAAATATCCAATTTCACATCTGAAAGTCACATGTGATGCCTATGTAGTTACACTTTCACATCTGAGAGTGAAAGTGGAGATTTAGAGTAAAAAAAAGACTTAAATATTGTTTCTCACCCACACCTATAATATCGCTTCTGAAGACATGGATTTAACCACTGGAGTCTAATGGATTAATTCTCTGTTCCATTTATGTGATTTTTATAGCTACAAAAGTCTGATTGCCATTCACGTGCATTGTATGGACCTACAGAGCTTAAATATTCTTCCAAAAATCTTCATTTGTTTTCAGCAAAGAAAGAAATTCATACACATCTGTAATGGAATGAAGATGAGTACACGATGGAAGAATTAAAATTTTGGGGTGATCTATCCATTTAAATTGATCAAAAGTGCCAAAATCAAAAAATAACATACAACAATATAAAAAAAATTGTTTTGGCCAACAGAAATAATTAATTATTTGTTTAAAATTACAACACATCAACTTTGTTTTATAGTGCACTGTATTGTTAACTTGTTTACCCAAGAGTTATTTAGAAAAAATATAACACTATTGAAATTTTTATTTGGAGAAATTCACACAAAAAACCAACAAAGCCACTGCTAGAAAAACAACACCAAGCATTTGTGTAATTGGACTCATGACTTTTGTCACTTGAAATATATATATAGTCCTTGTGAAAACTTCCCCATGTTGCAACAAGTCCCGGTCACTCCTATATTTATATCTGAAAACGATCAACAAATTTCTCCCTGTGGGCTTTTAATTAAAAGTGTGGATGAAGTCACTGACAGTCTAATTTAGTGTAAATTTAACAGTTCCCAAAACACTGTGTTGCTGCTCCAAAACAATCTCATCACCATCTAAAACGCCCCCATGAAACATCGCAGATACAGCTATGTTGTCATGACATCACTTTAAACAGTCGCAATACCACAATTCCAATCCAGTCCAACCTAACACAGAAAAAATGGACAATCTATTATGCCAGTTTCTAGGCTCCACTCACTATTGCAGGGTGACTAAGGATCAGATACACCTAACTTTACAGTGCTGATTGTAATTGGTGAATGGTATGATTCACATAGTCCCCCTCTGCCTGCGTGATCATGTAACAGCTGAGTCATTCTTCAGCAGTGTGCCTGGACTGAAGACTGCACAGAGTGCAGAAGTGGGTGTACAGATGACTGGATGACTCACTGAGAGAACAGGTGATGAGTTAAGATAAAAGACCAGTTCAACTCTGTTCACTTACAGTAAAAAGGACTGAGTACATATGTGTTTACAGCATAACAAATCAACTTTAATTATTTGTGGCAGATTGAGTATTAAGTCTTATTCTGAAAAGGAAGGCTGTAAAATGTTTGTGCTGGGTATATATTACAATGAAACACATAAATGTAAACCCTAAAAAATGTCAAACTTAAAGGGACAGTTCACCCAAAAATGAAATTCCTATTATCATTTACTCACCATCAATTTGATCCAAACTGTATGATTTACATTTGTCCGTGGAACACAAAGTAATGTTAGGGAACTCCGTTCCCATTTACTGTCATTGTCTGGAAAAAAGAGCAGTGTCAACATTATTCAAAATATCTCTTTTTGTGTTTCATTTGAGGAAAGAAAGCGATATGGGTTTGTAACGGCATGAAAGATTAATTGCTGCCTAAAAAAAGGTGGTGCCAAAATAACAACCTTTTTCAACCACTTCGAATATAAATTACTGATGAAAAAAAAAGTTGAAACTGTGAAAACTCATAAAATCGAGTGGAAAAGACAAACATTATTGTGATAAACCTAAATGTATGGAAACAGAGTTATGATGTTTTAGCATAAGAATAAAAACTTGAAAAATAAACATATTTACAGTGCGGTAAATTATGTTATTCAGTAATATACAGGCAACATACAGCCTTTACACAATCAGTTAGGTCAGTGCAAGATAATGAAGGGTAATAATCTGAGAGTGGCTGCCCAGAGGGTGTAGATAAAACATCTCTAGTGATTTCCCATCAGTCTACTGTAACACTGGTAGGAGTTTCAGGCATTTCAGTTCAGTACCACCCATTCATTTTTGTGCCAGATTACTGGAACTGGAACATAACCCACAGTGGAACAAAACAACTGCTCCATCTTCTTAAATAAACACATTTTCGTAACAAGATGAAATCACAGCTATGCGTGCCAAAAAGTACTATGAGTGATTATTCCAGCAGCTGCTGTTTTGACACATGGACAAGAGAGAGATGAAGTCATATGTGTGCAGGAACACATACAGTACATTACATTGAGGCTTGTTAAACAGATCCACACCTATACGCCACAGCTATAGTGCTGTGAAAACGTATTTCCCCCTTCTTGATTTCTTCTATTTTTGTGTATTTTTCACACTAAATTGTTTTAGATCTTCAAACAAGATATAACATAAATCAAAGGCAACCTGAGTGAACCCAAAATACAGTTTTAAAATATATATGTATATATTTTATTGAAGCAAAAAGAGTTCACCCATATTATCCATGTGAAAAACAAATTGCCCCTTAAACTTAATAGCTGGTTGTGCCACATATAGTAGCAACAACTGCAACCAAACACTTCCGATAACTGGAGATTAGTCTTTCAAAATGCTGTGGTGGAATTTTGGTCCAGCCGTCTTGGCAGAACTGTTATATTTAAGCCACACTGGAGGGTTTTCGAGCACAAACTGCCAGTTTAAGGTCCTGCCATAGCATCTCAACCAGGTTCAAGTGAGGACTTTGACTAGGCAACTCCAAAAATGTAATTCTGCTTCTTTTGAACCATTCAGAGGTGGACTTACTCCTATGCTTTGGATCATTATCTTGCTGAATAATCCATTTGTGCTTGAGCTTCAACTCACGGACTGATGACCGGATGTTCTCCTGTAGGATTTTCTGACAGAGAGCAGAATTCATGTTTCCCTCAATTATTGCAAGTCGCCCTGGCCCTGAAACAGCAAAGCATCCCCACACATCACACTACCACCCCCATAATTGACAGTAGGTATTATGTTCTTTTTGTGGAATTCTGTGTTTGATTTACGCAAGATGTAACGGGACCCCTGTCTTCCAAACAGTTACTCTTTCAACTCATCAGTCCACAGAACATTCACACAAAATCTTTGAGGATCATTAAGGTGTGTTTCATTAAGCCTAAGTGTTCTTCTAGGTTAGCAGTGGTGTTCGCCTCACCACACTTCCATGGATGGCATTTTTGGCCAGTGTCTTTCTGATAGTAGAGTCATGAACAGTGAACTTTATCGATGCGAGGGAGGCCTGCAGTCCCTTGGATGTTGTCCTTGGCTTTTTTATGACTTCCTAGATGAGTCATCGCTGTGCTCTTGGAGGAATGTTGGAAGGTCGGGCACTTCTGGGAAGGTTTACTACTGTGCCAAGTTTTCTCCATTTGGAGATAATGGCTCTCTCTCTGGTCTGGGTGTCTAGTCCAGCTGAACCGCATTATGAATGCAGTTTCATAGATTGGGCATTTAGTAATTAAGGGGGCAAATACTTTTTCACAAATGCCCAGTTGGTATTGGATAACATTGGAATAAGCTGTCCTTTTATGCATATCTCAGCATCAATTTGTAGTCGTTCTGCATAACGTCCAGCTCATTTTAGCTTATCCAGGCGCATTTGGCATGTTTCGCAGCCGACCCACCAGCCCGCTCTGTTCTCCTGATGGCCAGTCCGCCCCTGGTCGGCACCAAAGTCGCCCCACTGGGAAAATGCCCGGTATGCCAGATTACCAGTCCAGCCCTTGTGATCACTGTGGAATCGACGAAAACCTTGAGTGTGGATGGAGTGAGTCTTTCATTCAAACGCTCTTGCAGGAAGGACAGTATCGTCTGCACAGGGCAATGCTTTGGGTCTAACTGGTGGAGCTTGCTGTCATGGAGTACCAGAGGCGATTTAGTGTGGTTCAGGCAAACAGGCTCACCTTGGTTTCCTGAATACTTCCCGATGCCTCTGAACTGATTGAGGGTGGACGAGTCTCAATTCCCTATCCTGGCACATTGACGCTAGAGTAAACCTGCTCTACTGGGGAAGTGTGTCGTACTTAGGAGACATGTCACGCTCCAGAGGAGAATTCAGCTTGCCATGTTCAACATTGAACGCATTGACCATACTCCTCCTAGGAGGTTTTTATAAGTCACAACTGCAGGGATGTCTGTATGAGTCAGAAAATGAAACTTTGACATTTGACGAAAGGCTCTCAGAGCCAAGAGGACTACAAGATGTTCCAGGCGATTTATGTGCCGCAGAGATTGTGCACCTTTCCAGGTGCAAATTCCGGACATCTGTTGTACAGAACTTACAAAATATACTTTGCGCAATAATTTAAGAATTTACTGAATCCCTGAGGGAAGCAAATGAGACAATCCTGCAGAATTTGTGAAAGAACTACTTAACGTAAAGTAAAATACTTAGTTATGTCAAACTTTTACCTTTGCTGAACACAAGTAGTGGTAATATTGTAGATCTTATACTGTAGATGTCAGGAAAGATAACAAATAAGTTTGTTCAAACAAATAGATGGATAGCCTTTGAACTGATCTCGATTGAACACCCACAATATTGGGATACAGATGCTCCAAAGGACCCGCATTATCGGGATGGCTGCATGCACACGGTGAACACAGAGCTCAAGGCACAACTCTCTGCCCTATACACAACAGGAACTGGCCACAGTAATGTGTTCCTTTAATATTTTAATGAACTTATGTGCTCAATGGCAATGTTACAGGAAACCCAATAGTCAGAAAAAGAGCATCTTAAATTGAAGAGAGAACGAGTAGATCAGGTATATAGTGATTCATATGAAAGAGGGAGGAAAAGAGGGGTGGCTATCCTTTTCAGCAAGTCATAGGTAATTGGCACAGCTGGGGGTACTAAAATGACAGTTTTAAACATATATACACCAAATGAGGACTGCCCAAAATTTTTTAAAAGGGTATTTTCTCTTCTGGCAGATAAAGGAGAGGGGATATTTCTTATTGGAGGGGATTTCAACTGTGTGCTGAACAATATTAATGACAGATTATCAGCAGAGAGGAGAAATCTAAAGCACTTCTTGGAATTGTAATAGAGTTGTGTCTGATTGATGTCTGGCGTTACACTCATTCTAAAGGAAAATATTTTACATATATGTTGCAAGTATACAGCAGCTATTCTAGAATAGATTTATTTTTTATTTCCAAAACGGATTCACACAGGATGGTAGAATGTAGTATAGAACCTATATTCCTCTCAGATCACGCTCCAGTTGTTCTAAAATTAAGATTGGGACAAAATAAATCAGTTAGATACTGGAGGATCAATACTTCAATACTGAGTGACTCACTAGCCTGAGAAGAGCTAAGAAATCATATGACTGAATATTTTGAATTGAACGATAATGAGACTGTTACCCCAGCAATTTTGTAGGAGGAGCCAAAGAGGTAATAAGGGGAAAAATACATCCAGATTTAAGACATTAAGACTAGCCAAACAAAACGAATTAGAGGCAGAAATTAAGATGCTAGAAATCAAACATAGACAAACATTAGATGGTAGGGTTCTGGAAAATCTAAAACAGGTAAGACAGAAGTTATATAAACTACTTACATATAAGGCAGCAGTAACATAAGGAAATATTATGAGATGGGTAACAAAGAAAGCCGACTGCTGGCCTTTCAATTACGTAAAACAAGTCAAGTTAGCAGAACAATTCCTAAGATCTGTCACCCAGACACTACAGTTACACAACCTAGGGACATAGCTGATGCTTTTGCAGTATACTATACAAAATTATATGAAGGCCAACAACTAATAGATAAGGACAAAATCAATACTTTCCTTAACTCTAAAGTTAAAATGAATAGATTAACAGAAGAAGCGAATGAGCTAACCTTCCCAATAACCGAAGAGGAAGTAAAAGATATAATCACTAAACTTAAAAATAACAAGTCCCCAGGCATGGACGGTTTTCTGGGGGAATTCTACAAAGTTTATACAAATGAGGTAATCCCTATACTCTGTAAAATATATAATTATATAGCCAGAGGGGAACTGGCCCCCCACAGTGAGTCTGGTTTCTCCCAAGGTTATTTTTCTCCATTAACCATCATCTTTTGGAGTTTTGTGTTCCTTGCCACAGTCGCCTTCGGCTTGCTCACTGGGGTTATTAATACAATTATTATTTAATTATTTTTAAACACGATAAAGAATCATATCTTATCTAATTCCACAACAGGGCTCCAAACAAAAAATCAATTAAGGAGCCACTGGCTCCTATAGGGGGAAAAACAGGCGCCAAATATTTTCATTTTTAACTCCTTCCATTCCTTTTCGTCCCACAGCTCGCATGCAAGAAAAACTGCACGTGCTAACAGTGTAGTCTGTGGAGCATTCTTCACAATTATGTGATCACGTGCATTTTTTATGCTTGTTACTGTCACCGTGTTTTCTCACAGTCTCTTTTTTGAAATGGTTAGTCCCTGCAATGAACTCCGTTATCCCCGCTATTTCTTTGATATAAACTTTTGTAATGTATTTCGGGAAATGTAATGCAAATTTTAAAATCAAAGGGAGTCAATTTTTACTGTCGCCAATGGCGACCTTGACAGAAATTACACTCGCAAATAAATTTATTTGGTCGCAAATGCGACCATTTTTAGTCACAGTTTGGAGCCCTGCACAATGATGATGATTTATCGACTTTACAGACATTACATTTTTATCGTCTGTTAATGCTGAACTTCTGTAAAGCTGCTTTGAAACGATGTGTGTTGTGAAAGGCGCTATACAAATAAAATTGACTTGACTTGACTTGACTATATGCTAGATGCAGAGTACAATTACAAGATTACAATTACAAGCCATTGCTATGCTTCTCAGCTTAGCTTAGATGCTGAGAAGACATTTGATAGAGTAGATTGGATGTTTATGGAACAAACTCTGAAGTGCATGGGATATCTTTGTTAGCTTGGTGAAGGTTTTCTATGAAAACCCCAGATCCAGAGTTAGAATACATGGTTACTGTTCAGAATTCTTTGAGCTTGGCAGAGGGACTTCAGTTTTGAACCACTGGAGAAACTGATAAGATAAGATAACACTAAAATACAGGGGATTATGGATGTGGGAGGAAATTGTTATAAGATATCTCTCTATGCAATTGACATAGTGTTATTTATTGAAAACCCCCTTATTTCAATTCCAGCTTTAATGACTTGCTTTAAAGAATATGGTTCTGTAAACCAAAAGTTAAACGCAGACAAACCAGACGCCATGATGATATATGGAAATATATATATGTATATACTCAAATAAACACCCACACAGCACTGTACCTGGAGCAAACCAAAATATTCCCAGAATGAAATGCCAGAATCCTTGTTCACTCAAGGATGTGCATTTAAAAGTAATAACCAGTCATGAATTCCTTGTTCTCTGTGTTCTGTTTTCTTGTGTGAGATTTAATTCTGCTTTGACAGGTGGTAGGAGTAGAGTGTGTCACGATCCTGCAGCGATTGGAAATTATTCTCTCTATATACAGCACCGAAAGACGATGAGACACTGTTCACTCACAACTCCGCTGCCAGATCTGAGTCATGGAAGAGAGAGAGAACGGTGTCCCACTAAGCAGTGGGTGAGATTCAGTGACCTCATTCTGAGTCATGAAGACGTCCCCGGTCCAAGTCTCCATCAGCATGAGTGTGTGTTAGCGTGTGCGTGCACATCAGGCCAGATAATCGATGACCGATATATGTATAATACTTTTTCAGGTCATATCATTTCAGTTTAATGTTCACTGCAGTGGCCACAATCAAATCCTGCTGGGATTTTGTCTAAACACTTTTAAAAGCTGATTATTTGCTTGAATTATTTAATGTGCTGAAAAATTGAGGCTAAAAAGTATCTCAATAATTTGTTGACATGGTTGTTCTGCACAGTGTTTTTTAGGTGTATTTAGACATTGATTCCTTTTTTATTGGCGCTGAAGCACAGAGGATAGACTGTGCATTGTTCACGATATACAGGGAGGTGTTGAGCTCACAGAAATCTGGGTTCAAATCAGGCTGGAGCCATGTCTGAATTTCACTTAAAGTAACACAGTATAATCACCATGTGTAGTCTAAATGACTTTGCACCATTTTTCATAAATTCTTAAAGGGATAGTTCAACCAGAAATGTCAATTCTCTCATCATTTACTCACCCTCATGACATCCCAGATGTGTATGTCTTTCTTTCTTCTGCAGAACACAAATTTAGGACTATATCGCACTCTTGTTTGTGTGATATTGCTTATAAAGTACATTTCAATGAACAAGTAAATTTGAAAAAATGGAAAAACTGAGTACGGTCATAAAAACGCATTTGTGCATGGGACTACTTTATTACATGGCGGATCAGAATCTCCCGTCGCTGGTTCAAACCAAATTATGCTTCCAAGCATTCATTAGTAATTAGAAAATGTCACTTCAGAAATAGTATCATGGCTTGTGTTGTTTCTAACAAGTTATTGGAGACGGAGCGTGTGCGATCACCTGTTGCTACATCCAAGCAGAGATGCTGTCATCTTTCTGAAAATCAGCTTTCTCAGTGGAAAAGTAGCCATCCAAGCAGCAGTATATGCCCTATTTTGGCGTACACCGATGTGTAAGCGTCTTTCACTATAGAAACTGCAATCACCTCCGCCATTTTAAAGTGTGTCCACTCCAATGTGGAAAGTCCGATAAGAGGTAAGCACCTTCAGTTTGTGTAATTAATCAGTCTGTTGTGTCTCTCAGCTGTAATACGATGTAATGCTGAAGTTGTTCATTTAAAGCTGTTTAAAACTACTTGTTAGCTGGATCATGGAGTGCTGTTTAAAAACACTGGCTGACTCGGATTCACAAAATATAACTGGCTAATATTACACATAAAAATAATCTTTTTGCTACCACCTGCTGGCTAATATATATACATGTAAAATAAAATACATTGAAAAAAGACAGAGTAGCTCTTAACACATCTTCACTGCTCTTACACTTTAGTTTAGAACAGCATGAACACAAGCAAAGTTATACACAAAATGAAACATCAGAGTGCCGATGGTGTACTCATCCAATCAGATTTGAGGACCGGAACTAACTGTTGTATATATATATATATATATATATATATATATATATATATATATATATATATATATATATATATATATATACACACATACAATATATATATATATATATATATATATATATATATATATATATATATATATATATACACACACATACAATATATACTGTATATATAAATATATATCCCAGAACCATGTCGCACCACTCAAGTACACTGTGTTCATAAGACCAGATCATTTTGGCTGTCTGCCCCATGACTTCTCTTAGTTCAAGTCGCCTAGCAACAGCTCCCTTGCTATTTGAATTTTCATGCATCACTATGTCTGCAGTGATGTCACAGTTGCCCTAGCAACCATATGCCCGACTTATTGTGACACTTGCCCTCTCTACTATCTTTCTATTTGCTTATGGAATTTCCAGAGGTTTTGGAAACAATGCATTCATGATTCTTGCTGATAATGTTTTGTGTTAATAAAACCTCGGAAAGCTTGCATTTATTAGGGTATTATATCGTGTAATGGGTAAGGATGGGCATGGAGGAGACAGGAACCGGCTGCACAGTCAATTAAACTTTTGACATAAATCAAATTAAATCAACTTCACACAAACATACACAGTGGCCGTGTGTCTCTCTCTATCAAACTGGCACATCCAGCTCGTCTTTATCCCCATCCCTGCTGATAAGAACAATTCAGTGCCGGTTGAGTGTCCTCACAGCCCGGCCACACACTCCTCCTCATCACACTCCTCCACCGCCCGACTCAGGCCGGAGAACCCTCCGGCATGACATACTCCCCTCCCTTCCTGGAATGGAGGTGTTGCCCTTCCAGCAGTCCTTCTGCCGGTAGGTCTTCCCCGCCTCTCTGGAGCCCTGGGAGAGAGGAGGGGAGGGAGAGGAGAGAGGAAAAGAACGAGGGGGAGAGATAGAGAGAGAGAGAGAAAAACTTGCTCTGCGGTCCCCAGGCATGCCGTCGCCTGGTCCTCAGCCACTCCTCCGCCCTCTGGTGGACGACTGCTACTCCTCCCCTGGTGGACGGCAGCGGTTCCTCCGACTCCCGGCGGCTGGCAATGACTCCTCCATTCCCTGGCGGAAAGCAGCGGCAAGGACTCCACAATAGCTCATCCCTCCTCCTTCCCGGGTTTTGGCACCAATGTAACGATGGGAAAGGAGGAGGCAGGAACTGGCTGAGCAGTCAACAAAACTTTTAATGGCATAAATCAATTTAAACACACAGACACACACACACACAGCGGCTGTGTGTGGCTTTCTCTCTCTCGAACTGGCGCCTCCGGCTCGTCTTTATCCCCCTCCCCACTGATTAGAACAATTCAGGGCCGAGCGTGCGTCCTCATGCCCCGGTCATGCCCTCCTCTTCGTCACATATTGCCTTCAGGGTATTATACATGAGAACTGTAAAAAAAACAAAAAATAATAAGAACCCAAATAATGAACTATTAAACTCTACTGCAATAAAATAAAAGCAGCCTCTTAGCCCCTCAAACACTATCCTTTTATTTTTAGCTAAGGCTGTTCCTGTCCAAATAAACCCCACAAAATGGCTCAATTATAATTCCCTGTATATGCACACTGCCAAAAAGTGAGGCATTGTTATAATCACGAAAATAACCAGTGCTGCCCAGTCAGTCAGAAAGCCACGGGATTAAGCTAATAATAGAGCAGGTCATGGAGAATAAAGCAAAAACCCACAGGCCTTTTTTAGCTTTAAATACACTACGCTTCTCTCCAGTTGAGTTCCTCTATTATATTTTCTTCTCTTTGTTTTAAAAGGATGTTTATGTGTTTCTTTTAATGTGGCATGACCTGTGTTTGCTTTAATCACAATCACTTCCCAAATAACTATAAAATATACGTAGACCACTGCTGTTATATTAAACATGCTACATTAATATTGCCTGGTAATAAGGCCACAGTCTCCTCATAAAGTCAAAAACCTGGGTATAAAAACACACGTCTTTTAATTCATGCATTTCCCAACAACAACCATTGAACTCTATGTTTGGAATGGAATACTAGCCTAATACTTTGTTAATACTGTTAATACACTGTATACTGCCTGCTATTTATTTTTAAAATAAGTGAAACAGTATGCATTATTACCAGTGCTGGGTGTAATCTGATAACAAATTAATGTAATCTAATTACCTTTTAGTAAAAAAAATTTTTAAATAAATAAAGGGTAGTGTAATGCATTCCATTTAAAATTCTTATCAGATTACATTTACTGACTTTCAGTGAAGTTAATTACTTTTAAATACATTACTTGGGTTACACACATTAGGGGCCAAGCTTCCTTATTTTTCATCACCAATTGGAGTCTGTAGCAGCCATAGAACCATACAAAGGAAAATTCTGAAATTTGGTACACTGATAGCGGTGGGTATGATTTGGGTACAAACGTTAAAGCACAACCACCAGTTCAAAAATTAACTATTTCACATATGAACCATTTGTCCTTGAAACAAAATTAATTTCCTCCAGATGATTCAAATGGACTCCTTACATTAAAACTCTGACCTTTACAGTGGCTGCCATCTTGGACTGTGACGTTTATCATTTTTTCGCTACTGCTCCTTTACATGTTTTGAACAAAAAAATGGCTCAAAATAATCTCCAGACCGAGCCATAACTTGTCATTGCTTTGTTCTATCGAAATAAAACTTGGTATGCTTCATCAGGACCATGGTGGGTGCATGGAGGGTGCATGCAAAGTTTGGTGACAGCGCCTATGGGGCAAGAAATGTGAAAATGGCTATTTTTGCCCATAGCTTTTTACAGTATGTCCTAAAACCAAGAGGTTGGCATCTATTGATGGATTCCGTGGGTCATAGATTACAATGATGGCAATTTTTCCCCTATCGGCCTATTGTATTGTATTAAAAGTGATGTCTTTTGAATGCATTGTCAAATTTAAAAGAAAACTGGTATGCATCATTAACATCACACCCTGATGATACCTGAGCAGTTTAGAGATAGCGACAACTATAGGTCAAACGATAGCGCACACTTCGTGTGACTCTATACTCAGCATGTCTCTTTGCCATGGCTGAGATGTGTCAACTGAGTGGCACAGTGTGTAAAGTTCTGGACTATAGTTCTAAAGGTTGGGTGTTTGATCCCCACCTTGGTAGGTCATAAACCCGAATGTATAAGGACTGAACATCACACTTTAGCACAAACTCAATCTGATGTTTTTGTTCCCCCGAGAGGGGAAATATTGATAAGTGGGTCAGTCAGGAGTCGCTGTGGCCAGTGGAAGGAAAAAAAAGCAATAATCTGTCTAGATCACTGCCTTGCCAGAGATAATCGGTAAAGATAATCTAGTTCAGAGTGTACAGTGCAATGAGGCAGTACTGCAACAGAGGGGAAAAGCTGACCAGGCTGGGAACAGGCACAAGAAGCTGGTGTCCTCTGCCAGTTTGCCAACTCCCACAAGACTGCAATGCCCTGTGGGACACAGACCCAGAGTAAATGAGGCAGCAGGGAGAGGGAAAAAAGGTAAGAAAAGCAAAATGTAAGAGGAAGAGAAAGAGAAAGGAAAACAATAAAATTAAACACATACTCTACATGTAAAGAATAATTAAGCGAGAGCATTAGAGAAAATCAAGGAAAACATTAAATGAGAGACAGAAACCCATCTATGCACAACACTCAAATTATGGTTTATCCCTGTTTGAGAGCTTGTGATTGGGTCTGGTTATTGGAGAACAAACTCATTTATTGTCTTGTCATGTGCTGCCATTCCATTCAGTAGAATGCTGCCAAGCCTAGGCAATGCCAATAACAAACAACAACCCAATGAAACATACAAATCACATTATTACAACAAACCCCATATATACAACAGTTAGTTCCAGTCCTCGAATCTGATTGTACGAGAGATGTTGCATGAGCACTAATGGTCTGGCACCATCAGTACTCCGATGCTTCACTGTGTGTGTTAAACGGCTTTAAATGAACAACTTCAGCATTACAGCTCATCACAGCTGAGAGACACAACAGACTGATTAATTACACAATGGGATCTGTTTAAAATGGCGGAGGACATTGTGGTTTCTATAGTGATCGACACTTGCTCACCAGCTACTGCAAAATTGGGAGAAATACCCCTGCTTGGATGCTATTTTGAGTTACAGTAAGGCCCAAGGTTAGCTAAATGTGTCTTCCCTTGAGTGTGTCTGCTCAGGTTTGTTAGACATTTAAGAAGCCTAATGTGTCTTGTGTTTTCCATTCTGCTACAGATTTTTTTTCCTGACCTTGGAAGTGTTATGAGCTAAGAATTGGCACAGGTGTGGAGCTCTCCAATTGTTTTGTTGTTTTTGTTTGCTTGTCCTGTGTTTAGTAATTTTTTTCCAATCAGTTTTACCAGGGACGAACTGCTGAACATTCGACAGCACATACCAGACAATCTTTTCCCAGTTTTGTACTATTCAGACATTTTGCTGGACATTTTAGTCAGACACACTTCTGTGTGGTTTAAGTGCGCTATGAGACGCAAGCGAGGGAAGCGAGCAGGCTCACTGGTCAAGCTCTGTCAGTGTGGCTTTCGAACAGCACTGCCGAGTATTCATCTAGCTATTTTGAAGCCATTCCGGAGAACGCGTTACATCTGCTGGGCTTTCAGCTGTTCAAAGCGGATCGCATCACAGAGTTAACAAGGAAATCGAGAGGCAGTGGAACATGCTTTTACATCAATGAAAGTTGGTGTACAGCTGTAACAACGCTAGCGAATATGTGCTGTCCTAATTTGGAATCACTCTTTATCAACTGTAAGCCTTTCTACTCGCTGCAGAGTTTTCCTTGTTTATTCTGGTGAGTGATTATATTCCTCCACACACGTGCGTGATTGCAGTGCTGCAACAGCAGGCTGATCAGATCACTGACATGGAACAACAATACCGATATTCACTTATTATTATTCTCTGTGATTTTAACAAAGCCAGCCTCACCCGTGAACTGCAAAAATACAAAATGCCCCACCAGAGACAAAATACACTGGATCATTGATACACAACAATAAAGTATATCGCTCTGTCCTTAGAGCAGCTTTTGGACTCTCTGATCAATGTCTGGTTCATCTTCTTCCAACCTACAGACAATAACTAAAATCAGCTAAACCTGTAGAAAGACTGTAAAGAGATGGACCAATGAAGCAGAGCTAGAACTACAAACCTGCTATGACTGCACTGATTGGAGTGCATTTGAACTTCCTCAGCTGCATCAGTGTGGAGCGGCCTGAAAGTCATTACTAACTACAAGACACTGTAGTGGTTTCTACTCAATTCACAGATGACATAGTGATTTTTGATCATATGCCACTTAAGGTGTGGTTATGAGTGTATCAGTCACCACTTTGCAATACAGAGCACAAGTTAAGAGTACTATCTTATCAGTCCGGCAGTAGAGACGTCTTCCACTGGCGATGTGTGTGGCGTGCAGTGGGAAGGGTGCAGAGTTGCGATCCAATAGTCGTTACCACACTGGGCTGGAGAATGCTGAATTTCGGTTGCGCCAAGAGGGTCCTTGAAGAGTGGATCAAGCAGCTGGGTCAGTTGAATCTTCACAGGGTCCTTCGCAGGCTGGCTGCATCACTGAGGAGCCATGTGGGAGAGGCAATGTCTGCCAATGCAGAGGTCCTTTGTGGACTGGGATGCGCTGCTGGAGGGGCCGTAATGATCAGATAAGGTCCCTCAATGCTGGGGCCCTTTTTTAGGTAGAGTGCAGCAATATAGCAATAAAGCAATTAAAAGGTTTTGCTCACAAAAGCTTAACCTCAACAATCTTGTAGCCTCTTTCCTCATCAGGTCAGAAACTCAGGACGTGGTGTGTCTGCTAATGTCTCCTTACACGTCGAGCTGGAAACACAGAACAAGGGTGTGTCTACCCGGGGGACATATTTATCCCTTTCTGATGAGGAGGAGATTGAAATGGGGTGCCTTTCCGATCCAGGATTGTGATTGGCCACTAGTGTCTGAAGTAGCCACAATGCTGCCCACCCTAGCGTGGAACTCATTTGCATAGCATAAAGTACAGTGTTAAAACAGTGTCTTTAATGTTTTACCCATGCATTATTTCTTTACCAAACCTCTTTAAAATTATTAAAGGTGTCGTCTGGAACAGATAGAGACCAAACACGATAAGAAACGGTTAAGTCATCATCAATGCATTCGTTTATCTGTTAATATGTCTGTCCCATGAACTGTTGTGTTAACAGTCAACAACCATCAACATAAACTGTGCTTTGCATGTTGTAAAGAAGTTCATGTTCACGGGCAAGGAAGAGGCGAGAAACCGGCTTAACATATAAATGATAGTTTTAATGGTAAACTCAAAAGATAAACACATAAGACGACAGACATGTCCGTGAACGATCTCTCTCTCACGTCCGTCTTCCACAGACGGCCTTTAACCCTCTCGGAGGCTTGATTAGCCTAATACGGGACCGGGCGTGTTGAATCACGACCCGGCCCCGCCCTCCACCGTGCCACACATGTGTTGTAGTTTATATTCATTTAAGGCCTCCAAACTTAAGGTATGCATAGATCTCTGTGGCCTTTCATTGCTTTGCATCCGGGAGGTCCTGAAGGAATTTATGGCAGTTCTTGCCTACCATAGGAATGAGTTTGTGGGGGCAGAAGGTCCCCCTTTTTGCCCTGTAAGCGTTGTCTGGTAGCTGTCTAAGCATCTTATCTGATATCTTACCGGAAGGACAGTCTTTGGTGAATGAACATAAACAAATGTTCATTACATTTGTTTATGTTCATTCACCAAAGACTGTTCTTCACATCACATAAACATCAACACCTCCTGCAACCCCCCTCCTCCCCCTCTTGCTACTCAATCTGCACTTAAGATCTGTGAAGAGGAGGCGTGTCGTGTCTTCCAGAAACAAAAGACAAGGAAAGCACAGGGCCCAGACGGTGTTTCACCCACTTGTCTAAAATCTTGTGCTGACCAGCTGGCCCCCATCTTCACACAGTTCTTCAACTGGAGCAGTGTTCCATGCTGCTTTAAACACTCCACCATCATTCGTGTCCCAGAGAAACCCAATCAAATCCATCACAGGACTTAATGACTACAGATCCATCGATCTGATGTCTGTTGTCATGAAGTCATTTGAGAGACTGGTGTTGGCCCACCTGACTCACTGGACCCTTTCTAGATCCCTTTCAATTTGCTTATTGAGCAAACAGGTCTGTGGATGTTGCAGTCAACATGGGATTGCAACATATCCTCCAACATCTGGACAGACCAGGGACATCTGCAAGGGTCCTTTTTGTGGACTTTAGTTCAGCTTTCAACACCATCATCCCAGCTACACTCCAGACTAAATTACATCAACTCTTAGTTCCCACATCTATCGGTTAGTGGATCACCAGCTCTCTGACAGACAGGCAGCAGCTAGTGAGACTGGGGGAATTCACTTCTAGCACCTGTACGATCAGCACTAGGCCCCCCAGGGATGTGTGCTCTCCCCACTACTATTCTCCCTGCATACCAACTACTGCACAGCCAAGGACACCTCTGTCAAGCTCTTGAAGTTTTCAGATGACACTACTGTCGTCTACTGATGAGTCTGCATACAAAAGGGAGGTTGAACGGCTGGCTTACTGGTGCACTCAAAACAACCTAGAGCTGACCATGATCAAAACAGTGGAGATGATAGTGGACTTTAGGAGGAACACCCCAGCATTGACCCCAATCACCATTCTGAACAGCACTGTGGCAGCAGTGGAGTCATTCAGGTTCCTATGCTGTACATCAGCTGAGGAAGTTCAAGCTGCCACAGGTTCTGCTGATACAGTTCTACTCAGCAGTCACTGAGTACGTCCTCTGCACTTCTATAACTGTCTGGTTTGGTTCAGCTACAAAATCTGATATCAGAAGACTAGTAAAGGACAGTTCTGAATGCTGAGCAGATTATTGGTTGCCCCCTGCCCCCCTTCAAGAACTGAACACTTCCAGAGTGAGGAAAAGGGCTGGAAAAATTACTTTGGACCCCACTCACCCAGCCCACTACCTATTTGAACTGTTGCCCTCTGGACATACAGAGCACTGAGCACCAGAACGTCAGGCACAGGAACAGTTTTTTTTTCCCTCAGGCTATCCATCTTTTGAACAGTTAAAACTGCCCCATTGAGCAATAATTATGTGCAATAAACAGCTTAGTCTTTATAATTATCCAACATACCCTACCTCTTCTGCCATACATTCCCTTGCATCTGTATACAACAGATATGTATTTGTACATCTGTGAAAAAAATAAAAATAATAAAAAAAAAAAAAAAAAAAAAAAAAAATATATATATATATATATATATATATATATATATATATATATATATATATATATATATCAATCATGTACTTATCATATTTTTTATTGTTATCTCTGTCTAGAAGTTGTATGACAGTCTTCATTGTATTAGAGAGAGAGAGAGAGAGAGAGAGAGAGAGAGAGAGGAAGAGAGAGAGAAAGAGAGAGAGAGAGAGAGAGAGACAACAGTGTGTTCACATGTGGCACCATGTGAGTCTGTCTCCAGAAGGGAAAGAGAGGGAGTGTGAGACAGCCTGGCTGAGAAAATAAAGAGAGAGAAAGAGAAAGAAAAAGAGACAGACAGAGGGAGGGAGAGAGAGAGAGAGAGAGAGAGAGAGAGAGAGAGAGAGAGAGAGAGAGAGAGAGAGAGAGAGAGAGATCTGCTTTATGTAAGTGTCTGCTGTCAGAGGCTGTATGTTAGGAGGAATCACATGCTGATGTAGTGGTCTTTCCTCTTCCTGCTCCCTGCTTCACCCCTTGACTACATCTGGGACAGGGTGTGTGCTTGTGGGCATGCATACTTATTTGTATTAGTGTGTGTGCATACTGTACGCATTTGAAAAAGTAGCTAGTAACTCAACAAGTTACCAAGAAATGCAGCTAACTACATTGAAGGCAACAATCTTTTAAAATATACTGTATAACCATACAAAATAATTTTTATGTTTGCAATCAGAGTTCTTATCTGGCACAGAAACAAAGGTGACCGCATTAAACTTAAGCAGATACTGTACATGTTCACTAAATTTATCTAAAAAAATACCCTTATATGATTGAGTCTAACAAAATATTTAGATACAAACAAGAATAAATAAAATACTTCACAGGAATGCAAATAAATCAAAATAGAATTAGACTTACCATGGGCTACAAGAAAGACATTTTTTGATTTTTGCAGTTTGAGTTTGATTATTGCATTAGTTCACTCTGCTGTTAAGCTGTGTGCCAACGTGATATAAAAAAATAAAAAAAATAAAAGTGAACTTGTGTTTTGTCACAACACACCACTACTAGTTGGAAAAAGTTAAAAGGGTTAATTCGCCCATCATGTACTCACCCTCATGTTGTTCCAAACTTCTTTCTGTTTTTGTGGAACTCAAGAGGAGAAATTCTGAAGAATGTCCATGCTGTGAATGAAAGTGAATGGGGACTGAGGCTGTCAGTCCCTAACATTCTGCCTAAAATCTGCTTTTGTCTTCCACAGAAAAAAAGGAAAGCAAGTCACATGGGTTTGAAAAACATGAGGTTATGTAAATGACAGAATTGTCATTTTTGGGTGAATCCTTTACATTAGTAGCATCCTCCTTTTAGTTATTTGAGTGGGAGAGTGGTGGAAAGATCTGAGGTACCGACTTTGCATTAGGAATGAAAAGAATAATAGGCCTGTATCCAGTTGGCCTCCTCCCACCTCACTCATACATACACACTCCGACAGACACCCTGTGTGAACTCCAGCCTCCCCCTCAGCAGCACAGGGCAGCTGGCAAAACACAAAGAGGAGAAGTGTGCAACTGGTGCGATAAAGCCGAGAACATCTTGTCATGTCATTGTCAGCAGAACACATTCTCCACACAATAAATCCTCAAGCACGCCAAGTTCTGCACCCCTTCCCCACCACCACCACCCAAATATCACCGCTGGAGACCCTCCCAACTCTTTCAAATTCAGACAGGTCCACCACTGCTTTTTAGAGTCACAAAGACACAAAACACATCCATTCACTCTCCCCACACCGCCTCTTTCTCAGAGTCTCATATGGGGTCCTTTTCAACTCAGTCTCTCAATTTTTCATTTTCAATGTCAATGTACTTTATTTTCATGATTGTTTTATATTTATATTGCCAAAGCATTCATGCAATACAAAAACAGTAAAATATCAATAAAAAATATGGGAACAATACGTTCACAGTAATGCCAATAAAATAATATTATAGATAGTAAATGGTGGGGTTATTATTTCTGGGGCCCCATTCAAAGTTCGGATTTGATGAAATGTACTTCGTCTTTTAAAAGGCACAGAACAAGTGCTAAATATAAAAATAAACAAATAATTTTCTTGAGTGCATGAGAGAAGATTATTCACATGCTCATTTTTCGCAAGATTTAAGCTTGAACCATTATAAACGAGTTTCTCTCATGCATTTATGAACGTGTACAGGTATGTCAAATGTCTAGATTTTCATGGGAAAATAACTTACATTTCAGGTTATTTCCACCAAAACCTATTGTGGAATAATTTTATGACACTTTTGGGGGCTTTAAAATGAGTCACTAAGAACTGCCACACAATTGTTAGGAAATCAGAGTTCGCAACATTAAAATGTGTTCCACAGAAGAAGAAAAAAGTAGTTCTAGTTTGAAATGACATGATGGAACAATTACTCATCAACAACAATGCAGATGGTGAAACAGATATTTCTGTTTGTGAATGCTGATTGGTGAAAACGGTGTTTAATTTGTGCTAAAATCCACAATATAGTGACAGCTATTGTAAACACCTGTTCACCATATCACTGTGCAGAACCCATATCACCACTTTTTTTTTTTTACATAGTAAAATTCTGCTATGTCAGGAACTAAATATCTAGATCTACTTTTAATGGCTTGTATAAAATTATAAGCAATCTGTTAGTTTTGGCAGTCTGGTTCTGTTCTATGCTATTTCCCTGCCCATACAATACATTCAGCATCAATAACGTGCTATTGTAGAGACAACTATTGATTCTGGATATCAAAGCAATGATTGGATTGTGAGGGTGTGCAGTATGCTGCAAAATTCTACCACTTCAGCGCTTGCATTTGATCCTTATCTGACAATTAAGAAAGTATGGAAAGTGCACTTTTTAACATTTGTGTGGTCTCTCACACACTCTCCTCAGAGAACATGATGGGACATTGCCTGGCACAGAAAGCAAAATAGCAGGAACTAGTTGTTTGTTTTTTTTATAGCTTTAATCTGTTCTGACCCAGCAAGAAAGAAAAGAACACTGACAAAGCAATGTGGTGAGAAGTGTACTTGTGACCTTTCTAATCTGATAAGCTAAATGGGGAACAGTTCCACTATTTATTGAGGCACATCCATGGGAAAGAAAAAGAACAAATGGGTTCTCTTTAATATGTCAAATGTTACTCTAAGACAGTGATGGTATTAGATGTAGAGCAAATGGACACATTTAATAAACTCTCCTGCTTCTCAGATTGTTCTCCTGAGAAAGACCCCAGAAATCTCATCTGTCTCCTTTTTTTTAAAGAGACCTCAACAACATCTCAGATTTGCCCAGACTGATCTCACAGTGAAATCGAAAACAGGTTGACTTTTCTCTAACTAAAATTGGTCTGTGCTTACCGAAATCTGAAACACTGCCCCCAATGGCCAAAGCAATATGTGTTGTTGGGCACTTGGGCACGTACAAGCTTAATTTTCAAACTGTGATGTCCACAGATGGGTGCCAAAAGTGAGTTGTTTTCAGCTGTACAGGGTAATACAATGAAAAGGAATGCATATTTTAGCATAATCCTAACCATCAGTGGAGTAAAACATTACGCAAATGCGATTACTACCTGGTTTCAACGCAAGATCCGAAACCTGGTCTCCCACACTGCTGATGCATCATGCTGCCAGTTGCGCCACAGGGGAATGTAAATACAAGGGAGGCAATGCAAAAATGTCAGAACGATTGTTTCCGAGACTTCCTATATACTTGGATTGGCCACATTATGTCGATTCACAGATATCGCCATATCCTATCAGTGCGACCAAAGACGAGATCCATGCAATCCATTCGTCATTAAACAATGTCTCTTTTAATACCCTTTCTGTTCTTTACAGTCAATTGTTGATGAAAAACAAAACAAAAATAAAGATAAAATTCTAATCATGCAATCCTCTCTCATAAAAATGCACATCACTTACAGTACCGTTTTAAAGCATGCATTAAACAAATTAATGTATATACTTAAAAAAATTAATAAACATGTAACAATTTGTAATATAAGCAATATATTTATTAAAGGAATATATGGATTTGTTCAGGAAAAACTATTGAAATATAATTTGTCATATAGATTTTTTTCAGAATGTACCTAGGTAGACGGTCCCCATCAGGGCTGGACTGGTAATCTGGCATTCCAGGCATTTTCCCGGTGGGTCGATGCACATTGGGGCCGATTAGTTATGGACTGGCCATCGGGAGAACCGAGCGGGCTGGTGTGTCGGCAGCAAAATGGACCGAATGGGCTACGATAAGCTAAAATGAGCCGCCACGTAATGCAGAACGGACCACAAAATGGCGCCGCGATATGCAGAAAAGGAACGTGAACCCGGTTTCTCTTCCCAGTCCAGCACTGGTCCCCATGTATAATTAACAGCATTGGCTGGGAGACATGAGCAAAATGGAGATTACAACTGAAATGTACCCATATGAATCGAAATTGAATCAGGAAATCTGTATCAATACCCATACCTAGCTATAAAAGAGCAACCTCAAGAGCAAGACACTAAAGGTGTTATTTTTATTAAATTCTTTCCCAAATTTGCCCAATTCTCAATGCGCTCTAAGTCCTCATGGTGGGGTATTGACTCGCCTCAATCCGGGTGGCAGAGGATGAATCTCAGTTACCTCCGTGTCTGAGATCGTCAATCCGTACATCTTATCATGTGGCTTGTTGAGCACGTTACCGATGAGACGTAGGTCATGTGGAGGCCCACGCTATTCTCCACAGAATCCACGCACAACTCACCACATGCCTCACCGAGAGCAAGAACCACACATTATAGTGACCACGAGGTTGTTACCCCATATGACTCTACCCTCCCTAGCAACCGGGCCAATTTGTTTGCTTAGGGGACCTGGCTGACTAAAGGTCTAATTAATCAAATTTCCAGGATGTCACGTATTCTAAAACAAGTTTATGGACCAATCAGTGACAGAGAGTATTGTAGTCTGTTCCGGAGAGCTAGGTGCTCAGAGACCAGTTCTGTGAATCCTCTGAGGACACTAGTGCAAAGTCTGCCGCTGTCTGACTGTTCCCATGGCAACGGCCAGGTGAGCAGACAGGCTGGAGAACACGATGGGAACATGTGACTCTCCCCACATGCTCAGACACACAAAAAAGATAAACGCACATACAGACCTGTCATCTTTCAGAGATGTCATTTACATGAATGCACAGAAACACACAGCATTCATGTCTATGGTTTGCTAACAATCATTTAAAGGGATACTTCAAGAGATTATTTGCCCAAAATTTACAATTCTGTCATCATTCACGCCCATGTGACTGTCTTTCTTGAGTGGAACACAAAGGAGATATTATGCAGAATGTAGAGTAAATTACAGAATTTTTATTTTCTCTTTAATCAAAAGAATGATAATCTATCTCACAAACACAAGCTTACTCAAATGTTATGTACACACACTAAAGTGAGAGCAGGTTAGTACAGATACAGGCATGTCTAAATATGTTCATTCACAAGTGTAATATCTCTTTGATCTTAAAATGTGCATGCACAGCACCTCTTTGTGACTGCTAACTAACATTCACAAAGACAAGGTGGCGTGTGCTGCATTAACTTTGATGGAAAGAAAGACAGAGAGAGAGAGCGAGGAGAGAGAAGGCGGGACCATCTGCCTGGGGACTGAAACTCAGAGGTGTCATGAAGTCTGAACATCATGTAACAAATGGAACACTGATGGCAAAGAAAGAAGGTGGGGGAGAGAGAGTGAGGGAGAGAGAGAGAGAGAGAGAGAGAGAGAGAGAGAGAGGGACAAAAAAGGATAATTAGCTACTGTCAAAAATAGTCCTTGGCTACCAATAACAGTTCTTCCTCATTCAGTGCTTGATATAACAAAGGAGGCAAAGGACTCAATTAGATATTTCATTGTCTTACCTCACAGTTTAGCTAAGCATGCCAAAATCTTCACTACATTCGAGTTCCTGTATAACAGCTGGTAGACCATGGTGCTAACAATGCCAAGGTCATGGATTCAATTCCCATGCAAAAGACCCTTTTCCACCAACAGTGATGGTGCTGATGCCCGAACCATTCTGTGCATTTTCAGCACAATAAAGACAAAAAAAGACAAAAAAAAAAAAATTTGCTCTGGCCCCTAAAACTTGCAAGTGCCTAAACTGGAATTGGCAATGTCAGATGCGCTGGTAGTGGCATTTCGTCCACATTCTCCACAACAAGTACAAGTTTTCAAAACAATAGAAATTCTGCCTGGCAAAACTAATGCAAAATAAACCTAGATGTGACACGCATTCAGTTGAAGGACATCCCTTTCCTATATGGGTGTTTTCTTGGGCAATCGCATGTCCCAGGGTAGTGGTTGATTTTTATACATTAAAAAAATAAAATAAATAATTTTACTTTTATTCTATGGCAATGCGAATACGTCACACGAGAGACCGCTTGAACTTCACCCTCTCGTGAAGCTTACGGAAGCAATGATTTAAAGTAAAAAAGTACATAAATATTTATATTTTTCACAAAAGTGATCGTATGACATTTATGCTGACATTGATTTTTGGAGCTTCAAATGAGAAATCTCCATTCACTTTCATTTTAAGGACCACTGAGCTAAGGTATTATTCTATTTTTCTTCAAATGTGTTCTGGTGAAGTTGAATAAACACCCATATATACAGTAGTATTTTGTGTTGCACATCAACTGTGACCTCTTTACTATTCCTGTCCATCTAAAATAAAATGTTATTTAAAAATATAATATTTGTATTGATTGCTCAGGCACGAGAACCACCAACATTTCGGTGGAAAAGGGTGCAAAGGGCACAAACCTACAGATAAAATGTATACCTTTAATGTACTGTAAGTTGTATTGCCAAATGCATAAAAATTACTGCTCTAATAAACAAAAAGACAGAATTCTGCTTTCAAGGCCTTTTAAGACTTGATATAAGTAGCAAGACATATACACTATACTGTATGAGATGGAGTTCAAAGACATCGATCATCATTTGAGCCCATCAGCAAGTGTCAGATTTTTGTTAGCTAGTGGCTCACTTGTGTCTATTTAATTCATAAGGAATGATGTGCTGAATGTGTGTCTCCGCAAGACATTATTTATTGATAGAATTTTCTTTGCATCTGCTACCAAAACAGGTATGAGTGCCTGCAGAGGCACCAGTTGAGGGGTAATGCACTTGCAGTGGCTCCATGTTACTCCGGGAGTCAGAGAACGGTGCAGCGCTCACTCTCGGCTTAGGTTTCAAAGACACATGTAGCTCAGGAAATCCCATCGGATCCTCTGTGCAGCCACTTGAGATCCACAGCAGCTCGGCAGGGTGACTGTGGCTATTTCAAAGCCAAGGGCCCACTATTGGACTGATGAGAAGGCGAATTTCACCAAAGGCCATTGGAAGAAGGGGCCAGTCCTCTTTTAGACAGTGGTATATAAGGCCATGTTTGCAAACACAGTCACCGGGGTCCATGTGAGCTATATTTTTAGAAGAACTTTAATGCGCATCCAGAATTAGCACATGGCAAAAATATAACCCATAATCTGATTCACTCGATATGAGCATGAGGCCCAGTTTGTGATGACATCATGCTGAGTTCAAAGAAAGACCATGCCTTATAGAGCACAGGCCATGAATTTCACGCAGCTGCTGGGTCATTTGCTGACTGCAAGTCATGTTGGAACGATCGTAGTTGTGTGCATATGAACAGCACCACAAAGTTGTAATGAAGCGCAACAATGCCCATTCAGTTTTTTTCCATAGGGATTTAAGAAATGTCCTCAAAAGAAGTTTTCTACGCCATGAACCAAACCAACCAGCTCCAAAGTGAATCACAACATTACGAACTTTGTTGTGAAGCAATAAAAGGATTTCAAAATCAGACAAAAATGTAACGGTACAAGACTGTGTACTTTCATGAAAGAATGAACTACAATCCCATGAAACTTGAAAGATTAGTAATTAGTAATTTGAAAGATTCAAGTAATATTTAAAGCTTTAATTCCACACTAAGTGGACATCTTTTGGTCTAAATGCTAAAGTAGCAAAATCTAATTAAAAATGATGGGAATATACAAAACTATCAATTTAAAGTTGTTATTTAAAGTTAATTGCAAAATATTCAGATATTTACAAATACATACTAAGTTTGAGATTGTAGGGGACTGACTTGAATGCATCATTCACAGTGTGTCATGGGAGTGGGCCTGCATGAAGAGGTTGTTTACCATAGTTGGTCCTCTGATTTGTGGATCTTTCTTTTCAGGATTCAAGGGTAGTGTAGTTCTTCACCAGGAATTAATCAAATTTTTTTATTAAGTAGATCAACTGGAACATATACCATCAATTAACAACTTTGGAGCTCATAGTAAGTCTGTCTTTCAAGGTTAATAAGTTATCATTAAAAATCAATTCCCCTATGGAGAAAATTAATGGGATTTTGACTTCCGGAACCTTACTGTTGCCAGTGGGAAACTCAACATTTTCTTTAAGCTATGACTTTAGATGGGCACATGTCAAATAATTATATATGGTGGAAGCCAGTTGTTACAGGTCATAAATAAGTTGTAATTGTAAATGTTAACCGTACATTTAGTTTGTACATATTTTGTGTACTGTTGATGATGAATAGCAAAAAAGTTTGCAGTTTTGTCTAATTAACCGGGTTATGAGGCAACAGGCATGTACAAAAAAACTAATATTTCCCATTACTATGTGGCAGCACAAAAAAGATTAAAATAATATTTAATCTTTAATTCCACATAAGTGGACATCTTTTGGTCTAAATGTTAACGTAGCAAAAAATCTTCATGTGTTTGCCCGTAAGTGAAAAAGAAAAGAATTAAACAAATTAACTTATTTCTGACCAAAATAACTTAAACACATATTGCAATGTAATTACGACTTCCAAGTAGAGATGTCCCGATCGATCGGTCGCCGATCAAAATTGACTGATATTCCTCTTAAATCCGTGATCGCGATCGTGCCTAAATTTAGGGCTGATCTTTTTTGCAGCATGCAGGCAATCGCACATACAATGCTCCTCTAATGAATGAGTGCTTTCTCAGCAGTTGAAGCATTACAGAATGGCCTATGGAGGGTGAGTTGTTGGCAATAATAAGCATTCAGGAATTTAAACTTTCAGACATGATGTAATTGAGATGAATATGCCGGTTTGTTTTAAAAATGTGTAAGAATTACATGTGTATGAATATTAATTTGCCCATTTTCTAGAGTCGTTACGGTAGTTATTCGGACTCATTGCACAATGAACAGGAAGAGGATATAAAGGCTGCCAACAGGTTTAAAAACAAATGAAAAAACAAATAAACATGCAAATACATGATATATAATGTGAGTTGTGACAATCAGATGTTGTGTTGAGTGATAGAGACTGTTTACTAGCTTTAGTTTTACTCTCTTTAACATGAGCGCTCTCTGTCAATCAAAGACGTCCACTCTTCAGGTGCTCTCACCTCATCATCAGTCACTCATCCCAATTTAAATCAGATTTATGTTGGTCACAATACCACTAATAATAAATATAACTGTTTAACCTTCAATAATGACACCACGTCTTCATGCATTTGCTTAATAATTAGTGATTCGTGTTACAGCAAAACTCAAAGACAGTAAACAGACCATAGATATTAATGATTTTTCACTGAAGCAGTTTTAGAGCTTGTTATGAAGTTTTTCTTAATTTTGAATGTATCTCTGCGTTGTGTGATGCTTTCATGGTTTTTACTGGTTGTCAGTATGTCACAATGGCATTTTAATACTGACAACTGTTTCATTATTGTTGAACTTGGGCCTGTTCAAGTGTAACTGTTTACACCACTTTTAAGTGGAATTGCAAAATTTTGAATTAGTTTTTATAGAATAATTTTTGTTGTGACTTTTTAAGTCAAGCAGTTTACACCATTTGTAAGTGTATGTAAGATTTCTATTCATCCATACAGAACTCTCTGAGTGGATTTGTGATTTATTTTTGTACCTGAATTTTAAAGTTAAAATAAGCTATTACACCATTCTAAGTAGAAGTTGATTTTATATGTGACTTTTATAAAAAATGCTAGCCGCATTAAGTTAAATGCATTAAGCTGAAGACATCTTTTAGTTAATTAGTTATTCTTGTAAACAAACAAAAAAAACAGTCTGCAGCTCTATTATCTAAGTATTGGATCGGGACTCGTTATCGGTAGATATCGGATCAGGATCAGGGGCCAAAAAAGCTGATCGGGACATCCCTACTTCCAAGTGTTTGAAAACGAACTTAGTAGATTTGAAGGTAGCAAGGTGGACCTTTGCATGCATCCATGAACACATTTTTGAAAGGTTGTTTAGAATGCAGGGGGATTCTTATGACAGTTAAGGGTTTGGATGCAATAGTTAGTCTGATGAATTCTTAGTACATGTCTTGTCAACCCTGCGTACCTTCAGTCCACCCCAGTCAAGTCTTATACAGTAAACTCAAAGGTCGATTGTGACTCATCTGTTTACCTGTCAGCCTGGACTGATCTTAACATGTTGCTTAGATGCTGGAGGACATTTGCTCCATTCTCTTCTGTTTGCATGGTACAGGAGTGAGTGACCTTGTCTGTGGGCACAGAACTGCTGTGTTTGTCAGTATTGAGGAACCTGTCACATCCATCTTTGGCTAATTGTCACATTATATTATTGATGGCATGTATGAATGTGCCTTAAAGACATGCGTGCAGCCAAAACAGTTCTCAATAAAGAAATCTATAGACTCTGTCAACTCGGCATGCTGAGCGTTTAAGCCGGCCTCACTCCTAGTCTAACTCTCTTTTGCTGTCCTGGAGCACACGAAGGGGAAAATTGCTTTCACAAGGTAGCAGTGGACTTGGAACCCATAAGGGGCCTCTTATTGGAATGTCAGCTTTGATGAATGGATCCAAATGAACATTCTCTACATTGGTGACCACTCGCTGAGGTAGAGGATAGCTGATGTTCTTGCTCTTCAGTGGCTATCTGCTGATCTGCCCATATTTCCTCTCTTAGGGGGGGTGATGTGGGTCGGCATAAAAAAGCTCTGCTTGAGGTAATTCATACCACTCTGAATCATTAGTGAATAACTAGGACAAGGTGGACATCTAAAAATCAAGCTCAAGGTCAACCCCTACACTTCCTACTTCCTGTTCTGTTGCTGATGTAGTTCAGAATCAGATGACTCCCAGGAGATCTTGAACTTTAGACTTAGAAAAGGCCCATACTATATTTTCTCTTGATAAGATTATAACTTCAATATAAAATATTTTACAGTAGAACAATTGGTAACATTGCACATAATAAAATAAGCATAAAATACAATTTTATTTTAAAATACCAATGAGTTTCTAAATTCAACCTCCAAGATGGTACTCTTTATGGTGTACTGTCTAGGGCAAAAATCAATCAATCAATCAATCAATCAGTCAGTCAATCAATACATCCATTCATTGCCTTTTTTAAACTTATGTTGAGAGTTACAGCCTTTTAAGCTGATTTACATCAAGCAATTTCTTTGTCTTATGCTTGTTTTGGCTTCAGACTGACTAAAACATGACTGATCCCAAATCAGATCCCACAGGCTGACCATGACTTACGACACAGTAGGATAAACATGAGCGCCTGAGTGTCTGTAGCGTTTGTGGTGTGTCCTCTCATGTTCACTGCAAAGTTAATTGCTGCTGTTGTGCTTTAAATAGAGACTGCACTTCCAGGGGCAGATTTCTTTGTCTCTCTTCTCTGGATTCAATATGCCTCAGCTATTTCTGTGAGTCCTGCTCTCCAAAATAGCCAGTATTGCACTCTATTGGATCCCTGACTGTAGCACTATAAATAGCATCTGACAGATATTTTCTCCTGCGTGCTGAATACATTCTGTTGAGCTAAAGGGGTATTAATATCCACCACTACTATTGTCATATCCTGCGAATGATCATGCATAACGTGGGTGGGGTTCTTTTTTTGGGAGTGTGTGTGACTGTATAATTATATGTGTGTGAGGATGAGTGCTGACATCTTTTGGCTTGGACTACTCTCCTCTAGTTCTCATTGACCTCCTTTTTATAGCCTAGTAAACTCTGCATTTTGATCCTGTATGTGTGCACTAAAGCTGTAGGACAGCAGTACTATGCAATGGACAAGTGCACAGCAAAATAATCCCTTTCTTACACATTACTTTTTTTGGTTTTTCAGTAAATATAGACAAACATCCTTAAACAAGACACATTTACTTGTATTGTATGTTTGTGTACCTCTGGTAACTTTCAAAGGGAAATTAATATTATTTATTAGTTTATCTTGTTTTAAGTATAAAGTTCACTGGCTTTGTTAGATTTCTCTGACAATAAGACCTAATATGAACAGAATAAAATAAGAAAATTCAAAATTCATTCAATTTTGTCACAACCTTCTGTATTCATCCAATTCAGTAGGTGTCTCCTCTTTTCCACTTTCTGCATAAACAAAGAACAGGGCTTAAAAATGCCAGACTGATGTTGTAGTATTGGCAGAGCTACAATGCAGTGTGCAGGATGCTGTTGTTTGCAACTCCCCCCTGAGCTCCAATGTCTGTCCCCTCTGACTCCAGCCATTAATCAAACTCCCTGCAGTCAGACCTGCATAATGCAAACCACAGCTGATGACATGTGCAGCCCCCCGGCTCATACCCGGAGAGAAGAGAAGAGAATAGAAGAGAAGAAAAACAAATCTAACATTATGCAAAAAACCTTTTCTTGGAAAAAACTATTCACCAAACTATTCCTCTAAAATATGTAAAAACTAGATATCTATGAGAGCCAGTTAACTCTGTTTAAACCAAAAATAAACCATACATTTCTTTGCTGATTTTCTGAAACTAATTTTCTACTTAAAGATGATTATGAGTAAGGGATATTCCAGGCTACCATTTAAGCTGTATTGACAGCATCTGCAGAAATGCTATGTAAAACTGAAAAAATGTGTTGACAGTTATGCACTTTCAATAGAAGTCTAAGGGGGAACTATTCAATGGATGCCCCACAGACTACCACTGAAAGTGCATAAATGCGATCTCTATTTATAGCGCAAAGGCAACAATAACTGTCAATGTAAGTAAAAATTCCTTAATATTAGCTATATACTCACTGATCAGCCACAACATAAAAATCACCTGCCTAATATTGTGTAGTTCCCCATCGTGCCGCCAAAACAGCATCAACCACATCTCAGAATAGCATTCTGAGATTATATTCTTCTCACCACAGTTGTACAGAGCGGTTATCTGAGTTACCGTAGACTTTGTCAGTTCAAACCAGTCTGGCCATCTTCTGTTGACCTCTCTCAACAACAAGGTATTTCCGTCCACAGAACTGCTGCTCACCGGATACTTTTGGTACCATTCTGAGTAAATTCTAGAGACTGTTGTGCGTGAAAATCCCAGTAGATCAGCAGTTACAGAAATATTCAAACCAGCCCATCTGGCACCAACAATCATTTACTCAGAATGTTGCCAAAAATAAAAAACATCCAGCGAGAGGCAGCTCTGCAGATAGAAATGCCTTGTTGATGAGCAAGATCAACAGAGAATGGCCAGACTGGTTCAAACGGACAAAGTCTATGGTAACTCAGATAACCGCTCTGATGCTTTGTTTACAAACAAAACCACAAAAATAACCATAAAATATACAAATTACTATTTGGGTCTTGACTGTATAATTTATTATAACACCCCAGCAAGACCGCAGCTATCATCTGGCCAACTGACTCACTCCACTTTAATATAGGCGCTCTACTGTTTTGACAACTGCCCATCTGCACCCAGAAACTTTTCAATCCTTCTCCATGAATAGAACAATCTTTTAAGCACAGATAAAACACATTAGTCACAGGCTATATTGGGTGCAATGAAAAAAGGAACAAAAACTTTTAGCCACATTTACAGACTGAACGTGACTAATTCATAATTTTATATAGTGACTCATCGATCTGTTTCTACTATCAAATGTAACTTTGACTAGGACATAGTCAAACATGGTCTTGAAAACACCTTGTATTTCTGACAATATGATTATGGATAAAGGAAAATAATGTAACTCTTTGTGTGTCAATGGTAGGGGTAAATCAGTCAAACTGTTTGGGACAGGGAAAATACTGCCCCCTACAGGAAGGCATTGGTAACACAATTTGGCCTCAGGAGCTGTGGCACATGCCACAGAGGGAAGGTAATCTCACCACTACATCACAGACACACATAGGTCTGCTACTATCACAAAACTCATCCCTATTTGTCTCCAAAAGAAGTGTATATTTAAGATGAAGTATAGGTATGATGTCAGCTCTGAAAAAAACAACAACAACAATTAGACTGATAGAGAAGCTGGTAGATAGAGATGCAAAAAAACGTTTGACAGTACATACCGATGCATGAAATTGTTTAACAAGTGCTTAAAGCAATTTTCAATGTAACAACAAATACAGCAACACAGCTCATTGTTAAGCACACAAAGACATAAATGTTTATTGTCAAAGATGAGAGCTGTAGATACAACCGCCTCTTGTTTTAGGGTTAAAATACAGTCATTGATTCTGTAGCTTTGTGCACTAATGCAATAGAGGAATCCCTGTTTTGGGTCACGTACACAGATTCTGATGTTGTAAACTAGGGCAGGTACCTGCTATAATCAGACACAGATAATGCACTGTACGACCATCACCCATCTATAACTACCATAAGGATTAGTCAGTGGCTTTGTATACAATCACAAGCCATAAAATTCAGATATACAGACACATATACACACATGCACACACACATACACAAGCCCAGCGGGGAAGCAGTGTGCTCTTCTTGTAGCAGAGACTGTATCAGTGCTCGAAGCCTCTGAGTAGCTCCCTCTCATCTGGGTTATTCTACCTAATCCCATCACAAGACAAATCCCCTTTAACCAAACACACACACAAATGCACAAAAGTACATTAACACAGATAACAGGTTTGCAAAACTGAATCCCACTCAGTCAGACAGTTGTGGCTGCCCAAATATGCAAATAGATTCAGCAATAGTGAGGAGATACATGTAATCTTTGTTTCAAAAGGTTTACATTTTTTGCCTGGTTCTGTCGTAGAGGCCAAGAAAGAAAGAGGGATAGAGAGAGGGAGTGGGGGAGGAATATAAACAGACAGAGGAGTACAGCTGAAAGAATAGGCTGAAGCTGAATGGTGCTTTCTCTCCTAGATCAGGGGACAGTGGGGCCCTTCTCTTCTCTTCTCCTTTTCCTCCAGCTCTGCTTTAGCACTGACATGACGCTACAGAGGTCACCAGGGGTTCTTCTGGGAGAGGAATGCACCACAAAAACAATCCCCATTTTACCCTCAGCAGCCAGAGATGATAATCAAGTATCACAAATCAACTAATGTGATTGCAGAATTGATAACAACTTTAAAACTTTCAGAATTTCTCAATCAAAACATAAATGGACAACTACTCTAAATACTGGAATATCAATAGATTTACATTACTGGTGGCAAACTTAATGAAGCCTGGAGGACATTTTTATTTCTCAGAGGCTGCTCTTTCATGGCTCATTAAATAATGAAATAAATAATTTTTCCAATTATTTATTTTTTATTTGTATTATAAAGTTTATATTACAATTTCTGACAATTGCAGGATCTGAATGAATGTAAAAGAAGGAGACTGAAGCATTTGCTTTCTATTAATTTTCAATTCAGTCTAGGGGTATTGAAGAAATTAATTAACTTTTTAAATGATCACATGGAAAATGAACATCTGCTTCCGTTTGCTCATGTACAGAGCACGGTAGAGTAGCCAAGAACTGTACTCAAGTAAAAGTACGATTACTTTAAAAATATTTACTCAAGTAGAAGTAAAAGTACTAACATAAATAATTACTTGAGTAAGAAATTATCCAATAGTCAAGTAGTCATAATGTCATTTCACACCTCACATCAGCATGCTGCTTTAAATTGAAGCTGAGATTTTAATCTTGAAATATAAGATTGTCTTGGTGTTAAATGAAGGCGTTGCATGATGAAACTATTCTTTTTTTTACTGTGAGGAGTGAAGAAATTGTTTCACTTTGAACAGTTTGATGTTGCAACATTGATGACTTGAGTGACAGTCTGTGTCAGCAGCCCGTGCAGCTGTGTGAACTTCCAATCTCATAAAGTCCCATTCAATAATCTCTCATTAAATTACATATTAACTACAATTAAACCAAGTAATGTAACATCAAGAATGGTGGCCATTGTAAAGAAGTAAAAGTTTAAAAAAAATATTAGAAATTTCCTTGAGTGAGAGTAAAAAGTACCCACATTTAAACCTACTCTAAAAGTAAAACTTTTTTCAAAAATGTCCTCAAGTAAATGCACTGTGTTACTACCCACTTCTGTTCATGTACCCTGAAATCAACCCCATTCTGCCAAACTGCTGACAAACACCATCCCCCATGAGACATTTTTGTATGAATTCAACAATTAATCACCTTTCACTTTAGTGCTACTGTAACATGAACCTGTTTTTTCTGTTCTGTTTTCTCTTTGAGAGGCTGCTAATTGAGAGGCTGCTAATTGGATGAGGGGCGGAGACTTTAATACCTGATGCCCTACCTATTTAAGAGGAGCTGGCTGCTCAGCATGGCTGCTGCCCTAGGAAACCAGTTCTTTTGTTTGCTGTGTGTTGGAGGGTTATTTTGGAAAAGGGTGGTGAGATTGTTCTTTCTATTAGTTAAAACCGCTTAATCAGAAAGAGTAGGTTTTGTGTTTGTTATTTTTAATGGGAGTTAGGAAGTTTCTTGTTAATGTTAGCTAGCTCACTCGGCCCTTGTTAAGTTTTGCATATGTTTATCTTTGTTGATTTGTTTCATCTTTTTCCCTGGACATTGGACCATTTTTCTCCAACTGAACGGCTTTCTATGTTGGTCCCGATTTGGGTTGTAACACTACTGATAGCTGGCAACCTCAGAGTCACTGGTTCTGGTTCTCTGGGAACCAGGAAGTAATTGCATTCCATTAAAATATGGTGAGCACAGTTCTGAGGTTACCTTTCCAATCTAAAATTAAATTTAATCTATTGTCGGTTAGGTTTGGGTTAGGGCATATGTTTAATCAAATACAGGATGCATTCCTGTTGATTGTATTACACAATTTATTACTAATAAAACTCACATTTTGGCACCACTCTGTGAACATTTCATCTGGAAACAAACTGAAACATGCCTCTGTTCAACAACACTTCCAGCTATGGCCACTGGGGACAGTGATTTGAATTTCGGTAATCACAGACCGATTTCAGCATCAGAACATACTCTTAAGGCCAAAGTATAATTTGTCTATGTTGCTGATCGGAACATGCAAAGTATGCATGATGCAAATTTCGTCATCGGCACCATCTGGGCGGACTGTCTGCATATGACCCAGATTTTCTCATCTGTGCATGGGATTGGCTGCTTTAATATGTGGGTCAACGAGGTGGCAACATTTACCGTCGGGTCATTTGCTTTTACGTAGTTGGAAAAACGGGGTGGACACTCCCAATAAAAACTATGGCGTTGTAATCACAACAATGGATGGGCACATTGATGAGTGTTCGTGTAAGGAGGTGAGTAGATACTCCAGTCTCAAGGAATATTTAGATGTCTTCCATATGAATTCATGGACAATTGTTGTCATTCTTCTACGTCCTTCAGAGCAGAAGTTCTTTTAAGGATACAACTCCATGATGTCCTCTACAGTTCAGGCAATGTCTCACAAAGCAGTTATAGTATGTAAGCATCGAATGCATCCTCCTGCACTCCAGTTCAATAGAGTATACTTTTAAAAGGCAACACAGTTGACTGTGCATGATCCAATCCAGAATACAAAAAAATTAAGTATATCAAGGCCATTACTCTCTAAACCTGCTCTTGCAAAATTCATAGTGAGATCAGTCTCTTTTCTTTCCAACTAGAGTGTGTTGTTTAATACTCTTTGTTTTGTGATCAATTCTGTCCTCACTAATTCAGGAATTTTACACTAATTCTCTCAAACTTATACACTGTAATTAAATATGCCTTTTGTATATTCCTGAGGTGTCAGTTTATTACCAGAAAGAATGAACAGATGCCCAGTGGTCAAATAAAAACCATTCTGCCCGATAAAATCTGCACTCTGTGTGCTGCTCTTAATACACACGTGTATATGCGCAAACTGAAAGAGCAGTGAGGCATGTTGCTTTGACGTAGCACTGCTTTGTGCTGACAGCAGGAGAACACAAAGGAAACACTGAGTACACATTGTGCAAACAGATGAAACCTGATATTTCTGTTCCCAGCAGAGGACAGGCACCAGTACACTGCACACAGCACTACGTGCACACTCAAATATACTCACCGCTCACACAAATAAACACAACACACACCTTTTTTCCAGGTGTTACTTGGACGTTTCTGAAATTAATGTTCATATAAAAAATGAAACGCATACAGGACATACACTAAAGATAATCTTCCTCTAATTATACTTCTCATTGGCTAAAACACTGCATTTCTTTCCACTAATAAAAGCATCAGGTAATCTCAACAGAATGTTTCACTACTGCTGAGGATTTCAGATTGAGCACAAAGTCTGAGTTATTCCTACCCCAACTGGTTGGTGTTCAATGAATGCAATTGATCTAATCCAATCTCATCATTGGAAACTTTTTTTTAAACTTTCACTTTCTTTGGAAAGCTGTCTTCAGCTTTGTTGCAACTACTAACAGACCGATTACTCAGCCAAGCCACTAAATTGTCTATTAGGCCATTTTTAGATTATCGCATTGGCTGATAGCTGAACCAGCTTGGGCGATTAACAGAAGCATATTCTAAAATAGCCTAGTCAACAGATAATAAACAGTGAATTAAGTAAATGTTGTTAAAAAATAATCATAATTTAAGCAAATATACAGTTTATGTGCAAAACTGCTGTAATTAAATTGTATTAGCCTACTATATATCACATGCAGTATAGTGGCCCCAAAATATTTGGATATTGAAATCACAATAAAAAATATATATATGTAATTCAAAGAACAACATAATAAACAAGGTGACACTTTGTGGTTGTGAAATGTTAGTGGAACATAGTTAAGTTGTTATGGACACCTATGTGGACTTGAGGAGAACTGACTTCATACATCCACTAAAATTTACCTTGGGATCAGTTGGCTACAAATCATTGCCAAATCATACTGAAAAAGATGCCTCTTGGTTTGATATTTTGCTACTAATGCATTGAAATGTCTGTGTGATTTTTTGTAAAAAACATTTTAAGTATCCAAAATATTTTTTGGTGCCACTGTATACAGTATATTGCAATAAGTCATTGACCACTCTGCTCTCTAGTTATGGATGTTGGCATCGGCCTTTATTTTATTAAGATGCACTCTTAATAAGTATGTAACGCAGAACTCTCTCCTGGCTGAGAATCTGACAATCATGCATAAGGTCTTGCACAACAAACTCCCTGTGTGTTTCTAGGAAAATGGCCTTTGCAAAGCAGCTTACAGCCCCGACCCGGGCCACGGCTGACACACGTGTGAAACGTGCACTCACACCCACTAACAAACCCGGCCTGGGCACACTCTATCATAAGCGGTGGGGGGAAAGACTCAGATAGTGTGGATTGGTTCCCATGCAATCAGGGATGCGTATGTGTGTGTACAATGATCCTCCCACTCAGATGGACTTCAGCACATTTACTGAAGCAGCACACCTGTGTCCTTACAGCTGATAGACACATTGTTCAACCTGTCTCTATAAATAGGCAACATGGGCTATTTTGTATAAATCACATATAAATAGACCTAGCTGTATCCCGAATGATGCACTATACTGTACACTGTGCACTTACTCTATGCACTATCTAGTGTGTAAATGTCCACAGGGTAGTGTCATCCCAAATGGAACACTACCATTTTTTCCTTCAAAAAAGCATTCATCATATTTTAGTTGACGGAAGCAAAGCTTCAAACGCACGTGATGTGTTGCAGCTAGCTTTAGTGCATTAGCCAAACTAAGTTCAACACTTACATCACAAATAATGTACAAATTCACACAGCATGAGTTGATGGTAAAGCATTCAACTCACAATTGCAAGGTGTTGTCTTTACAAACGTTTTGCTAGTTGCTACATTTACCATTAATTACAAATATTTTGTCAGGCCAATAATGCAACCAGGTCACTCCACCTCTTCTGATACATAGGGCAAGTATCAGCGTTGAGTGAATGAAGTGTCCAATATTCCACACACTCCGTTTTGTCGATTGAGGCAGCATATCATCAGAGTTGTACCGCTCTTCTTTTTGTTGCATTGTCAATGTAAATACTCTACTCACACCACAAAAAGTCATAGAATAGTACGTTCTAGAACAGAAGTATGCGAGCTGAGACGCATACTACACTTTTCAAGATTATTGAAATCCTACTTCGAAAACTTTTGACAACACTGATGACAAGAACAAAAAATCTTGGTTACAGCAAGGTACTTACAATGGAAATGATGGGGACAATTTTTGGAGGGTTTAAAGGCAGAAATGTGAAGCTTATAATATAATAAAAACACTTTCATTCTGTTAAAACTAGCCTATTATTTGAGTGAAGTTGTTTAAATCAGAAAAGTTTAGTAAGTGATTTTATCACTCTAAAATCATGTTTACACATCTTGTGGCTATAATTTTGACACTATTTTAACGTTCAAAAATTGGTCACATTCACTTCCATTGTAAATGCCTCAATGTAACCCAGATTTTTGCTTTTTTTTAATTTATTTCTGTGTTAATCAACATTATGCCACAAATGCTGTCGATTGAGCTTCACTAGTATTGAACCTGGAATATTCCTTTAATAAAAACTTTGCATCTTTGAGATGTCCTCACTAACATAGTGAAATACATGTGTTTATGTGTGTATGATTTGATAAGAAATACTGTTGACACTGCCTGGTGAGTGGTGATACACAAGGTCTTGAGCATCAGCTCATTGTTCTATAAGTGATGTCAGCCTCACATTACACTATTAGCACTATCATCATCATTTTTCTCACCACTGTTTGGTGAATCAGTTATGTCTACTCTGAGGAATATTTTTGTCACGTGAATGCTTCATTTAATAAAGTAATGGTTAAGTAATATCTATTGCAGTAACTGGCCATGTGACCTGCACCACATGCACCATGAGAAAAGAAACATTAGAACCATTTACATATCAGTAAGCCCACACTGGCCTCACCCAAATATCATGATGATTGCGGACTGTGTCATTATCTTAATCATCTCCATCATTATCACTATCACCAGAACAGAAACTCACAGTGTGTACTCTGTCATACTGTTTGCACCACTGGGATAAATTAGCTGTCATAATCAAGCGCTGGGATTTCTCAGAACATCTGACTATCACAAGAAGCAAACAACGCAGCAAAATGTCACCACACAGATGAAGACCTAGTATCAAGTTACTTATTTTGATCAGGCGCTCAGCATCTGCTGTGTCAAAACTTGTAAGTCAGTTACTGGCCACAGCTGTGGGCAGAAATTGCAAGATCAGTGAAGAAATGAACCCACGTGAGCAGTGAGTCAGATGTGAAACAAACCCTAGTCCCCACACAGTCACAATGGTGATAATATCAGACTTGCCAGCTGACCTCCTGAGGGTACAAGTTATGCTGTGCCAGTACACTTGAGTGTTGTTTCTTCAACTATGGGCACTTGTGTCCTAGTGGATTTAATCATTTATGGCATTTGGTAACACTTTACAATAAGGTTCTATTTGTTAACATTGTTTAATGCATCTGTATCACGAACTAACCATGAACAACATATTTTTACAGCATTTATTAATCTTAGTAAAACATCTGAAAGTTTACTTTTGAGTTTTTTAGCTCCTTATACATTAACTAATGTTAACATATACTACTTTTAATTTGAATAATGTATTATAACACAGTATGTTAAAATTAACATTATCCAAGATGAATATGTGCTGCAATGTATTGTTCATTGTTAGTTCATGTTAACTCATGTAATTATAATGTTAACTAATATAACCTTATTGTAAAGTGTTAACAAGTATTTTCAAACTGTATTAAACTCCCATTTTCAAACTCGCTCATTTATTTAATGTTTACTAACAGTGTCTAAACTGTACATTCATCACACAACACTTCTGTAATTTCTGTGTGTTTGTTTTTTTCACCCTGATAAACCGATGTAATTTACCATTATAAACCAATGTAATTTCCACCCCAACTCAAATAAACATTAATAAACATTTTAGTGGTGAAAATTATGGTGGGATAAAATGGTAGACACCATTGACTTACTAAGGATAATTTCAGTATAAACATTTTATGTATCCTGAACACACACAATTAAATAAAATGTTCACACTTTTTTATAATTTGACAAGTACACTAGCTTAAAAAAAAGAAAGAAAAAATTAGAGCCAAATAGTTGGTAAAGGTGGAAATGATGAAAACTGTTGTAATTTGTGCAAAAACTTTATATAAATAACTTTCACTCAATATAATTAAAATTGTTTATTATATTATATTATACTATATTAGTTTAGAATAGATAACATTATATGTATTTCACTTTTTGTTTAGATAATAATAATTATAACATTTTAATACATATTTTTAATGTGGGTTTTCATATTTGAATAATAGGGTAAAACTAAAAAACAATACATAAAAGGCATTTAAAAGTATAAAAAAACAAAAGATTAAAAAAACAAAAGGCATGGTAAGACATGTCCAAGAAAAGAGTTAATATAGTTAAAAGTTAAAAAAAATTTAACATTTTATGTCCCACTGCCCTGGGACATAAAAGTGCCAGTTGAAGGCACGCCCACTTACACCCTCAATGAAAATTTTCTACTGCCTTCTGTCCCCAAAACACTACTGACCACACTATGGAGTGAGAGAGTGGGAGGGCTAGAAAGGGAAAGGAGAATAAGACAGGAATTTAAAGAATTTGACTTGCTCATGCCATAAATATGTAGTTGCGCCAAATAATTCATGGAATCAGGCAAAAAGCAGCAGGACTCGGGTCATCCCACATAGTTGAGATCAGTTGTTGTGTGCTCTGCCCTGTGCTTGACCCTTTAACTGTTGTTTACTGTAGAAGTTCACTTGCTGGACAATGGAAGGACTTCATTAACGCAATTCACTCTGCTGCCATGGTGTCGCTGCATGCTTTCTACTTTCTAAGAAGCATGTCAGTAGAAGAAAGACTCTGCATGTGTTTGTGTGAGAAAAAAGTGATATATAGTGATATATAAGAGATGTTGGGAGAGGACAAGGTGACTTAAGGGTTCAAGTTTAGGTCAGGAAATCTGAGTGTGTGAGTGTTTGTGTGTATAAAGATTCACTGTAAGCACAAGATTACTCACTGTGCTCTGAGCTGCAGCTGGGACTGCTCCACTTCACTGCTTTGGTTGTCGCGGCAACTCAGTGCACGGCACTGGCACGCAGAGGGCACAATGCCAGGTGGGGGATGGGGGAGGGGGGGGGGGGGGGGGGGGGGGTGTTGGCATCAGCCAGTGGTTCTTCCAGCTGGCACTGCCAGGAACTCCGATACACTCCACTGAGGAGCAAACTTATTCAACCACCATCCTAAAGTTGTGCTTAGTCTATCGTCCATCTAATCTATGGTGTTAATTTAGGTTTTAAAAATGTTCAATCTTTATCTATGCATTCTAGTCAAATAATTAGCTATTACCAGTGTATTTAACTAATTAGCACAACGCTGAAAAAAACTGTAATGATACAAACAGAAAACGGGTTCACTTGATATGTTCCCAAACTATTAATTTATAGAGCTTATCTGAGTGACTGAAAAACAGCCCTTTGTCCCTTTGCTTTCTAACGTTCATAATGTGTCCTGACAACGACTCGCTCCTGCCCTCTCCTGGACGTTTGGAAATACACGTACATCCCATGTAAATATCTGCGCCCCCACGAGCCTCCGTGAATTCGATTGGAAACGATAAACAAGAAGTTCTGTGGCCTAGTTTCACACGACCTTTTAATTGATTGGTGCTTATATTGTTTTACACAATGCTAGATGTAATCCGAAAATAAAGTTCAGTGACACTCTATAGTTCACTTAACTATAGTTTGGTCAAATTAAAGACAGAAACTACGCAAATACTGCTAAATTACTTCTTCTATTTTTTAAAACAATTTTGAGTTATAAAAAAAAGTGTATTCAAAATGTATTAATGTATAAACTCGTTTCTGTTGCTAGTTATGAATACCGAAACAAATTAATTGACGGTTGGTAACATCCTACAGACGAACTTCCGTGTGGACCTTTATGTAAATATCAGAGTAACGTGGACAACTTACTTTCCAAATGGGAATAAAAGTCCGATAATGTGAATAGCAAAGCTTATGAAAGAGCAGTCTAATGAAGTATACAGAAGGTTTAACATCTCCATGTAGTCATCCTACTTAAAAGAAGTTAAGAGGAAAACTCCGTCCACCAGAGGGCCTCATTGAACTTTTAGAACTTAAATATAAAAAAAAAATTAATGTTCCAAATGTAATTTTGGGAGGAGCTTGTTCATTTGGACCTGGCAATCATAACCCGAGCGGACCGGTATCCCTCCACCTCCACCTCCTCATCTCCACCTTCATATTTCATAACATCTATAGGCCTACCATGTATTTAAAATTTTCGCTCGAGCTAGTCCGCACGCCACAAGCATAGACAGCACGCCACGTTTACCTTAAAGGGATAGTTCATCAAAGTTCAAAAAGAACATTAAGGCAGCATGAAAGTAATCCATAAGACTCCAGTGGTTAAATGTATAGCTTCTGTAGGGAAATGATAGGTGTGGGTGAGAAAGAGAGCAATAAAAATGTTCTTTTTTTACTTTAAATATTCCTCCCAGCACAGTAGGTGGCTACATGCCAGAAGAATGTGAATTGCCGAAAATAAAAGAGAAACGTGAAAGTGGAGATTAATAGTAAAAAAGGACTGACCTGTTTCTCACCCACGCTTTTCTGAAGACATGGATTTAACCACTGGATTATTGTATGGATTACTTTTATGCTGCCTTTATGTGCTTTGGAGCTTAAAGATTTTGGTACCCATTCACTTGCATTGTATGGACTAATAGAGCTGAGACATTCTAAAAATCTTTGTTTGTATTTGTTCACATCTGGGATGGCATGAGGGTGAGTAAATGATGAGAGAATTTTAATTAATTAAAATTGCCATATTAGAACCTGTACTTTAGTTATTTATTTAGTTATGTGCTGCACATAATGAACAGCAAAAGTCAGTGTAAATAGTAACAGCATTGACTGCAGCCAAATAGCATGCATGAGGAAGAAATTATGAGTTGAAGAAGAATTAGGTAATTTTGCAGCTTCCAAAGAGAACACTGAGTTTTCTGAGATTATAGAACCATCTTGGGCAAGCTGAGCCTTCTTTTCAGTGTTGTGGCAGGAGGGACACAACGTCTCGTTCCCTCCATCAGGGAACCATATATATGGTCCAAACTGGGGGGTGTCCCTCCAAAGACGAAGACACCGCGGAGATCACACCCGGCCTCGGGAAGGGGGGGGTGGATTTTTAAGTGGAATACAACACATGGTCTTATCAGGTAGAAGCGGAAGCACATCGTGCGGGGGGGGGGGGGGGGGATACTACAAACACGGCGACCGAGGACAGCGGGCCCTCTGCCCAAAGAAGACGTGGTTTACCGGTGGGGAATATACATCACACAGGGTTGCATAGGGAGACAACCAGCACATGTGGAGCACTTACCTCAGTATGGGGGCATCCCCGAAGACTCGTTGGCCACTAGGCTAGTGAGGAAGAACGTCCAGGGTTCACACTTCTTGCGAACACAATTGGGGAAAAAGCGCACATCTTCGCCTCAAGGGAGAGGAAAGGCTCTATGTGCAAGCGATACACCCGGCCAGCAGACACGAACTTATCTGTTTGTGTCACCTGATAACACACGGGACAAAACTGGCTCAACCCTGAGGTTATAAAACCTTGCAAAGGTGTTAGGTGTTGCCCAGCCCGCAGCTCTACAGATGTCTGCTAGAGAGGCGCCAATGGTACAATGGCCAAGAAGCCACAATACCCCTGGTAGAATGAGCTCTGTGGTAGCGGGGCCGTGGTCAAGCGCCCGTCCGGAGAGGGAAAGCGGTAAGGGCACTTGCACCTGAGCTAAATTATGTCTAACACCTGTCTCTAATTTCAGTGAGCACGGGGAGAGCAGCATAAAAGAGCCACAGCACCGCCAGTCAGGGGAAATGCCAGTCCAGTGTTGGCTATGAGAGAGAGCCCTAGCAAGATTGCCTCTAAGAAAGAGTTTGTGTTCACCTTTTCGCCCAAATATTAATTAAAGGCGTTACCTTTTGAGTTACGCCCCTGCCTCTGTGTCCTCCCTCCTCGTCAGTCATCCGAACCCCTTTACACTGGTGCCGAAACCCGGGAATTCCAACGATGGAGAAGGGTCACCCCGTAGAGTCCTCCCAGCTGGCCGAAGTCCTCCAGTCCCTCGCTACCCTCCACCAGTGTAAAGGGGTTTCCTCCTTTCCGCCTTTCCCTCTCCGGATGGGCGCTTGACCACGCCCCCGCTGCCACAGGCTCGTAGGCCAGCAGGGGGAGGCACATGTTGGGCATGGTATGCCATAGTGAGGGCATCGATGACCTATTGAGCGATCCTCTATTTGGAGACAGCGCTTCCCTTCCGCTGTCCACCGAAGCAGACAAAGAGCTGCTCGGAGATTCTAAAGCTCTGCGTGTGATCCAAGTAGATGCGAAGAGCGCGCACCGGACACAGCAATGCCAAGATTGCAATATGCATCAACGCTGTGTTGTCCATCCGGACCAACATGTGCTTTCCCTGGATCAACGGCAATAGCCTCCTCATGGAAAGTAGTACCGCCAGCAACTCAAGGGAGTTGATGTGCCAACGCAGTCCAAGAGCCGGCACCTGAGTGCCCATTGCACACAGTGCCCCAGTCCCATTGGGAGGCATCTAATCACTTCTGTTTTCTATACAATGTCAGTGGCTGGTGACTGAGGCTGTTAGTCTCTAACATTCTGCAAAACGTGCTGCAACCAAATTAAGTAACAACCAGAGAGTGCAGAAAGTGACTACATACATTTTCTTCTTCATTATGAATAATATAACTGATGATTTATAATTTAATACCTAACAAATGTATTTTTCTGAAATGTTTTGCTTAAAAAATTGTTTGTGTTTATTTCTTTAAAATAAATGGCACTTGGTTTGATATTTTGTTTAAGTGTGACTTATGTATCTAAATACTTTCTGTTAGGCACTCTGAAGACAGGGATTATTTAAAGGACTAATCTTCTATTTTCTGCACAACGTCAAAGTAATGAGAATAGGTTCTCTTGTGAAACCTATTCACAAAGAGGCGAAGGGTCTTCTGTGCACACTTCATGAACCATGAAAACAATCCATGCCTGTCCTGAGGCATGGGTGTTAAACATGTCCTGCAAGGCTTTAAAATCTGTCAAAAGAAGGTAAACATTATAAATCCACTGTATGCCTGGGGGACAGTCAGCACACTCACATAAAGCTGAAGTTAAGCTTTCACATCTTACTATGTCTTTTCCTCCCTCTCAACCACTCTCCAATATTTATATGAAAATGTAGAGCAACTCTCCTGACGATGTTATGATTTCATGTTGCTATCTATCTATCTATCTATCTATCTTGTGTGTGTGTGTGTGTGTGTATTTATCACTTTGTGGGGACCAAATGTTCCCATAAGGATAGTAAAAAATGTTGACGCTGTGGGGACATTTTGTCGGTCCCCATGAGGAAAACAGCTTACCAAAACCATACTAAATTATGTTTTTTGAAAATGTACAAATGCAGAAAGTTTTCTGTGAGGGTTAGGTTTAGGGGTGTGTGTGAGTGACAACATGCCTTGGTCTCTCCCACATGGTCATAAGTGCACATCCACAGTCAAAAGCAGTTCTGTATTTTCTGTGAGTTTGAAATAACATAGATGAGAAATTAAATGAAAAGATGCCATTTGATACACAGTCCTGTGAAACTGATACTGTATATTGTATAACACTGGGGCTTCAAAGAGTTGATTCTAATGCATTTAAGGTGTATCTAAATGTGCTTGTAATACAGGTTGAGATAAAAATAAAAATACTTGTTTTAGCTTGTGGTTATATAAACCCCTACTAGCCACAAGAGACAAATGACCACCCAGAAGCAGAAGTGCATGTGAAACTTACCACTAGAGAGTGATGTTATAACATCATAGTACATGACTTCATACATCCCATGTAAAATCTGTGCCCCCATGAATTCAGTTTTTTTTGTAAAGGCCTGTTCTGTAAAAAAATGTTTTAAGAAACTTCATAAATACACATTACAGAAATACACAGATCAGATTTCCCCTTCTATGGTACAGTCCTACTTACAGGTCAATGCTTAAAGGGCCTGAATGGCAACTGTGAGTTCAGCAACCTACAGTGTATGTAGGAATGTTACACATTTGGCAGATACTTTGATCCAAAGCAATTTACAATGCACTCAATGTATAATTTACCTGTCCCCTGTTCCCTTTGAATCAATCCTAAAACCTTGGTGTTACCAGACTATTGCCTTGCTCTACCAGTTACAGGAAGCTACAGGGACTATAGAGACACCAATATACACTTTCATGTAAATGATAATGCTCTATTTTTGTGCAGTTGTGAAGGCAGGAGTGATTTTCAGGAGTACAGTCAATTAGATCTTGAAGATTATGCTCTGTCAAAACAAGATGTTTCCTATATAAAAAAAGCATCTAAGAAGGGAACAAAATGCATACAGTCGAGCTGTTATGTACTACAGATAAGAGGGTGAATTACACACTGAGGATTGTGGCACGGAAAAACAAATACCTTTCTTTGCCCTCTATAACCTTTTGAATATGACAGAGTCATTGATTGAGACAGACTGTCAGATCAAGGCAGAAACTCAAATCCAATCATTTCCTGAGCTGTCAGGGGCTATTACAGTTTGTTCAACTGAGAGATTCATATATTAAACACATATGACAGTCACACACAGAAAAAACGGCATTAAATTCAGAACACCTAAAGTCAAGTACCTTTTCTTTTTCTTTCTATTTTATTATTTTGTAAATGAGCAGACACATATAAAGAAGCTTTTGGTTGTAAGTATTTACATATGGAAGAAGTGTATATACCATATTATTGTCTGTTTTGTATGCAGCGCTATTTCATGTAAGACAATTCTGTTAATTAAAATGTATACGTATTTATGACCTGGTACATATTACATTTGGGTGTATTTCAAATCTACATAAACCTAACCTATATCATGAATGTGATAGTAAACAATTAATACATGATAAAACTATGTTTATTCTTTTTGTCTCAAAGGAAGTTGCAAAGATTTACATTAAATACAGCTCTGGCTTCAGAACACATAGAATGTGACTGAAACAACAGCTGTGTTCAATGGAAAGAAAGTTATATGGCTTTGGAACAACATGAGGGTGAGTAAATTATAGTAAAAGACTTTCATGTGATGCAGTTATGTTTTGTTGGTGTTTTTTGAAGAAGTTTTATTTGTCAAATAAAAAGCTATGTCTGTCTTTGCTTCAAAATGATAATTTATCAGTCTTTAGCGTTATACAGAGTTCTTCCTTGCCACTTACAGGTTTTAAAAATAACACGCTGCTGCAATTCTACTGAGACCTTTAGCTTAAAATAGCTCAAAAATATATGAAAGCAAAGTACAAGCATAGAGAGCAGAGAGACTAGTGTTAGTGCAAAGATACACTGATCAGCCACAACATTAAAACCACCTGCCAAATATTGTTTATGTTCCCCCTCTGGGTTGGAGCTGTCCTGCCAACAGCTCCAACCCAGAATGCTATCTTCTGGGATGATATTGTTCTCACCACAATTGTTCAGAGTGGCAGTTCTGCAGATAGAAATGCCTTGTTGATGAGAGAGATCAACAGAAGATGGCCAGACTGGTTTGAACTGACAAAGTGTATGGTAACTCAGATAACCGCTCTGTACAATTGAGGTGAGAACTGGGGCTAATCGGTGTATATGGTTGTAAACAATTTAATTTGTCAAAGAGACAAGGCAAATTAGCTAAAATGTTCAGGATTAATGACGAGCATTTCTTGTGCATTATCTTAAAACTATCTACTGCAAGGTAATGCATTTTATTTATTTTGATTTTATTTTTATCTTAATGTGGTTATGTTGCAAGACACACTACTCACCAAAGCAATCTTTTATTGAATAACAGGTCTTAACAGCATCTTAACATGCTCTCAGAATGTCAGAAACTGAAACACAACCTGTGCAAGAATAGTTAAAATATGCAGAAATAGGCACAAATAAGAGTACAGAACAGAACAAAATATCATAATGATTATGCAGCACGTATTATTTAACTTGAAGAAATAAACTTTTACATTCATTAACATTCATTATGGAACACCGTGCAGATTTTGTTCATCGTGTAACTTTGGACTCATGGGTTAATCCATGCATTTCGTAATTTATTTCCTGATTCTTAATCCAATAGAGCAGCATGTCAAATTTAGACACAACAAAATGCTTTAAGATTCATAGCTGCATGAGGGGCCTCTTTTAAAAGCCAGAATGAGATGCCAGGCTGGCTTTGGGACTGTGGACTGACCCTTGGACAAGTGGCAACAGCAGTCTCTTACAAGGGGCAAAAGTCAAATGGCACCTTGACCCTAATAAGCGAAGACATCATGGGTCCCAGAAATGTGGCCTGGGTCATGGTTGAGTGGTAAAGCGTAACTGTTTTTCTAGCACCTTTCACAGAGTGTAATGTAATGATCAGGGCCGCCACTTAAATTAAGCTGTACTTAAATAAAAGGGGGTATCCACACACTTTTAGTACTTACTTTTCCCCAGGAAGGAAATTGGTGATTATTCTGTTACATAGTATTATAAAGTTTATGAATATTCAAATATAAGAAAATCATGCCTACGGGGAAACATTTTTAAATCTCTTGAAGTCATGAGCAGAGATGATATTTGACATTACTGTATGTAACTACTCAATAGTAGTAGCAGCCATGTGTTTTATTGACTGTAATCACTGTTTTTCTAACCAGTCCTTTTTTTACAGGGTTTAGACAGTCTCGGGAGGCAGTTTTCCCAGAGTAAGGTGTAATAAACACACTGGACTTTGCCCATCAATTCTGCACAGTGCACTCAACTCGTGTTGCACTGAGAATTATCTCTAGGCATCTGTAAATAGAGCGAGGCATGCACTTTTCAGAGGTAATAGATTCACATGTTTTGACTTTCATGTCAATTGATCTAAAACATATTGTATGTCAGATTAAAACACAAATAATCTGAATTGTGAGAGAATTGTGTTATTTTAATGACAGTGGTTTACTTGTCTTTGGCAAATGAGAGATGGTTAATTATCAGTTACCAGATGATAACTGACATATTATCTACATTGGTAATGATTAATATGATAAATGTGCCCTGGGTCAATTAAACGATGATATTGTTTTTATGTTTAGTTCAAACAGATATACATTTTAGTCATTAAATATTCTCTTTCTGTGGGTTTTTCTTTTATATTTAAACCAGAGATATCTTGTGAACAGTGTCAAATAACTATGGAAACATATGTACAATGTTGTACTTATTTACACTTATCTACGTGCAGTTCAAAGGATTTTATTATTATCACTTTAAAAAGTACGGCCAAACCATGTGACTCAATGGCAGACTGTACATCTGCTCCATGTTGAAAGCCATGTGAATGTCTGTACTGTAGGTTGGACTGTGATGAAGGAGAGAGTGGCTGGAGGGGAAGAGGAAATGGAAGTGAAAAGCAGGGCCCAGTCTCTCAAGATTGTGTCCACTGATCATGCCCTGTCCTGGACAAAAGCTGGATTGAGAAACTGGAGGAAGTCTGTCTCTCAGCTTGTTGTTTAGTGAGGGTTCCTTTACCTGAATTAAGAGTTTAAGATCTGGTTGTTAATAAACTCTTTTATTCCATCTTAAAGACACAATGTGAACATTGCACAAAATGTCGAATTGAAACTATAGAGAGGTCCAAAACTCTGAGACTACAAGTGGGATAGCTTCCATTTTGCATTTTTGTCATTGAATCAAAATATTGAATCGCAATAATATTATGAGCATAACAAGTTAAAAGTGAAAAGCTAATCTCAGGATTTCGAATTTGGTATATTATGGTCCCACTCTTGCTTTAAAGGATGCATGCATTTAAGCTGTCATGGACTATAGAAGCTTGTGCAAAACCTGATGATTGTGTTATCCCAGTATGATCTATCCAAAGAGCATCATTGAAATCTAAGCTTTTATACACTGTTAATGTCACACATTTGCTGATTAGGGCAGACTCTAAAATATTTTTGTGCTTTACTTTTAAAAAAAAATTAAAAGCCCTATTATTATTATTATTATTATTATTATTATTATTATTTCATGTAGCTGGTTGGTTGAAAATAATCACCAAAGGATACCAAAAATATATTTTGGGGTTTTATTCTGAAGGCTGTTTATTAAAGCTGCACTTTGTAAGATCTTTTGGTTAAACATTAACAAATAGCCATTAATGATTGAGTACATCAACAATCAGTCTTCAAAGCAATGTCTTTACCATACCCTGATTCACTACGGTAAACATATAAAAATGATTTGTATTTTGAGCTATCGGGTAGGATTTGGCACGAAATCGCTGGCTTATGACATACATCCTTGCATCATTATGTCATGTCCTTAAATACAAGAAAGAAGTACCGGCTGTCTTGTTCCTATGTTATAATAGATGACGGTCATTTGCGAGTGGTCATTAAACAGAAAAAATAAACTACATTTAGTTCAGTCACATTCATGCAGTTCCGAACAGTGTCACCGCAATGTTTATCTGTTATCCATTTGGTGAAGATGTTTACCTGCTTAAATGCTTGGACATGTTGTCTGGTAGGGTTGTTGAAGCTAATATCGCTTGTCATGCTTGAATTTACTGTGACATGCTTATTAATATTAATGACTTCTGAAATTGACTTCTTGTAACGGTTATATTGCATATTTAAGCATATTATTTTCACGTTTAATAAAATATATTTTATCCCCCATCATTACTGATTCCTTGTTTTAAGTTTACGGTGTTATTGTGTTTATTGCATAGACATACTATTGTAGTATTACAGCTCATTCAGCATTATCAACTACAGAGGCGTACATTATAATATACAAATAATAAAGTCTTCCACTGAACTCGTATCAGCCATATCACAAGTATCACCTCACATGTATAGTACAATACAAACATAATAGAAGATAAAACAATTGAATAATATTATTGAAATATACTGGTAGTACAGGTATATCTTGTTCTCTCTGTAAAAGTGCTTTGAGTGTAGTGTCGGAAAAGTGCTATAAGATTAAAATTCATTAATTCAAAATATGTAAATAGGATTGTTGTTTTAATCTTCATCAAAGCAAGTAATATTTCAGTCAGTAGCGGTTCTAGCTTTTTTTGTTGACAGGAGGAGGGTGTTGGAGATGAGATGGCTAGTGGACTTCAAGGAGCCCACTTGTTTGTGTTGGTGCCTCGTTCCACCCCCAGCAAGATGCCGCCCCGGGCAGCTACCCCTGTTGCCCATGTCTAAATCCACGCATGGTTTCAGTTTTAAATGTTTAATCATATAACATAATATCAACATGAAAATAGCACGTTATGACTCTAGTTATGGTTCTGAGTATCTTCCAGTCTCGATCACACACAGGCGATGTGTAGGTATTCTGAAATCATGAGATTTATCCGCTGGAAGAGCAATGCCGAAACACGATTCAATTAATGTGTTCTTCTTCAAATTGTTTGCAACTTAAACTTTCAACCACAGATGTCACTAGTGAGCACAAAGTTATGTAGTGCAGCTTTAAAAAAAGATAAAAACAGCATTCGATGTGAACATATTATATATATATATATATTAGGGCTGTCGATTTAACACGTTAATTCAGTGCGATTAATTTGACAAAAAAATAACACGTTCAAAATATTAATGCAATTAATTGCACCATAATAAGGATGATTCCTGAGAAATGCAAGCTTGTAGTACCACCTGTTTACTCCAGAGGGCAGTAAGTGAAATTTCAGCTGTATGAGCAATGCACAGTTTATACAGTGAAGAAAACACTTCAGTAGGAAGAACAACACAAACATGCGTTACGTTTTTGCGTTCAAAACACTTGAAGGAGCGCAAATCCGAACTAAGGGATCTCAAGATGTGTTTAAAGTTTGAGTATTAAACTATATTTAACTTTAAACAGTGACCTAAACATTTTATGTTTATGACACAACGCACCCAAGACGCTACACAAGCATGTCTGACGCAGGTGTAGATTGCCGGTCCTTAAACAAGCCCTCATAATAAATCTCCAACTGATTGACAAATTCACTTGTTAAAAGAATTGCTGTGAACTGTATGCCAATGATTGGCTTATGTTCAGTAATATGGAAGTAAACGATACATTGTATTCTAAAGCCGCTTTTTGTATTGTCTTAACAATGATTAACTCTTCTGCTACAAGAATGTATTGCATTTTCATTATCTGAATATTTTTTATTATTTACATATATAATTTTTTAACATATAAAGATAATTATGTATAATTATATATTGATATAAATATGTATAATCTTTATATATTGAATTATTGTTATATGAGGGGTTTTCTCAGCAAATATTTGTATATGCGAAAGGAAAATTCAAAAGCTGAAATATAAAAAAAATGTATATGGTTCAATGAAATACACTAGAGGCTAATGTTAAAAGAAAACACAACTAGGGCATTAGCCTACCCACATGCCTCAGCATACATCACCATACAGTACATGCTTCTAAGTATTGTAGTTTCAGCAATACCACTTATATTTTCACATATAACACATATCACACATTAACTAAACTGGAAAACATTCTGGGCTATAAATCATTAAATAAGACATGATTAATTCTAAATTTACATACCGAGTCATCACATGTGTGCCAAATTATGGTCAAAATCCACACATGCAATCCACATGCATCCTTCTCATAACAAACACTCAATTTTAACATTCAATTGTTCTGAACACATATTTAATGCAATTTAACAGCATTTTATATAGAATTTTATATTTACCCAAAGAATTCTCAAACGATGAACAAAACTGGGAGCTCTCTTGCACAATGTATCTTCTCACATCTCTAACATGAGAGAGTGCCAGAAACACACCAGTGTCACAATACTCCAGTGTCACAAAACTCCAGTGTCACAAAACTCCAGTGTCACAAAACTCCGGTCTTAATGGGGCAACATCTGATTTATGACTAGAGTTAAATTACTTTAAATTTCTCCACTTGACTACATTTAAATTGGATTTTGAATACCAGATTGTCAATGTGCTTCAGACTTTTGAACCCTACTGTATATGGAGAAACAGAAACTATAAACATGCATTTAAATAAATACCAAATACATTTACAAAATTATTCATGAAATATTGATGATGCATGAATTTATCAGGACACTCTTTACATAATCTCTTCACCAGGTATCTAATCTCTACTAGGAGTAAAACCAAGGCAGTTGAGACAGTGGATATCAAGTATGAGGTAAAGATCCCATACCTTTCATGCAACATTAGAATATTTTAATTTTGCATTAAATATTTGATGTTTTTTTTCCTAGATAGATGAAAAGGTTTTTTCTTGCATTTCATGGTAAAGAAACACTGTTCCACTTCTCTGTGTCTGGTTAAGAAATATCAAGATTTTAGGATTTTTAGTATATGTTATATGTAGGCCTATATGGGAATGTGTAGTGTTTATTGTAGGTGCTCTAACTGTTCACCATTTCCTCTGTTTTTTGTTTTTCTTTCATTAACATTTTAGTTTTTTTCCTGTTAACTGAAACCATCCTGCTGTACATTTAATATGAATATATTTTATAATTTGTCTCCTATAGCTGACCTTGCAGATCCCACCAATCCCTGTCAACAAGAATGATAGCCAAGTCGAGACGCTATCGAGGAACACTGATACCAAAGATAGACCCACTACCTCTCCTCTCTCCCGCAGTAAATCTAATGGAGAGTCTCCCTCAGAGTAAACCTGCAGGAACAACCGCTCTCAGGGCACTCTTTGAGTCAAAGGTTACCATCCAGTCCAAAAGCAGCAACATGGCACGTGAATCAGTGGGAGCTGAGAAAGGCTGCACGCTTCATAAAAACAACGATGCTGAGGACACAAAATCATAAGCAGAGGCAGGGTTTAATCACTTCTGTGACGAACAAGAGAAAGTGATTGAAGAGGATCAAGTGACTTCAAAGGTAATCTTTCAGAGATTCTCAAGAGTTCAAGTCAGATAGACAAAGAAATGAATCTGTATTTATTGATGATGTAATTACTCTTTAAGGGCAGAAGTTTCTGGCATTTATACTGAAAAACTATCCTTTTCAGATGGTGAGTACATACTGTGGCCCCAGTAAGTATTGCGCACCCACACTTAAAAAAGTATATATATGTAATTTTTTTTTTTTTTTTTTTTTTTTTTTTTTTTTTTTTTTGCAGTATATAACAAAATATCAAACCAAGTGGCATTTCTTTTAATGAAATCTTGCACAAACACACTTTTCAAGCAAAATATTTCACAAAAAGAGGTTTGTTTCAAATAATAAAACAATGGTTCAAATTTAAGATTTTTTTTCCACCAATTTGGAATGCTCAATTCCCAATGCACTCTAAGTCCTTCTGGTGGCCTAGTGACTCACCTCAATCCAGGTGGCAGAGGACAAATCTCAGTTGCCTCTGTGTCTGGGACCGTCAATCCGCAAATTTTATCATGTGGCTTGTTGAGCATGTTACAGCGGAGACATGGCACACTATTCTCCGCGATATCCACGCACAACTCACCACAGGCCCCACCAAGAGCAAACCACATTATAGTGATCACATACATAATAAGGTTTCTAGGTCAAGGTTAAATATCAAAAATTGACAGAGTATCATCAGTTTTCCTAAATGGCAAGAGTAAATTAAACAAGCTCAAGCAAGACACAACATTACACAAAGGAAATCATATCCGCAGCATAAAAACTTTTCTAGTGGACCAATCAAAGTGTTGGTGGTGTAAAAAACAATCACTACATCACTCACAACAAAACCCAGACCACACGAGAGATGCCTCCAAACTGTAAAGAAGAAAACGCCAGATGAAATCACAGCAGGAGCAGCAACTGTTCACAATGGCATGAGCTGAAAATAACATTGTGATAATTTTAGTTAGGTCTGAATACTGAGCTGGGGCAGACTGGAAAAGTATCTTTGCAAGTGATTGACTTAGCCTGGTGTCACAATAGCAGAATAGATCCTAAAATAGTTGGTTGGCACTCCTGCTTCCATGGGAGCTGGACAGGGTCAGCTGTTACCAGAACAGAAGTGGCCACAGGCTTGCTGACACATACAGAGGACACAAATGGCCGATGGACCAGTCACAGTCATTACTGAGCAAAGAAATATAACAATACAGAGGGATCTGAGTTAAGCGTAGAACAGGGAGAAGGAGCACTGAATGGTGGTGAGTCCATGTTTACACATTTTTTAATTATTGTGCTTGCAGAATATTGCATCAAGTCACGTGAGATCTAAGGAGGATTTCCCATAAAATGTTTATAATAGCACACCACGGCTGTGTGACCTGGCAAAGGGGATTTCTAGAATTTGATTATTAATTTTCGTGTTACAAAACAGGCCGTTTACAAAAAAGGCTTAACCTTAACATTTTACTCTGGTTGGTACATTGGTAATCAGCAAATAAATAAGCATTTGTTAATGTTCAACTCATTATCATGCTGAAATTGTATTATGGGAGGTTGTTTTTTGATTTCTTCACCTTACCTCCCCATTTTTAAACTGCGTTGAAAAGGCCTCTCGTGTATTCTTAATCAATAGCTATGGGAATTTTCTTAATTTTGTGTTTGAGGTCAACTAGACAGAATCACATGACAATTTAGCCAATGATTATAGAACCAAATAAAATTAACAAAATCATTCTGATACCTTATTCTAATGATATGCAACCGTGTGATTTCTAACAGATTCATACACTAACTAAATGTCTTTACTACATCAACAAATTGACCCTGGTAGTTATAGACTAGAGTTTTAGTTCTGTATTCTTCATCACACATTTTATTTCACTAGCCTGAATCAAGACACATACACTTCCACAATATTTTGCCCTTGAAAGTGAAACTAGATATTAGTCCTCTCCACTTATTCAACCACTTTCTGTATGTTTGTGTAACAGCTCTTTGTTCTTAACTTAAAATCCCATAGGTATCTGACTGTGTCACAGGCAGTCAGATGTTATCCCACCCTGGTTTCTGAGTACACTCTGCAGACTACACTAATGACATGAATTCATAGCTGTCCCCATTACTTTAACAAGAGCTGACAGAGCAATAAACAACATCACCTTTTGAAAAAAAAAAAGTAAACATTCTACAGTAAAACAAGTTTAACATTAAAGTCACATTAATGTGAATTGCCGTTTACAGTCCAATCTTCATAATGTGATGTATTTCCTATTGAAACTATAATATTCAACAAGAAATTGTAATATGGGTTTTGATTTTATCAATCAGTAATTGATTGGATTGTAAAAGTGGCATTACAAAATGAATGAGGTTTTGCTAAAACAATACTATTTTTAAATGGCTTTTAAAGGCATATTAAATACAAGTTAATATCAGTCGCCACCCAAATCTGTGTTACAATGAGGCACTTACAATGGAAGTGAATGGGGCCAATCCCCATGTCAAAATATTACAAAAACAAAAAGACATAAACAATATGTGTGTTAACATGATTTCAGTGTAATAAAAGCACTTACTAACCTTTTCTGTGTAAAGTTATATCCAATTTTACAACTTTGTTGCCATGACGATGTTATGCCGTAAACCCTAAAATTACTGTAAAAATGCCGATTTAACTTTTCAGCTCAAATAATACAGAAGAATTCATTTAAGTGCGTTTATTAAATCTTAAGCTTCACATTTCTGCCTTTAAACCCTCGTAAAATTGGTCATATTCACTTCCATTGTAAGTGCCTCACTGTAATCTAGATTTTTGCTTTTTGAAATAAAAAGATGGAAGAGTCTAAATTTATTTTTTTGGTAATCAACATATGTCACAAATGCTGTCGATTGAGCTTAACTTGTTGTGTACGCACATTATTCTTTAAATAGCTATTTGGATATTTGTTAATATTAGCCAATAACCTGTATGGCCTACGTGACATAAGCAGAAAAAAAAAGTTGTTTCAAAAGAAGAGCCATTTAATACATTTTCATTAGTGATTATGAAGACAAACAAGGGTTTCTTTGGAATAACAGGCACCAATGAAATGCACGCAATGAGACCAGGAATATACATTAAGAAAAACAAACAGGGTCAATTTTGATTTCATGTTGACTTAAATAAAATAATAATAATAATAAAAGCCTTATCTGAAATTATCTGAAGTATTTGATGTCAGCTTTATTTTAAAAATTCATAAATCAATCAGTCGATTAATGTTGGTAGTCTAGTAACTTTAAATAATGCCTATTATGTCTGTAGTCTATTAAGTGAATTTGCAAGCCATTTTAACAATATATGGATAAGCCTAGGCATATCAAAATTTGTATTTAACTAATATTATGGCATATACAACAATAATATTTAACAATTGTGTATTAGACTGAGGGACAATGTGGTTCTCATATGTAAGGCTATGAATGGAGATGACTTGATGAGGTTATTATGGCAGACTTTACAACATCCTAATTTGCAGTTAAATCTAAATGCCCTGCAGGTAGCTTGATGAGTCTCTGGCATGGATAAGGTCTCTGGCAAAACTAATAAACAATATTGACCAATCACATGACAGCTCACCTCCCACTGAAAAACAAACTCTTTCTTTTAAATAAAACTAATTTCTGGCAGTTTAGTATGTCTTTTGTACCCCCTGAGGTGTAGGTCGTGGGCCTCAGTTATGAAAGCACAAATGTTGACCTTGACAATATTTCTTCTTTAAGTTTGAGTCACAATAACTATATCCTGGTTCCGATATGTCTGCTGTGTTACAGAGGATAAAAGAAGGTCAGTTGCAGACTTCAGAGACAGCTCTGCACTCTACGTACAGGAGAAATCCTCTATTTCCGTCAAAGCTTTGTCAGCACTATATCTGTCAAAAGAGGCAGCTGCAAAGCCTCCAGGAAACCCTCTTAAAACCAGTTAGTACTTGTAGCTGCTTTTATTCCTAATGATACATGTGGTGACCTTTGGGGTCAGGGGGATGAGTCAGGGTAAGACAGGGAGCAGGAACAACATGCTGTTAAATGAAGGTTCACAATGTGAATGTTTTTAGCTTCAAGTTCAAGAACCATGTGGATATAAATCATAATTTCTTAAATAAATTGTTTCATAGCTTCAACTGGCTATAGTAAGACACATTTTAATGAAGTTAATGAAATCAGTTATGCTTTATTTTCTGGTCATATAGGGATGGCTGAAAAGAGAATTGTGTCCTTTTATTCAGACATTTTAGTAATTATTTCCTTTAAAATTGTGCTTGAAGGAACAGGATCCCACTTTTCCAACTGGTAAATCTAAGCAAGGTAAGAAAACATTGCTTAGATTCTGATATAGTCTACACACTAACTGCTACCATCAACCCTGCTGTGAACTTTGAAATGAATGGCTTGGTCATGTATGTGTACTGCGCTTTGTTAAAAATTTAGTGAATTATAGCATGTTTAGCACCTTATTCTTAAAAATAACCTTATTTTGTTTCAGAACCTTAGCATTTACTTTGTGACTTTTTGTAAAATCATGCACCATAGTTATCTTAGTTATGGTAATCATAAATTCTGTTGTTGGACACTATTATTGAACATTTTGAGTTTGATTAACCACACATTTGCATTATAGAACACACATTTATCATGTATATCTTAATTTGTCAAACAATTCAAACCAAATACTGACATGAACTCTAATGTTATTAACTACTTTCAACTGGCTGTATTCAGACTGCTAAAAATAATAACCATTATTTTGCCAAAAAAAACACTGTTTTTCTTTGGGGTGCGTTGTGGCTTCCTTGCAGTTCAACAGGTATGTTTAACAGCTTAACAATCTACAATTGCTTAAATACAGTACTTGAACAAACATAAAAATTATACATTTGATATAATAAGCTAATATGGTTATTCTTAATTATTTTTACTCTAAGATGGCTGAAGAGGCACAAAACACATCTAAACATGCCATTGCAAATGTAAAGAGTGATGCACCTGAATCAAATCCATCTACACATGAGCTGGAAACCTGCACTGATGAACACGAGAGACCCTTTACCTCACCACCCCCATCAAGAGAAGCAATGTCTAATTTGCACCAACGGCGACAGAAATGTGAGCTTAGACGCCTGCTAAAACACACGTGTCCTGAGTTAAAAACAGTGGACAGCATGGTAGAGGAGGAGCTGGCTGATATTCTGAACCCCGACCAAGCTGAAGACAGTGGATACCAGGGTGAGGTCCAGTCAAGATGCTGGCAATTTGAGAACCATGCAATCGACACAGTCGATTTCCATGGCCAAAAACAGGTGAATGTGGATTTTCAAGACAATAATGTCAAGAGAAACTCTGGCTTATTTAAACAACCTTTGTCTGGCTCTCACAACGAAGAGGGCAAACCACAACCATCCTTTCAGTCCAGAATTGAACCAAATGAATCAGAGGAAGTGACATCAGAGGAGGTCATTAAAGTAGATGTTAAAGCCACACGTAGGATGTTTGAATCTCAACCTATGGACACTCGGAGAGATAGTCTGGAGAGTCCTTGTCCAATAAGAAATGTTGTGATTGAGGAGAAAGTTGGATCAAACCAGAAACTGAAGAATGACATGAGCGACTTCAATGGCAGTAATAGAACAAAATTATCAGACATCCAAAAAAACAGTGATATGAATCTCTCAGAAACAAATGAGGTATTTGTGGGTATATCTAGAGCCAAACAAGTCTTTGAAAACAGATCACATAACAACAAGGATCTCTCTTCAACAAATGATTGCTTTAGCAAAGAAGAAGAAGAAATGCTGAAGGCCAATGTGAGAAGCCGAGCCCAAATGTTTGAATCGACTCCACTTGATAAGATCAATCAGCAGACCAAGGAAGAATCAGATGCTATGTTGGAGAACATCGAAGAGACTCTCATTTCTTTATATAATTTCAACATAATTAATTCTGAAGGAACCCTTCTTGAAGCTAATGAAACTGGACATGTCAAGAAAGCAACATATAATTTCATCCAAGATACAAAACCTGAAATTCATGATGAAGAGATAGCAACTGGAAGTATAAAGAGCATCATGCTTCAGATGCTGCCAGGAACAAACCTGGATCCAGCTGTAACCTTCTTAAAAGAGGACAATCAGGGCAATGTGGAGATTCATAAAGTAGATGTTACCACTCACCAACTTCCATTAGCTGTACATCAAGATAAAGAGTGCAGAACTGCAAATGTGGTGCAGATTACTGAAGATCTACTCAATCAAGAGAATCACCTGAGAAAAGGAGTTTTAATACAAGAAGGTGCCACAGGAACAAGAGAGATAGCAGTTTATGCTCTCTACAGCCACAGTGAAGTGGTCAAGTTTGGCCAAATGGAGTGTGAATCCATTTCTTCTTGTGAAAAGAAAATTCCAGAGCCTGAACAGGCTGATATCAAGACAGACTTCAGTTGCACATCTGGTGCTATGCAGGAAAATTATTTAGCAATTAATGTGGATACAAACAGAATGAACAGAAATGTTCAGCAATTCCAATGCTGCATTGAGAAAGGAGAACCTGAACATCTGAAATGTCTACAGAAAGCATCATCAGAAGATTTAAGTGTTTCTCATGAAGGAGAGAAAACAAGTGAGAGTATGCCAGGTAATGTAAAAAGTATAAAAGCCCTTTTCACCACCACCAATCTGGATGCTGCAATCCTCAATCTGCAGTCACCTGAAAACAAGTCAAAAGTGTCACTTAAACAAACTGTGAGGACAATTGAAAATAAAAAGATTGGAGAACCAAACCAGACAAAGGTTGAAAAATGTGGTGATAATGTGCAACCAGAAATAATCCTACAAGATCAAGACATTAAATATATTTGCAAAGGAAACATGAATGATGGAGCTGATCTTCAAGTAGAGCTGGTGGACGCTGTAGAAGATGACAAGTTACTGAATCTACAAACAGCCATTATGAATCTTCATCAGGCTACAATGGAGGCAAAAGCTCTTCAGCAGAGTGTGCAAGCAAAACATCAACCTGCTTCTCAAACCAACCAAATCCAACTGATCATTGATCCTGGTTCAGTGAGCCATGAGAATGTGAACAAAGACAGTAATGTAAGTGTGAACGAAGAGTCCTCACAGATTACCAAAAATGAAGAAGAAAAAGAAAATAAGGGCGAGGTAATGAGAGGTAGCATACAAGCAGCTCTTGATTCTTTAGGAAAGTCAAACTTTAATGTCACAAAAGGGGATTTTAGAGCTGCAATGATTTACAGGAATGCTGGGAATGGATATGCAGGACTCAAGAAGAAGACAGATGTGAAACCTCTTAAACAGCCATGTGGTAGGACAATGGACTTGGAGGAAAATAAGTCATCAGCTTCTTCTGAGCCTCAAACTGAACAGGAGGCTCTAAAAGCACCAAGGGAGAGAGCTGAAACAGGCCCTTGTCAAAGGCCTGCTGAAAACAAACCAGTCATATGTTCCCCCATGATAAACCAAGAGCATGGCTCCACAGATACTCCTCTTAAGAATCGTAAAATCCCTATTGGACCTAAGCCAGCTATTCCACCTAAACCAGATCATTTAAAGTCAAACGTAAATGCAGGTGTTGCTCTTGGTTATGAAACAAATGCAGACCATCTCTACAATGGCCAAGTCATTGCTACCTGTTCAAAACTGCCTAATGAGGACATTAAGGAACCTTCATCTCCAAAACCATGCTCAAACCCAATGTCTTATAAAGATGCCCTCTGTAAAAATGTACAGAACTCTGGTGAGGCCAATGAATTTGATGCTTCCACACAATCAAAGCTCAATTTCATGAATGCAGTTGAAGAAACTCCAAAGAGCTCTGTAGAAAGTCTGCAGAGCATGAATGAATCTTCAACATTTCATGCAACTCTTCAAAACTTTAGAGTGAATGTAGGTGGATCAGTGCCACCAGTGAAACCTAAAAGAATAAAAATGGCTAAAGATCAAGCAAAGAACATTGCAGAGAATACTAATAACACTACTGCAGTTTTGCAAGCTGAAATCAACAATGGTTTCTCATGTGAGACCTACAAAATAGACGTTAACAACTGTCAAGGTAGTAACGATAAATGTGATGACCAACAAGAGAGTGGGGTAGTTTTGAGAGAAAAGAAAATGAGGAGAGAGACTGAGGATGAACGAAGGCAAAGACTTTCGGTCCACATGGATGAAATCATGAAAGGTAATGTTGTGGCAGTCATGGAGATATTCGACAAGCTGAAAATGCAAGAGGAACTAAAGAGCATACTCTCCAAAGTCGAAGAAATCGAGGAGGACACCAATGAAGTAGACGTTAGCTCTCTTAGAAACATTTTTGAGAGCGTACCAGATTGGGTTGTGCCACCAGAAAAGAAAGCAAAGCCAAAGATTGTCCAAATGGAACAGAGAAGAGAAAGGCCAAGCGAACCTGAGATGATCTCATCCATGGAAGTGGCGTTTGAGGATCTAGAGAAAGCTGGTGTTGAGATAATCCGTTTAAAAGAGCAAACACTTGCGAGACTTATGGATATAGAGGAGGCCATCAAAAAGGCCCTTTACTCAGTATCGACTCTGAAATCTGACTCTGACATTGTAGGACTCTCTGGCCTCTTCAGGGAGTCCATGGTGGCAGTGCAAGGCTCACCTCCCTCAGGTAATATCAGGAAAATCAGCGTTGGGTCAAGCAAATCACCAAAAGCCCAAAACCAGAATGGTCTTGGGAATCTTAGGAGGGGTGTACCTGGACAATCTACAAAACAAGAGCAGAACTCAAATCCAGAGCATTTTATTCCAAGTACTAAAAAGAAATCCACATCTCCAGTGTCTCCTTCATTCATTTCCATTCAGTCTGCAGCAAGGAAAGCACCAGTTCATTCAACATCTCAGAAAGCAGACCCAAAGGAAGAGACCAAGCCCCAGTGTTGCTGTAATGTGGCTACAGACCGCAGGCAATGTTCTGTCACAAAGGAGCCCTGCTTCAGTCCTGCTAATCAAAGACGGCAGGTCAGTGTGCTGGAAGTGCAAACAGTCCCTGAGGGAGAGAAAGTCATTGGCACTAAAACAATCAGTGAGAACTATGAGAGGAAGGACTGCTTTGGCAACAAGTTCTACTCCTCCAAAACCTCCACAGCCGTGACAACTCAACCCGAAACCAGGACGACTTCTAAAAAGTTTATCATAAGTAGTCAGCCACATCAGAAATGGTCACATACACAAGAATCAACACACCTTTAATCAAAAAGGACCGACCCTCACTGTAAATGTGGGAGTATGATGTAGGAAAAGAAAAGAAAAAAAAAGATCTACTATAACAGCATCTGCAACTTAAAATAATTCATTTGTGTACATTTTCGCTTGTTCTTTTTTAAGTTTTTCATTATTCATAGTTGCCTGGAAGATCCTTGTTAGTATTTTTAGTATGATTACATATAATAATAAAAAATTATGATTTCCTTGGTGGGTTGAAGCCTATGAATGTCAAACATGAAATACAATTTACATTTCTATCAGTTTTGTAAAGAAAATAATAATAATTGGAACTATAGGCTTGGCACATAATAATCACAGTAAACAAGTTGTTTCTGATTTTTTGCTGAATCAAGAGAAACATCCACCAAGAATCTAGCAAAACTTTATTCATTATTTTGTTCACTAATAAACATTATTAGAAAAGCATTGTTTCATGTACATTTAAATATGATTATAAATAAAAATATATGAATCAATAACTTTTGAATGTATATTACTGTCTATTTGAATGCACATCAATAACCTGTTGTGCATTATATAATTAATGTTTGTTAATGTTAGGCATAGTTATTCATATATTATGTAGTGTTGCTTAACATTTAGATATAATAATGTTTGTCAAATTTCTTAAAACATCACACAGTATTCAACAGGACTGACATTTGACCAGTCTTTTGATTTGTCTTGGTAATTAATGACAATTAATTTAATTATCTATGGCAGTGTCTTCCAAAAGCCCATGTTGCTTTAAAAAATAAAATAAACTACCTAATGATTAAGTCAATATTTACCTGCAGTCTTTGTACTGTTGTGTGTTAACCTTTAATGTAACTGTAGTCCCAGTCAGCAGCACAGGAAACATGCTCAGCCTGTTTGAGACCAGTTTACCCAGTGGAAAGAATGGCAGCTGACAAACTAATTTTTTACAAAACCAGTTTCTACTGCAAAAAGAAGCTGAGGTAAGCTGATAATGAAAATCACACACTGTTCGAAAACAGATGTGAATTACTTCTATAATACTATACTATATTTGTGGAAAAGCCTGTACTCAATAATTATCCATCAGTTATTTATTAAAAGGTACCACTGGTACAACTAGACCATGTTAAAATAGCAAAATATTCATTTGGAAATGCCGAAGTTACAGTTCTACCCTAGATTTGAGACTTTGCCTCTTTAAATTGCAGACACTGCAGTTGTTACTTGTTAATTTACAAATATGATACATATTAATTTGGTTTGTAAATATCACAGATCCCAAGCATAAAAACATAACATTACTGATTTTTTTGCTTAGTTTTAGTGTTCAAAGCTACGCTCCTCTCTATGGGGAATTCTACTGTTTTCCACTATCAGCAGTTGTTCAGACAGAAGGACAACTGTGAGGAGGTCTTCAGCAATCAACAACATGAAGTTCGTTGGTTACAGAGGAATGGCACTGACATCATTTAGAGCCACTGAACAAGTATATGGTCCATAGTCTTGACATGACAGATGGTCAGATATTAGCAAATTGAATGATTTTCTTTTTATGATTGTGTGACATTTTAATCAAATTCAAAGATTTTACATCAACATAACAGGCAATTTCATAAAACATGTCATTCATGTCTATAAATTATTATCACATATACCCTGATGATAGAGTGTATTATAGCAGCAATTCCAGGCAATATTCTACTTAAAGTACAGGTTTAAATCAAAACATTTTAAATATCTGGTTGCATGTATCTTAATACGGTCATTTTGATATGAAATAAATGCCATTTCACTATTTGAATAACTGGATGAGTTTTAAATAAATTACATAATACAATAAGAAAAACAAATGTTTTCCCAGATAATTAAATGTTTTCTCTAACAGCTGACCATCTGAAAACAGATGTTGGAGTGTTGGAGAAACAAAATCCTGTATAGTGTTTAATCATGAATACATCACTTTTCACTACATTTTAAATTAAGGATAAAATACAAAAATAATATAAATTCATTTAAATCAAAAATACATCAAAAATGTTTCCTGAAACATCACAAGTAAAGCGTCACTAATCTCCCACAGGTCATTCGCACACATTAATAAAAATATATGAAACAAAAACCCTAAAACCACTAGCTTATCCAACTGCATTTCAAATACAAGTATAAATCTCATAATGTTGTGGACTTAAAAGCCATCTCCTGTTCCTGATTCAGTCCATTTTCAATCTTTGTATTCTCTGAGCTCCTGCAGAGGGAAAAAAAACAACAACAAAAAAAAAAAACAACAGCTTTTAATTTTGTATCACAAGTGATGAGAATTCAGAACAACCCTTTTCTTTTTATCTCAATCTTATATATATAATTTAACTCTTTAGCATTTCTGTATCTCAACTGGAAATCATGTCACTAGCAACGTTAAGGTCATGGGTTTGATTCCCATGGAACGCATATACTGATTAAATCACTGTATATCTGGAATGCTCTGTATGTTGCTTTGGATACAAGCATATGCCAAATGCATAATATTATGCATAGTAAATAATGAATGTTTACGCACTTGCTCTCATCCATGTGGACATCAGTGTGGTCCTGAAGTTCAGTGTTTAGAGTCTCTGGGAGCATGAAGGTCAGGGCTCCGCCAAGAAAAGGAAGAGACCCGTATATGACCATTGGAATGGCTGGGTGATACACGTTCAACAAGCCAATCAGAGGTGCCAGAATACCAGCTACTCGTGCACACATAGAGTTGAGTCCCACACCACTTTGCCTACATCAAATAGTTTAAAAACCAGGAGGTAGAAAAAAAAAAAAGTAAGAGAGCTCTTTTAGAATGTCTAATTCAAAATGGAAAAGTGCAGTCATTGATAAATGTGGAGGTTGTTTAAGCTAGTGAATACCTCACAATGGTTGGGTACAGCTCTGCAGTGTACACATAAACTATGGTGAATGCAGCAGCAAGGGAGAACTTGCCAACCACTGCGATAACCGTCACAGCCACAGTGTAATCTGGGAAAAAAAAAGAAAGAAAGAAAAAAAAAAGACTTTTTAAGAACTTCACCATAGATTGTGCAATAACCACTGAATTTTAAATCTATGATTTTGTTTTGTCACTACTATATAATTAACTTTTATGCAGTTTTTCTTTGTAACAAATAATATTAAGAAGTACAACTGTAATAAATAATTCTTTTACACTGGCCCCAAAAAGTTGGACTCGTAAACTACAATTACAGATTAACCTCATTGCATTAGAAACAAAATATCAAACCATTATTTCTGGCTTCTGCAAAGAAATGATGCAAGACATTTTCTAACTAACTTAACTTTTCTTACCCATTTTGGTACATTTTATAACTCCTTCAAAAAGTAATTTTTGGTACTTTACTTGAGTTCTCAAAATGTTCAAGCAGAGAAACCACTTGCATTTTCTTTGCTAAATTGGACAAACACTCCAGAGTACAATTCCTACTTTAACAATGAAACAGGACTCTGAACTCGGATACCTGCTGGTATGGCTGGAATCACAAGGCAGGCAGTGCCTCCAAGCAGCAGCACAGCACTCTGGCAGCTCCTCCTTCCAAAGCGCTGAATAAGAGGAAAGCAACTCAGGCGGGCAGGAAGCTCTGCAATGCCAAAGATGAGTTGAGTCAGGTAAATGTCCACTCCGAAGTTCCCCACGTTCAAACTGACCCCATAGTATACCAGGCTCGTCACAAACCTACCAGTGCAGAAAACAATAAATACCCGATGGTCGTTCATATGTGTGTGTGTGTGTGTGTGTGTGTGTGTGTGTGTGTGTGTGTGTAAATATATATATATATATATATAAATAAATAAAAGACCCATTCATGATTTGTTGCATTTAGGAATGTTTGCACAGATCAATTTATTTACAAATGTTCATTATTCACAATGTCAATGCTTTTGATGTAGGATTTATTATGTATTGTCAATAATGTTTTTTGACTGTTTGTGTGAGTGAGTGATTGGGTTTGAAAGAATCCTTATTTGGCCATCTTTATTGCACCTAGATATTTTTTAATGTCAGACATGCATTTAGAACTCACCACATATAGCACATGATAAGAGCTCTCTTTCTCAGGTAACCCACTCGGAACAGATCCAGCATGGAGCCTTTTTGGGTGGTGTTCTCTGCCTCCATCTGATAAGACATCCTTTCATGTTATTTCATTATTTAAAAAGCTGCTTCATGTTTTGTACTTTTTAGGGATTTTAGATGTACAGTAAGATATCTGATAAGGAGGATATAGGGGAGACCGGGACTAGCTGTCACACAAAGGTTTTGAGTTGGTGTTTCAGTAATTCATGTCACAAATGTGTGTTTTCTATAGCAGTGTTTTTTTTCTATATTTGTTTAAAACACCTAGTTAAAAACAACAACAACAACAACAACTTTTGTGAATTCTAACCTCGAAACGAAAATTCCAATATATTGTATTTTTTACTATAGCTGTTGGATAAACATGAACAAGTGCTTTACATTTACATACATTCAGCTAAACTATATAATGAAGGTAGATTTTAACTGAAAGGATGAACTGTTCTCAGGACAAAGATATTTTTCATACATGTTTTAAATATGATACATTTCACAATTTTTTAAATAATTATTTGAAGTATCACACATTTAAATTTCATTACAAACTTTGATCAAATTCAATCGAGTAATGTTTAATAAAATAAAATATACAAATATATATTTTAAGTTTGATTATTTTATTTTTTTAAATTACACAATTCAATTTGATGGAACTGAGTGTAACTTTTCTCAAAAGGTCAATGTGTTCAAAGAACTCTCTTTTTTCCTGGGCAATAACAGTGGAAATGCTCAATATGTATTGCATCAATGTATGTGTCTATACAGAAATGTACTTTCAAAAATAAACCTACCCTGAAAAATATCAAAAAGAGTCAAAAGTGTTACCGCTAGCCCTATTTTCTCCAATTTTAAAATCAAAACTTTTGCTGTTTTGATCAGCACTTCTCTGTGACCAGATTAAGTTTGGCTATTATTGTTTCAATCATTTTATGAATTTATTTTATTTTATTCATTTATTTGTCAGGGCCCATGCACCATGTATTTGGCTACTAGCTAATTTCCATCTGCAGTCCCTAAAAATATACCTTGTCAAGCAGATTTTCAGCCACTTTCCTGCCATTGATTCGTGCTGCTTTCAGGATCTCCTTCTTGGCTCTCTCCTGTTTGCCCTGAGTCAGAAGCCATCGAGCTGATTCGGGGAGAATCCTGCCATATACATGCACAAGAAATTCTGATATGTCCTGTGTACATGCAGCAATTACTAGAGAATATTCTCAAATATTTCCTGGTTTAAAGCGCTGTAAACCGTGCTGAGCTGCTCCTTAGGTGTCCATCTTGGATATAGAATAACTCTCACCAGTAATAGAAACAGAAAAGCCCAACTGGAGCAGACAGAACCAGCTGTAAAATCCTCCAGTTGCGAATCCCATAGGCCACACCAGACAACAGCATCAAACCAATGGCATAAAAGCAGTGTGTCAAAATGGTAAAAAGGGCTCGCTTAGATGAACCACACCACTCAGAACCTAAAAAATGTGTGAGATACAGTTTACTGAGGAGTAGTTTTGATGTAGTGAAGCAAATTAAAAATAATAATATAATCATGTAATTAAGCTGCTGTAATCTCAACAGGTCCTGTATGAATTTGTTAGTGTTCTGTTCTTCAAGAGCATTTGTGTAAACCCTGTGCTTTTTCTGTGTATAAACATGTACAGGCATTAAAAGGATTCACATGTGTTACCCAGAACAAAAGTGTTGATAGCGATCCCTGATACTGTAGTGCCAACTACAAATCGGAGGACTATGTAGACATAGATGTTTGGGGCAAATGCTACTCCCACCCCAAACAGAAACTGCAGTAACAATGAAAGCAGAGTGACAAATCGCCGGCCATACCTGTAGAAAGACAACAGTTTAACCAGCACATTTATGAAAGCACTAACAAATAACTGATTTCAGATTAGAAAGTTTTACAATTAGATAAAAACAACAACATATGTTAAAAAGACGGGACCATTATTAATTATAGGGTTTACAAACACACTGAAATTCATGACACTGAAGTGGCGATTATGATCTGTACTTTTTTTTACCTTCAAAAAAACTCTCAAAATGATCATAGTTATCATTATATATTCCTTATGTATATCAGGGATTGTACTCTACACATACTTGTCTGCCATTGGCCCAAACAATAGGGCTCCAATAAGAAGACCAGCCATGTAGATGGACTGAGATGCCTCATTATAAATCTTATTTTCACACACCAGGTCAAACTATGATGAGACAAGAAAACATGACAAAATAAAAACAGCAAACAGAAAGAGCAAATGGAAATGATATCATTATGAGTTATTGGCAACACTTTACAATAACTTTCATCAATAAGTCATAAACATTGTAGCATCATACTGTATAATGCATTTACAGATCCTTAGTTAATGTACATGGATATAGTTATAGAATGTCACAATCCTTTCTTAAATGTACATCAACTACCGACCTGTTTTATATAATTACAGAATGACATGATGTTTATTAATGATATAGTGAAAGTTATTATGAAGTGTATATGGAGAAAAAAACAATATTGAAAGCAGTTGGTTTTCATGGTATCTACAGTGTGATGACTAACAAACGGCTATAAAAAAATGAATGGGTGTATAATGATAAAGACACAGGAGTCTCTTAGAGAAAAACATGCAGACATGACACTTTGGGCAACACTGACAGATCATCACAGCCATCATGCAATTTCTTTCTCAACTGTTTTCACACTTTCTGTGAAGCCTAGAAGTAATCATAAACGTTTGTATAAACATTTAAACTGCATTATAAATGAATTCTTAAAGAATTAATGCTTTCATAATGCCTTACGATACACCTTTTGATCAGTTGTATAGTCTCATAAGTAACTCTAACACTGTCACAATAAATTGTAATAACTATTCATGATTTCAGGACTACCTTTAAAGAGTGTAATACATTAAAACACATAATAATCAACACAAAATTATATGTAACAATAATGCATTTTTGGTGTAATCAAGGTAGCCTATGATTTATGATAATAAATAAATAAATAAATAACCTGGATATATAAAATTAACATGGAATTACAAGGAATATAAGGCGTTATACTAACTTTTAGAAAGAAAACTTAATGCAATTTTATACACAGGCTTCATTCAAATATAACTGTATTTACTTAGTTTTCCAGAGTACACTTTCAGTAAGTAGTAGGCCTACAGTACCTCAGTTATGAGGGTGCTGCTCCCTTTTGGTGCCTTGTAAATCCATCCGTCAGTACATGATGTTGTGCTATTTAGTCCATACGTTTCAATATCTTCCAGATCAAGATCAACAGGTCCGAACATCTTACAGCTGTCATATTCTCCATTACCGTCCACAGGAATGGTGAGATTCAGCTGTTTCTCCTCTGTCAGGTCGGGACCCCGCTGTAAGATCCAGCTGGTGTTGCAGTTGTGTGGAAAAGTGATGCCGGTGAAGACCTGACTGAACATGTGAAAAGCTGTGAAGAGGTTGGGGAGGCATAGTGCCACCAGCAAGCGCTTCTGAAACGCCCCGAACTCCCCGACGGACGACAGCACCTGCGCGAAGTCTATCATCTTCACTGGCCGATCATCAGCAGCGGCTCGGACTTAAAACACCCTGACGTGCAATTCACCCTTGCGGGGAGAAATTAATTTTTAAACTTGTCACAGGTCCACGTTCAGGTTCAACATATACCTGCAAGCGCGCGCTTACCCATGACGCGGCGATGGAAATGAGATTAGATAAGGCATCGAGATGAAACAGAAAGAAAGTCAGAATGTTTCAAACTAATAATCATCTTCACTACAAATTATGACGCGCTCTTTCTGTTCCAGTGAAACACGAGGTATTTAATATCAATAAACTTCTTCGAGCAGCTGAATTAAGCTGAAAACAGTTCCTGCAGTCGATGCGAGTTGCGAATGTGAGGGACTTTGGATCATGAGGCTTATACAGCTGAACAGAGCATTCTTTTTGCCAGTTCAGGCAGTCTTAATATTGTGGTGTAAACTGCTGTGAAATACTTAATCAGGTACAATATTTACACAACTTTGTGTAGGAGCAGGCCTCAACCATTAGGATGGCCCAATGGCTGGGGCCAATGTGAGAGATGCACCTGAATGGTTTTACTTGGATAGCCCAAGCTTTTTGGTGAATTTGCCAGTTTTTGAATGTAGGTGGTTTCAATTGCTTCCTCTTTATATAATCCCAGATTGACTCGATTATTCATTTTAGATTTCAACATTCCCTTTACAAATATAATTGAATAGAAGAACAACGAGCCCTCCATCCCATCTTTTGTAGGGCTATTTGTAAAGGGAATGTTGAAATCTAAAATTAACATTTTCCTACTTATAAACTAAAAGCAGCATATAAAATACCGGTTTAAGATAAATGTTTTTGTGAAAAATATAATGTGCTGTGAGGAAGCTGCAGACAGGAAAAAAGCCAAATACCAGCAACTTGTCCAAGACTGCCGGGACAAGGGGTGGACAACATGGCTGATGACGGTGGAGGTCGGGTGTCGAGGGTTCCCAGCCCAATCTGTGTGGAACTTATTGACAAAGGTTGGACTGAGAGGCCACTTGAGGAAAGCAGCAGTTCATAGGTTGGGAGAAGCGTCAGAGAGAGCCTCCTGCTGGCTCTGGCACAAGAGAGAGGACACAAGTTGGAAGCCTGGAAGAGAGGGGCAGTGACCTGGCCATTCACTGCCGACTCGCCAACTGGAGGGTGGTGTGGTGAAGGGTCGAAACACCCAGAGAAGGTTAATTGGGGACCACCTGATGACCTCTCTTCCAGGCCAAGGCTTCATCCATTAAAAATGGGTGTATGTTAGCATCGTAGATGTATTGTACAACTGCTTAACTTTTGCACAGTATTATATACACTGATCAGCCACAAAACCACCTGCCTGATATTGTGTAGGTCCCCCTCGTGCCAACAAAAGAGCACCAACCCGCATCTCAGAATAGCATTCTGATATTATATTATTCTCACCACAATTGTACAGAGCGGTTATCTGAGATACCGTAGACTTTGTCAGCTCAAACCAGTCTTGCCATTCTCTGTTGATCTCTCTCATCAATAAGATGTTTCCATTCACAGAACTGCCTCCTTTTTGCCACCTTACGGAATGAATTCTAGCGACAGTTTTGCATGAAAATACCAGATCAGTAGTTACAGAAACCCTCAAACCAGCCCCAAAATTCATGCCACGATCAAAAGAGATCAAAATTTTCCCCCCATTCTGATAGTTGATGTGATCATTAACTGAAGCTCCTGACCCGTATCTGCATGATTTTATGCACTGCGGTCACACAATTGCCTGACAAGATAATCGCATGGATGATTGTTGGTGTCAGATGGGCTGGTTTGAGTATCACTCAGAATTTTGCCCAAAACAAAAAAACATCCGGTGAGCAGCAGTTCTGTAGATGGAAATGCCTTGTTGATGAGAGAGATCAACAGATAATGGCCAGACTGGTTTGAGCTGACTAGTCTACAGTAACTCAGATAACCGCTCTGTACAACTGTGGTGAGAAGAATATAATCTCAGAATGCTATTATGAGATGGGGGTTGGTGCTATTTTGGCGGTACGAGGGGGATCTACACAATATTAGGCAGGTGATTTTAATGCTGTTGCTGATCGGTGTGTATATACTGTACAGTAAACATTAGTAGGCCTCTTTGGGAAGAACAAATATGAAACCAATAAGCAGACACTTTCTTAGCGGTCACCTGTTTTTGTCTTTATCAGGCATGAATACACAGAGATTAATTGATGTTCATTCTTTATTGATTTTAAAGCATTTTAAGAAACCTGCCTTAAAATTCAAAACAAGCCAGAGAAAGGATGTGAAGTGAAAATATAATCTGAAGAATACTAAATTGATCTTTTGTCATTTTATTATTTTCGTTGCTTTTATTGCTTACAGTAAACTGATTCTGAAGGCATCTATCAATACATAATAACACTATTCCACATTTTACAGAAATCGGCAAAAGTAGAGGCCAGGATGTTTGTGTGACTGCTTGAAATGTAATGAATTATTAGATTTGGATATTATTACATCATTCTATTCATTACAAAATCTCATACAGTATTATTAGTTATAAACATATTATTGCATTGTCCATATCTCTTTTACATTGCATAGCATCCCGGATGTTCATCGTTTCTAATTAAATTCTATTTGAGTAGTGTTTGAATGCAAGCAATTTAAATAAACATTTGTCAGTTTTTTAGTGGCCAGCTGTGTTGTGACTGCAGTCAAGAGGAAGGAAGGATTTGAAATGATCCATGAACTTTCCCACAATACTTGTCTTTTAGTTCCACACTAAAGATCTTTCACATTTTGTCCATTAAAACTGGAAAATTAGATGGGGAAAAGGTATAAAATTACTTAATTATTAACTGAATAATACACACACACACACACAGGATACAAAAACTCTACACACCCCTGTTAAACAGTAGGTTTTTCTGATATCAAAAATGAAACAAAAATAAATCACATCAGACTTTTTGCACCTTTAATGCAAAATTACAACCTATGCAATGCCACTGAAAACCAGTGACACATTTCAGAGTAAAAAAAAAAAAAAAACATAAGTGTGCACACCCTTTTATAATTGGTTTGTGGCCATGTTCAGAATCAACCAATCATCAAGCTCATGTGAAATAGTACACTCCTGTCTTCAACTGAAGAGTCTCTGATTAACTCCAAATAAATCTCAGCTGTTCTTGTGGGATTTTTCTGTCATCTTGGTTGCATGCTACTACAAGAGCCATGGGACAGCTTAAAAAGCATCAATGGGACCTTACTGTTGAAAGGTATCGCTCAGATGAGGGCCACAAAAAAAGTTTGAAGGCATTAGATATACTATGGAACACAGTGAAGACAGTCATCAACAAGTGGAGAAAGTATGGCACAATCAAGAACAGGATGTCCCTCCAAAATTAATGAGAAGACAAAGAGAAAACTGGTCAGGGAGGCTGCCTACAGCAACATTAAAGGAGCTGCAGCTATTTCTAGCAAGTACTGGTTGCTCCCTACATGTGACAACAATCTCCTGTATTCTTCATCTGTCTGGGCTATGGGGCAGGGTGGAAAGACCAAGCCTTTTCTGAGAAGAAAAAAAAAAAGCCCAGCAAAAAAACCTATATCCAGTCTCCCAAAACCATGTGGAAAAATGTGTTATGGTCTGATGGGACCATGTTTGAACTTTTTGCCCAAATGGGGATGTTTGCCGCAAAAACAACACAGCACATCAGCAAAAGAACCCCATACCCACGGTGAAGCATGGTAGTGGCAGCATCATGCTTTGGGGCTGCTTTTCTTCAACTGGAGCTGGGGCTTTAGTGGAGGGAATCATGAATAGCTCCAAGTACCAGTCAATTTTGGCACAGAATCTTCTGGCATCCGCTAGAAAGTTGAAAATGAAGAGATCTTTCAACTTTAGGAATGACAATGACCCAAAGCGCACACATACTAATCAACAAAAGAATGGCTTCTGCAAAAAAGCATGAATGTTTTGGAATGGCCCAGCCAGAAACCTATAGAAAATCTGTGGGGGAACCTGAAGAGGGCTGTACACAGGAGATGCCCTCGCAATTTGACAGATCTGGAACGCTTTTGCAAAGAAGAGTGGGATAACATTCCCAAGTCAAGATGTGCCAAACTAATAGACACTTTTCCAAACAGACTTTGAGTGCTGTAATAAAATCAAAGGGTGCTCCAACTAAGTTTTAGTTCAGGGATGTGCACACTTATGCAGTTAGGTTATTCAAAGTTTTTCTTAAAAAAAAAAAAATTCTCTGAAATGTGTCACTTTGGTTTTCAGTGGGATTGCATAGTTCGTAACTATCATTAAAGGCACAAAATTTCTGATATGATTTATTTTTGTTTAATTTTTTACATCACAAAAACCTGCTGTTATAACAGGGGTGTAGACTTTTAATATCCACTATATATATATATATAATAAAAAAGGCCAAAGAACTTCTGAAAATCAGGAGAAATACTGCTTTAAGAGAGAAGTGTGATAATTAGAATAGATTATTCCAGGCAGGATTCACAGCAGGTGGCAACATGTTTAGAGCACACTATTTATGTTTCGAGAAACATTGAATATCTCGTCTGAAGCAAACAGCCTCTCACAGAAACTCTGAGAACAATGTTAGAGCTGACCTGATGAAAACATCTGACATATACCACTGCCATGGTGAAATGAAGAAACTCTTGTGATTATAGGCACCCTTGTAGACAAAGATAAAACAGCAAAACTCACAATGTCTATTGTAGCCAACACCACCTCCCATCACCTTATTTATGAAGGTAACAAAGAGAACCATGAGAAACATCCCATATAAAATCAAATCAATGCCAAATAACACCATTTACAAATGAGAGCAAGTTCATTTAAGTTCATTCCACATGAATACTAAAGAGATCAATTCCAGAGCGGAAACAAAGCCAAAAACCAAAGTTTCATCAGAAAGTATCTCAAATTTGATGAACTGGTTAGGGCTTAATCATAGAGAGATACTTATAGAAATTAACTGAATTCACAGATAATTACATTTCACAAATGAAGATCTAAGAAACCAATCTAAAGCAAGAGAAATAGTGATGTAAAAATATGTAGAAACATTAAGGCAAGAACTCATGCTTCAGAGCAGAGTGGGATTTGCATATTTGCCCAGTTGAGACAAATTGGGAGCAAAAACACTGGAAAAAAAACTTAAGGATATATAGAACAATTTAAAGAGTGTTCATCTGCACTCTGGGTCACCGAAAAGACAATCCAAACTGAGCCAGCATATTTGACAACTGGATCAGATTCAACTGCTTGCTACTTTGTCTTAAGTAACTAATCAGTGATGCAAATGATATTAAGAATATTTGTAGTGTATCGACACTAGCCAGTGTACAAAGATAAGAAATCAGACTCTTTTCGACAGCTGAGAAAATAACGAGATTTAAAATGATTCAAAACAAGATTTTGTAAATGTTCAACAAGCTTGTTTAAAAGAACCTTCCAAGTAAATAAAGCAAGTGTGTATGTGTAGCAGACTGATAAAACATGCTAGCTGCTTGTCTTCAGAGTTATAGAAGAAATACAGGTAAAACAAATACTATTGTTGTAGCCATATTTACTTTTACAGTAAACTCTGTTTCTTTGCATTTCGCTCCCCTTATATTCACTCAGTCAGTAGTTCTAAAGGAGATTAAGCATTTTTCAATTTTTAGGATGTTAGATTGTGCAAACATAGGACAAACATTGTAGAGAAAACAAGAAGAAATGAAAGGGAAACATAAAAAATATATATTTATCTGGTTGTGATAATTGCATCCTTACATGCATAAATCGTAAACTTTATTTTTATTGATTCCTACAAATAGTGATAAATCTTGTGCAACTGTCCACTGCAGTTGAGCCATTTTGTGAAATCCTATGGGCTTTTCTCTTTGGCAACAGTGGTTTCTTTTGGGTAATCGATAAAGGAAAAAAGTATTGTGTCATTCTGTTGGTGTTGGTTTGCTTTCACATTTGTAGGCTAGTCTTGGTCCCACACAGAGCAAAAGTTTAGCTAATGCTGAGCTGAGCAAATCCCAAGAGTTTGACATCATCAGGAATATCCGAACCCTCAACCCCAGAGGCCTGAAAAACACAGTGCATGTCATGTTACAGTAGAACAGCGCTTAGGATTACCAAACAATGGCATTAAATACACCGGCAGCTACTCACCAGCTTAAAAGTGACATTTTTATTGGAATGAGGCTCTTCAACAATCTTCTGCAAATTAGCAGCAACTGCAATGACACAAAATAAATGTTCTGGGTTCAATTCAAGTTAAGTTCAATAGACAACATTTGTGGCATAATGTTTATTACCACTGACAACAATTTTGATCATATTTAATTAGACAATAAAGTGTTTTAAATTGGGCATGTGATTTGTTTTTTATTAAATTAAAACGTGCTCGCCAGCACATCCATCGTGTCTCCAACTATTTACCTTGTGAAGAACAATATGTTTTTCATATATATATACACTGATCAGTCACAACATTAAAACCACTGACATGTGAAGTGAATAACATTTATTATCTCATTACAATGGCACCTGTCAAGGGCTGGGATATATTAGGCATGCATTATATAGATATATGAATAAATATGAATAAATTATAAACTGGCAGCCAAAAGTTTGGAATAATGTAAAAATGTTGCTCTTATGGAAAGAAATTGGTACTTTTATTCACCAAAGTGTCATTCAACCAATCACAATGTATAGTCAGGACATTAATAATATGAATAATTACTATTACAATTTAAAAAAAAAAAAATAATAATTCTACAGAATTTCTTAAACTACTTCAGAGAGTTCTCATAAAAAAAATCCTCCAAGTGCAGCAATGACAGCTTTGCAGATCCTTGTTATTCTAGCTGTCAGTTTGTCCAGATACTCAGGTGACATTTCACCTCACACTTCCTGTAGCACTTATATATATCCTTACTGTCTAACTGATACCACAAAACCTCAATGGGGTTAAGATCCATAACACTCTTTTCCAATTATCTATTGTTCAATGTCTGTTTCTTTGCCCACTCTAACCTTTTCTTTTTGATTTTCTGTTTCAAAAGTGGTTTCTTTGCAATTCTTCTTATAAGACCTGCACCCCCCAGTCTTCTCTTTACTGTTGTACATGAAACTGTTGAGCAGGTAAAATTCAATGAAACTGTTAGCTGAGGACATGTGAGGCGTCTATTTCGTGGAGTCATCCACCACGCCATCCCCGCCCAACTCACCACGTGCCCCACCAAGAATGAACCACATTATAGTGACCACGAGAAGGTTACCCCACATGACTCTACCCTCCCTAGCAACCAGGCCACGCCCTGGGATACAAACTAGCAAACTCCAGGGGTGGTAGCCAGCATCTTTACCACTGAGCTACCCAGGCCCCTATGGCAAGTGATTTTCTAGTACCAAATTAGCAATTGAGCATGATTACACAAGGATAAGGTGTTGGAGTGATGGCTTCTGGAAATGGGGCCTGTCTAGATTTGATCTAAAATGACTTTTCAAATAGTGATGGTGCTTTATTTTTTTAAATTTTTTTTTTACATCAGCAATGTCCTGAATATACTTTGTAATCTGTTGAATGCCACTTTGGTGAAATAAAGTACCAATTTCCTTCCGAAACAGCAAAATCAGAACATTATTCCAAACTTTGGCCGCCAGAGTAAATAAATATTTCATTATAGAGCATTGTGACAAAGACAAGTCTCGATTTCAAAATAAGAGTACAAAGTGAATTTTGGGCTTGTTTATAGTTAAAAGTTCCACATTATGCACCAAATCTGATTTTTTTTTTCAGAATAAGGAAAGACAAGAAAAAAAGGAAAGACAAATATATTTTTAAAACCAAATGATGTTGATTTAACATTCCTTTAAATACTGGCATGCATTATTGAAACAGCATCACAAGAAGTGATCATTTGAATTGTGTTTGAACATATGTTTGGACTGTGGTTACTATGGAAATATAAGGAATGTGATCAGAATTCCTTACCAACAACTAAATCTCTCCCATCTACCAAGCCAGCTGATACCAGCTCTTGAGAAACCCCATCTGCCGTGTCTATGAAAAAACAGAGATGCCCATCTTTTCTTCAGCATGAACAGTTAACAGTGTTTTAATATTTAGTATCTTAAAATATGCAGTGTAATCTCAGCTCTCCTTCAATACCAGTAAATCATTTCTACAAGACTGAGCAGAAAGGTTTGGAGTGGAAATTTGATGAAAATTACAGCAAAATTTAGCCTTTCTGAAAAGAGTTGGTCAGATCAACAAACTTCAGATCTGGCAAATTATACCATCTTGTACATCTGAACTGACAAGGTTGTAGATCTCACAGGGAAAAGCTGACAGCTTAATAGCTGATCAGCTCTGTTGTGGAGCACACATCATCCCAACATACTGTAGTCTATACAGACAGCAGAATAAAGGACGGCATTCTCATGTGCCCTAATCTGACAGTCAGAAAGGCATGTCTAAATGCACATGACAATAAATGTTTTATTTTCGGGATTCTTACAGGCTTTAAAAGACAAAATGCAGAGAGTTAAGGCTGTGACAGCCAATGAGAACGCATCAATGGGCATTCCTAAGAGTCTAACTTGCTTTGACCTTTTTGCTGGAGGGCTGAAAGTTGAAATAACAGGAACTTATTCTAAAAAGGATGTTAAATTGGTTTGTTAAAAGAAAACATATTTGCTTTTGACATTTTTAAGTCAAACCGAAAAACTGTCCAAGTGTGCGGTAAATCGTATTAAGATGTTCAACGCCCTTGGCAATTGTGACAGCTGCCAACCACAATATCCTCCAAGTTTTCTAAATGGCTGGAGAAAAATCCACTATTTTAGAAAGACATTTGCATTCAAGACAATTTAAATATGAAGTGTGCAATTTCTGCGCTTCTTGTGGCATCAAACGGAATAGCAACAATAATTACTTTTTAAGCGCACCCGCCCTGACTTCCATTGGTCGACAAAACAGATCTGTCCTGCCCAAAACTTCATGCTGCTGCATAAAGCTGGTCAGGATGCTCAAACAGACAACTTTTTTGGTTGACTTATACCAAGTTGGGATAAGAGCAAGTATTTTACATACAGTAATATATAGTATTTTACACAACATTTAGCATAAAAATTATACAAATCCACTTTAATATTGTATAGCTTGATGTACTGTTGCAAGACTATTTGCTGTCAGTCATTACAATAATGAAATTATCAAGAATTGTGGAAAACAGGCAAAGAAGTGAAAACTATAATAATTCAGCATAATGGTCGCCCTTACCTCTACCAGGCATAAATTCAAATCGGATGTCATTCAGCTCCTTTTTCAAGTTTCTGTATGACAGGAGGGGGAGAAGTACAGTGAGCAGACTGGCATACTTGTACTGCTTTTGTTTCCAATATTTGTCTCCAATTTGTTGGTATCCAACAAATGGAACAGCAGCAAATGTAACATACCTTAACCTTAATACCAAACTGATGGGGGATTGGGAGGCATCACCTCCAGGAACTGGCACCTATAGACAGAGGCAGAAATAGAAAGTTTATGAGCTCTTTCTGTACGAGATGTCTTTATTCATAAACCCCAAGCAGCCCTATAACTGTACATTGACAAGCGCCTGAGACTGCATCATGGCAATGTAGCCACACCTGACCGAAAGTGCATTCAAGGTATGCGTATTCTATCAGTGTTATCCATGGGGATCGAACCCATGACCTCGGCATTGCTAGCACTTTGTGCTTTTATGCAGTTTGTGTTAGGATTTTTCCAAAAGTAGATGCCCTACCTGTGCAGGATTTGCGACTGTGGGCTGGCTGTGTGAGGGGGGTGTAGTTTGGGCTACATGTTGAGTGATGGGTGTTGAAGTCTGTGCTGGGCCCTGGCCAGCACCTTGAGGTAGCTCAGGCTGGAGGTGACTGCCAATGGACTGGAAAATCTAAAAATGCATGCATATACCCACACACACCTTTACTAATAATAATGTAAATACACAAATATTATAAAATCTGAATTCTTGTTATTATATATATATATATATATATATATATATATATATATTAACTTATGTAACAAACACCAATAAAAAAATATTAACATCCACACAAATAAAAAAAGTTCTTCATCCACTACATACCTCTGCATTCTGAAGTCCTTCCTTTACCCTTGGTGACTGTGCATGGGAGATAGAAGGTCAAAGTTCAGAGGTCAAACACAAGTTATGATCATTTGGATTATTGTAATTTATCTCTGGTTGTATACACACTGTAGTAAGGAGTGGAGCAGGGAGATAAGGTTCTTCATGGATTTTAATAATGTTCATGGAATAATATAAAAATTAAAATGATTCATTATTGTCATAATTAAAAGAGATTAATTCAAGGATGAGCTATCAAAATAAGGACTGATTTATTCAATTGGGACAGTTTTAAAACCAAATTTCCAAAGTTCAATGTACAATTTTTTCAATATCTGTGTGGAACATATTCTATTCATCAGTATAATGAACTATATCGAACATATACCCACACCCATAACAAAACCTGCATACATCCACACAAAATGTAGTTGAGTCCATACACAAGAACACACATTCCTTTATTTTGATGTCTTTATATTGATTGTTTTTCCATGTTCCGGGTCATCTTGCATGCGGTCAAGTGCTCAGGCTTTCAAAGTATACTCTTTTGACCGCAAGCAAATACAAATGTGTTCGACCCATGCGGAGTACGACTGCTTTGTGATGTTCTTTTAGTACAGTCTACAGCAGGCACCTTCATCGACAATGCGCACAGAGGAGAACTGTCTGCGTGTCAAGAAAATCTGGGCTGCATGAAGACAGTTTACAAAGACTCAAAAATTAAAATGCTCTCATCATTTACTCACCCTCATGCCATTCATGATGTGTATGACTTTCTGCTGCTGAACACAAGATTTTTAGAAGAATATCTCAGCTCTGTAGGTCCATTCAATGACTAGTGAACGGCGATCAGGAATTTGAAGCTCCAAAAATCACATAAAGGCAACATAAAAATAATCCATACAACTCCAGTGGAATGATTCATATCTTCTGAAGCGATCCAGTAGGTTTTGGGTAAGAACAAACTAAAACATAACTCCTTTTTCAATGTACATCTTGCCATTGCAATCTCTAGGCACGATCATGATTTCAAGCTCAGTTACACTTCCCAGTACTTGATGCATGTGCAGAGCGCAAGATGGCACTATAGGTATTGTAATCAATCTTGAAATCGTGAACACCAAGGAGACTGCTGTCAAGATGTACAGTGAAAAAGGAAGATCGCTTCAGAAGACATTGATTTAACCACTGGAGTCTGATGGATTATTTTGATGCTGATTTTATCTACTTTGGTGCTTCAAAAGCCTGGTCACCATTCACTTGCTTTGTATGGATCTACAGAGCCGAGCAATTTTTCTAAAAATCTTTGATTGTGTTCTGCAGAAGAAAGAAAGTCATACACATCTTAGATTAAGAGTAAATGATGAGGGAATTTTCATTTTTGGGTGAACTAGCCCTTTAAGGAATTAGGCCACATGACTAGAGAGACACCTGATTGTGTCCAAACAGGGACAAAATGAGTGTATCCATATTTGACAGAAGCACCCTTATGTGTGTTAGTGCCTCACCCAGCAGAGGTCTTATTAAAAGTCTGTTAAACAGAGTCGGGCTGGTTATCATAGGTCATTGATTTGGTCAGTATGAATGTCAAAGTTATAGATAAAAACGTGATACAGATGGCTTTAAGGAAGGACACATCATGCACAATATTTTATCAAAAGCTTGCAGTAGGCACTTTTAAGTCAATTTCTTTGCCTTTTCTTGCAAGAATTACTTGGTTAAATTGGCTTTGCCTTAGCACAGTTTAGTGGTATTAGGTTTATGGTCAAGCTTATTTAGCCAGATAAGTAGCAGATTTGGCAGGGTGATCTCCAAGGCATGTACAGTTGAAGTCAGAGGTTTCATACACCTTAGCCAAATACATCTAAACTTTGTTTTTCTATGATTAAATGCCAGTTTTTCACAATTCCTGACATTTAATCATAGAAAACATTCCCTGTCTTAGGTCAGATAGGATCACTATATTTTTAGAATGTGAAATGTCAGAATAATAGTAGAGAGAATGATTTATTTAAGCATTTATTTCGTTCATCACATTCCCAGAGGGTCAGAAGTTTACATTTACTTTGATTGTATTTGGTAGAATTGCCTTTAAATTGTTTAACTTGGGTCAAACGTTTTAGGTAGCCTTCCACAAGCTTCTCACAATAAGTTGCTGGAATTTTGAACCATTCTTCCCTGACAGAACTGGAGTAATTGAGTCAGGATTTTAGGCTTTTCAGTTCTGCTCACATAATTTCTATCGGATTGAGGTCAGGGCTTTGTGATGGCCACTTCAATACCTTGACCATTTTGCCACAACTGTGGAGGTATGCTTGGGGTCATTGTCCATTTGGAAGACCCATTTGCGATCAATCTTTAACTTCCTGGCTGATGTCTTGAGATATTGCTTCAATATATCATGATGCCATCTATTTTGTGAAGTGCACCAGTCACACCTGAGGCAAAGCACACCCACAACATGATGCAGCCACCCCCATGCTTCACGGTTGGGATGGTGTTCTTCGGCTTGCAAGCCTCAACCTTTTTCCTCCAAACATAACAATGGTCATAATGGCCAATGATTTATGACCAGAGGACATTTCTCCAAAAAGTAGTCTGGCTTTTTTCACTGTGGATATAGATACTTGTCTACCTGTTTTCTCCAGCATCTTTACAAGGTTCATTGCTGTTGTTCTGGGATTGATTTGCACTTTTCGCACCAAACTACGTTAATCTTTAGAAGACAGAATGCGTCTCCTTCCTGAGTGGTTTGATGGCTCTGTGGTCCCATGGTGTTTATACTTGTGCACTATTGTTTGTACAGTTGAACGTGATACCTTCAGGCGTTTGTGAATTGCTCCCAAGGATGATTTGAGGTCTTGGCTGATTTCTTTTGATTTTCCCATGATGTCAAGCAAAGAGACACTGAGTTTGAAGGTAGGCCTTAAAATACATCCACAGGTACACCTCCAATTCAGTAAACCCCTTATCAGAAGCTAATTGGCTAATTGTCTAAAGGCTTGAATTTTCCAAGCTGCTTAAAAGGCACAGTTAACTTAGTGTAAGTAAACTTCTGATCACCTGGAATTGTAATATAGTCAATTAAAAGTGAAAAAAATCTGTCTTTAAACAATTGTTGGAAAAATTACTTGTCAAGCAGAAAATAGATGTCCTAAAGGACTTGCCAAAACTATAGTTTGCTAATATTAAATCTGTGAAGTGGTCTATATATATATATATATATATATATATATATATATATATATATATATATATATATTAATGACTTCAACCTAAGTGTATGTAAACTTCTGACTTCAACAGTATAAGCTTGAATGTGCTAAGATTTCATAACCACTAGAGAATATGGAACTGAATAGATCAGTCCTGACTCCTGACGCAATCTTATCACACTTGGCTAAATGATTTTATACTGTGCATGACACTATATCTTGCAGAGAAACTTAATATTAGACAACTGAGGGTGCAAAGTTCATCCTTATCCCACCAGCAGTCTAATATATTCTGTTTATGGCTTTGAATATGGATAAAACACTATTCCCTGCTGAAAAAACAACAACAACTATGCCATACCATCATGGACATTGCACACTGGTTAAACAGGTCTTTTCAGCAGGGTTAGCAGATATAAAATAATATTTGACAAAAACACTCTGAACTGCCTTCTTAATTTTCTTTCCTTTTTGTGCACTCCCTATTCCTACATGTTTTAATGCTGTTTCTGTCTGATTGATTGATTATACTTCTTTGTTAGGTAAGCCATCTGTATCAGTGGGAAAACTGAATAACCCTGGGTGGGGGCAGCTCAAGAGGCTGAGAGAAGCGGACTTGTCGCCTTGTCGACTTCGACTGGTGCTCCTTTGGCAGCAAACACAAAACACAGAGCCCAGTGGTGAGAGGTGCCACAAGCAACACTATTACAAAGAGACCACACACAAAGAGTGCAAACAAAACCAGTGCTGTAACACAATATTTGAAAGTGTTACTTATAGTTATCTAATAATAATTATCGAGTAATACAATAATGAGCAATGACATAAGTTAATGCTTAAAGGGATAGTTCACCCAAAAAATACAATTCTCTCATCATTTACACACCCTACTGCCATCCCAGATGTGCATGACTTACTTTCTTCTACAGAACACAAAGATTTTTAGAAGAATATTTCAGCTCTATAGGTCCATCCATTCAATGCATGTAAATGGGTGCCAACATTTTTGAACACCAAAAAGCACATAAAGGAAGCATAAAATGTATCCATTCGACTCCAGTAGTTAAAACCCTGTCTTCTGAAGAGATATGATAGTTGTGATTGAGAGACAGATCAATACTTAAATCCTTTTATACTTAGAATTCTCCTCCATGCAGAGTAGGTGGCGATATACACGAAGAATGCAAATCACCAAAACAAAAAAAATGAAGAATGTAATGGTAAAAGTGAAAGTGGAGAGTGATAGTAAAAGAGGACATAAATATTGAACTGTTTCTCACCCACACCTGTTATATAGCTTCAAAAGATATAGATTTAAAATCACAGGATTACTTTTATGCTGTGTTTGTGCATTTTACAGCTTCAAAAATTCTGGACCCATTCAATTGCATTGCATCAACCTACAAAGCTGAAATATTATTCCGAAGATCTTTGTTTGTGTTCTGCTGAAGAAAGAAAGTCATACACATCTGGGATGCCAGGAGGGTGAGTAAATGATAAGAGAAATTTCATTTTTTGGTGAACTATCCCTTTAAAGGAATGCTCCAGCTTCAATACAATTTAAGCTATATACACATTTTTTGTTGCATTATATTAATAACCACAATAAATAAATTCTGACTCGTCCTTAGTTTAAAATAACACGATTTAAAAACTAAACAAAAAAGAGGGATAAATTTAAATTATATTCTGTGGTTATAAACATAATGCCACAAATGCTGTTGACAGAGCTTGTATTGAACAAGCAATATGCCTTTAACTAAAATGAGATCACTAATAATCACATGTGTCTGTGTGTGTTACCCGTAAGGCAGCGACAGCAGCTTTGCCCTCCTCACTCTCCTCATCTAGTTCATCATCACTCCATTCCCATTCTCCATCTTCTGTTTTATGGAGTCTCCCGCTGGAGCCAGGAACTCGACGTACCTACACACATGCTTAAATTATTTTTTATCTTAATGGATACAAAGATTTAGTTCACCCCTAAAATCAAAATTCTCTCATAATTTACTCACCCTCATGCCATCCCAGATGTGCATGACTTTTTTTCTTCTGCAGAAAACAGACAAAGATTTTTAGAAGAATATCTCAGCCCTGAAGTTCCACACAATGCAAATTAATTTTTTCAGTTGCCAGAACTTTGAAGCTACAAAAAGCAAATAAAAGCAGCATAAAAGTAATCAATACGACTCCACTGGTAAAAAAATGTCTTCAGAAATATGATAAGTGTGCATGAGAAACAGATCAATATTTAAGTCCTTTTTTTCACTATAAATTCTCATCCCTGCCCAGCTGGTTGCAACATACATAAAGAAATCGGCAAAAACAAAAGAAGTGCTGTTTGAAAGTGGAGATTTATAGCAAAAAAAGGACTTCTGTTTTTACCCCAGACTTATCATATCACTTCCAAAATATGTATTTATCTACTGGAGTGGTATTGATAACTTTTATGCTGCCTTTGTGGATTTTTGAGCTTCAAAGTTTTGGACCCTGTTGACTTGCATTATTGTAAGGAGTGGACCTACAGAGCTGAAATATTCAATCTTTGTCTGTGTTCAGCAGAAGAAAGTCATACCCATCTGGGATAGCATGAGGGTGAGATGAAAATGATGAGAGAATTTTAATTATTGGGTGAACTATTCCTTTAATTTAAACAACTATGTAAAGGAATTCCTATTCCTCACCTTTTTTGCCCTCTCCGTTATTGTAGGAGCTCTTTGTAGTAATTTGTCCTGTAGATATTCATTATTCTACCAAATAAAGTCAAACAGAAGTTGAAGTGAACATGTTTTGCTAATAAATGGTAAGCTTACAACATGGGCTGAAACTCAATTTCAGCTCTGGCCCCCTACTGGGCACGAGTGGTAGCATCTGAGAACCAATGAAATCAAGAACTGGAACCAGAGTAAACTGGCTTGCTTCAAACAACAAAAAGGGAACTCTAGTTGGCAGGGATTTTATCAGTTAGAAAGGGATTCTAAGATGCTTATCCCTTCTGTTGTTTCAAGCACTGGCCAAAAAATAAAACGAGTGCTGGACTGAGCTCAATGCTAAACGATCATTCATATACAGAACTAGTCATAAATGTGGACAACTCTTGTATACAAGTTTTTAAACAAATGAGTTAGACAGATTGACAGACTGTAACTACAAACAGGCAGATGCTTGCACACAGATCATTAACAGTTGCATAAACAACATAAAAATAAAATAAACCAAAACACAATGTCCTGAAAGCTAAAGGCTCTCTTACCTTGGCTTTCTGGAAGAATTTATGTTTTAAGAGTTCTGATGATGTTGGCCTAAAAAGCAAACACTATTGAAATACATTTGTTGTACCTTAAAGTGATGACAGTTATCAGTATAAACATTCATTAAAAGTTCTCCCCCCTCTTATAGAATGTGCAGTAAGACTGTATAGAAGTTGCCACCTATCATACATACAAAATGCACTGTATGTATGACTGTCATTGCATTAGATAATAAAATATCAATACATACAAAATGCACTGTATGTATGACTGTCATTGCATTAGATAATAAAATATCAATACATACAAAATGCACTGTATGAATGACTGTCATTGCATTAGATAATAAAATATCAATACATACAAAATGCACTGTATGAATGACTGTCATTGCATTAGATAATAAAATATCAATACATACAAAATGCACTGTATGAATGACTGTCATTGCATTAGATAATAAAATATCAAACTGAGTAGCATTTATTTCAGAAAGCGCAAGCACGCTTTTCAAGCAAAACATTTAACAAAGACAAGTTTGTCGTGTTTCAAATGATAAAACAATAGATCAAAACGTGTTTCAGAATTCAGACAAATGCATATTTTCTGGCTATCAAACATAAGTGGATCATGTCCATAGTTAATACTTCTCTCCACCTGTGGCAAATCTGCTTGGACAGCTGTGTAAATTTAAAAGGAATAGTTCACCCAAAAATGAGTATGAATTTCTTTCTTCTGCTGAACACAAATTATGATTTTTAGAAGTATATCTCAGCTCTGTAGGTCCATACAATGCAAGTGAATGGGTGCCAAACTTTTGACACTCTAATAAGCACATAAAGGCATCATAAAAGTAATCCACACAACTCCAGTGTTTAAATCCATGTCTTCAGAAGAGATACGATAGGTGTGGGTGAGAAACAGATTGCTATTTAAGCCCTTTTTGATAGAAATACTTCTCCCTGCCCACTAGGGGGCAATAGGCATGAAGATTTTGAATCATCAAAAACACAAGAAGAAGAATGTGAAAGTTGAAGTGGAGATTGACTGAGCAGGGAGGAGAATTTGTAGTATAAAGGACTTAAATATTGATCTGTTTCTCATCACATCTTTTGCATAAGTCATGGAGACATGGATTTATCCACTGGAGTCCATCCAGTATGGACCAAAAGAGCTGAGAAATTCTTCTAAATATCTTATCTTTGAGTTCAAGGTCATACACATCTGGAATGGCATAAGGGTGAGTAAATGATGAGAGAACTTTAGTTTTTGGGTGAACTATCCCTTTAAGAGCAACTGAATTCATACATCCATTAAATGATCATGACACCAGCTGATTTATTTTAATTGCAAAAATGGTTCAGAAAAGTTTGTTGCAAAAAAGGTCTTGCAATTTAAATATTTTTTTTCTTTATTTTGCAAATGCAACTTTTGTATGTATTTTGTATGCAATGAAATTAAATGAAGTGTGGCTTAAGTGTCCAAATAATTTTTGGGTCCACTTTATACACAACATAAGAATTTATTTTTATCAGATGACCCCCCAAGGGAACATTTAAGATCTGCTCAGCACCTTTTCTCTGGGTCCTTCTGCAAACACAAGGAGATCATCTTCCTTAGGGATTTTCCATATTTCTTCACCATCTCTTTGTCTGTGATTCCAGTCTCAAGGCAAGGCGGGTCATTCTGAAGAGTCAACATCAACACCTGCAAAAAAAACACAGCTCTCTAAAACAGCTGAAATGCTATTAAAAAGATAAGGCTGACATATTAGTGTCAAAGGGATGTTGTAAAATTCACTGGAGCTTGTATTTGACATTTGGTCACCTTCATTGGAGGGTATTTGTGGTAAGGAGCGGCACCGGTGGCCAACTCTATGGCCGTGATCCCAAAACTCCAGATGTCTGCTTTGAAGTCGTAACCTTTCACCTGCACACAAACAGTCACATATATGTTAAACAAGGTAAAAATATCCATATGATAGCAGTTACTGGCAATTTCCACCACACTGAAGTCCTTATGTTTAAAAGAGAAGAATAATGGCTTTAGTTGTCCATGTAATTCCTGCTTGTGTAATTTAGTCCATATATCAAATAATCAAGCAAACAATATAATATCTAATTTAATGAGATACCCAGAAGACATGACAAAATATGGAAGCATATATACACTGGAGATATATATATATATTTTAGGGCTGTCAATCAATTAAAGATTTTAATAGAATTAATTACATGGTGTCCCGATTAATTAATCGCGATTAATCGCACATACAAATATATACTGAGAAAGTACCACATATAATTGATTTACCGTGTGAAAAACGTCAGCCTTAATATATATATTAAAACAAGTTATTACAGGTTATTTCATGAACAGTACACAATTTCAATTGCATTATTGATTTGGTTATTGAGTTTTTGGTGCAAGGAGACCCATACCTGTTCCATCACCTCTGGTGCCATCCAACATGGCGTCCCCACAAACGTCTTCCGTACTTTATTTCGTGTCATATCACCACCTGTTGCTAAGAAGGCACTTACACCAAAATCTGGAGGCAAAACATTAAAAAAAATTAAATAATCAGTCATTACAAATGTAACCAAAAATTACCAACAAATACTCGTGGGGAAGTTTGTAAAGAATAAATGATCTGGATGATGTTTGATTTAATTGTTAAGGGTTTTGTGAGCAGAACTGACTTATGGGAATGCTGAGAATACTGTACCTGCAATCTGCACAGATCCATCCTCTCCCAGCAAAATGTTTCCAGCTTTAAGATCCCTGCAGAAAAACACAGTAGTGGCTGTCTGTTAGACACACAAACAGCTGTTTGTACATGAATACAGATGCTGATCGCTCAGAGGAGGGTGATAGGACACAGATAAATATAACACCACAAAAACCTTTAAAGAAACGGCACTGAAATGTCCAGAATTTAGAATAAAAATAATGTAGGATGTGTGAAAATCATAGGCTGTTATTATATTACATTTATTACACGCCTTTTGAAAAGTCTGTGCATTATGAGTGGATAATATTTCTGTAGATGTGTGTGTGTGTGTGTGTGTGTGTGGGGGGGGGGGGGGGGGCTGGTACTAAGTCACACAGAGCAGCATCTAGACATCTGTAGTCATGGTGACAGACTGTTTATTTCAGATGCAACAAAGACCAATGCCACACCTCTCTATCTGCCCTGTGTTTAGCACTGTCTTATGACCTTTCAGCTGACTCAAAGCCAGGAGTCGTTTATTTATTTTCTCCCTCATAGATAAGTCATGAGAGTGCGTGTATTTGTAAAGTTTGAGAATTGCACTTCAATCCATAAAGTTTGCAAATTTTTAATCAGATTATTTTGCATCAATGCAGATGTATTACAGCAATAAGAAACGACAGCCAGTGCATTACATTGGTTGTACCATGAGTGAGGGATGTTCTCAGCCACAGTGGACGGCCCCTTAAATGCTTTTATAAAGCGATCATAATCAGAATACAAAATGTATATAACTTCTGAGGCTGTAGGCTTTTATGGTTTTCAAGCAACATAGCAACACTGGTGCACAGAGGAATCATGCACATTCAAAGTAAGGGGGCATGTGCCCCCTCAGATATTTGAGCCAAGAGGATTTTAAATGGATTATATGAACTTCCAAAAACATATTTTTACCTTTGATAATTAAATTGAATGATTATTGCATGTAAAAAAAGAATGTGTATGTGGCAGAAATCTTTATTCACATTCTAAATGTAGTTTTTTTTTTTTGTCAGTCCAATTGAGTCACATGTTCTGCTTAAGGCAACGTCCCGTGGCTGACTTGGATCGTGCTCAAGGGTAAGGTCGAGCACATATGGGAAAGCACGATGTTAAACTAATTAATTAAATAAACTTATGTGGAGCTAACCTTTCCTAACTGTGCCTTAGTGGAACAGTCAATCTTTTTTTTCATAATCTAATATAGATTGTCAATATTTTTGTTTGATCGGTCGCTGTTCATTTCCTTTAATGATGAAATGCATTTGACTGGTTTTGCAGCATAACACTCTTTTCTTTATGTTTAAAGAAAGCAGCAGTTCCTCTCCTTTCCTGTCATTATAAAAACGGTTCATTTTATATATATATATATATATATATATATTAAAGGAAGGCAGTTTTACATGGTTCCTCTGTAGCATCAGATTTTGTTGAGAAAGGCAGCGGGCGGCTGAACGGATAGAGACGACCAGTGCTCTTTACATTCTCTGTCTAGGGAAAAACTGTAATGTGTCAAACAGTGATGGCAATTGTGATAACTGCCGTGATGATGAGACCGTATTCCGTGTTTTCTTGTCAGGTTTCAGAGGATGAAAGACAAAAATATGGTTTGCTTGGCAACATTTCCACAGCATTCGTCCAATCACTGTTATTGTAAACAGTGCAGTGACTCTCTCGTCTGTGGGTTCTTCTCTTTTATAAAATTGTTCATCCTCATTCCCTTTACTTGCATAATTTCTTCATGAATTTTCTGTGAAATATCAAGAATATTTTTATTATTTACTGTGAGCATTTTTGGGCAGAACCTTATTTTCTTTTTGATTCTCTTACGAATAAAAAAAAATGATTTCTCTCAGCGGATTTTAAAAAGCTGGCATTTAAAACACATTACATTTTAACGTGAGGAGGTCTATATTAAAATTTGATACCCTGTTAAGTTCTTTATTTTAAATGCATCAAAATTATAACCTACATACTGTAGAGCCATTCATTTATTATCGTAGTATTTTGAAACTGACGTTTGACCTGGAATTTAGACTATAAGACTAAAATCTAAGTGAGTTAGGCTACCTTTTGTAAATTAATGTTTGGTTTGATTGTTCTAAAGTTGATAGATTTTGTAATTTCATTTCTATATTTAGTTATTTTTTATGTGTAGGTTTAAATACTCTGTAGTTAAAATTAATGGTCAAACTAAAGAATTTAGTCCTTGGTATTCATTTATGAAATAGAGGTATGCTAAATTTGCACCTTATTAAATAACATTACATTATTTCATGCCTTTGTACATGTGCTATTACACCATATTTATTGTTTTTTTGTTTGTTATTAGTGCTCTCTTATTTCTTGTTTTGTAAAACACCTGAATGCATACATCACGATGATTTTATGAGCAGCTATGCGTAATGTTCCACGCTGTTTTAGGCATTCTATGTGGTTTTATTTGTTCTATTGCTTTTACTTCATTTATATTCAAATTTATGAATTTTACTCATTATGTAATGAAGACACAAACAAAAAGAGGTATTGATAAAATATGAATATGGTAAATGGTCTGCACTTATATAGTGCCTTTTTAACCTTAACGGTATTCAAAGCGCTTTACACTGTGACTCATTCACCCATTCACACACACATTCATACACCAATGATGGTAGAGCTGCCATGCAAGGTGCTAGCCTGCCATTGGGAGCAACTTGGGGTTCATTGTCTTGCCCAAGGGTGTATAAGGGAATATAAGGGTGAAAAACACTGCTACTCCAAACAAAGCACCACAACAATATTTTACTATCTGACATTTCGCTTGGATTTTGATGACTGACAGTTTTGTGCAAACAAAGGTTATTAAGCTTATTTTTCTTAATGTCTGTTATCCTATTAAAGGGCGGGGATTAGTGTCTAAGAAACATATCTGATTGCTGTCTTGTGGAAATTACTCCAACCTATTTATACAGGGCTTTGACCAAAACATTCTCACGGCAAAATCGTCAGGATTCCGAATTTTTTTATTGAAAACGTCTTTATTTCATTTTTATAAAATAAAACGTAATGGTAATAATTATATGTTAAAAAGAACTAATATTACTTAAGAGTGCTTTTATGTCTCAACCAATTATTTATTATTTGATTTATATATTTAAGTTAAATTAAAATGACTTCTTAAGGTGTATTAAGCACACATGCAGAAAAAAGCACACCTTAAAAAATTTGACAATTTATCTGACAATTGTGAAAGCCCTGAAACAGACAATTAATCTTCATAAATCGCAATTATTTGTTTGACAATTAATCATCAGCCAAATTTCATAATCGTGACAGCCCTAGTATTTTTTTATTTCTTTTTTAATAATTGATACTGACTGTGATATTTATTATGTTCAAATTCTGTGACTTGTCATAGAAAGTTTCCAATGACTCTTTCCAGAGCTGAAATGTACAATATTTTAAAGTCTTAATTAAAAGGGATAGTTCACCCAAAGATGAAAATTCTTTCAGTTACTCATGCCATCCCAGACGTGTATGACATTATTTCTTATGCAGATCACAAACACATTTTTGTGGAAGAATATTTCAGCTTTGTTGTTCCATACAATGCATATGAATGGTGACCAAAACTTTGAAGCTCCTAAATACACAAAGGCATCATAGAAGTAATTCATATGACTCCAGTGGTTAAATCCATAGTCTTCAGAAGTGATAATAGATGTGGGTGAGAAACAGATCAATATTTAAGTCCTTTTATACAATAAATCTCGACTTTGAGATTCATTTTCTTTTGTTTTTGGCGACTTGCATTCTTTGTGCAAACCGCCACCTACTGGGCAGGGAGGAGAATTCACAGGAAAAATGGATTTAAATATTGATCGTTTCTCACCAAACCTATCACATCACTTCTATAGACATTGATTAAACCATTGAAGTAGTATAGATTACTTTTATGCTGCCTTTATGTCCTTTTTGAAACTTTAAAGTTCTGGCGACCATTCATTTGCATTGAATCTACCAACTTAAAAAGTCTTTGTTTGTGTTGAGCAGAAGTCATACAATTCTGGGATGGCATGAGGGTGAGTAAATGATGAGCGCATTTAGTTATTGGGTGAACTATCCCTTTAATGCTAACCCTTAAAAATAAAATATACTCAATATGATTAAGTCAGCTCACATGAATAGATTAATTTATAGTATCACTTTTACTATTAATTCCGTTCATTATTAATTACAAGGCAAATTCTGTGTGACTTGCATGCTAAGGTGTTAATAAGAAGGCTTTTACTGTTCTGTCTGTTCTTGCACTACATTTTACTGTCCAGCTGGGGGCAGCCGAGACATAAATTAACATGAGGACGCTGATAGCAAGCACAGCAAGTTTACTTTTGAACATAACGAGACATCATTTCTATCATCATAACACTCACATTCTCTTGCCATGACAGTATCCATTTATGCGCTTCAGGAGTGCAAAACCATAATTGAAACCTTTCTGTTGTATAATCCCACACAAATACAGTATGTGCATGCACCAACATATTTTGAAAGGCCCCCAGTTATTCACTCCCGCTGGGCAAATCAAAACACACCAACACATGTCCACTCTGAACATATGCACATTTGGTGGTATTCCTGAAGTGGAACAGATGTTGTGAAACAACTAACAGGGGTTGATAACACTCCTGCTGTCTGTGAACAAGGCTGATAATTGTTAGCATGTTCCTTGGATGGGGCACTCAATGAGGAGAGAGCATGTTGAATTTGGAAAACGAGGTATAAATATTCAGAACGTATACAAGTGTGAAATATGATGTAATTTTTCCGGTTAAAATACCTTCTCCTATCACAGCTTACTATGCGACAGCTATACAAGTTAGCCATTTGTAGGTTGAGTTCTGCAAAAAGTGTGGGGCTTTCAAAACACTGCTCTGTTTGTTTGAGCATCTAACCAACTACACACAGCAACATTGGCTCAACCACTGGTGTGAGATTGAGGCAGGGCTATCAGTTTGTCAGACAATTGTCATTATTTATTTTATTATGTTTGGAGACTGTAGCACAGACATTCTACGCTTCACCTGAGCTATGGAAGCTATAATGTATTATCAGGGTACAGTTCACTGCATTCCAGGGTTCAGAAATTCAAAAACTTCCCAGAATTAATCATAATAATAATAATAATAATTCCTTACATTTATATAGTGCTTTTCTAGGCACTCAAAGCACATTACATAGTATAGTTACATAGTATAAGGGGAACCTCCTCAACCACCACCAGTGTGCAGCATCCACCTGGATGGCGATATCCATTGTGTGCCAGAACGCCCACCACACACTAGCAATTGGTTGAGAGGAGAGTAGAGTGATGTAGCCAATTCAGGGATGGAGATTATTAGGGGGCCATGATAGATAATGGACAATGGGGGAATTTGTCCAGGACATCTACTCTTTTACGAGAAGTGCCCTCGGATTTTTAATGAGCACAGAGAGTCAGGACCTCGATTTAATGTCTCATTTGAAAGATGAGTGCTTTTTTACAGTATAGTGTCCCCATCACTTCACTGGGGTGTTGAGAACCACACAGACCGCAGGATGAGCACCCCCAGCAGCAAGCTTAGTTTTCCCCATGAGTACTCCCATCCAGGTACTGACCAGGCTCAACCCTGCTTAGCTTTAGTGGACAACCAGGCAAGAGCTGCAAGGTGATATTCAACTGTATCAAATAAGCCCAGTACTGGGCAATCCAAAGAACAATAGCAATATCAGATATCAGAACAACAATAGAATAGTTTACTGAGATCTAAGCAATTAAGGCTTATTGCTTAATACAGCATAAGCAATGATGTTAAACATCTGCGGGAGCTATGACAACATGTTCTGGGTTTTCCCAGCCAAAGAGAGCATCACACAAAGTGTTAACGGAATAGTTAAAATACTAAAAATATTATTTCAACCTCATCAAACAAATATGGCAACACATTGATCACATTCCTCATCGGTTTTGTCATGAAATTCACAAGAACCAATTAAATTTCTGCCTTCAGAAGACTTGGAATATGACGCACAATCACAAGGATTAATTTAATGACACTTTAAGCTTTAAAAGTGAGTCAGTGTAAACCGTCAATGTAGGGAAATTATTGATCGAGATGTTCTTTAAAATATCTCCTTATATGTTTTGCAGAAGAAATAAAGTCATAGATTTGGAAAAACATGAGGATTAGTATAAAAGGACAGAATTGTTATTTTTGGGTAAACAATTGTCCCTTTAAAGAGGACCAGGAACCTATTTAAGTCCACTCACCCTAGAACATAGAGGAGCTCAAAGATTTTTCCTGGCAATTAGACCACTCTCAAAGTGTGGCGAGGGTGAGAGACTCGGCGAGAATCCGAGAGTAGGGTGATGATTTTTACGCCCAACTGCTGGACCTCTCAAGGCTGTGATGATGAAGAATTTCACTGGCGTGCTCACTTGTGACAACTGGATTCATGCAAGCCGTAAACCACAGTATCTAATTTCATCCTCCAGGGATGAGGAGGGGATTGTGTGACGCCCCCCCACACATGCATCATTGCATGCCCCCCACACATCATGTAAACCATGCACCTCTTCCATTCATGTCAGGGTCAGAAATTAACCAGGGCAAGGGGCAAAAATGCCTCAGAGAGAAACATGCCCCAGATATTGAATTATAATGTTTTATCTGTTATCTAACGTTTGACATATTCCATAATATTCTATTAGACCTATCTAGTTATGGGTTTAGTGTTTCATAGACAAGATTTTGTTGCATGAATAGCTGATATAAAGTGTTTTTTGAAGATCTAAAAATCTCAAAACACTAAATGCAAATCAAACCACTTCTACAAACCCAAACATCTGCCCAACTAAATTTAGAGAGCATATTCTTCTGCATTACAACACTTTACAATAAGGTTCCAATTGTTAAGTAAGGGATAATGTACAGTCAGATCATTGTTATTTCAAATCACATTGTGATCAGAAGCTCGACGTGAAGTGGATCAGACTGCACATCCCACTTATTGCACGGCTACAAACCAAATAAATAAATACATGAACATAAATATAGATTTGCATTGAAATTATGTAATTATGTGACAAGAAATAAATCGCTCAACAGCTGAAATCCACTTTCAGTTTGAGTTCTGTTGCTGTTTATTTTGTGAAAATTACCATCTGACTGCACATTATCCAGCCTATTACAAGACTTCTTGCTAGATAAATAAATAGATGCACATGAAACACTGATTTGAGTTTAAATAATTTTATCACTTCTTGTAGAGATCGCACAGTGATCCAGGAAGCAGAAAAGATGGCTCGCAATGCCCTGGTGGCGGTTCTGAGACGTGGATGTGCAGTTGTTACAGAGAAATTTCAGACAGCTAGATGGTGCCATTGACCAATTAGAATAGAGTATTCCAGACAGCCATGTAATAACATAAGTTAATGCATTAAGTCCCATAAAACAATGAACAATATGTTTTTACAGCATTTATAAATCTTAGTTAATACAAATTGTGTTCATAGTTTGTTCATGTTAGATCAAATGTTGTAAAAGTATTGTTCAATGTTAACTAACGTTGTCAAGTAAGGTTAACAAATAGATCCTTACAGTAAAAGGTTACCAAAGTGTACCTTTGAGTACATAATGCACTTCAAAAGTACTTTTTTGGAAATAACGCACTTATAATAAAAAAAATGGATTCAGTTTTGACCAAATTTAACAAAAGAATTGCGCTTTTACATGGTTGGAAAAAAAGCCCCAATTAAGGCCATTCCATAGGGCAATTATTGGCATTTAATAAAAAAAAAGTTCATTTCTGCCACTGATTCCCACTCGTCTAAAACCCCTCCCTTCACCTTCCTCTCATATGATTCAGATTACAGCCCTGACACATGCTTAAGTTACGTCCTTCCCTGACTGCACGATTAAACCCAACCACCTTCCAACAAACATTTCAATATGAAGCTTGTGCACCAGCCCATTTGTATCAGGCATCTAAAAAAACTCTCAAAAGCTTTTCATACGGGAAAAATTCCCTGCCGTCTCACTGCCAGCCAGAACAGAAGACAAGGTCTCCTTCATTGAGATTCAGAGGCGAGCTCACAAGTCATGGGTACTTAACCTGCCTATAAGCTTGTTAATTATTTACACTGTCTACTTAAACAGGCCCATGCTTGCAGAGAGCGAACAAGGGATGTGCAGAGAAAGCTATTAAAATTAAAAGAAGAGAAAGAAAGAGAGAGAGAGAGAGAGAGAGAGAGAGAGAACAGGCTGTTGACTTGAAATTAGCCATCAATGAGTCATCGGTTAAAAGTGTGTATTGATGTCTGGAGTTGAAGGTCTCAAATGAACTAGCATGAGTTTACTAAATGATCATAGACATAATTGTGAATGAATACCTCATGTGCGGCTCTAAAAATCTTCACTCTGCAGTGTTTAACCCTAAGTTTATTTTCAGCATTGCTGCTGTTGTGCGTGCGTCCACAAGCCCACAACGCTAGACCCGTATTAATGCTTGTTAGTCAAAGAACTGATTAAAACAGGGTTATAAAACTCCATTTCAGCCTGTGCCACAATACTTTTGTTCCCTTGAAAGGGCCCTTTGAAAATGTGGCACAAGCACCTGATTTGAAAAGCACATCTGACAGTATAGCATTGATTTTGAGGTTGGGATACAGATGAAAATTATGATATTAACAACAGTAACGTCTGTGGAAAAGACGTGTTCCACCCAATTATATGGCTGAATTGAAATATTCTGACTGTGAATAATTTGGGGTTTTACAGATTCCTTTGGCCAGGCTCCTGCTAATTAAACTACAGCCATGGCAACCAAAACAACTTACATTTTCCTACAATTAGAGAGCATTACAAGAGAACAGATTTTTCACAGATGCAAAACTGACAGCTTGGCTGTTCTGAAAATGCACCCTAGTTCTAACAATGATATTTGTAATGTAATGTACATGGTATGTAAAATCATCCATGGTTCCTCACAACCATGATTAGTAACTATGGTTTCTATACAAAGAACTATGGCATTTTTGTCATGAAAAAACAGCAGTCAAAATACATTTAGAAAGTTTTTCTACCACAGCTACCATAGGTAATATAGTACAGTTAGTGTTACTACAGTAAATCCATGGTACATTTTTGTTAGCGTTGTGACCTGTGAATTGAGAAGCCTTCTAATTTATGTTTTCTTTGTTAGTGCCGTTTAGAATGTGGGGGCTGTTCGTTTTAAACTAGTTGCATCACAGAGACATAGCAGTTTTGCAAACAATTCTGTACCGCATGCAAACTGGTTTTGCAATCCGGCCATACATCTCATTGGTTCACAAGCACATGTAAAATAGTCTGTTTTTTGGTTGCGACTAGTCCACAAATAATCGTACAGCTACGATTAAGCAATGTTGATAATTGACCCGTGTCGCACTGTTACGTTCCACTTTTTACTCCAGAAAAATGCGCTCCAAAACATACTGATAACAGGGGAAGGCTCATTTATAGTCACGAGGAAAGCGCTAACTGATCGTTCAATGAGACTTTGTCATACCCTCCCATCCTACGTTTACGAAATGAGCTCGTAGGCCACTTGAATTTAAAGCAAGTTTGACACATGTTGTTATTCGGTGACGTCGCTGTGAGTAAGTGCATGTATTTGTGTGTGGTGGGGTCTCTTTAGCAGTGTACGAAGCACACAGCTGACTGGGGCTGGCAAACATTGTTGCATCAAGAACAGTAAATGAACGTGTGAAATCCCAACAGCGGAACTCATAATTCAACAGTGGCGCAGCGCCGCTTCACAATGCATTTTGGGGAAACACTGCTCTGGGATTGAAAGCAGAGGAAAAGTGTGAAATACATTTGGTCTACAAGATATGAGATTTGTTTATCTTATTGATGAAAGGCTGAAGGGTAAAACATTAGACTGGACTGCTCACTCAGTTTTCCCAAGGCCTTCCAGTGGAACCTTAACCAGATGCAGATTTGGGACCTGAATTTAATAATTTCATCCATCATCTCTGCTGCGTCAGAGATTAGGCTGATTTAAATAGGGTCTTGATCCACAGGCCTCCTACAGACCTCCTCTATGTTGAAACCAGTCATGTCTTCAATAGCTCTTTTGTTATGCTGTCAGCTTGAAGCCAAAGAACTCTTCTGCAGCCAAAGAACAAGAGTTCTGCAAAACTAATAACCTGTCATCACATTTTTACATCATGTGACTCAGCAGACCATGCAAATGTAAGAGGTCTCTTACCTGTGGATCTGTCCGTTTTTGTGAAGGTACTCCAGACCCTGAAGAACCTCTTTCAGAACAGTTGCTATACTGGGCTCGTCCAGTACACCAGTCTTGTGTTCCCCCTTTGATATGATGTGCTTTATCACGTCCAACACTGATCCTGCAAAAAAGACAGCATATAGAGCTGTGAGTAGATATGAATTTATAAGTGAACAGTGATCAATCTTTTTGTACCAGAGCTTCTCTACAAAGCTTCTGTATTGTTTGATTTGCAAAGTCTACAAGAGTTGTAAAGGCGGGTTTAAACTGATACCAATGAAATTACTGAAGGTAGAAAGTAAAATACTTTTAACTATCGCAAACTGTCTTTGTTCCGCATGTTGACTCAAATCACAAATCTAGCACTAGTTTAGGAGGATTGACCTTGATATAAAACTTGTAAGGGGCCATTCACAAATACACTCCTGCAATAAAAAGCTAGATAGATGCAGCTAAACAAACACAACAAAACAGAGGTGTCTTGAGTAAAATATAACAATATTCCTTTTTAGGTGAACTGAACATTTTAAAACATTTTAAGAATCACAATCAATTCATTATCAAAAGAGTGTCATAGGCCTAAAAGAACATAGTAAATTATATTCCATTCAGGATCAAATTTGAGCATGCAGGAAGTGTGAAGCACAAGACATTGTGATTAAAATCTTAATGCAAAGAAGCCATTTGGTATTGATAAATCAATAAAAAAAAAAACACAGGAACATCCTCTGTGTGGATCATAACTATGAATACATATGTTAAGGCATAGGCTACATTACACTACCTCTAAAAATGTGGCACTGCTGCACGAAATGCTGAAAATACAGCTAGATGTGGCGCAATGATCAATAACTCAACAAACCCTAACGTCCTTGTTTTTTTCTCAAGAGATCAAATGCAAAATCTTCAATAACTTGCACTTGATAGTTGGGGCTCCCCAAAGAATCTTTGTTGTCTTTAAAATTATTGTATTATTCAGTTGTTTATATGCAACCTAAATTAATATTGACAAATTAATATTTGTCCCCAATTTAATATTGTCCGAAGGGATACACAGAAGAACACAAAAGCAAATGGTCGGGAAAAAAGTCTGTCAGTCTTTATTCTTCCCATGACATCTAATTAAGGGATGTACAAAAGTCCATGAAGAGAATGTTCCATCAGCATCTTTATTAACCAGATAGGCCTTTTGTTTTTTTTAGTTTTTTTTTTTTTTAGTTTGGAGGACAGCCAGCACCTCCTGAGAGAAGACAGCACAGACAGACAAAAACTCCTGAGGGAGCTGACATGAGCGTTGTAATGTAAACCACACTGAATAGACTGCTGGGGAAGACAGACATTGGTGAGACAAAGGTGGCCTGTTCATGCAATCATCCTAGAATTACAAATGTAATCCATGTAAAAAATTTAAGTTTGCTTGAGGGACAAAATACAGTACACAGTGGACAAAATACCATCACTTTCTATGCACATGCATCAAGCCCAAATCGTATTCTAATGCTTAAGCCATACAAAAAAAATGTATGAATCGCTTTGCGTTATGTAATGGAATATCAAAAAATTGCTTTTTTTATTTTAAGAAATGTTGGAGGGTTTGTTATGCTTTTAGATTAAAGTTTGTTAGATTTCAAATTATAAAAAATAAGTATATTGTTCAAAAATAAGCAAGTATTTGGAGTCTTTCTACAAAAAGTTTGATCTGAGAAAAGGCTTAGAATCATTTGTGTGATGCAACATGGTAAAATATTCTAAGTGTCCAAAAGTGTCCAATACAGTGACCCCAAAAGGATTAGGAACACAAAAATCTAGGAACTGAATTCTGAGAAATAAAATTCTGGTTTCCTAGAATTCTGGATTTCTGATTAAGGTAACTGCAATTGCATCAAAAGGATCTCTTACTAAAGCCAAAACAGAACATTAAACCCTCCAGAGGGAGCAGATGCCTCCGTAAGGTCCTGCCGTGTGCCGTCAGTGGAGCGGTTTGATTCTTGCAGAATTTGCAGGGCAGAGTGCCAGGCCTGAGGCACACAGATATTTATTGGCACAATCGCTTCAGTATGGAACCTCTTGCTCATTCTTCACACCTACTCGCCTATTCTCCCTCAATTTTATCTGCTAGTCAACCACACATACATTTCAGACAAGAGAGGGCTTTGGGTGCACATCCACCTATTTCATGGGATAACATGGAGCTGAACCACTTTTATCAAGCAAAACTGAATGAAGGTGAATATTATTGTCAAAGCATGACTCAAAAGGAAAAAGTGAGCAATCAATTTTGAAATCATGGTAATTTGTCTCGCCCACACCCTAGTACGTGGTTACAGAAAAAGGGCACTTGTGTTTTCTTATTTTTATTTTCTGTACAGTTCATTCTTCCAAGTGGCCTTGGTCTAAAAGCTGCTTTAAAAAACACTCATATAAATCAGCATTAGAATGAAAGATAAATGAGATGGAGAAAGCGTTTGGGCATTTGTCTGGCATGAATTCAGCGCACTGCTGACAAAGCACATCAGATTTCAGTGACGGCTGTGACCTGGATTAAGAGACGCTTTGAGCAGTTGAGCTCCAATCGAGAGACAGAGAGTTCTTGGCAAATGTCGCTGTGTTAGTTTACAAACCCTTATGCGGCTGATGGGTGGGGCTGCTGACTAAAACCAGTAAAAATACAGTGTCAAACGCACACACAATGAGGGCTCGAGAGATAAAACTATAGTAATTTCCTACAACTCCCATCAGTAACTCTTGGGCAGTGGTTCTAAAGGACGGATTGCAGGACTAAGGGTTAGTTCACCCAAAAATGTAAATTCTGTAGGCAAAATGTTAGCCTCAGTTCACTTTCACTGTATGGAAAAACAGATGCAATAAAAGTAAATGGTGAGTGAGGCTTACATACTGCTAACATCAACATGTGTGCTACTCTGAGGAAAAGTAATACAGGTTTGGAACCATTTAAGGTTGGATGAATTTTCAAAGAAGAACATTTCTAATTTTCTAGGAATATTAACTTAACAATGAAAGGGTCCCAACAACAAAGCTTCTCCCATAATCTCATGTGTCGGATCAGCATTCACACTCCAATCCCAAGCTTCAGGAATGCTGGTTGTCCAGGAACCCCCTGATCATGTGAAGCCCCACACTGAGTTGTGATGGAGATGTGAACATAAACATGTCACATCTCATCAACAATTAAGTTAAGTCAAATCGATTCATTTCATGCTCACTTGAGACAAATTCTCTTCCAAACAGCCTTGAAAATAACTTTAACTACGATGATGTGGTGCATTCTTAAAGACCCCATGAAATGACATCACAAGCAGTTTGTCTTTTATTTCCTATTGAAACAGGAAGTTGGGGTGGAACATATCAAAGGTTTCGTCCCTTTAATAGGCTTTTGTTTACATCACAGCAATAAACAATGCCTCACTACTAGCTATATTGATGGTAGGAGGCAGGGGGTTTTAGGAGAAAGGGCATTTATATTCTAGAGAACTGAATTGGATAAAAATATGTATACGCCCCTTAATTCAAGATGAGTCGTCAATATCTAGCTAGTTTTCCAGGAAGATACATACTGTAAATTATAAATGCAAATGTCTGCTAAAAGTTAATTTGGTCAACTTTTAGGAGCACACTTGCATATAAATGGCATCAATGCTAAAAGACAGGGACTTGAATGAACAGTTCGCCCAAAAATTATAATTCTCACATTATTTACCCACCCTTGTCATCTCAAAGTGGTATGACTTTCTTTCTTCTGCAGAACACAAACCAAGATATTTTGATAAAGAGATGATCAAAATATACCACATTTTGAAGCTCCAAAAGCACATAAAAGGCAACATAAAATGAATCCATAAAACCCCAGTGGATTCATCCATGTCTTCTAAAGCGACAAAAATCAATTTTGGGTGAAAATAGACCAAATATAATTCATTTTTTACTATAAATCTTGACATCTGCAGTCTCAATGGTGATCATGACTTCAAGCTCGATGACACTTCCTAGCACCATCTAGGGCTCTGCGTGTGCATCAAGAACTTGGAGGTGTAATCGAGCCTAGAGACAACAATGGCAAGATTTGTAGTGAAAAAGGAGTTCAATTATGGTTTGCTATCCCCCCCCTAAAACCAATTGGATAGCTTCTGAAAACAATGATTAATTCACTGGAGTCATCTGGATTACTTTTATGCTGTCTTTATGTGCTTTTAGGAACTTCAAAATTTTGCCATTCACTTGCTTTGTATGGACCAACAGAGCTAAGATATTCTTCTAAAAATCTTCAGTTTGTGTTCTGCAGAAGAATAAGTCATACACATCTGAGATGGCAAGAGGGTGAGAAAATGATTAGAGAAATTTTCAATTTTGGGCGAACTATTCTTTTAAAGACACAAAAGTCCAGCTTTGTTTTCATGGTGTCCTTATACAGACAGTTCAACCAAAAATCTAAATATTGAAAATAAATTAAGGTAAATTGTAACAGGCTGTCTGTGCATAACATTTTTCCAAACACCTCCTTTTGTGTTCCACAGAAGAAAGAATCTCATAAAGGTTTGGAACTGCAAGAGGGTGAGTAGATGACAGAATTGTCATTTTTGTGAACTACCCCTTTAATAGACATTTCGAGGAAAAGTTGAAAGTCTCCCAAATGTCCAATCAGTAATTCCAAGTATGCTTCCACAACAGGAAATGAAAATGGTTCTTTGTTCAGAAGTTGTCAGAATCTCTCACACTGCTGGTTTCCTAAGGATCCCGAGTAAGCGTGGGTGGTACAAGCCATCTCGTGCCCACTAGGCCAAAGGGCACAGGGCCATATGGGGCCAACGGCGAGGGAGCGATTTCTCCAAGAAAATAAGGGTGGAGGGGTGGGGTGAGGTGAGGGAAGATAGGAAGCATCTGTGGTCACTAAGTAGGCTGTGACCATGGGCAAAATGCCCTATTTCAAAACATCATATTTAAAACCAACAAGACAGATACACTTTTAGTTAAATCCACAAAGGGCTTAACATTTCAATTGTTCTTAGCAATCTGCTTGATAAATAAAAAAAGACACATTCTAAACAAAAGACTACACAAACGCTTCCTATTCACATTCAAGACAGCAGTACTGCGTTTCTGCTGAAATTCCTTTGTTGTCTGTATGTCTGAGTGTGCGCTCACATGCGTGTCTGTTTGTATGATTAAGAATGATGGTATGATAAGCATCCAAAACTCGAATGTCTCTAATGTCCCATTCATAATCAGCGCTATTCTGTTTAGTCTTGGATAGGCAACATTTACAACCAAATGTGTGTGCTGAAGTTGTAAAACTCCAAACCAAATCCAAAACTCCAATATCTACTCACAAGTTCTGTTTAGAGACCAGGAAGTGCAACCTCTTTTGTGCTTTACGCTAATGAGGTTATTGATCTGTGTTCATACCTCACATCCCTTTGTACCTAGCAAACAGGCCAGGTTATGACGCCGTGAGCATTTGTATGGCTTTCTGCCAGAGATGGTTTTATGATGCTATATAATGTCACATTGTCAATGGATAAAGATGTATTATACACTCTAAAACACTTCACACTTACACAATGCTAACTGCAAATTGCGGTACCAAAGGAACACAATGCGAATGTGCCATTTCAGCACCACTAGTCGCATCAAACATAACTACAAACATAATGACCTGTTACCAAACAGGTTTCCCAAACATACTTTCATCTGCCATTGTTCAGTTAGTCCTGTCCCACATTCACGTCATTCATGAAAATGAGAGATATGATTGTTTCAGATTGTTTTCCTGAACACACTTCCTATGTTGAAAGAATGGAATGCCATTAAGCAGCTATACAAGGAATTGCATTCCTACTTACGTCAATGCATCCGACAGCTGTCAAACAGAATATTACATGTCAAGGTGCAGCATTGACTTTTCAAAGATAGCTACCAGCCACCACCCAACAGAAGCAGTGCTGCTCTTAGATTAACTTCAGTCACTCAATGATGAGGTCTGTATGGACACACTATTAGAATCATAAATGTATTGATGCCCCTCCCCGTTTTTACACAGCAACAATCAGGTGCTCTTCCACATCATTCTAATGTGTGTAAACTAGGGCTGACCGATATGCAGCAAATATGAACTATATATTTATTACGATTTTACATCACTGTGAATATTGAAATGATTTCCCCACACATTTTATGTGGTCATTACGTTTCCCATAGTGTGTGTCATTTATATTCCTTGACTTATTTAAAATGGCAAGAAATGACATCACTAATACATTCAAAAGCAAAAAGGGGTTCCATTCATTTCTGTGAATCAATTCGGTTTAAAATTTTAATTTCAATGAATTTATTTAAAACTCATTCTGAAATGGTCAAGGACACACACACAAAATATATTATTGTGAAAAAGCTGAAAAATTTATATTTCTTTATAATAGCACATTATAGAATTGGTGAATTTATGCTTTCATTGTTGAATGATCCATACTATTTTTACAAAGCAACAGTCCAAGAAAACATAGCAGTTAAATTCTTTATCTCCATAAACCATCAGGAGCTGCTCTTTTCTTTCTAATGCTTGTAAACTAGTCAACAGTGCCAACTGATGAGAGGAGCATAATTTTAAAGATGCTGCCCGCTGTGATGTGCCCTGTCTGGCAGGCGTGATGCCAAGAGTCCAGCTGCGAGACGCCTGTCTGGAAGCTTGTGTCCTACCTTCATATCTAAGATGGGCAGCATGCCACCTGGGCATCTTCAGTTGGCAGAAGATGGCAAGGCTGAATGAGCACCAAGCAGATAGAGGAGGGGAAGACGGCCAATGACAGGCGTAAAATGTACAGCGTTTATTCAGAGTGATTTCAGCTCTGTGCTGGGGGAAGGAAAGGCTGTGTTCCTGTGCTGTCAGTGTCAGCATGAGCCATACTATAATCTCCCTGTCAAGCATCTGGCTGCGTCTACGACGGAACATTACACGCTGGCTTGAAACATATCATCAAACTCTCAGCAGTGGCTTTACACAATGGGGTTTTGGAAGACTATTAGAGCTCAAGTGGACGGTTTATTGAAAAACTAATTCTATAGTAATTTACTCACAGTCATGTTGTTCCTAACCCCTATGACTTCCTTTCTTCCATGTAGCACAAAAGAAAATGTTTAGCAGAATGTTAGGGGCTGACTCATCTCAGTGACCATTTACCTTCATTGTATGGGGAAGAGAAGCATCCACATTGTTCAGAATTACTCCTTTTGTGTTCTATGTAAGAAAGCAGTCGTAAAGGTTTGGAACAACATGAGGGTGATTAAAAGAACTTTCCCTTTAAAAATCAAAGTAAAATGCTGCAAAGTCAATCAGCACTTTAGAAATCACAGCAGTAAAAATGAAGGTAAATTGCAATCTTTTTGCACCATGCATTGCATCAGGTCAAAGCATGCTGTGCATGTCTCATGAGAAATTCTTCAAGAAGGCCAGAATGGCAAGATCTTCTGTGCTGCAAGCAGTCATAGAGCAGCAGAAAATTGTCTCTCTGCTGTAATTAACAGAGGTCTGTGATTAGCCCAGTGGGGGAGTCCGTTGCAGTCTTGAATATCATTCTAACAGTTATTTTTAAGAACAAATAAGTAGATATTCTGCAAATAATCAAGACCAGGGTCCGAAATTAACACCCACTAAGTGTCAAATGCAGGAAAATTTTCTGTAGGAACAGTGAATTTCGCAGCGTCACAGGCCACTCTGGGTTGTTGGTTTATGCTTTCTATCAGTTTATGTCAGCTTGTAAAATACATTTAAACACATTCTAGTTTTGTCCTCAAGGAGGCTCTATAGGCCTACAGTACAGTTAGTAACACAGGCGATTATATGGAATGACTCTTATTAGCTCGTCCCGCTGCTCATCAATAGAAACAAACAATATGTATCAACTGGCACGTGGCGAGTGAAGGTGAATTCAGTGCTTTTAATCCAGACTTGAAATGATGATTGCATGCAATCTTTGAGACAATTCTGTAGCTGGTCAGTAAATGTTTAATAAATCAACACCAAAAAATTAAGCTGGCATTTTTCCAAATGTAATCGCATATTTAAGATGACATCATTGCTCGTATACTGAAAGCAATAGTAGAAAATACACACTAGCTGAGGGTCTCTGGTGTGGTGAGTGGGGCTGAGCGGATATTTTCCACGGCACTGGGCACGTACCATTAGCAGTACATCTCAATGCAAGATGAAAGCCATGTTCGGGAGTGTTCTTGCCATCAGGATGAAGGGAAGACCACTCTTGGATTTACAGTGGATATGTGAATAAGTTTTAATTAACCACACATACAAATGATCTAGTAATGATTGCATTATAATACAAACCGAATGATTTTCATGGCGTTCAGTTTCGTTAACGGTTCTTGAACATGCATTATTCCGGTGATGCGGACAGAAAAAGGTACTAAAATCCTCAGACAGAATTTCCTGTATTACTATTAAAAGCCACAGCAACACTGCTACTGAATCTACAGCACGAGATGAGACATAATGCATTACCAGTAGACCGATTCCCAAAGAAATGACTCTTTTGAGCCGGTTCTTATGAATCTACAGAGCGAGATAAAACAAGCTACAGTGTAATCTGATTCACAAACAAATTACTCTTTTGAGCAGGTTTTTTTATTTTTTTTGTGAATCAACAACTGTTGTCCGATTCCCAAATGCACGACTCTATGAGCCGGTGCGTCCTGCTGGATATTTTCATCATTACAGCAGAAACAACTTCAAATACTCGGTAAAGAAAATATATAGTCAGATTACTTCTTTTAACTTAAAACTTGATTTTTTTTATCATTAAGTCATACAGTCTTAATAGCGAATACGTCTCACTGAAATACCACACACAAAAGTAACTAATAAAACAATACAATTATTTATACATACATACATACAGTATTAATTATTTGTCTAATATGTCTGTAAAATCAACTTGTAAAATTAATAAATAAATAAAAATGGCAGGTAGGAAATTTGACTGGCAGGTACATTTTTATGTACTGGCTGGTACATCTACCAGAACCTTGGCTGGTGGGCTAAAAAGTTACCCTGCTCAAGATGTAAGAAAACCATGAACATGATCCATTTTGAAGAAAAAACATCATTAAATTAACAAGCCCTTGTTGCTCTATAAAACATCTGATTCACTAAACAATTGCATTGTTTCACTTTTGCACGTGGTATTTCACCACTTTTGCACATGGTATTTCTGTGAGACTTATTCACAAACCACCCCGCAACACACGTTAGCAGGCGCGGTCACCACAGAAATTGCGCTGCACCTTTAGTATTTCAATGAAATCGTTGTCTTTCATTTCCGTGCAAACTTTCCTCCTTTCTAAGTAAATTAGGCTCATTGTATATTGTGCTTTATTCACAAAAATTGCCTGGCGCAAGATGAAAGTAGGCGATAAAATGAATCTTATTTAAAAGAGATTTTTGTGAACCTCTTCAAAGTGATCAAATCAGCAATAGGCTACTTTATCAAATAATAATAAAAAAATGGAAAAGAGTGTTATAACCTGGCATATATCCAGAGGCATGTTGTCGTCAAGCACACATTCTGTATGTTTAAGAGATGATACAGGTGTCTGGATCTCAATGATGCTGTACAATCCTAGCAGGGTGTGTCAAACACATGGCTGCCGGCAGCGATTTTGTGGGCACTGCTGTTGCCTGATCTGCATCACTGAATTAGTGAATCGAGTTCTAAACCAGCACAGAGCGCGCGCGCAAAAACAAATGGCGCTTTTACCCAATTACCTCTCGCTGCAGACTGTAGCACAATGACATAGTGGATTTAATCCTCTGCGTAGTGGATTTTAGGGACGTCTTGGATGTTTTAATGCACATGTGTATTCACATTTAAATGTTTTGTGTCATTACTGTAGTGTACTTAACTGTCATTAATATATATATATATATTCATATAACACACACACACAGAGAGAGAGATAGGGCCTATATATATTTATACTAGGGTTGCACAATTAATAAAATAAAATCGAAATTGCGATATGACGCTGTATGATTATTAAACCGCAAAAGGCTATGATTTATATTAATAAATAGCATGATCCCGCTGCTCGCTGCAAAATGTATGCATGCTGCTCTGTCCTGTATTGTGTAAAAGCATTAATACAGTGTTTTCTGAGTTATGTACTCCACAATTCCATCTGATTCTCACAGTAACCGATGTGCTCCCAGTTCGGTTCTGTTTGCTTGCATGCGCTAAGCTCAAGATTCACTTTAATCTCATTTTTGTGTCCTTCCAAACATGTTTCGCTTCTACATGTTAATATACGAATACAAACAATACACCTCATGGCATTGGTATTTATGTATATAAAATGTTTAGCACTTTATAGTGAGTAGTATGAATATATTGCTTAATTTATATTGATTTTTTATGTTGGTGAAGAGGAAAAACTAGGCCAAGTAATTAACAAAATCCATGGTTATGACCATTTTTAAAAGGCAAGCTGTACTAAACTAATTGTAATACTTTAATACCAAGTAATATACTACTCAGTGTAATGCATAAAACCCAAAACTTCCACTACGTCACCCAAATTCTATACGCAGATGATTAAATCCACTACGTCCTCACTCTACAGTGAGGACCCTCTCCTTTTACCGGACGCAATTAATTCGTAGTGAATCTGCCTCTGAATCTTTAGAGCAAAAATACAAGATTCATGAAGTGTTTTAAACATGAAGGATAAGTCCATGATCTAGAAACATGGCAACAGAATGAGATGGGAATGAGGTGATGGGATTGAAGTGAAATGTAGTAGGTGGGCAGGACTTACCACCACTGAGCAGCTTCATTACTAACCACAGCTCATCCTTCACCACAAACGATGTGTAGTACGACACAATGTTGGGATGGTGACACTGACTCATCGCCTGGATCTCTTTCTGTAGAGAGAGAAATGGTTCTGAGAAACACTCTTCATTGAGGGTTATCTGATTTGATCAATATCCATCCTAACTCACTCAGACAGGCCACAAATTAAGAGAACACTAATTTGCTTCTTTGAAAAGACGCTTAAAAGGAATATTCCAGGTTCAATACAAGTTAAGCTCAATCGACAGCATTTGTGGCATAATGTTGATGCCTACAAAAAAAAAAAAAAATTCAAAAAAGCAAAAATCGAGGTTACAGTAAAGCACTTGTGGCTGATGGGGCAAATTTTTGGAGGGATTACAGGCAAAATTTTAAAGAAAATGAATAACAAGTCGACATACATTTTTGTGGTAATCAATATTATGCCACAAATTCTGTTGATTGAGTTTAACTTGATTTGAATCCGGAATATTCCTTTAAACATTTTAAATTGTGGAAAGAGCTGCTCATCAGTGACGTCAATTTGTAGGCGATCCTGGAAGTGTAATTAGCCATGGGATCCTCTGGATTTTCCTATGGGGTTTTATTATGGAATTTTTCAACTTTTAAGTAAAATAACATCTTTGGTAAACATTACTTCATGAAGTGCGGACATTTTTTTTCTACAACATATTATTACACACTTTCATACTTCAATTTTGAAGCCGCCGTGTATTTAAAAAAAGTATGCAATTCAATACAGCTTCAATATCTCAAAATTAACGTTTGAGGTTTAATATATGTTGTAGAAAAAAAATGTCCACACTTCATGAAGTAATGTTTACCAAAGATGTTATTTTACTCATAAATCAAAAACTCTCATTATTAAACCCCATTGGAAATTCCAGAGGGAACCCATGGCAAATTCTCTTCCGGGTATGTGGACTACAAACTGAACAGCTCTATTTGCTTGTGGCACTTGTATATTTTCAAAATACTTTTGAGGGACTTTTCCTTCAAATTCGGTGCCGAAGTTGTTATTCTGACAATTTGGATGCACATGACTATCTAAAGTATTGGTTGCTCTTTTGTGAATAATGAAGATGAGGCCTGCATAAAGCCTGATTTCTTTTTGAAAGTTCCACTCATTGATTGCTGTGCATCTGTTGAAACAAACTGAACAAGACCCGGTCTGAAAGGTAAAGAAAACCAGCACAATTGCTTTGTAATGTCATTAGCAAGCCCCCACCATCGAAAGCCTCAGAGTGATGGATTCAGCAACAATGCTAATCACCTCCAGCTGCAAGTGTTTCATGTACATCAGCCTTTGAGTGAAAAAAAAATACATGTAAAAAATAAATAAACCAATAAGACAGGAAAGGAAATAACTACTTGTTTATCCTTTTTCTGTTGCTAGAAAAAAATCAATCTTACAGCCCCATTTTCTTGATGGTTATTGACAGCAGCATACACCTATTTATATGGAAATATGCCTTGCTTATTTGGAGCTGGCTGTGAGGTAGTATGAGAAAGGTGTCATGGTGTTTACAGCATGGTTGGTTGGATGTTGTTTACTTTAACAGTTTGTGCATGTTTGCGGTAAATGTTTGAAGAGCTAGAGGTGCTTCTTATATGTGCAGGCTAATAAAAGCGACTATTCCACCTCAAGTACATACTGTAAATACCTGCATTAGACCCGTTTGCCAACTGTGCAATTGAGCCAAACTCTTTAAATATTAATCCAGATCTGAAGTGGCACCATTTATGAGGCACCTCAGTTTATCTGAAGCCTTGTGAAATCTAGTTCACATACTATGCACTATATTAGTTTGTTTGTATACACTGGAAAAGCCCTATATAGAATTACTTTACTCTGTAACCATCTTATGCACTGATTCCTGCTATTAATACTGTTATTACTCCCTTAAGTGCAAATGTTGCTTTAAAAATGTGCTGCTAGCGTGGAAAAACCAAACCAAATAAACCCACATAATTATTTTGCAGTTACCACTCAGTGCAGAAACTGTCAGAAATGGCATTCACCCAAGTATGAGATCAGCATGCCCCAACTCAACATTTGTGCCTATTTTGCACTACTTCCAAATGATCAACTTTCCTCTGTAGTTTACTCAGTGTGACTGCATTGATCAGTGAGTTGACCAGTCATAATGGGAGCTAATCGGTGTACAATGTGCAGGTGACAAATAAATTTACTTTACAGCTCTCAACATCCGATGAACAAACAGATCCTAAAAATGATCACCCCAGAAAAGTACATTTCTGTACATAGATGCTATTAAAACTTGTATTCCACATAAATTTGTTTGGCATATTAAGTGCGGATGTGCTAAACTACATATTTTCAAAATCAACTAGTTGCTGGGCTGTCTGAACGACAAGTTAAGCTCAATAGACATCATTTGTAGCATAATGTTGATTACCAGAATAAATAATTTTGACCTGCCACTCAATTCTAAAAAAAAAAGCACACATTTTGGTTACAGTAAAGCACTTACGTACATTGGTAGTCAATAAGGCCAGTCCATAAACATTAAAATACTCATGATGTAAACAATATACATGCTAATATGAATTCAGTGTTATAAAATCTCTGATCAACATGATTTCAATGTAATAAAATGTCTTAGCGTTTATAGTATTGTGTCATTATGGCAATGAAGCTGAAATATTGAATATAACTTTACCCTGATAAGGTTAGTCAGCAATTTAATCATGTATAACATGTATAAGGTATTTGCCTTATGGCTATACTTTACAAACAATTGTATTTTAACTAGGGCTGTCGATTTAATGCGTTAATTCAATGTGATTAATTTGATTAAAAATAACATGTTAAAAAAATTTACACAATCGCATGCCCCCAGACCATAATAAGGAAGATTCCTGAGAAATGCAAGCTTGTAGTACCACCGGTTTACTCCAGAGGGCAGAAAGTGAAACTTCAGCTGTATGAGCAACAGGCAGTTTATACAGTATAGTGAACAAAACCATCATTCAGCAGACACACAACACAAACATGCGTCACGTTCTTGCGTTCAAAACACTTGGAGCACAAATTCGAACTAAGGGATCTCAAGCTGTGTTCTAAGTATTAAACTATATTTAACTTGAAACAGTGACCTAAACATTTTATGTTTATGACGCAACGCACCCGAGACGCTACACAAGCATGTCTGATGCAGGTGTAAATTGACGGGACCTTAAACAAGCCCTCATAATAAATCTCCACCTGATTGACAAATTCTATTGTGAAATGGATTGCTGTGAACTGTCTTATTAATGATTGAGAACTCTTCTGCCACAAGAATGTAATGCATTTTAATTATCTGAATACACACACACACACATACATACACTACCGTTCAAAAGTTTGGGGTCACTTACTCATTCTTTATTTATTTATTTATTTCACATTTTAGAATAATAGTAGTCAGCAAAACTATGGAATAATAGAAATGGAAATATGGGAATTATTTTGTGACCAAAAAATCCAAAATAAATCCAAAACTATGTAATATTTTAGCATCTTCAAAGTAGTCACCCTTTGCCTAGATTTTGCAGACATGTACTCGTGACATTTTCTCAACCAACTTCTTGAGGAATCACCCCGGGATGCTTTTTAAACAGTATTGAAGGAGTTCCCATCTATGTTGGGCACTTATTGGCTTCTTTTCTTCATATTTTGATCCAAGTCATCCATTTCAAAAACTTTTTTTTTTTTTAGGAAATTTTAGATTTGTAATTAAATAAATGTATATGTTTTGGCAGAATAATATTTTGTCTACAAAGTTAATTTCAAACTTTTAAGCATACACCTTCAGATCAAAAGATTTTTAAGATCATGAGAAACATTTCAGACAAGTGACCCCAAACTTTTGAACGGTAGTGTACATACACATACATACATATATACACTCACCTAAAGGATTATTAGGAACACCATACTAATACTGTGTTTGACCCCCTTTCGCCTTCAGAACTGCCTTAATTCTACATGGCATTGACTCAACAAGGTGCTGAAAGCATTCTTTAGAAATGTTGGCCCATATTGATAGGATAGCATCTTGCAGTTGATGGAGATTTGTGGGATGCACATCCAGGGCATGAAGCTCCCATTCCACCACATCCCAAAGATGCTCTATTGGGTTGAGATCTGGTGACTGTGGGGGCCATTTTAGTACAGTGAACTCATTGTCATGTTCAAGAAACCAATTTGAAATGATTCGAGCTTTGTGACACGGTTCATTATCATGCTGGAAGTAGCCATCAGAGGATGGGTACATGGTGGCCATAAAGGGATGGACATGGTCAGAAACAATGCTCAGGTAGGCAGTGGCATTTAAACGATGCCCAATTGGCACTAAGGGGCCTAAAGTGTGCCAAGAAAACATCCCCCACACCATTACACCACCACCACCAGCCTGCACAGTGGTAACAAGGCATGATGGATCCATCTTCTCATTCTGTTTACGCCAAATTCTGACTCTACCATCTGAATGTCTCAACAGAAATCGAGACTCATCAGACCAGGCAACATTTTTCCAGTCTTCAACTGTCCAATTTTGGTGAGCTCTTGCAAATTGTAGCCTCTTTTTCCTATTTGTAGTGGAGATGAGTGGTACCCGGTGGGGTCTTCTGCTGTTGTAGCCCATCTGCTTCAAGGTTGTGCGTGTTGTGGCTTCACAAATGCTTTGCTGCATACCTCGGTTGTAACGAGTGGTTATTTCAGTCAAAGTTGCTCTTCTATCAGCTTGAATCAGTCGGCCCATTCTCCTCTGACCTCTAGCATCAACAAGGCATTTTCGCCCACAGGACTGTCGCATACTGGATGTTTTTCCCTTTTCACACCATTCTTTGTAAACCCTAGAAATGGTTGTGCGTGAAAATCCCAGTAACTGAGCAGATTGTGAAATACTCAGACCGGCCCGTCTGGCACCAACAACCATGCCACGCTCAAAATTGCTTAAATCACCTTTCTTTCCCATTCTGACATTCAGTTTGGAGTTCAGGAGATTGTCTTGACCAGGACTACACCCCTAAATGCAACTGCCATGTGATTGGTTGATTAGATAATTGCATTAATGAGAAATTGAACAGGTGTTCCTAATAATCCTTTAGGTGAGTGTGTGTATATATATATATATATATATATACACACACACACACACACACACACACACACATATACACATACATATACATATATATGTGTATATATATATGTATGTGTGTGTGTGTGTGTGTGTGTGTGTGTGTGTGTGTGTGTGTGTGTGTGTGTATAAATGGAGCGCAATTGAATGGAACCAAATACAAGGCTCTCTAGAAGTGGACAAATTTTTTACATAACACGACATATTAAAAATGCAACGTTCGAAACGGGATGCTCAAAGAAACAGCCACTGGCTTTGTTTGAATATGAATGGGTGTCGTGGCTGTGCTTTAAATGGCAAAAATTTAAAAGACAAATTTAACTACTTTTCTGAGAGGGTTTTCCATGGAAACTGTTAATTAATATGCTGCTTAAATATACATTAAAAACAAATATCTTTAAGAAAACATATAGATAAATTACCAGTTGCTTATAGCTTTACCAGTAGACTAGTCGAACACCGTGACCCATCCCTAGTATAAAGCATCAGCTGCATTGTATTCCATTTCATTTGGTTAATACATTTACCAACTAGAAATGCAGCCATTTTTTGTTTAAGTACATAAAAGTATAAAAAGTACATATTGATTTTACTAGTGTCCCCCTGTATTTACAAGAAAAGAAAAGGCAGGAAATCAAACAAACAGAAAACTGGTCATTTACAGATTTGGGAAAAACAACTTTATGGTCATACTTGAACTTTCCAAGTTGAACATGAACCATGTTTTCCACTGACCTAAAAAATAAACTTACAAATGCAATAACGTATGTCGTTCAACACCATAGATAAAACAAAGCTTTTCCAACATTGTAAGAATACCAACACCCTATTGGTTATGTCCCGCCCCTCTGTCCCAAAGCTGGAATTAGTAAAACAATTCAGTCTGCTCCAGTCAGCCTGTACTGGCTGGCTCCACAAAGGCCGTGCCCTGTTCCACGAAGGACATCAGAGGTACAAAAACAATAACGCACACGACCAAGCTTTGGGCGGGCTTTAAATGTTCACTGGCTAGTGTTCCATGTGCGTTCTCACAGTGGTGGAGGCCAAGGGTCATCTCAGCTTGGCTGGAGGATGTCTACCCGATAGAGGGAAAACAATGGGCTATGTGTGGAGGGTGACATCAAGAGACCATTTGCCACCCGATTCGTGTACTTCTAGAGGACAATAGGCAAGGCAAAGCACTGAGACTCTTTGTTGGCTGTTATGTCACTGTATGCCTTTCTGTTGCTCTGCCTAGTCGAAAATTTTAATTCATCCTCATTCAAGCAAAAACTCAATATATGATGTTCTTCAGTAATAGAGCTTTTTTGACCCAGTACAAATTTCCATTTTGGATTTACATTTACCAAAGCCAGTGTCAGTTCGGTTAATCAGTCAAATTTGTATACATTGAAACTCTACTGACAAGAGCAGTTGCAAGAAAAAGTATATGAATTGGTCATAACATTTTATCTGATCTTCAAATAGTCACAACAATACACAAAAACAATAGACAAATTGAACACACCCTATGAACATTCCCAGTGCAGTGTGGATTGGTTGACTCTCCTTTGGCGATAATAATCTTCAAACAGATCCTGTATTTCCAGATCAGACCAGCACAAGGGTTCACACACTTTTTCCTGCAACTGTACCTCAAATCCAGAGGTGGGTAGTTACGTGTTACATTTCCTAGAGTAACTTTTTGGAGAAAAATTACTTTCAGAATAGGTTTAAAAGTGGGTACTTTTTACTCTCACAAGTAAATTTCTAATGAAAGAAATTAATTTACATTGTTACTATGGGCGGTGTCCCTGTCGTTACATTACTGGATTTAATTCTAGTTCATGTGTAATTTATTGAGAGATTATTGAATGGGACAAGTCTATCACTGCTGCAGCATCATGCTCTTCAAACAAAGTGAAACACTTTCTTTGAACCGCACAGTGAAAACAGAATAGTTTGCCATGCAATGCCTTTATTTAACACCAAGACAAGTGGATATTTCAAGATTAAAATTGAAGCTCAAACTCAAGGCAGCACATTGAGGTAAATTGCGGCTCTAATGCTAATGCAGGCTTTTCTGTGTAATGTGATGGTCATATTCAGAGTGATTTACTGGGCTCTTATGACATCAGTTTTTAAGTGTACATTTCAAAATCTGCAGTAATATATGACATGCGGGCACTGATATGAGCAGTATTTACGCATTTACCCTGCACCCTAGCACTGGCAACTATCGCAGCTACTTCGGGCTGATTAACTGAATAAATCCATGTAAACATCTAAGTTAAGTGTAAATGCCTTTTGCTCTGCCGTTCGTGTGATTGACAACTGGAGTACGAACAGACAGTATTCACTGACGTGATCGTATGGTAAATAATATACATGCTAATATAAAGAGTAAACACATTTTATCAAATGTAAATTTTATTTATACTTTAGAATCTTTAAACTCCAATACAAACTGTGTATCGTTTCTGTTCACATAGTGCCCTCATCCGACCAAATTACCATAACCTACATGGTATAACCGAATATTTAAATCATCCACAGAAATATTATTTCTACTGTGCGCAGTCTCCAAAGTTAAAATAATATCACCGTAGTGAATTATTTAGTAAATAAAGAATTCTTCAGCTTTATGGCAAAATACTGTATAAATATAAAGAGTTCATTTTAAAATGCAAAATGTATTTTTTTTTACAAGTGGTCATAGAATTTTTGTATCCCACTGCATGTATGGACTATTTCTAGGTAGCTAAGCAATATAGTAGATATGCAATACTGTACATTCAGTTACGGTCATCTGATGGAGAATTAGCAGACACTGGTGTCATGTGACTTCAGAATGCCTTGGGGAGATCTTGTAATATCTCTGTAATGTCCATCCCACAACAAAATCACAAATCTTCTAAGTTGTGACTTGTTCCGACAGCCCTGTTCTTTCTCACAAATTTTTGGGCTACTCTGGCAAGTCAGGATTAACAAGAGCATGCTATACTCCATTAAATTGGCAAAAAATTGTGAAATTGACCCAAACCTCTTGTAAGAATTTTCTTCCGAGCAATGGCCTTCATGCAGAATGCATGCAATAGTTTACAGCCCCTCCTACTCATTACAGGAGCAATCTGGCTTAAATTTAATGCCTCCTCTGAGTTTAAGAGAGCGCTCAGTGGGTCATAAATGCGAAGAAAGCATGAGAGGAAACCTGAACTGAAAACTTTCCATGTGACCCCAAACTTTTCAAGAATTTCTCTCTATCTTTCACCCGAGTCATTCCCAAGGGTTTACTTCAGTTCAACTGTATGAAAGTCTCCATTTACTGCTGGATGAACAGACTTTTTCTGTTTGCTCAAATCAGAGTGAGGACAGGTAGGGCTGGGTGATAAGAAAAATAAGTATACTGCAATGTTGTGGAAATGTTTGGCCAATAATAATTTTTAATCAATTGTATTCAAAATAATGAAAATTTCTTTGTTTTAAAACAATGTCCAAACTATTCCTCCAACAATCAAAGAACTTTCTTTTTAAATTGAAAAGTCATGTACATAGAAACTTTATCAATTAATAAATAATAATTAAAAAAAATTGTTTTTTTACAGATTTAGATTTATTCAATAAAAGAAATCTGTTTTAAGATCAGATACGCAATTGCTTTGATTCTAAAGCAAATCCCTCCATCACGCAATTGTGTTGAGCAACCTAGTCACATCGAATGAACATTACTACAACAAAATATTTCCAAACTGACTTCTACGTGCCGAATACTTTGTTTATTCATTGTTTTCTGGTGAAATTAACACTACAGGTTCTACAACAACAGTGTGTAATATTCACTTTCACACAAATCACAACAACAATGGCTGATTGTGACTTTTTTTTAGCTATTACTTATTAAATAAGTATACTGCAATGTTGTTGAAATGTTTGGCCAATAATAATTTTTAATCAATTGTATTCAAAATAATTTCTGTAAAAATAATGAAAATTACTTTGATTTAAAACAATGTCCAAACTATTAGTAGATCTCTCCAACAATCACAGAACTTTTTTTTTTTTAAATTGAAGAGTCATGTACATAGAAACTTTATCAATTAATAAATAATAATTTAAAAAATTCAATTTACATATTTAGATTTATTCAATAAAAGAAATGGGGCATATCTGTTTTAAGATCAGGTACGCAATTGCTTTGATTCTAAAGAAAAACCCTCCATCACGCAATTGTTTTGAGCAACCTAGTCACATCGAGCCCTGATCATGCACCTAACGTGGATGATCAGGGCTTTTTTTTATAGATCTTGAAGGGATGTTGCAAGTTGCTGGAACCCCTCATTATATAATATTAGGAGGCGACTTTAATCTTTTGATGGACTCAGTCTATGAATACATTTACACACACACACACATAAGTGAGGGATATATATATATATATATATATATATATATATATATATATATATATATATATATATATATATATCCCTCATTTCATCTGTTGTTGATTGCTCAATAGGAAGCAATTGTCTATTCAGGGCAAGACTTTGAGTTGGGGGACAAAGCAGGGAAGCTTTTGGCTAAATATAGAAAACAGAGTCATTTTCTACCATTCCCTCAGTGAAATCTGCTGGTGGTGAAATATTTACCTCAGCCATTGATATTAATAATGCTATCTTGATCTCTATAGTTCCACGTCTTCATCTACTGAAGAGGATATTAGAAACTTTGTTGAACTATTAGAACTTCCTAAACTGACGACTGAGCAAAAAACTTCTCTTGGTTCCGAGATAACATTGGAGGAGCTTGGCGAGGTAATTAAATCCTTGCCTACAGGCAAGGCTCCAGGGCCAGATGGCTTTCCCGCTGCGTTTTTTTTAGATCTTAAGCTACAGAACTGGCTCCACTTTTGCAAGACGTTTATACGAAATCATTAAAGAATGCAAAGCTTCTGCCAACCATGACACAAGCCTGGATAATTCTGATCCTTAAAAAGGACAAAGATCCAAGTGAGAGTAAGAGTTTCTGTCCAAATTCCCTGACTCAGCTAGAAGTTAAAATATTGTCAAAATTAATATATTGTCGATTAATATTGTCGATTAAGTAATGACATCTCTTATACATATAGATCAGGTGGGGTTTATTCAGGGCCTTAACTCTTCTGATAGGCACTTCATCAATATCATGTGGTCAGTGACAAATGAAAGACTCCGATCGCTGCCATCTCACTGTCAATCACACCGAAAAGGCGATTGATATGGTAGAATGGAATAATCCTTTTAAGACTTTGGATTTAGGAATACATTAATTGGGTGGATTACGTTACTTTATAGATACCTGGTAGTGGTGGTTCAAACGAATTGATTAATTTCAGATTAATTTGCTCTGATAGGGGCATCAGGCATGGTTGCACTCTTTCCCACTTATTGTTCTGCCTTGCCCTGGAACCATTAGCAGCCACGATTAGAAAGGAGGAGGATTTTCCAGGGGTTGTGGCAGGTGGCGCGGCGCATAAGCTTTTGCTTTACGAAGATGATCTTTTATTATTTGTCTCCAACCCAACTAGATCTATGCCTTGTATCCACAGAATTATCAATTAATTTTCTAAATTCTCAGAATACAGAATGAATTGGTCTAAATCCAAAGCTTTGTCTCTGACAGCATACTGCACGTTAATGGCTTTTCAGCAGGGTGCCTTCCAGTGGCACAAATAGGGCATTAAGAATGTGGGTATTTTATACCCAGCAATTTGTGTGATTGTTGGAGTTTATTTTGCCCCTTTAATAAAAAGGTTTTTGAGCAATGTGGGCAGGTGGGCTTTATTACATTTATCTATGATTGTGAAGGTTAATGTTATTAAACTACAATCTCTCCCTATAGATGTCCCTCTCTCTTATTTCAAGCAATTTGATAGCAAAGTCCTTCATTTGGAATGGTAAATGTTACAGATTACATTTCAATAAGTTATACAGACCGATTGACAAAGGGCTAGGACTACCCAAGATTTTGATTTATTATTATGCATTCAGTCTCAGACATTTGGCTCACTGGTCACTCCCACCTGAGAGTGCCCCTCCCTGGTTTTGTATTGAACAGGATGGTCTTGCCCCTATTTTGCCATTGCAAAGCCTTTTATTAAACTAACCGGAGAAGTTAAGTTATACCCCGTTATATCGCATTTGCACTAGGTATAGACAAAAGTGTTGCACTAGGTATAGACAGAGTGTTTAATTCGGACATTTATTTAAGTCCCCTTTCTGCTGGTCAGAGTGGATTGTGAACAAGGTTAATACACTCAGTGACCTATATGAGAGTGTTGAGATACTTTGAAAATATGGTTCAACATTTTGGGATTCCAACAGGGTTTCTGCAGGTATCATCAAATCTAATTTAATGCTTTTTAATGCCTATTTTAATGCCATACATGACCCATGACTAACCACGTATATATATATATATATATATATATATATACACACACACACACACACACACACACACACACACACACACACACACAAACATATACAAACGATACATTTTTTAAAAGCCCATGTCCCAATTGTAACCATTCAATTTGACAATGATGCAATGAAGATAATCTTGGATATTTGAGACAATCTACATAATTTAAATAAACTGTAATCATTCTGAACTGAATTAGAAATGGCTCAGGAGACAGCTTAAAATGTAAAAATTTATTTGCAGATATGTCAAATTTAATTTAATCTAACATAGTACCAATCAACTAGATATTGAATGCTATAGGCATACTGAAAAATCAGGCCACGACTGGGAAAAAGCCATTGTGTTTCTGTTTGTATAAATTGTAAATCGAACCTCCTTCAACCATAGCCACAAATTCTATCAGTTTGGACAGTGAAGGAAAAACTCTTTACTTTTTAAGGCTGGAACTTAATGTATGCAAAATTCAAGTGCTATAGAATGTACAGTTTTAACTTTGTGTAAATAAGAGAATTAAACAACGTGCCTTAGTTTGCTCACTTTTAGCTCCAACTCTGACTCATCATTTTTCAATTCATTGCATTTGTCCTTGTATCTCCTCATAGTATTAGATTTTGTAATTATTTGAGCCATGAGTGTGTTAGATTTGTTTTTGGCTTGCTCAGCTAGTTGATCGACATCATTCTGAAGGCTTGCGCACATCTCCAACACCTCCCTTTTCTTTTTCAGTTCTTCCAGCTCATCTTCCAAAGCTTTTCTCTTAAGTCCATGCATGGCACCCCATCTCTTCATCAAGGTAGATCCTGTATATGGTCCTGGCTGAAGCTACAGAAGCCAGTAGTTCACAATTGTCCTGCATTGTTAAGCGCAGAAATCAGTTTATTTTTGAAGAATGGGGCAGGTCCACATTTTAAAATGTAGCTGGTTTTGTCCTTTCCATATGTGAAAGATTTGGCTATTTGCGAATCAGGAAATATTCCCTGGAACAACTGAGAAACACCTTCATTTGATGCATATGAGTGGTGCTGCACCTCTGCCTGCAGCGTCACGTTCGAACCAAACGCTGCTCAAAGGTCGATCGATTTTCCTTCGGTAGTGGCTCCGCAGGAAGCGGTGGTCACTACAGCAGCAGTTGTGGTGGTAGTAATAGTTGCTGAAGATGTTACTTTGTCGGTCACGGCGATGTAACTTGAGATAGTTAATTGCTGTCTGCCTTTTACTGCCGAATTGTGGCAATCGGACTGCATCTAAGATTTAATGGCTCCATGTTGACAACCAACCATGTAAGCAACCATGTCCTAAATTATTTTTCTTCTAGCCACTTTTGCTGGAATTTGCACTTACCCATTTCTTTGCAACTTTACTAAATTTACGTTCTCTGTCCTAACTCCTCCAGGTCCCAGCCTGCCGCTGTCCAAACATCCGGCGTTACGTCAATTTTGCACTGGCCGGAGGCAATTACCAAACTGGATCCGCGTGTTTATCACACCAATGTACATATTTTGCGACAGCAAATCAAAGTTATTAATTGTGAAGGCTATATTCAAAATAAATTGGTAATATTATTTTTTCAAAACCATCAAAAAATTGTAATGCCTGTTGTAATAACATTTAATGCTTTTTAATGCTATTTAAGGCCTTAATGTTTGCAAAATCCATTTAATGACTTTTAATGCTTTTTAATGCCCCGCGGAAACCCTGTCCAAGATTGGTCCTTTGGTATTTACAGCTGCGCCATCAGATCCGTACTATTTTTGGGAGTAGCATACAACCCCCTAAAGTGGCAGATACTCTGGGATAGGTGATTACTACTTTTGGAAAAGGTCATGAGGCATCAGTGTATTACTCCCTGCTAATTCAGTGTCTGGGGGATGGAGCTTCAACTTCTCTCAAGAGATTATGGGAGAAAGATTTAAACTTGGTATTGGAGGAGGGAGTGTGGGATGGATTAAAAAAACTGTCAAGTCTACATCTAGAGATGCAAGTATGTGCCTTATTCAATGTAAGATTTTACATTGATTCTATTGGACCCCCTCTAGATTGTATAGGCTCGGTCTTAAAATGACAACCACCTGCTGGCGATGTCAATCAGAAGATGGGGACACAACCCATGTATGTGTGCTGTGTTAAGATCCAAGAATTTTGGTTGAGGGTTCAGAGTTTTATGTGTGGGAATGTTCAGGGGGAGGGGTTTAATTTATATAATTTGATTCTATATTTTTTGTTATGTTTATTTAATTTGTGAATAAAATCAATAAAAATTGTTAATAATAATAAAAAATATATATATTAAAATAATTTGATATATCTAAAAAATCCTTTAAAAAAAAAAAAGATGCATTCACCAGAGGCTAAGCAGCAGCATATAAGATATTTAGACTTGCTTTTAGAGAATGTTGAATGCAAGTATATTTTGTCTAAAACTAAGTGAAAAAAATACACTTATATACAAAATCCAATTATATTTAATATATTCTCTGAAAGCAAGTCTAAATATCTTATATGTTGTTTGTATGTTTTGTGTCTTGTAGAGAGGCTCGTAAATCGGGAATATGAGCTTTCCCAACCAAATCGGCTCCCCGCAGTCACGAGGTAACAAAAGTATGACCTTTTGAGCTCCTCGAGGAGTTGACAGATTAAGTTAATATGCTGGATAGTGGAATGGATTTATGTCGAAAGGACTCATGTATGGAAACTATAACTTGGGCTGTAACTTGACATGCGAATACAAGAAAGAGGCCTACTCTGAAACTTTCAAATTTAATAGCAAATGGTGTTGTGGAACTATAAGAGAGACAAATTTTGCAAGTTTGTAATGCACTTTAATGACAGGGATTAAACCTGGTATTAGTCGGTGCATAGAAGTGCAAGGCAAAATTCTGACTAAGAAATAAAAAACGTGGCATGAAACTAGAAACCAACAGAGGGAATCACTTTGGTCAAGTTAATGACAGTGTCCTGGCGAATCTGGTAATCACAAGTTACCATCTTTTAGATCAGTTGCCTGAATTGCTGCCATTGGAGGGGGATCTTAGTTCAGTGCTAAAACGCCTCTACAAATGAGAAATTGATTACTAAGCTATTGCCCCAAAACAAATTAAAAATGCAGAGAAGTGAGTGTTCATGCATTAAAATGAGCAAATTCACACAGTTTTTGTTGCCTGAGAGTGGTTCAGTGGTAATAATTCTTTCATCTTCAATGCAATGAACCAAACAAGTAACCACTAAAAGTAATTTTAATACCAGGAGTTCATCCATGCTGGTCTGGCATTTTTCCAAATTGATGCGTTTGATGGCAACCTTCTCTTTCCTGGGCACACAGTAGGCGGCCTGGACCACAGCTGTAGCTCCACTCCCTGCAATACAGACAGAACTCTTGTTAACCTCAACGCAACAGGAGCTGCTCAAGACATAAATCCAGGACAGTGTGAAGAACAAAAAGAAACTGCTCAAAACTGATTCCTGAAATTATTCCACTTATGTCTACAGCATGTCTCCATAGTAGATTGAACTCTTTCATTTTAAACTCTTTAAGGTTACTACATACCAAACAGCAGAGTAATAACTGTAAGCAATCTTTCAAAATGTACCTCTAATAGTATATTTTGAATTAAAAAGCTATTAAGTTCTTTAGAAGCAGGCTTCTTCCCCAAATCTGAGGACTTGTTAGTGGTCTGACAGTTTTCACCACATCCACTGGTTTGACTAACAAAATGCATATTTAATGACCAACAAAGAATAAAGAAACGGTTTACACGGTGCGATTTTGGTAGGTATTGACAGCATCTCGAGGGCTCAGTAGTTTGTTTCTCTTAGACACTGTTACAGGTTTTTGATAAACCCTGCAGCCCTAATATATACGGTAGGCCAATACTTGTATGTATATATATATATATTTTTAGCAGTTTTATATAAAATGAGAACTGCTGACAGCATGTAGTTAAACAGTTTGGATGGTAAAACCCTCTCTGAAAAGTTGTCTTTAAATTTAGCTTCTTTAAAGCACCACCGCTACAGCCATACACATTGATATGGAAATCTTCATTATCCTCCATGTTAAATGTCCTCTTAGAAATTGGTCCGAGCTTGCTCTGAAAGAACGAACATGATCTGAAGTGAACCCGAAATGAACCTGAAACCAGCCTAATTATACAGGCCTTCCTTAAGACGGATTAATCGACTAGACATTCACGTAACTTACTAACTAGCTGATTTCAAATACATGTAATTTTGCACATTTCGTCCATTAATTTACTGCCTGGGAAAGTTGACATGTTAATGCCAAATCAAAACATTCCTCTGTCATGGAAACAATGGACATCCATGCAAGAAGACCAATAAAGCCCAAGCAGACTACAAGTCAAAGGATTTGAGTGCTATATTTGGCTTTCAACTTTACAGATAAGGTTAATCCCTAGAGTGGTTTAATGAGGTTCTGCTCATGGCACCACAGACTGGCACAGGAGAGCAAACAGAGAAGATACTTCTGGAGACAAAAGTTCTCTTATTGAGAACACAAGGTCATCCTGGCCCACACTTCCTGAATAATACAAAACAGACTTTATAGGGGCTTAGATCCTCATAAATCAGCATGTACCTATGTTTACACGGCAAGATGAATATAAATGACATATTGTTGTGCTGTTTGAGGCAGAGAGAATTTTTTTAATCACCTTTAATCAAATAGCCGAGCTCCATATGGCTTATTAATAACAAAGTCCTCATTGTTTAGCATTCTGATTGCTCACAGGGCACCATGGATTAGGGAGCAATAAAAGGAAAAATCTGACAAGAATTATAATTTTGTATTACAATCTACAGTACTCCAAACACTGTAATCAGATTACTTTATGCCTACTTCATGGGAAAAGTACAGTAATCACATAAAACATTACTTTTAAGTTGTTTTTTTAAAACAATTTTCACAGAATGTTTTTGTCCACTCCACGAACAAAATCACTCCACGAATTCCAAATAATGTCTTTGTACATATATACACAATTCTTGTTTTAAATGCGCTCAAATTTCATTGACAAAAACGCTTATATTAATTTTGTATACAAAAATGTGTATGGAGTATTGAAGTTCATCTATATTAGCATTTTTGCAGTGGAAGTACTTATTTTATGCAGGTAGTTATGCATTGCCAACACAATTCCAGTGGGGGATTTGTATCTAACTTGGTTGAACACTATTTTATTAGAAAGTTACAGGGTTTAGTGACTTTACATTTGATATAACTTTTCACAGACAAATAAGCATTTTAAATGTATAATGTTCAAGTCTTCTGGCTAGACTTTCAAAACATTGTTTATTTTAATGTTTTCCCTAGTGCAATGTCTTGCCCTATAGACTTCCATTGTAAGTGCATTACAGTAATTTATGTTTGTTTTTACAAATTGTGTGACGAGTTGAAATTATTTTCTGTGGTAATCACAAGCATGTACCATTTGCATGTAACGAAAGCATTTAACAGAGCCTAAGTTGTAGTGAACCCAGAACATTCTTTTAATTTTAAACAACAGCAAATTGTTTATGATCAAGCAAGATTCAAGAAAACCCACTCTACTCAATTGTGGCAAACTTAACTGTATGATGACTGAACAGGTTTCAACACAGCTCAACCCTAATGTTAGTATTACAATATGATCATCCTCATCAGTGCTGACAGCTACAGTATCTCAAAAATCTGCAGCAGTCACAGTATGTTGGCCCCCAGGACTGCCCAACAGTGCCAAATGGGAGAAATGGGTCAGCCAAATCAACATGTTTGTAACTTTGGTCAATCAGAGACAAGCGTTACATTTGTGACCCTATGCTATAAACAATTTAGGTACTTTAACAGAGCCCTGCTTGCCAGAAGGAAAGATGGTGGTTTCTTAGTGTAAAATCCCTCACAGAAAAAAAGCATTGGTTGTGAGTGGTGAATTGTTGAAGACAGTATTACAGCTGTGTGCGCACACCACTGTTGGCTAACGGGACAAAGAGTTCACACTTAAGGTGAATCTCTTAAGGTGAAATGGGGCAACAAGAGTACATGTTCCAGCTGAAAAATTAATGGTGATATTAAACAAAGGAAAGTGGGATCTTTCGTTATCCAACTTTCGTCATCCGATTTTATGTTTCATTGGCAAATTAACAGACAAAAAATAAAGTTTAAGAAACCAGGCTTATTTTTTATGCTTATTGGTGTTTAAAAAAATAACCCGTTTATCAAATAAATTACCAATTATTGTAAGAACACTTAAGCCACTCCGCCATTCTCATTACCATAAAACGTTAGAATCTTTTACTTTCTCATCCCATAATTTTCAAAAGAGGATTCTCATTACAGTAACAGTAATTTTCCATTTTTATTTAATATATTACACAGTACATTATAGCATAATATATTATGCTGTTGTACAAGGTTCTTTTTTTTATTAGGCCTAAAATCTGTGAAAAGTAAACAGGCAGTACCAAGAGAATCCCACTATGGATGCATAAATACTTTAAAATTGAATTATATACAATTGTCACATTATGGTAATGAGAATATCATAACCATCTTTTTTTGCATGTCAATAATGAGAATAAATTTAAAATGTGCATTATTATAAAAAATTTTTTTAAAAAAATCAATACGCAAAATATAATTTCTCTTTTTTTTTTTTCCCTTCTTATTTTGGAGTAAAATAGGACCAGGTCCAGGATATTTCTTTGACAAGTTAAGTGAGAATCACTCCGATTTCTCTCCAACACTGTGACCTAATCCGGAGCAATGCGACAAAAAATGCTGTGCAACTAGACACAATCACAGCTAATCAGAAAATAATTGATGTTTAAAGTACAGTAACTTGGAGTGGGATTTTGGACCAATGAGATTTCACTGTGGGTGGGGCTACCCAGCATGTTGTTGCTCAATAAAAACATCAAATACATCACACAGATGGAAGTAATCAAAAGTAGCCTTGAAACCCAAAAACAAACAATTATGTCATGATATTTAATCATATAAACATAATAAAGTACTGATGACTACCTGTGTGAATATCAAAAGACAGTTTTGGTCACTTGTGAACCTTTGTATAATGGGTGTGCTTAGTAGTTATTTATCTCAAGCAGTTTTTGTCCTAATAAAGAGGACAAGCAAAACACACAAACACCTGGATAACACACTGCAAGTTCATCTATTAATTTACATGGAATTATTTCAGAAAATAAGATTTTCTTCCACTTTATGGCTGTCTCGTTTGGAAGGATGCGTCCTCCGGAGGTCGCATTTGTCGGCTGCATACGTCATCCAAGCGGTCTCGCTTCATTTGTAATTTTTCTTGTCTTTTTCTTATTTTTTATATATTGTCAATGCCTGTTTATGTATATGCACTTTATACAATTGTTAACCTTTTTTTGCATTTCCAATAAAGAAATAAAAATTAAACGAGACAGCCTCGATGATGTATGTGGCCAACAAATGCGACCTCCGGAGGACGCAGCCTTCCAAACGAGACCCAGCATGTGTTCCATAGCAACACGATTTTATGGAGGCCTGTTTGCTGGTTTCTGAATCTAATAATTCAATATTAGGTTATCGGGTTACAGAATCAGAAGAAAAAAAATAAAATAAAGAACCAACAGCTGATGTTATTTACTAGCATCCCAGATTGTGGGTTCTTCCCCACAGAACAAACGCATACATGCCTGGTTTTAATCAAGAGTTTGATTCATTAGGTTATATAAGCCAATGTTTACAGACATGAATACTCGAACCGTGGTTCGACCAGCTGTGTCTGCAGGATGAAAAATGCTTAATCTATCTCACCCAAGGTTTAAAAAAATTTTAATATTGATTTATTTCTTCCTTCAATCATCCACTGACTAGCTATTCTGGTCATTTTAAATTCAATATGATTTGTCAATATGATTAATTTTGCAGTCTTGCAGCTCAAGGGACAATTATTCTATTTAGTATGATTAAATGACCTACACTGCATTTTCTTTCTTTTTCAGTAAAACTATGCTTAAACAAGATCAATTTAATTGAGAGGCTAGATTGTGTATATATATATATATATATATATATATATATATATATATATATATATATATATATAGATTTTAATCAGTTTTTGAATTTAGTGGAATGGAAAAGAGGACACAATGTAAGTGAAAGGTGACTGAGGCTAACATATGGCCTTCATAACATTTCCTTTTGTATTCCACAGAGAGAAAAAAAGACCATATGGATTTTGGAACAACACAATGACAATTGCCAATTATGAAAATTTTATTTTTGGGTGAGCTATCCTTTTTAAACGAAAAAAAAAAATTAAAAAAATAAATAAAAATCATTGTGTATGGAGGAGGACAACATTTGCTACTTCAGAAAATACATAAAATACAAAGTATGGACATTATGGAACCAGATAAACCTAGAAATTGCTGCCAGTACTAAACCTCTAAGTGTATGCAAATAAGAGGACAAAGAGTGGAATGACTTCTTTGCAATGGATGACCCGACAGGCCTCCTCTAGACCAGGTCTGAAATAGCCCTCAGAGTGATGTTAATATGTTCCTTCACACATAGCTCTGTTGTGCTACCTTGAGTCAGCCCGATATCTCACATCAGGAGCCCTTTATTTCAATTCCTGGGCTTTGCATTCCACACACTATTCTGGGCCACAATGAGGCATGTCACACTTAGATCCTCATCAACAATAAAGATTTTTTTTTCTGCCGGCCTAGTTGGCATAGTAATTCAAATATTTACTTGCCCTGCCAACATTTGTACTGTTCCAACAACAAAATGTGTTTATTAAATATTTTTGCAACATAACTGTCAACAAAATATATATATATATATATATATATATGTATGTGTGTGTCTAATTTTCACTAAATATGGCTTCCAAATGTAATGGCTGGGAATTTTATAGCTATAATGTAAAACATTGATGCCTATAAACTCTTTTAGTGGATTTGTTCTAAAGGTGCTTTCACACTTGCTTCAATTGCTTGGACTGAACTAGAATGCATCCCCCCCCCCCCCCCCCTTCCCACAATGGTCTACGTTCACATCATATTATTTGGGTCCAAAACACAGTCCAATTGTATCATTAATGTGAGTACAAGCGGCAGCTTTACTTGATCAAACGATAATATTTTCCTGCATTAATGAGGCCATCACAGATGTGCAAATTACCCATACCATAAGAACTGACGCACTGTTCATACATACACTGGCTTTTGGGCATGATGCTGATAAAGGCTTGGATGATCCTTTTCCTCTTTTTTCCACCTAGAGAACATGATGGCGGTTTTATTTTCCCAAAATCTCTTTGAAATGTGGACTTGTCCAACCACTAAACACAATTCGACTGTTCTACTTTCCATCTTAGATGAGACCGAGCCCTGAGAATGCAGCAATGCTTCAAGACAGTGTTGATATATGGCTTCTGCTTTGCATAGTAAAGCCTTAACTTGCATCTGTGGATACTATGGCGAAAGGGTTATTGAAGTAAACCAATCAGCCTCAACATTAAAGCCATCTGCCAAATGTTGTGTAGGTAGATGTGATATCATCTCAGAATGCTATTCTGAGATGCTGGTTGGTGCTGTTAGGCAGCACGAGGGGGGGCCTACACAATATAAGGCAGGTGGCTTTAATGTTGTGGCTGATTGGTGTATTCCAGCGCCAATGTCATGATATCTTTACAGATACATGATAGGTTTTAAGACAGTAACATCTCAGGGATCGGAGATCACACACATTTATAAGTAGTTTTCCAGCAGGACAATGGGTGCTAGATTGTCTTGCCTGCAAGTCTTGACCTGTCTCCAATTGAGAATGTGTTGAGAATTATGAAGTGCAAAATAGAGCAAAGGCTCCATACAATTGTGCAGCTGAAGAACTGCATCATGGATGAATGGGGAAAAATTCTGCCTGCTAAACTAAAGCCCTGTACACACGACAAAGCGACTATATCGCATTCGTTTTCATTGAGAGCTGGTGACTTCTGGTGACAGAAGCAACAATGACCTCTGAAGACTAGATAAGGGTGTGGCGAACGACACAACATAGTTTAAAGAAGTTTAACTTTATGCAAATGAGAGGCGACTTTTGGGAGCGACAACCAACAGGAGTGAAGAGGGTATCAGAGTAGCTCACGTCACCTCAAGTCAGGCAAGACAGATGAGAAGGTTCTGTGAGCGATTTCACTGTTATATATAACTTGTCTGTAACCACATACTGTACATTGGTATAATAAAATAATGCATGAAAAAAATTAAATGTTGGCAGTCTGAATGAGTTTGATTCGAACATTGATAGATCATTCATTTTATTAATAATATGATGCACTGAGCACTGTTGCAGGTTATCTAAAAACACTCTCCTCCGCAGAATGTTAAAACAGATTTCTTGTAAAAGTAGAATGATATTCTTTTGGGCAAAATGCCTCATCTGTAATCAGATTTTCAAGAGATATGGCCAGATGTGCAGTCCACCAATAATGTTTGAGCGACAGCAGTAGGAACGCCCACTAGCGACTGCACAGTACAGAGACTAGCGACACCAAGTCCCTGCATGTGTTTCGGGATTTAAACTTGTGTCTTAAGTGTCCAAACGCCTAATAAGTGTTATTATAAGAAATGGTGATGTTACACAGTGGTAAACACTTAACTGTGCCAACTTTTTCTGGAGCATGTCACAATCATCTGATTTGAATAAAACTCTCTTTTGTTGATCTTACACCTGTAGTAGGGCTGCAACAACTAATTGATCAAATCGGTTATTATCGATAATGGAAATCATTGACAACGAATTTCATTATCGATTAGTTGGATACACGCCTAGAGCACGGAGAAGCTCCATAAACAACGTCACATTACAGCCCAGTGGATAATGTGTTGTATGATGAATTGATTTGGGAAAAAAAGGAAACAAACTGAAGAGGGAAAAAAACACGACAAAAGTTGTCCAGCGCACGAGAGCACTTTACAAAACACTACAAAGAAGATCATAAGACAACAGTTCAATGTGGAGCGGTCACTGCATCAGGTGTATTGAAAGAATGATTGTGCTGTTTAATGCACTTAAAGGCCCAGGTATACTTCGTTTTTGCGGGTACTGAATTGGCTCACTGTTTTGCCTTTAGAGTATACTTTTCTGACTGCGATCGAATAGGAATGTGTTCGATGCAAGCACACTACAACTACTTTGTGAAACTTTTTTAGTACAGTCAATGGCCAGCGTATCCACAGACAAAGCGCACAGCCGAGAACAACGTGGGCGAGTCAAGAAAATCTAGGTGAAATCTTCTGAGGTGGAAAAACAGCAAGGATCAGAGCAAAAAAAAAAAAAAAAAAAAAAAAAAAAAAAAAAAAAAAAAGAGACTCCAATTCCTCTGGGAAATAACCAAAACAAAGTTTCTGCTTAATGTGCTCCAAAACAAAAACTTTAAAAAGAGGAGCTAAATCAGAGGAGACTGAAGTATTACAAGTGCCTGAGAAAGCCTCCTGAACTATATGGTTAAATACGACTTGTCTCTCGCCAAGACAACTCTTTGCATGTAATCAATAATTGCAGGGTTATAGCGAATGGGACAAACCATTTTTGGCTGGGACACAGAAGAAACTTTGAATAATTTGAACTCCTTACAATGGCAAAGGCTTACAATGGAAAGAGCGTGTGCCTAAAACCTTCAATTATGTGAATTGTAAATCGCTCACAGTTTCTCATAAGAGCAATGGAAGTTGAATCATACTGCATATGTTGGTAGTCTAAAGCCGGATATTTAATACACATAGCAGACTCATACAGATGAGTTCATAAGCCCCCATTGGAAGTGTGTTCCTGAAAATTAAACTTCCCTGGGATAGTAGAGTCAGGCTAAAGTCAGACTTGGGTCTGTCAGCAATAGTTATGAAAAGTCCAGCAATTAAAGTTCTCTAACATGAAAGACAAGTCACCTGACTGACATCTAATCCATGCAGATAAAAAAGGAAAGAGTTTATCTTGGCTACAAGGGAGAGAAAAAAACAACCCTTTATTGCTTCAACTTGAAACTCAGTAGTTGCCATTTTTAATATAACTAGATTTTTACACTTTCTGAAGGAAATGTGAGTGGTGCTTTCCAGAGCAAAAGTTGTCACCACAATGCTATGGTGATGCAATTGTTGACCAATAGGAAGTTAATTGCCTTGGCAGTGACCTCTGTGTGGGCACTGTTTCATAAACAACTACACTGAATATTCAAAATTGACAAGGATAACAGTTTAGTGGTGAGTTTCTTTTTAACACAGAATTTCACTGTGAAAAGGTAAATGTGAGTGCATCTTAAACCTACTATGAGCAATAGTAATAGCGTAGTAAAATGCTTGCCTTAGGAACCACCACTAATAATAGGCTAATAATTAAAAGGTGGCTGAAGAAAATAAAGTGCTTATTCTCTTTTATTTATTTTATAAACGAGGTGATCTAAACCAACAGTAGCAATACTTAGAATACAAGAATACAGGGCCTTTACAAAAGCTGCTCTGGTCAGCAACCACACTTCCAATTGGGCTCATCACCACTGCACAGCATGAGGGCTGGCCAGTTTACATAAGGATTTAAATACACAGAACTGCATTCCACCATAAAATGAGTCAAATGGAGCGATAAAAGTGCAACAGCATCAATCTCTTTTTAGGTTGGCTATTCTATGCCAACATGGAAACTGTAGAAAAATGGCTAGTATTTTTTGATAGATTTTATAAGAAAAAATAAAAATTGAAATGAGTAAAAATTTGTAATGAGGAAAACAATGACTTAGAGCACCTAGAATTATGTTGATTTGAGAGTCACCGTCATGTGTTTGTGGAACGTTAAGGACCGTGTATGCCAGCTTGATAATCTCAACGGTAACTATTTATTTACACCAGGCAAGTACGCCATTTTTCTGAAAGCAGGGTGTTATCTGCTCGACTGCACAGCGCAACCAATGCAAAGCAGATGCGTTTACTCACACAACCATTCATGTGAAGGGTTTGCCCGAGCTGCACGCTTCTGCTGACTAGCGCCGTTTAGTCACACTTTAAGATTTGGCATGCAGCTGTGAGAGACTTCAACATGTCGATAAGTCATACTCCTGTCTCTCACGTGCGAGTGAGTGATTATTACAAATGCCACCAATAGTGGATCAAACAATAATTTGCAGACCTCTGCAGTTGGACCCCCTGTTGAAGACCCTTGTTGTACATGAAACTGGTGTTGAGCGGGTAGAATTCAATGAAGCTGCCAGCGGAGGACATGTGAGGCGTCTATTTCTCAAACTAGAGACTCCGATGTACTTATCCTCTTGTTTAGTTGTACATCTGGTCTTCCACATCTCTTTCTGTCCTTGTTAGAGCCAGTTGTCCTTTGTCTTTAAAGACTGTAGTGTACACCTTTGTATGAAATCTTCAGTTTTAGGCAATTTCAAGCATGGCATAGCCTTCATTCCTCAAAACAATGATTGGCAGATGAGTTTTCAGAGAAAGTTGTTTCTTTTTTGCCATTTTTGACCTAATATTGACTTTTAGACATGCCAGTCTATTGCATACTGTAGAAACTGAAAAACAAACACAATTTTAAGCTTCATTTAACAAACTGAAATGATAAGTTGATGTTATTGATAACGTTGACAAATTTATATTGTCAAACTATCGTTTGATCGAATTTAATGTAAAATGAGATCACTTTAAACTCTAATGATGCGAGCAGCACTGCAACTCACGCCTGACTGAGGAGAGAAGGAATCACAGTCCAAATGCACTCTAAACTTTCCAAACAGTTTCAGGTGATGAAGATCGCAAGATATGAGGGAATTATAATGCAAAAGTACAAAAATAATGCAAATGCATAAAAACAGCACAGCTTTTCAGATGCTAGCTAGCTGGCTATCTAGTAGATATTTCACAAGTGAAATAGGTGAAAACATTGGCAATGATTGAAACACAAATAGTTTTTCTTAACATACACTTGTATATTTATTGTACCTTGTATATTTATACACTTAGTGCTGTGAAAATAATAATAAAGTTTGTCTTTGTTTCATAAAACCCAGCTCCGGTTTCTGTTCATCGGTTGCCAAAATCAATGACATCAAATGAAAGCTGCTCGCTGAAGTTGGGGTTGATTGATCTGCCCAGAGTTCATAAATCGGATGTCCGACTTTAGGTGGCATTCCAGTCATTATTTCCTTATAGGAGTTTTTTCCTTCTGAGTTGTCTGGAACACAGCATCAGAGACACAGATTCTGGTCCCATGGAACCAGGAAGTAAATCGCATTCACATAATCAATGATGAGTGTTATTCGGATGTTGAATTTAAGCTCTAAAAATAAATTTTTACTCTACTGACATTTGGGTTTAGGGTTGGGGTTTGGGTTAGGGCATAAGGTTAACAAAATATTGCTACAACTCACTTCTGGCACCACATCACTCCGTGAACATTTAGTGCGGAAACTTGAGTTCGCACATGCCCATACGTTCAACAGCACTTACAGCTTCAGCCACTGGGGACACTGGTTCGGATGTGCGGTAAGCCCAGACCAATTTCAGCAGCAGAAATTTTTACCTCCCGTCACTGAATCCACAAAGTGATCACAGTGAGCAAGAGTCAAAAGTCTCAAAAACTTTAAAGTATAATACATATTGGGAAACCAAACTGAGGTGTGGGCAGGTTTTGAGAAGGAAAAACAGTTAACTTACAACAAAAAAAGTTAATGCATCTCTAAATGCAAAATACAAATCTCATGGACTAATGACGTAAAGACCTCTACCTTCCTGCAGAAGCTAATTAACATCACTGAAAGTGATAAAACACCAAGCTTGAGATGTCCAAACTTAAACATGGACTCCTGCATGCCTACAATCAAACAAGGCTAGAGCCCAAACTCCTGTTATGGCAAGTCACATGGCAGGTTTCTGTACAAAGAAGCCATTCTAAAGGTGCATACTGCTAGAGGGCACAACGTATCCTCAAAGGGAGAAATATAGAATGTGTTTCCAGGAATTTGAATGGAAGATCAAAATCTTTTGGGGAAATTGAGAACTCCTGAGGTCTATTTGGGTGCACTAAAATAAAAATATCCAAGGCCAAAAAATACCCCATACAATAGAGAGAAAGATCATTTTTAATTGCAGTGGAGATATCTTGTATATTATTCAACTATGTAAACCAAACATTCATTTGGAAAGTTCACTTTGAGCTAATACGTCAAAAAGATGCACAACAGCAAAAAAGCAACAGTAAATACAAGTTTGACCAGTATCTCTCTCTCTCTCTCACACACACACACATCAGTGATGAACAGGCTAGGCCCCTAATACAAAGAAAGCTTAAAAGGGAAACCTCTTGCACATTTGGTTCATTATCAAATATACTGCATTATGCAACAACCAAGTAATGGTAATAATAAGAAATATGATTTCAAATTCAAGCCCTTCTGTTTTCAGCTACTGTATAAGTAGGGGAGGCAAATGTGAACACCATTTGAGACTGATATTTTAGTCATCTGTTGTTATAAAGCAGTAAGTTATGAACTTGCAAACATTACAGTTTATCTTTTTATGAGAATATTAGACAAGAGCAAGTACTTTTACTTAGGGATGCACCGATCCGATACCTGGATCGGTATCGGCTCCGATACTGATATTTTTAAATGGATCTGTTATCGGTCTGACAAGCCCGATCAGATATTGTGTGTTAGTTATGTTTGTTACTGTCAAGCTCAAAAAATGCCATAGAAAACACAATTAATGTAGTTCCTATGACTCATGCATTTAATTCAAAGCCACTTGACATGCAATAGCTGTGAATCAAAAAAGGCTGTTTAATAAGTAAATATATGAAATGCATGCAGAGCACCAGCGTGTCAGTGAATGGCGCTGCTAGGTTTACACAAACACTCGCGGCTATTTTTAGCCTTCACGCGGTGTGCAATATTTCAGTGCTACTCGTGAACATTATATCAGATGTATATGCTAAAAAGTTTGGTTCACTTATAATATGCATTTAGAATGGCACTGGAGCTACTTTTTTTGCTACCAGAATTTGAAGAAGCGAATTAAACTAATGTGAACATTCCTACAATCAGACACAAACAGGACTTCCTGGAGATTTCAGAATGTCAAAATAAAAGCGTGAGGGATTAAAAGTTAAATGTGTCATGGAGAGACTCACAGAGGCAGAGATATGAACTCAGTAGCTGGGTTTATTGAACGGATGATGGGGGGGAATGATATGCAGGTGCGTGTAATCAGAACTCAGGGGAGAGTGAACACTTAGGAAGAAAGAGCGAGAGAGAGAGAGAGAGAGAGACTGATGGATCCGTGTCAAAAGGTGCACGATTGAGATATATTAATATAATTTGTTTACAAATTATAATAATATTTAAGATGAATAGGTTCCAAAAAAATAACTGTGTGAATGAAAAGTGAGTTGATGTCTTTCAACTAAATTCAACAAAAAAGTTATTTTCTACTGATGACTTATACTGGAATTACTGTTAATACTGCTGCTACATTATTCATTATAAAGTTTTTCTTAATTAGCTATACATTTAAATAATTTGTAGTTAGAGGTTTGTGTTTATTTACATATTAAAGAGCACTCCCAATTAGTTCCACACAATAATGTAAAGATATTCTAAACTGATTATGCAAAAAAACAACAACACTGGTATTGGATCAGGATGGAAGAGAAAGTGGTATCGGTGCATCCCTACTTTTATTGATTAGTATCTTGAAAACACGAAATGGGACAACTTAAAGGAATGTTCCAGATTCAATATTAGCTAAACTCAGTCAACAGCATTTGTGGCATAATGTTGATTACCACTGTCCTTTTCTTAAAAAAGCAAAAATCGAGGTTACAGTAAAGTACTTACAATGGAAGTGAATGTGACCAATATTTTGAGGGTTTAAAAGGCAGAAATGTTAAGTTTATAATTTTATAAAAGCACTTACATTAATTATTCTGTTAAATCTCATGTATTATTTGAATCGTCATTTTTACAGTAATTTTAGTTTTTTTTTTTTACATTACTTCATTATGGCAACGAAGTTGTAAAATTGGCTATAACTTTACACAAAAAAGGTTAGCTATCACACTAAAATCATGTTTACATGCAGACTGTTAAGGTCTTGTGGCTATACTTTTGAAACTGAGTATTTTAACATTCAAAACCTGGCCCCAATACACTTCCATTGTAAGTGCCTCACTGCAACTCACATTTTAGCTTTTTTTTTTTTTTTTAAGAAAAAGGAGGAATGAGTCAAAATACATTTTTGTGGCAAATAAACATAATGCCACTAATGATGCCATTTGAGCTTATCTTGTACTGAACCCAGAATATTCCTTTAGGAGTATAAAGGGTAGCTAATTTTATACTCTCATTCAATACTAAATGTGTAAAAAGCTTGAACTGCAGAACAGAGTTCCTCTGGCAAGAGCTTTACAGCCTTTAAAACTAGTAAAACCTTAACAAAAAAAAAAAAGTTCTGAAAGCCTCCCTTTGGGGTCTAAAGCCCTGGAAAAAACTATATAAGGTGTCAGATTACTTTTCCAGTGCTCCTGTGATTGTGCACATAGAGGTAATATCATGCTAAAACCCGGCGATATAACAAGATTAAATCAGTAAGCAAATCAATAAAGCGCTCAGGGAATGAAGAGTAACAAGTGGAACCCAGTAATGCCAAGAAAGCAGATTTCTGAGAGCCTCTGTATGCAAATATATTGGCTGGTTGGGGGAAAAAAAAAAAAAAAAAAAATCAACTGGCTGCTTAGAGTCAAGGCTCATCAAAAAGAATGATAGCATATAAATAGAGTCTTTATTGCCACATGACGGGTGCTGGTAAAGAATTCAGCGAATTATGACACACTTATAATGGAGAGAATCCCCCTGGAGAAATCTGCATTTCTGAGTTATGGTACATACACCTAAATCTCTATCGACAGCATTAGTGACGTGCTGATGATTGCCTCAGAATATAATTTAGATTGGTACTTCAATTTAAAGAAAACAAAAAATTTAAATTTACAATAGAAGTCTAAGGGACAAGTATGCAACAGATTTCAAGGGCAAAAATTGTGATAATTAATGATCAATCTTTCCTGTGTTTGACTCTTTAACCTTTCAGTACCAGCTCAGATCTTCAACCACCACCAAGTATTATCAGTTTTCCTACTGAAATAAAAAGGGCATCCAAAATCAGTCATCAATGAAAAACTTTGGTCTACTAGCCCTATTATATCTATGAAAAAAGGGTCATGTGTATTTATTTAACCCTACTACGCAAAGAAAGAATTAAAGGGATAGTTTACATAGAAATATCAATTCCATTATCACCCTCAAGTTTAAAAAGCCATAAGACTTTCTTCTGCAGAACACAAAGGGGGATGTTAGGTAGAATGTTAGCCTCAATCAGCATTCACGTTCATTGTATTGAAAAAAAGATGCAGTGAAAGGAAATGTGAATGGGGACTGAGGCTGTCATTTCCTTTTGTGTTGCATGGAAGAAAGAAAGTTATACAGGTTTCTATGGTGGGTCAGTCCATCTCAAGTTGTCCAATACAGGTTGCTTGACCATTTGTAATTTTCACATTTTATTTTTAGTGATTACCTCTATGTATTGGTATTGCAACACCACCATTTTTCTTTATTTTATTTTACTTGGTTTAACCATGGCACACAACATGTTTCCGTTATACAGCCATTTACAGAAACCTCAATATCTCGGCTAGCCCCTTAGAACAAAAACTGATCTCTAGGTCACATTACAAGGTACATGTACATATGATGGCTGCAAGTCTTTCTTTAGAGGTAACCATTGCTAACATGAACAATGATCGAAAGTACATCTTCCCTCATTTTATAGCAATCAGTCTACTCTTATAATCCAATCAGAATGATAGCGTGAATTCACCTGATTAGTACTCGTTCACACTTTCCCAGGTGCTGCTGATATGATTAGTGAAATGATGTTAGCTGGTCATTTTGTGCCAGGGCCAAAAAACAGTGGGCTTTTGTAATCAAGTACATTTTTTTGGCCAATGAAGCTTTTATCCATTATTTCACATGCATCTGATCACTCTGCACAATAATCTAGAAACCATGTGAATCAGCACCACAACAACTGAAGCAGAAAACTTTGTGAAACACAAAATTTATATCACTGCCAATACTTTTAGCCACAGCTGTAAACATGTTGCACATTCTTGTTCCTTAAACTTAGAACTTAAGTCCTAATGATATGATCAAGATTGCTCAAAGTTCCACATTATGGTCAATTTATAATGAGAAGTGTTCGATTCTCAGTCTTAAGTTTTTTAGGGAGTACCTAGGTAAGTATAGTGTGCATGCACAACATTTCAGGTTTGAGACTTCAAAGTGAGAGTGCAATTTTGAAAAATTACCCTCAGTTTTGGGTTGAATATCTCTGGTGGAGGACCAGATAGAAACCTGACATTTTCACAAAAATAAGTCCTCTATAGTAACATTCAGCTGTAAAAAAAAAATTAAAAATTGTTTGAGATTCAATTGGTTACAGAGCTAGAGCTAGCAGAAATCTGGGGAAAAGTATGCTTTAGTCATGAATTTTGAGAAATGGACAGATATAAGCAAAACATTGCAGGAATCGAACATGCGTCACAGATTTCAAGAAGGCTTTTGACTCCATTTGGCATAAAGGTTAATTATATAAAATTATTCAAAGTGGTGTAGAGGGTAAGGTATATGACAATTATAAATATTTACACCTAAAATAAATGGGAAGTAAAAATTAGCCATAAAAGAACAGAATATTTTCACCAACATCGAGGGGTAAGACAAGGCAGCTGCCTCAGCCTGACTTTATTTAACATTGGACATCTGGACAGATCTGTGAGTCCATGACTAGAACCGCAGGACACGGAAGTCAAATATTTACTGTATGCAAATGATCTATTAATTTGATCTAAAACACCAGAAGATCTCCAAAACAATCTAGACATCCTAAACCAATTCTGCCAAGAATGGGCCCTAGCAATCAACTTCCAAAATACTAACAAGGAAAAAAAAGGAACAAAAAGACAAATTTACTTTAAAAGACACCACACTTCAATATATCTCACGATATACTTACCTAGGACTTGCCTTAACCACCTCTGGAAATTTTTATTTGGCAATTAAAACATGAATTACAAAAGCCTGCAGAGCAATGCATGCCATATAAATTTTTTTATTCAAAATAAACATTCCAATCAGAATTTGGACAAAGATATTTGACAGTGTCATACTCCCCATTGCTGTATATTAAAGTTAAATCTGGTTCCCATTCAGTAATTACAGCCAAAATGCTTGTGACAAGCATCATACAGAAGGTTCCGCGGCGGGCCGTGTATTTTAAGTCTAGGCCTTCAGTGTGATTCATGCCATTAAGAAAACACAATTTCACAATTAATAATCATACATTACGTGGCAGTCAACCAGTAATACCAACTGACATTTTAAAAACACGTCCACGCACGAAAGCCAGAACTTGAAACAACACTTAATGCTCACACAAGCCTAATTTTATCTGCAGCTGACTGTTCTGTGAAATGAACGTCAAAAATCATAATTTTTCATATGAATCTACCAAGGAAGTCTATAATACCAGGAAAATTCTATCTAATAATATTTGTGAATTAAATGTTGCTTGCAACAAATTTCGCTTCGTCAGGGTACACGGTCATGCTGCTTTCCATTCAAGTTGTATGTGGGATATTCCTACTTGATATTTCAAGACCATAAATGCATTCCATTCCCCGATATACAGAAGATAACGTTTAAGGAAACAAAACTGCAATGCTACCGTTAGCTTAGCAGAGGTCTGACTCTCATTAGAGATGTCTCCTAGCAACCCAGCTGATTGTGCTTCAGGTGAACGATTGTCAAAAGAGATTATGTTTTATACACCCGTTTCTGCAGGTGTTTGTTAAACAAGCTTTAATATCATGTAATGTGGAAACAAACTAATTTAATAATGTAAATGTTTATCACTTACTTTGTATATCTCCCTGAGTGTCGACATGTTTGTGTGACATCATGCCCCTGGATCTCAGCGAAATCAGAGATGAGAATTTCAAGATGCAGTCCATTGCACTTTTCCTAGTAGAAATTTGTAAAATAGGATTGTCCGAGTTGAATGGAACGCAGCACTACTTTTCTAAACTTGACCCGACACTGAATGCTCAAGCAGCCCAATTTACACTTAGAAAACTTCTGATGTTGCTATAACAATGCAAAAAGCAGTGGCAATACCCATGATCTTGTGTTCTTAGCTTTCAAATTACCTACATCACTTAAAAAATTATCACGTCACTCAGCTAGAAGGTATCGACCGGGACATATCCTGTTGTGGGATTCTGAAGGCCTGAGGGGGTGGAGCTCAAACTCACATGCTGCTTCGGGCATGAGATTTGTGAAACAGTCACGCTTTGCTTGTAAGCATCAAGAAATAAATTCTGACAGGATAAACTTTTTTTTTTTCTCCATTTGTTTGTAGATTAATTAAGAGTGGAAAGCGATTAAAAATACATATGCAAAAAGGTGTTTGAGAATTAAAGGATGAAAAATATAAATTTATTTGGCATGTTTTGCTGGTCCTGAGAATTCACCACTAAGAAGGTTTCTATGTAGAATTCTGTAGAAGTGTCCTTCATGTCCACAGAAAGACTAATAATAACTAATAATGCATGTAGACCAGAACTCGGCCATCTAACGCTCAACTTAAATATTAAAAAAAGAATGTTAATATTTTAGGATTCACTTAAATTCTAGTTCTAAAGACACCCTTCAAAATCAACTCAGTACAACATATGAATAAAAGAAATAATTCATCTCCAAACCGATTTATATATGGAATATTGGAGGGAAGAAACAAAAACGAAAAGTTGCCAACAACATTAACTTCAACACAACATAGGGTATAGTCTTGCTGAATATCTGTTCTTGGACAGAAATACCAAACATAGACAACTATTAATCAAATACATACAAAGTGACCACCAACTGGCCATTGAAATAGGAAGGCATAAAAAGGCATGGCAACCTAAAGAAGATTGAACATGTATCCATTGTACATCAGATGAAAGAGAGACAGAGGTACACTTCCTCCTTCACTTAATTGAAAAATACTCACACCTCAGAGATTCATTATATATGAAATAACAACAACTTATCCCAGAGTATCTTTCCCTCAGTTTAAATGACAAACTGAAGGACTCACTTCACCCTTAGTGGCCAAACACATTAATAAATAGCAAAAACTATGAACTCACATCCAGCACCTGTTTCAGCAGTTTAGTTTAGCTACTGTTATTTTATTATTATTGTTATTTACTTACATTTTAATGTATATGGCGAGCACAATTACATGTCTTTGTTTCCTTTGTTGCTTGTCTAGTTTTGTTTTCTCTTATATTTCAAGTCCATTTTACTATATACATTTTTTTTGTTTTTTGTTTTGTTTTTTTGTAATGCTTTGGCAATATGTACTTACTGTATGTCATGCCAAAAGAGAGAGAGAGAAGTTGAATTTTGGCATACGTGACAGACTTGACAACTGAAGTGGAGGTATTGCACGCGTTGCAGACACCGATTTAACTAAATTATAAGGAAATAGATAAGGCAACAACAACACTTTTCGAACTTTAAAATGTACTGTGTCGTGTGCTCGTATAACAATCGCTGCCCAGGTTCAAATACATCAACAATTATAAACACTCACAGTACAACTCGAGCTCTCAATCTACCTTGAACAACAAACAGCACGCTTGCAACTCATTTTCAGGCACTGTTTGTAGGATTATTCAACTTGTTCCTAGATGCATACAAGACCATACATTGTATTAGAAACACTTACCGATCACCTCCTGCAGCTCATAGTCATCCCTGTTGATGGACCAGGATTGGGAGCTCAGGTCCTCCGACATTTCTCAGAATTGCGTACCTTTTTTAGATCCTGTTAATTTTAGGCACAAGAGCAGGGTGCTTACAGAAACCAAAGTGTAAATGTTACTCTTATCCACAAAACAGTAGCATTCCACCTTCATTCAGGAATTATCTTCAACAGCCCTTTCTATCATTCCCAAAGTTTGCAATCAGAGCCAGAGAGTCCCGCCCACCGCATTCCTGCACTGCACACAGACGAACGTGACAGGCGGCCATTTTGGGTGTGTAATTATCAACTGTACCTGTACCTCAACAAAGCTGCTTCCAAAGCAAGTCAGTCTACTCTGCGGCTATCATTGTAACGCTCCCTGTCCACTATTTTCTATGATACAAGCAAGGAGCTTTAAAATATAAGCGGCATAAAATTACAGCTCCTGTCTAGGCTAATTGAATGGGGAAAGACAGACATATCCAAAACGGCATATTTAGCTCAGATCACGCTATAGAAAACGCAATTGTTCAGGCTGGTCCAGCTAATGCGCACGCGCTTTTCCGATATGACTGACCGGCGATGTCTGTATTTAAAAGGTGATTGGCTTTTCTAACTGTAATGTGGTACTTTCTTTTCTACAGTCGCCATATTGGGCGTTCCAATTTCTTATTTGTTTTAACACAAGTGGTCCGTCTTGGGCTTTAGAGCTTTTGCCTCACCCAGTTTACGGAAAACATAGATTCCACCAACATCATAATAGTTAAAATTTGTTACTAAAATAAAACTGAAAATTTCAGACACTAATGTTATACAAACATTTTTTTTTATAAAAACTTTTTTGAAGGGAAATGGATACCATGTTAAATTTCAGTAGAGAATATACCCTTTTCAGCAACAGTTCATACGTATGTCTACATAAATTACACAAATTACATGAACAACATGTTTTTGAAAGAAAGGAAAATAACACCAACGCCAACGTACTAGTTAAATTACTTTTACTGCGAATACAAATTAATGCAGCACTGCACGGATCAATCGGTTGTCAATTGCTGCTAATTTTTGGTTAAGTAATCGGCTCTACTAATTTTTAACATGTATATATATACACACTTATGTAAGCTTGTAGCTATTTAAAATATAACTATTGTTGGAATTATCAGCACAAAATTTAATGTTGTAGCTTTACAATAAAAAGTAAAAAAAAATGCATGGAGCATGTTGGTCACTTTGTGCGACGAATATTTTTAGTTTAATTTGCTGACATCTTGTGGAATAAATAGCACATTACAAATATTAAATAATAAGTTCGTTCATTGGTCAATGCCCATGTTGATATTCGTCACGTCACTACTAGGCTATTACTGGTGCCTCAAAAGCATTGGCCGAGAACCTAATGGCACACTACCCATACTACTTCTGCAAGATATAGAAAGAGTAGTATAGTATTAATTTATTCCGCTCGGCTATTCTATCCGTAGACCTCCCTATCTATAAATCTACAAGCGAATATCGTTGGTCAGAAATATTGCATATAACACATGCATCTTATGAATCTCATATTAACCATTATTAAAACTCCACAAATCTATAAAATATCAATTGTTGGAGCTGTTGCAACTATTACTCTCATGTGAGCCATTGTTAAACTTCCACTTAAAATATGCTAAAATACGTATTTTAAGAGCTATTGATGGCTGCATGTATTTTAAGTTCTCTGTGATCTGCAAAGTTTCTTCCTCTTTGTTCGTTCAAGGCTTTGGGAGATAGTTTGCACTTCAGACAAACAGGAAGTGTGGTAACTATTGAGAACTGCCTTTTTTATGTAAATACAAATAAATTATCTGTCATAATAAAAGCTTTTGGGGGACTATTAATGCAAGTGATATACATTGATATGCATTTCAGGATTTTTTTGCTCTCAAATATAAGTTAAACTATGAAGACATCAAATAAAACAGTTCTTGCAAATGTTAAACATTAATTATATGCACCAAAAAAACAAACAAAACCAAAAAACTACCAGACCTTTCTGGTTAATCAGAAATGATCAGACATTTTCTATTTTGTGCAGACGAATAGGTGTTGATGAGGATAATTTGGTATTGAGCACATACAAACACAGTTAACCAAATATGACTGTGACCCAGATAAGACGGTGACTATCTGTAAATCTGCATTAAGCTACTAATTTACAAAGAAACATTAAGCAATAATTTGTTCACGGTAAAGAGCAGAGCAGTAATAATATACACACATGTAATTCACATTAACATTTTATATTCTAAAATATTCCCAGTGTGAAATACAGATTAAAGGTGCATTAAAAGGAGCAATAAGAATCTTAATTTACATTTAGCATTAATTAATTATTAATAAACAAACTGAAATTGCAGGATTATTATGAACATTCAGTTTTCACATGCAAAAATACTGAACATCTGGCATACAAACGTTCCATACAAAATAAAGGGTCATTTTTATACATGGCAAACAACAGTTTTTAATGCTCAGAGATATAAAGATATCTACATGAATCAAACAAAACTGAACAAAAAAAAAGAAAAGAAAAAAAGGATAAGCAAGCACACAACCCCCATTTGAAGGGATTTGCTTTGGAAAGTCAAGCAACCTTTCGTAAACAGTAAAAAGTACCTTTTTTTGGAAGGTTCTTAAGATGGACCCACTACTGAGTCTGAGAAAATCTCCCATGTGAGTAAAATTCACAATTATATATATTCCCTTTATCCTCCAGAGAGAAGAGTGTGCTTTACCCAGTGATGATGCAAAGTGAAAAAAATATGGTGTTTATACAAAAGGTTAGGGGAGTGAGAGCGCCTTGGCCAGCCGTGTCCAGAACCAGGACTGTGTGCACGGTCTGGTGTAATCACATATGGTCAGGAAACGGAGAATGCTTGGGAAAGGCCTCTTCATTGCCTTGTAGACGACAGGGATGAGTCGTTTAGAGCGAGCCCCTGCAGCAGAGACAAAAGTGAAACTGGTTTGGTGAAGGCCTGCGTGACAGTCACAATTTAGGAACTTTATTTTCTGGAGAGTTTAAAGGCAGAAATCTGTAGCTGAGTGTAAAAAAAAAACACTTACATTAAATATTATGTATAATTTGAGCTGTAAAGTTGTTTAAATCATAGTTTTTACTGTTGTTAGGATTTTAGGGTTTGCAGCATAAAGTAGTCATGGCAACAAAGTTGTAAAATTGGATTTAACATTACACAGAAAAGGTTAGTAAGTGATTTTATCACACTGAAATCATGTTCATATACTTATTGTTTACATCTTGTGGCTATAATTTTGAAGTAAGCTATACTTTTAGTGAGTATTTGAACATTATGGATTGGCCCCATTCACCTCCATTGTAAATGGCTCACTGTTTGTTTGTTTGTGCTTTTTTTAAAGAAAAGGAGGGACAAGTAAAAACATGTTTGTGGAAATCAATATTATGCTACAAATGCTGTCAAATATTAGATTAATACAGTAATAAAAACCATAATACATCTAAAAAAATGATGTTGTACCTGGGCAAAGGCTGAGTGCAAATTTAGTCTGAAAGTCACAGGCATCGCTGTCCAGATAGTCATCAGATATAACAACCACCATCCTCTTACATCTAAGGGATAACATATTTAGTATTTTCTAGCAACTTATTACAGTCATCAATTTTCATTAGATATTAGAAAATTCAAAAGAAACAAATTTAAATCTTATATTCTAGATTCAAGAATTTAAAGCTGCAATTGCATAATAAGGAAAAAACATGAAAAGCATGATTATAATGAACAAGCACAAAAAGACTAGCCTTTTCTCTATGAGTTCACTGGTAATCGTCCACACACATGTGCCAGGGAGGACATCCCTGTCAAAGACACACAGCTTCAGGTTGCGTTCAGTCTGTTCCAACTGTTTGATCATCTCATGGACAAACTGGAAGTCACTATGACAATAGCAGATGAAAGCATCAAAGGTCTCCGGCGTCAGACCTGTTGGCATGACAAAAAAGAGATAATTAATTTGCTTTTAGAAATGAACTGCTACAAAAATAACAGTGATGCAATCACAATGTACATACACACTAAACAGGGTAATTCACACACCTTGTGGATCATCATACAGAGTGATGCCTTCTCGCTCCTGCGTGCGGGGCCCGCAGCTGTCCACCACTGGGACCTGGACAGGCTTCTTTTGCTGTCTTTCTAAATACTTCTTGCAGTCTTCATCTGTGTAAAACATGAACAAGATAAATTGACTATCAATTGGAAACCTTTCCTACTGTCCAAGTATAATAAATGCAACTGTATTCAATGCTACTTCCTCCTGTAGTCATTACGATTACATGACTAGCCATTATTTTCGCAATCGGGTCTTTCGGCATGAATTCTTTGGGTTAGAAAGGTGCAGAAGTCGACCGATAGTGGATTTTGCCAATACCAATAACGAAGTTGGTGGAAGAGGCAGATAAACAAGCCTGAAATACACCGAGGACTCGTCTGATAAAACTACAGAGATTACTCTGTTACAATGCTCTCTATATGTGAGTATTTACCAAATTCAACTTTTTAAAACTTACAGATTAACCAGATGAAACATTTTGTATGTATATTTCACCAGATGAGGTTTATTGATAAGGAATTCAAAAACAAATTTGGGGGAGAAAAATGAAAATAAAATATTGGCAACTATTGCCATTTTTTTCTTTTGATAACCGATAGTTCCAAAAAGCAACTATCGGTACCGATTACACTGTAAAACCAATATACTGATGTGATGTCTTTTTATTATATGCAATAACAGTTAATACTACATCTACTGTCATGTAATAATACATCTACTATAATATTATATATATATATATATATATTTTTTACTTTAAATTTCAAAAATAGGTTCAGATGTATTTTATACATACTGTAAAAATCGTAATGGGTTAAGATTTCATATGTTTTTATTTTTTTATTTTGTGCTATTACAACTAAATTAGCAAATGTTTCCACTTATTTCCCTTGATAACGTGTTAGATGATACATCAACATCCTGTACATGCTAAAAGTGTATCTATATATGTTACAATTGAAAATTAAATGGACATTGTTCTTAATGGGGGCATCATACTCCATTTTACCCTAGTATATAGGCCTAAAATATGCGGTATAAATAGTGTGTAACATACCTATAATGTCTTTAAGCTCTGATAGAACATCTTTCCTTTCCGCTTTTTCTAAAATTGACAGTAAATTTGCAACTGTGGCATCTGGACGCGTTTCCCATTCCGTTAAAACCTTTTCGAAGGGATAATCTCTTTTCTCGAAGTTTTTGATCTCCAGGTAGGTAAAGTCCATAATTTCGGCGATCGACCTCCAATCTGCTGCTACTGTGTTTGTTGGATTCAAATACAATCCCAATTTCTTGCGGAAACTGCAGTTTAAAGCGGTAACTGGAATCGCCTCGTGGTCAATACTTATATTTGATGCCATAATTGTCCGAAAAACGTAACTTTTATTAACATACGTTGTTGTGAATCTCTGCGTTTAACTCCTTGTCAAAGACTGAAAGTTTCTCTAAATTTGTGTAAGTGCCATTTCTTGAAGCTAACAATATCTACTGACGTATATCAAAACTCGTTTCTTAAATTTTACTAACTTTTTTAAACTACGCAGTAGACTACACTGTCCTAAATATGTTCAACAGAAGATTGAGGAAATGTTCTCGGAAACGCCAGTCATATGAGTGACGAAATGGATCCATGAACAAGTGTAGTTTCCGCAAAAAGGAGGGTCAGCTGCTTCGGGGTCGGATTTCAGAGCGTTCTTCGTTACAAAGGGAAGAGCCAAACTGATCTCAGTCCAGCTTATAAAGGAACAACACTCAATACCAAATATGGACAACTTCCTGTATCAAATGTGGGCAACCACTGAAAAGTTCACTTGAGAAAGGGCTTAAAATATAACCTTTGCAGGACTGTCTTTTATTTAATGCGATTCTATATATTCTGCAAATAATTATCTATGTAGGCCTATCAAATATCTAATATTAAAACATCTGTGTTTAATTAATTTTGAATGATTCCCAATTTGCACATATTGCCAATATAACAAATATGGTGAGTAACATTTATAAAGAGTTAAATAGGTACATCCGTGACCAAAAGTATTGGCAGTGGCATACATTTTGTCTTTTGCAAAGTTTTCTGCTTCAGTATTTGTAGATTATTTTTTCACGTTTCTACAAACAATTTAGTACAGCTGTGGCCAAAAGTATTGGCAGTGATTTTTTCACATGTTTCTAGTATACTGGAAAACAATGATATGCATTTCATAAGTTTTAAAGGCTTTTAATGGCAAAAACATTCAATATATGCAAAAAGTCAATATTTACAGTGTTGACCCTTGTTCTTCATAACCTCTGCAATTCACTGGCATGCTGGATATCAGATTCTGGACCAAATCCTGACTGATGATGACCCATTCTTGCCTTATTAGTGCTCTGAGTTGATCACAATTTGTGGACTTCTGCTTGTCCACTTGCCTTTTGAGGATTGACCACAGGTTCTTTATGGGATTAAGATTAAGGGAGTTGCCTGGCCACGGATCCAAAATTTCAGTGTAATGATCTCCGAGCCACTTCATTATTACTCTTGCCTTGAGACATGGTGCTCCATCATGCTGGAAAATGCACGGATCATCACCAAATTGTTCCTGGATCGTTGAGAGAAGTTGCTCTTGCAGGACATTTTGAAACCATTCTTTATTCATGACAGTGGTTTGGGCAGAATTGTGAGAGGGCCCACTCCCTTGGATGAAAAGCAACCCCACACATGGATGGTCTCAGGATGCTTCACAGTTGGCATGACACAGGACTTTTTGCAATTATTTAAAATGCATCTGATCACTCTGCACAATAATTTAGAAACAATGTGAATCAACAACACAACTGAAGCAGAAAACTTTGTGACACACAAAATGTATGTCACTGCCAATACTTGGCCACGGCTGTACTTGTTTCTGGATAGTAATGATAATCAATAGGTTTGGGTTCGAGTCCACCTTTGTCGAGTCCGAATCGAGATCGAGTCCATTACAGGCAGAGTCCAAATGAATCTGTTCATGAATCTGAATTAAAATTGTAACCATAAACACAACATCAATATTTTAAGATTATTTGAAATTAAGTTTAAAGAAAACACAATTGTGAGTATAAATGTAACAAAAACATTTATGAAAAAAAGCAGCAGAGTTATTATTGTTATGAATTTTAATTTAGTTTTTTTATTTCTACTCCATTTTCAATTTGTCATTTCAATTTAGTTGAGTTTTATCTATAATGGGACAAAACGACCTCATCTCATTCATTTTCAATGAGAGCTGTCGACTTCTGGCAACACGAGCGATGGTGACGTTGGCGATCAGATGTGGGCGTGTCTAGCAACGCGACAAAGTTGAGAAATGTTTCAATTTATGCAAATGAAGAGCGACTTTCGGGAGCGACAGCCAATAGGAGAGAAGATAGTAGAGCTCACTTGATACTAATATTTTAATAATAAAAGTAATTGTAAAGAAACAGTGCTGTAGTGTATAGACACTCCAACCGCCAGCCACTGGCGACATGCAGCGACAAAGTAGCTGGCAGTGTAAACGCAGCTTTCACGTGAGTTCAACCGTCTTGTCTCGTTTTGGCTGTCGCTCCCGAAAGTAGCTCTTTATTTGCATAAAGTTAAAAAAAACAAACTTTGTCGCATCTCTAGACACACCCACATCCGTTCACCAGCTCTCATTGTAAATTAATGAGGTCGCTTTGTCGCTGGCAGTGTGAACACAGCTTTTTAGAGCGCGAGCGCTAAGCGCATGACATCATTGCCATGGTAACCAGATACATTTCAGCTGATTTGCTGAAGACTAGAATGAATGTATTGTCCTTTTACAGTCTATGGTATTGTCAGATCAACGTGCAACGTAAAAAAACAATACCAAAGACAATAGCGAGAAGGACAATGAGGAGATAATTTTAGAAGACAAAAATCAGTGACCTTACCAAATACCGGGACTGTCCTGTGTAATAAACCAAGATGTCTGCCCACCCAATCTATAATTAAATTAAAAACAAACATTTCGCTGCACAACATAACTTCATATAAAAAAAAAAAAAATTGTGGAAAAAAATGTAAAAGAATATATTTTAAGCAGCTCGTCAATGCTTGTAAAATTGAAAAACAATCAATAGGTGCTGTTTATGTTTTTCAGAGTTGTGGTCTGCTTAAGCAATAAAAAAAAGTGTCCTGACTATTTAAAAATATATAGTTAATTTATCAAGGACAAAGTTGATAACATTACGTGGACCACAAGGGATATTACATATGCCTACATGTGTGAATACATTGAATACATTATGCCTAAAAAGACTTAATAGCCCATTATTAAGAATATATTTTGGAATTTTTATATTTTGTGGGTGCCTTGACTTAATGAAGTTCTTAACCACAATGCGAGCACCATCTTAACTGCACAAATGCCGCGTGCGATTTTACTAGTTGTCAGGTCCTGCACCATGCGAAACTGCCTTGTAGTTTCTACTACATTGGCTACATACCGGTCTTTATGTGTTCATTGTGCCAACCGCCTCAGTAATCAACGTTATACAGCAGTCTCCGTAGAAACATTCACGTGTATTGGTTGACTCTTTGTATTGGTGCCGCTCTGCAGGCATGTTTGCTCAACATGGTGAAACAAACTCTGGCCTCGTCTATGACATCAGGGAGGTCCTACAACTGCTTGCAGACAAAGTGCCCATTTATTTCTGTTTCGTTATTTTGATTTATTTTGTTTATTGCATCACAAATCAAATACCATGGACTCGGCTGGACCCCCAAGTCCCAAAGGCTCCGAACTGGAGTACTTCAACTCTAATAATCAAAGTGTCAAGCATACAGCTGTCTTTTACAGTTTTTTCCCTCTCTTTTCAAAACCAAACTGAAACAGTTGCCACTTCTCACTTCTTGTTTCTGAATAATTGGAGACAATGGATTATATGAGTAAACTATTTAAACACTTGACAGTTTTTCACCATATCACTGTTTCATGCGAGAGAGAGGATTTTATTTCCTCAAAAAAATCCCAGTAAACTATTTGTAAAACATCCTGCAAATCATCTACAAAAAATGTCCAGCCTCCTTGACTAGAGCGTTGACATTTGCAGGAAATTCTAAAAACCACAAAAATGCAATGTGCAATTTTGTATTTAATACAATAATATGTACAAATACAGGAAAAGTAGGCATTACAGTTTGTTGTCAAGTGCTGCTTAGCATGTCGGCAGCAATCGCTATACCCGCGTGTGAAAACAGATTAAGAAAAGGCGCAACACACAACTGTTTTTCACTTCCACTTATTCATTCCGCTTTGTAGCCTGTGGCCTGTATCAAGGCCCCATTTCTGTTTGTGATGCAGCAGCTCAAGAAAAAACACAATCCATAAATCTTCTGCTCAAATATTATTTTTCTTGGAGAAGTAGAAGTCAATTCCTCTGTCTTTGTGTTGTCTTGGAGTGAAAGATGGGCCCTTCTTGCCTTTTGCTGATGGTGGACCAGACTGAGAAAGAAATCAATATAACAATATCAGTTTGAATATGCTTCACTTCTTCCTAGAGATCAATCTGTCACAAAGCAGCCTGAACTGAAGAAAATGCACCTTTTTTCTTCCATGGAACACAAACTGTTATTAGTTATTTGGCAGAATGTTAGGGATGGACATCCTTGGTCACTATTCACTTTCATTGTATGCAAAAAGGGCAGCATTAACATTCTTCAAAATGTTGCCTAATTTGTTCCACAGAAGAAAGTAAGTCAAATGTGTTTGGAAAAATGAGGTTAAGTAAATGACAACTTTTCATTGTTGGGTGAATTAACCCTTAAATTTGATTATACTCTTACCGATTTCTTGTTGATATGACGACTCCACTCGGGTGCTATGACGATAGGGGAGGGGTAAGACACATCGAGTTGTACCTGGACATGTGAGAGTGCTGCATTGCTGAGTGCCCACGGTGTGTGCACATCCCCACCTTTAATACCTTGAAGCTCTGGAACCCACTGTCTGATATAGTCTCCCTTCACAGATAAAAGAGTCTTATTACATAGCTCTCTGGAATACTCTATTCTGATTGTTCAATGGCGCCATCTAGCGGTCTGATATTGCTCAGTAACAACCGCACTTCCCCGTATCAGACCGCTCATCCGTGTATTTAGAGCCATCGTTCCTGCTTCTCGGATTGCTGTGTGATCTCTACAAGTAAGCTAATCTAATAAATTCAACTCAAATCAATGATTAATGTGCATTTTTTTTGTTTATTTGGTAAGCTGTCTTGTAATAGGCTGAATTCTGATGCAAACCAGAGGTGAATTTCAGCTGTTCAGCAATTTATGTGTTCTCACATCATTTCATAATTTCAATGCAAATCAATATTTTATGGTTAGGCATTAATTTATTTGGTTAGTAGCTGTGTAATAAGCGGGATAATGTACTCCGCTTCGCTTCGGGGCACTTTTCACCCTGTCTGGGTTTATTTGCGATAACAACCGACTGATTGTACATTCTACATTACTTACCTACTGCATTCATCTCTGATATATCTGACTCATGTGTAAATTCCCCTTCCTACATTTACTTTTATGTTTAATGTAGAAATGATTATTCAGAAAGATAACAACCCTGGATGTGTATGCTAACATTCTGGCATGAGCATTTTTAGTGACACAGTTTATCATTGCAGAATATAAAAGAGCTCAATCAATTATTCTTTATTATGTGTTGCATGTGTAAAGATTACATACATTGTTGTCATAGTCCAGCCCTTGTTTAATCATATTGAACTTCCTGTTTTCTCTTGGGTCATTTCCTATCCCAGCACTATAGAGCCAGTTTCCATAGTTACTGCAGACGTCATGGTCTACCTGGTGACATCACAAGATAACAGTGCATCAAATAACAACAAAATCCAGAGAGAGGGATCCCTTGTCTCTTTGTGAAATCTAATGGACGTGTCTTACCAGCAGGTATTCAAACCACTCAGCACCAAGTCTCCAGTCTAACCCCAAGTCTTTGGTGAGAAAGCTGGCCACATTTTGGCGTCCTCTGTTGGACATGAATCCTGTGAGTGCGAGCTCCCTCATGTTGGCATCCACGAACGGTACCCCTGTTCTCCCCTCTACACAACATTTGTTAAAAAGGTAATATAAATTTGCTGAATATACACTTCAAGATAATTGAATTAAGATGTATACTATATACAGTGAGGAAAATAAGTATTTGAACACCCTGCTATTTTGCAAGTTCTCCCACTTGGAAATCATGGAGGGGTCTGAAATTGTCATCGTAGGTGCATGTCCACTGTGAGAGACATAATCTAAAAAAAAAAAATCCAGAAATCACAATATATGATTTTTTAACTATTTATTTGTATGATACAGCTGCAAATAAGTATTTGAACACCTGTCTATCAGCTAGAATTCTGACCCTCAAAGACCTGTTAGTCTGCCTTTAAAATGTCCACCTCCACTCCATTTATTATCCTAAATTAGATGCACCTGTTTGAGGTCGTTAGCTGCATAAAGACACCTGTCCACCCCATACAATCAGTAAGAATCCAACTACTAACATGGCCAAGACCAAAGAGCAGTCCAAAGACACTAGAGACAAAATTGTACACCTCCACAAGGCTGGAAAGGGCTACGGGGAAATTGCCAAGCAGCTTGGTGAAAAAAGGTCCACTGTTGGAGCAATCATTAGAAAATGGAAGAAGCTAAACATGACTGTCAATCTCCCTCGGACTGGGGCTCCATGCAAGATCTCACCTCGTGGGGTCGCAATGATCCTAAGAAAGGTGAGAAATCAGCCCAGAACTACACGGGAGGAGCTGGTCAATGACCTGAAAAGAGCTGGGACCACCGTTTCCAAGGTTACTGTTGGTAATACACTAATACGTCATGGTTTGAAATCATGCATGGCACGGAAGGTTCCCCTGCTTAAACCAGCACATGTCAAGGCCCGTCTTAAGTTTGCCAATGACCATTTGGATGATCCAGAGGAGTCATGGGAGAAAGTCATGTGGTTAGATGAGACCAAAATAGAACTTTTTGGTCATAATTCCACTAACCGTGTTTGGAGGAAGAAGAATGATGAGTACCATCCCAAGAACACCATCCCTACTGTGAAGCATGGGGGTGGTAGCATCATGCTTTGGGGGTGTTTTTCTGCACATGGGACAGGGCGACTGCACTGTATTAAGGAGAGGATGACCGGGGCCATGTATTGCGAGATTTTGGGGAACAACCTCCTTCCCTCAGTTAGAGCATTGAAGATGGGTCGAGGCTGGGTCTTCCAACATGACAATGACCCGAAGCACACAGCCAGGATAACCAAGGAGTGACTCTGTAAGAAGCATATCAAGGTTCTGGCGTGGCCTAGCCAGTCTCCAGACCTAAACCCAATAGAGAATCTTTGGAGGGAGCTCAAACTCCGTGTTTCTCAGCGACAGCCCAGAAACCTGACTGATCTAGAGAAGATCTGTGTGGAGGAGTGGGCCAAAATCCCTCCTGCAGTGTGTGCAAACCTGGTGAAAAACTACAGGAAACGTTTGACCTCTGTAATTGCAAACAAAGGCTACTGTACCAAATATTAACATTTGATTTTCTCAGGTGTTCAAATACTTATTTGCAGCTGTATCATACAAATAAATAGTTAAAAAAATCATACATTGTGATTTCTGGATTTTTTTTTTTTAAGATTATGTCTCTCACAGTGGACATGCACCTACGATGACAATTTCTGACCCCTCCATGATTTCTAAGTGGGAGAACTTGCAAAATAGCAGGGTGTTCAAATACTTATTTTCCTCACTGTATATATATATATATATATATATATATATATATATATATATATATATATATATATATATATATACACATATATATACACACACACACACACACACACACACACATACACCTGTACTGTATATCTTAATTCACTGCTCTTAGTTATCTGAGCTGGAGAAGAAGGCTAGCAGATTCTGAAGATCACATTACCTTTCCATGCATTGAAGAGAGTCATGTCTGTCTTCCATGGCACATGCTTATCTTGAAGACCTTCAGATTATGATGGAAGAAATTTTGATAATTTAAACAAAAACTTAAGTTTGTATTTTTTTACTTAAGATTTTTACTAGTTACATGATGCATTGTAAAATAAGACATCAATTTTGACAGTTCTTCCGAGAATTCACATATACTGCAAAAGTGGCACGTGATTTTTCCCTTTACTTTAATTCAAATAGAAAGTGTAGAAATAACAATTAAAATGACCAGCAGAAAACATGATCAAAAGGTAAATAGAAAACATAAAAAAAAAAAATCCAGACTTACCATTGATATGAAATATTTGGTTTCCATATTTCAAACCCACAAACTTGAAGTAATCTCTCCACAGAAGTTCAAATATCACCCTAAAACAGAGCAATTTAAAGGGATAGTTGTCAATGCCATTATTTACTAAACTCATGTTGTTACAAACCTGTATGACTTTCTATCTTCTGTGGAACACAAGAGGAGACATTTTAAAGAAAGTTGAGACAAAACTCTTTCCTATACAATGAAAGTGAATTAAATCATCTGCCTTCTCGTTTTGTGTTTCATGTAAGAAAGAAAGTCATCTGGGTTTGATACAACATTAGGGTCAGCAAATAATTACAGATTTGTCATTTTTGGGTGAACAATCCCATTAATGACAATTCTCACACGTACAAATTCTATCCAGGGAATTCTGAACAGGAAAGATATTTTTTCGTTCCAGTGTTCCACTGCCTCCTTTCTTATTGGTAACCATTTAGAAGGAAATCAAATAATGGTTAATAATGTTCTTTAAGTACTCTTGGTAATGGTGGATGATAAACACATTGCAGTGTTATAAGATCTCTCAAGAGAAAAAAGGGACTTGTTCTGGAAAAATTATCTCAAATTAAGGGATTACCTCAACTAAAATAAGTGAAAATCATTTTTCCCCATGTGGGAGAATTATCAGAATAGAAATCATAACAAGCATAGTACAGTAGCATATATAAAATAACATATTTTCAATAAATAAATATGTCCCCAAAAATATTTTCAATCATTCAAAAATAAAAAATCTGGCCATCAATTAATAACCAAAATCTCTCTCTCCTGCATGCATGCACACACTGCTTGGGAGTGTTTGAGCAAAATGGTATCTTATGTGGGCCAAATTATTTTATTTTAAACATTTAATAATTGTTTAATAAATATTTTATTTTAATTATTCGTTTAAATTACAAATGTGCTTTTCATTCATAACCCAGCAGCATCAAATCTTTAATAACGCATCATCTAAAATGTCTTAAATGAGGACTTTTGAAAGAACTGAGAAACATACTTTTTACCTCATTATTTTCCACTTGTCCCGATAGGATTTATCCATGCATATGCTAGTAGTAGTGTAGTAATTATATATACAGTAAATGTCTAAAAAGTCTTCAGCATGTCACAGAAGGCTGCATACACAACATGCATTAAAGCAAACAAATGGTGATGCAGCGGTTTCCTTCTGGATTAAAGCATATGGTTACTCATTAATAACAGAGAAGTATATTTTGGGGGGGCAACAGGAAGTGGTGTAATTCTGAATATTCACTATGATAAACCACTTAGATATAGGTTTCATGAAAAAATAATCATAATGAAATGAATCGTTTTTTTAACCAGTTGCCTACATTTAAAAATACCCTTTTCTCTCTGAAGCAATTGAAAGAGACTTTGTTCACATTTTCGGTTACGTTCTGCAAACAAGTGTGTTCATTTTTCAGTTTCTGTTTTCATTATTTGGAAGGTTTTCAGTCCCTGATTCCAACATTCACATATTACTCAACACCCCTTCATGTCAAGAAAATGCATTTTCTATAACAATCACAACATTGCTCTTCAATTTAACTGGAATATTTTCCAAGACATTAATGGGTTTTGCAGTGTATGCTTGCACAGCGTTACTCACCAGTATGTGCTCTGGTTGGCGGTTCTTTCAGCCTCGTACCTCTTGATCTGGTCATAGATGTACCTGGGTGATATGCAGCCCAAAGCAAGCCTGAAGGAAGGTGAATGAATGTTATGAAATATCATGGACTATTCAGCACAAGTCTATGCTGTTCTCATGCATCATTCATGTTTGAATTAATACAATGAAGGCTCACCAAGGCGAAAATTTGGTAGAATAGTTCACTCCGATCAATCCATTTCGGGTCTCCTTATAGGTTGCAATGGCATTCTGTAAAAAAGAAAAAGAAAGAAATAACTAGTCCCTTCGTATTGATTAAATTAAAGCCCTTTTAAGAAAAGAGTATAATTAGGCTCACAGTATCCCAGAAGTAATGTTTCAGCCTATCAAGAGCCTCGGTCTCTCCACCGTGGCATGGGAAAGCTGATCGACAGTCCTCCAGTGGTTCTGAAACCACAGACAGGAAATATAGCACGATTCGTTCCCATTAGCTAACAAAATATGAATTTGTTTATCCTGCAAATATCCTTCTGAGAATTATTATATTATCTGAGAGGAAATCAGATCCATTTCATGTACAGTTGTAATAGTTCTATTATCAGTATACAGAAATATGAGTAAGAGTCTGGAGCTTTACACTGTCCTACTGACTAACTGTCATTTTTGGATGAATAAGTTTAACTTTCAATAAGATGAAAACAAGTCACCTGTCTGCCCCAGGGACTCAAATGTAGGAATGGGACCCTCCTCCATTCCAGGGGGAGGAGACTTCACCTGTTCTGGGGTGGGAAAGACCGGCCTCACTCTGCTCTGGCTCTCAACCGCCTTTCTGAATTGGGTGTAAACATCAGGAAGCCTTGTAATCACAAGAACAAGGGGAATAAGTCACACAAATAAATTTAAATTCCAATAGACACTCATCATTACTCATCAATAGCTGGTGAAAATATGAAGTTTCCTCCAGTAATTTTTTGGTATTTTCCCAATATGGGTGACATTTATGACTCTCATAATATCAAACATGCAATCTGTTAAACATCTTGTGTTTGTTTCCTCTTTTTGGTTGATTTTATCATTTGCATTCCACACGACTCCAGTTATGAAATCCATGTCTTCTAAAGCGATTCAATCGGTTTTGGGTGAGAACAGACCAAAATCTAAAATATTTCCACGGTTCAACTTGCCATTGCAGTCTCTAGGCTTGATCATGATTTCAAGCTCGATTACACTTCAAATCAAAATCAAATCACTTTATTGTCACACGACCATATACACAAGTGCAACAGTGTGTGAAAGTCTTGTGTGCAGTTCCAAGCAACATAGCAGTCATGACAGTGACGAGACAATAAACAACATATTTACACAACACAATTTACATATCAAATGTACACATAATTACACAACACAATAATAATAAACAATGTAGAGTAAACAATACACACAATAAAAATAGTTATCTAAATATATATATATATATATATATATATATATATATACACACACAGTAGTTGTATAGTGGAGAATATAATTATGACAGTCCAGTGTGAGATATAAGATTAATAAAGTGCAGTGCTGATTGTTGATCGTAAGAGATCATGTGTTCAAAAGTCTTATTGCTTGGGGGAAGAAGCTGTCATGAAGTCGGCTGGTGCGGGTCCTGATGCTGCGATACCACCTGCCTGATGGAAGCAGTGAGAGCAGCCCATGACTCGGGTGGCTGGAGTCTCTGATGATCCTCCAAGCTTTATTCACACACCGTCTGTTATATATATCCTGGAGGGAGGGAAGCTCACCTCCGATGATGTGTCTGGCAGTTCGCACCACCCTTTGCAGGGCTTTGCGGTTGTGGGCGGTGCTATTGCCGTACCAGGCGGTGATGCAGCCAGTCAGATTGCTCTCTACAGTGCTGGTGTAGAACCGTGTGAGGATTTGATGGTTCATTCCGAACTTCCTCAGCCGTCTCAGGAAGAAGAGGCGCTGGTGAGCCTTCTTCACAACGGCCTCAGTGTGGAAGGACCATGTGAGTTCCTCAGTAATATGGACACAGAGGAACTTGAAGCTGCTGACTCTCTCCACCGGTGCTCCATTAATGGTGATGGGGCTGTGTTCTCTGTATTTCCTCCTGAAGTCCACTACAACTCCTTGGTCTTACTGACGTTGAGGGAGAGGTTGTGCTCCTGACACCAGCATGTCAGAGTGTGCACCTCCTCTCTGTAGGCTGTTTCATCATTGTCAGTGATCAGACCTACCACCGTCATATAGTCATGCGCAGAGCACTACATGGCACTAGGAACTATAATTGAGCTTGAAATCATTATCGCCAAGGAAACTACTGATGTCAACCTTTATAGTGAAAAAAAAGTTACATTTTTTCACCCAAAATTTATTAGACTGCTTCAGAAGACATGTATTAAAGGGATAGTTCTCATTATTTACTCACCCTCATAATATCCCTGTTGTGTATGACTTTTTTCTTCACCAGAACACATTAGAAGAAAAATAGAAGTATAACTTAGCTCAGTAGTTCCTTAAAATGCAAGCGGATGGTGATTTATATTTCAATGCGGCAAAAATCACATAACATAAACATCATCGATGCAACTCCAGCAGTTAAATGAATGTTAAATGAACAACACGATCGCTTTTGGTGTGAAAATCCATATCCATATTTAAGTACTTTTTAACTATAACCCAACGCTTCGAGTAATCTTCATGAGAAGGTGGAGTTCACGCGGTCTCTAGTGTGACATATTCGCATTGCCATGATACAAACATAATCTCACATTTTCAACTAGGTTGAGACATCCAGGATAAGCACACAAACACACCATTGTGAGTTAAGAAAGATAAATACAGATCTAAACCAAAACCAAACAAGCTACTGTACAGTGTTCCTCCTTCTCACTTGTAAACAGCGCTGCTTTACTGGCTGTGATGCACATGCTTCAGTTCTCACGTGTTATACCGCTGCAGAATGAAAACATGATTTACAGTTTAAAAATGTACTTAAATATTTATATTTTTTGCACCAAAAGTGATCGTTGCTTTAGAAGACATTAGTTTAACAGCTGGTGTCATATGGATGACATTTATGCTGACTGTCTGTGACTTTTGGAGCTTCGAAAGAGAAATCACCATCCAATAGCATTTTAAGGACCTACTGAGTTAAGATATTTTTCTTCAAACATGTTCTGGTGAAGAAAGAAATGTATCCACACCTGGGATATCATGTGGGTGAGTAAATAATGAGAGAATTGTAATTTTGGGTGAACTATCCCTTTAAGCCACTGGAGTAGAATGGATTACTTTTATGCTGCCTTTAATTGCTTTTTGGAGCTTCAAAATTTTGGTCACCATTAACTTGCATTGTATGGACAAACAGACATTATTTTTCCATTAAAAAATATTGACGACAGACTAAGGGTAAATTTTAAGAAAATTATCATGTTTTGGCAAAAATATTCCTTTAAGCAGAGCATCAGTCAATTAAACATTTATAATTGTGCCAGTAAAATCCCAAAATTTTGCTCAATCAACTTATCGATATCAATGTAATATAAACTCAAAACTAAACTCAAAACTTGCCTCACCCTCTGATTTGACTAAATGGGAGGTCATCTCTGTGATACAGTGTAGACCCCCAGAAAGTCTGAACTTTGACCTTGTTTAGGGAGCAGATGTCTTTTATCCTCTTCTCCACACACTTTTCCTCTGATGCCACCTTCAGGGAACAGACAAAAAAGCATCAGAATTTCAGATTCTGAACTTTAACATTCACAGCATTTCAAGTTAAGCACTAGATGTGTTAACATAGTCTAAGTGACCAATGCTGGCTGTTTATATGCTGAAAACACTGGGGTGCAGCTTGTGAAACTCACCTCCTCATGAAATGCCACTGTCACGACTGAACCGAGTTGCTTTATCAGATCACTAACAACATGCTCTGGCTTTCCATGTCTCACAAATAGTGTGCTGCACATAGGCAAACAAATACAAATAAAAAAATAAAATAAATCTGTACAGTATATATTACCACCAAATATCAATAAGCTGATAGAGAGAAATGCATAATATTTGAATTCCCACCTGCCCCTCTTCTTTAGTGTTGTCCTCAGGTCTTTCACACTGTCCAGAAGAAAGCGTAAACGGAACGGACCTGTCTTAGGGAAGTTAAAGTGATATGTGCCCTGGTAATGATGTGGGTCAAAGCAATAGAGGGGGACAATGTGCTCTGCATTCCTCTGCGCCCAGTAGAACATCTGGAATTATGGAGTGAAACTGGTTTGGTATGTTTTTCAATATTTAGGCCCAACAAAGCAACACTTTTAAATATTCACTGTTCATTTGCACAGTCTAGTCCACAAACATAAGAAAAAGAGTAACTTGTACAAATGTATGAAGAATCAAGCTGTTAAACAGTGAAGTCAATTTGTAGGTGAACCCGGAAGGCTAAATCGCCATAGGTTATCAAGATTTTCCTATGGATTTTCAGTTTGGGATTTATGAGTAAAATACTTGGGCGTTTTGTTCGAGAACATAAATTAAACACAAACATTAAGTTCTTGAAAGAGAAAACAGTCCTTATTTAGCAACATACTTTTTTCAAAAAATATAACTTCAAAATTCACATTTGGGGTATGGCTGTGTTTAATTTACTGTATGTTCTAGAACAAAACGTCCAAGTATCTTCAAGTAATATTTACAAGAGTCCTTGCATTATGGACCAATACTTTGGCAACGTCACCGCCTATGTCACACGGAAGTGGTGGCAAAAAGACCTTTGTGAATAGTAAACCAAGCCTAAACTGAACTAACAGTTCTCAAAGTTAGCTGTTAAATTGTCAGATTAAGATAAATTAAATGTCATGCTGTGCTATTGGCCATCAAAATCACAATAACACAAGGCTTCACTTTTACAGGATTTCGTCAGCCTCTCCTAGATGGCTTCAAGCCATCAGCAGAGCTGACTGGACTGAGGTGATCATTTCATCAAACATTTTATTGAAGGCATGTTATTACCTCATAATAATAGTATAGCTAAGAATGTTACTGTATTTATAATAGCTTTGTATGTAGGCTACTTGTGTTTAACTTATGATTATATCTAGCTGTGTCACCAAGCAATAGTGTACCAAATCATGAAGGCAAATTTATTCTATATTATCTAGTTTGCACCAGCGGTCTAATCTGTCAAATGTTTGGCGGCTTTCTGCTACCACTTACTGCGCATGCGCTACAATGTTTGTAACGTATGGGATCGGTCTATTTTACTCTTCAATCCAAAACTGCCATTGTAAATCCCCAAAGGAAACTCCAGATGGAACCCATGGCTCACATGTCTTTCAATTCTCTTCCGGGGTTTTGTACTACAACCTGAACAGCTATATGTTCTAAATGTTATTTATACATTTGTACAGATTTGGTCCTCCATATGACGTGTGTCCACGCCCAGTATGACGACTACCTACGAGCTACCCAATGAGCGTACAATTATTGCTTTATATGCATGTTTCGCAACTCAAACAGATGGCACAAACAGCATTTATTATATTAAGTGCGCTTTTATAAACTTACAATATTGATAAGAAATTACATCGACGTGTTTGATTTCCACCAGAATATTATATAATAAAATCTACATACCTGGATTTTGTTCTGTTGTGTAGTTTGCTACGAGACCGTAGTTTGTAGTTTGTATGCCTTTCATATTTACCTCGTTATCATGAAGACGCAGATCGTTCCTCAGCAGACATATGACCGTACGGGTCGCAGACATCTTTTCACCAATAATCGTTCTTTAATGGTGTTTTAAGTCAGACACGAGCTACACAGTGTTTACGTCGAGCATGCTCAAATGCAAGTGTGTGACGTGCACGTTTTGTAACTCGGGCTTTAGGTTACCAAACAGTCATTCTCAAAGCGCATGTGCCCTTTTCACCACAATTTATTGTCTCTGAAAGGTCGTATAATATGTTAAATTCCATGTGTTAGCATATGCGTTAATAATACGTGAATTACGTTTATTTACAACGTCTGGAAACATAAATAGCCATTTGTATGCTTCAAAATGTAATCTTTCGGCATCTCTCTCCCTCTCTTTTTTTTCTTTTCTTTTTTTAAGGTTGTACAAGAAATAAAACCCTTTCTCTAGAACGAGAAACAATTATGACGGCAAAAAATGACCAGAGACTGAAATTTGATAAATGTATTTATTCCAATGTACAAAATCACGTAGAAGAAAATGTTTTTAGCCTTTTTTTTCTTTTCTTTTTTTTTTAAATCAAGGCAGCACATATTTCTTAATTTTTTGCCCCTCAAAAATCAATGAGGTCATTCATGTTTAGTCTCAGCTGAGATAATCTAAAACCCAAACCTCTCCACAATCTTTATAATATACTGTGAACTAAGGTACTTTCGATATAATAGATATAACAGCTTGGTACATTATGTATTTACAATACAATTGTTTTCAGGAAAACACCTTTAGCAAGTACAGCATGTCCATTTTTTTAGAGCATTTAGATTTTAGAGCATCACTGAAACAATCTAAAGGACATCAGAATACACATTCCATCATACAATTGTTACAAAAAATGACTGACCTCTCATAAAAGGGAATTGGAGAAGGCACTAAAGGCAACATCATGAACAAACCTTTTGTTTGTTCTTTGCTGGTGGTGTAGTTGAAGTTCTTGTGTTCTGAACATAATTTCATTGTATCAAGTTTTATCAAATGTAAAATACACTGACTTAGACAGTGAATATGGCAACTAAAACCATGCTTAACATGTATTACATTGTGTCTTCATGGCATAATGACAATAAAAATGTTTGCACATCAGCAAACAGTGATTGATTTGAGTCAATAAAAGACAAGCCACCAGAGAGAAGTTACAAAAACATGTTGGAGTCAACAAAAGTGACTGTTTCAACAACACTGGTAAACAGATGGACAGTTCTGAATTTAGCAAATTCATAATTCAAGCATATCATTGCTCTTTGGTTGTATGCGACTGACCGAACAGTATGAGAATTCTTACACACCAGCCATAGTAGTCTTTGCTGAAATATTGCTTTGACACTTTAGGGATTTTTTTATAATAATACAAAAAGATTGGGACTGTCATTCCAAACATTTGAATCATTTTTATTTTTTTTATATAAAAATATTTCTTGAATCTCAGCTGATTATCTTATGTGCTTTTGCTCTATCCATAAGTCAAAGAGTGCAATGGGGATATATTTACAGTGATTCAATCTGGGTAAAGAGTTGCAAGAACAACTTTAACTAAACAAACTTTACATTATATAAAAAGATGTGTTTATACAGTCTTCATTTGCTGAAAAGACATTTAGACTCTAAATAATTTCTCTGTCTTACATACTCACCACTTTGGTGGTTTCATGTCTTTTTCTGTGTCATTCTTATTTGGTTAGATTCTAACCATCAAACACAGTAATCTTAACAAAAATTACTCAAACAAGTATTGTACAGTACATATTTCACTATTAGCTCCACAAGGTCTTTCAATGACACTTGATTCAAAGGATTGGACCCAGGGCTTCAGAGGTACACAAGCCATAATAAAAATCAACTCTCTTTTATGACCAAATGAATTCTGTTCAATGTAAAAAGACCACATATTTAAATCTTGCCACCTCCACAGGGTTTAAAAGGATGCTCTAGTATATTTGTGCCAAATTCAGACCTTGTGTGATTAGTCCAGCAACCCCACAGTGCATGTGGCTTGACCTCAGGGGATCAAAGAATGTCAACTGGCATTAATGGATGTAAACCATCCAATTTGAAGCAGAATGCTTTGCACAATGGCACTTTCAAAACTTGCTGGTAGGGATGTGCATTTTGGTAATTTTTACTATTCGAGTAAATGATAGCTAAAGCAACTGGAACTTGCATGCTTGCATTTGGGTGATGAGGTTTAGTACGCTAAGTTTGTGCTATTTTTTGTTGTTGGTGAATGAATAAACGTATCAGACAAAGTGCTGGAACTTAAGCCATGCCATACTATGACACACTATCATAGCTGCTGCAATCCCTAGTCATATAAGATTCAGGTTAACAAGATAACAGGAAGTGCTATCAATTTTGATGGATTTGCGGTCCACAATTTTCTTTATTGCTGCATCTTGACGTGATATTAGGACCTTTTTCAAACTGTGTTCGATTAGGGAGATCTGAGATACACTTTGTCTCATAATGGACTACTACGTTCTCAGTTGGCTGGTTAGAGGGTTTCTCCTGTCCCTGCAAGGCAGAGTGGTGATTGTCCATGGGAAGGTGTATGTTAATCCCTGGGGATTCCAGAGAGCCCCTACAGAGGGCGACGGTCTCAGAAGCTGCCCTGGACAAAAGGGTGACTGAGAAGCCCCTCGGCAGTGGGTCGCCATTTCTCCTCCACAAAGGCCTGCCGTAGAAAGTCCCTGCATGCATCGGACACACCCTCAGGCAGGTTTGGCTTAGTGGGTTGGGTTGCGATCTTGAAAATGGCTGCCATTGCTTCATATTCAGCCCATGGTGGTTTTAGTGTTAGCATCTCTACAACAGTGCAAGCCACACTCCTAAGGGAGCAAAAGAGATGTAAGGGATTTTATGCTAACAAAGAAACTATATACAGGGTTCCCCACAACTTTTGACAAGTACTTTTCCATGAATATTTAATATTTTTTTAATCAATTGTGATTACTAAATAAGGAGTTTTAACAATAATTTCACAGAGATTGTCCTCACGAGGAGCAATTTCCAGCAAATGCGGAGAAAGCAAATACATTTCCACGTGGTTTTTTTTTCTCGAACAAAACTTAATCAGACGAACAATCGCTTTTTCATTAAAGCTTAATTTAATTAAGTGTTTTTTTTTTTTTAAATAAAGTCTAATCGGTCGAAACATCGCTTTATTAAAAAAAAAATAAATAAAAAAAACTAAACAGTCTGTGTCGTTTAAAAAAAAAAGTATTCATTTTTATTATAAAACCTTGTCAGTTGAAATTATTATTTAAAAATCAAATTAAAATTGTACGTAATCGGTTGAAATATTGCTTTTCAAATAAAACCTAAATGGTCAAAATGTCATCTTTTTAAATGTTTCTGTATTTTTTTTAGTCTAATCGGCCAAAACAACGCTTTTTAAAATTAAAATCAAATTGGTCGGGATTTATATATATAAAAACCTAATCAGACTAAATATTGCTTTTTTTTTCAAATAAAACCTAATCAGTTCAAACTTTCATTTGGAACTTTTTTAAATACTGTACAACCTAATCAGTTTAAATGTCACTAAAATATTAATAAATAAAACCTAATTGGTCAAAACGTCTTTTTTCATGAAACGCAATTGATAAAAACACTGCTTTAATAACAGTGTGTGGTCTTTCAATCTCTTTCAATCTCTCTCCTTTTCCTGATTTGTTACATTTTGTACTGGACCAGTACTCAACTTGTGTTTAGATATGCACACTTATCTGAAGCTTCTCTACATTTTCTAACAGATCAAATACTTTAGAGCTAAGCAAAACTAAAACATGTATATTCACTTGCATGAGTTTTTACAGTTTTATTAATTTCCATGACTTTTCCAGGCCTAGAGATCACAACTTTAATCATCTGCTGGATGAATTATTAAAATAAAATATATAAAAATCTTCTTAATGTTTCTTTATACTTCAGAACAGTAATCTAACTATTCCTACTGGTTCAGTTTACAAACGTTACACATCTCTCCATAGAAATAGAGAGCAATTGTAAATATTTCAGATACACTCAGTACATTACTAAACATCACCATGGCCATAAATAGAAAACACAAAGACATTGTGAGAAGGAAAACCTTACAGAATTTAAATAAGGATCAATGGTTATCATCCATGGTGCTTTGGATGTAAAATCACACCCTGAATTGTTAAAATGGCTTTTAAAGATCTGACACTATGGACACCATAAGTTCCATGTTTTCCATTACCGTGGGAACCCTGCATATAAAATGAGCAACCAAACAAGAAGAAAACACTAAACAATCATGTTTTGTCTTTAAAATGAATCTATGGAGCTGCGATAAAATGCATCTGATCTTACCAGATGTCTGCTTTACGTCCATATCCTTCTCCATTAATGACTTCCGGGCTCATCCAGTAGGGGGTGCCAGTGACCGATTTGATTCCAGTCCCGGACATGCATATGGTTTGAATGCGTTTGCTAGCTCCGAAATCTCCCAGCTTTACATTTCCAGAGGAATCCCTCAGAATGTTAGCGCCTGTGAGGAAACACGTGTAGGTCAAATTACACCAACCAGACGCACATGTATATTAGTCTAACCAAGAGAGTGGAAGTCTCACTGTATTGTTAACGGAACAGTAAGAATACGAGACAATGTTGGAAACTAGAAGAAGGAGAGAGACACCTTCCTTTGTGGCACTCATTTCTTGTAGGTATTTCCAATAGGATCTTCTTCACTTTCTTATGGGAATGACAGACCATATTGCTCACACAAAAATCAAACAGGATTATTTTGGCATGTTTGTTGTCCTATTTGTCATCCAGTGAGAGATTAGTGTGTGTGTGTGTAATAGAAGCAAAGCAGACATTGTCTGGTAAGGAGATTTAAAGTGTGTGTTTAATACCTATAATTAAAAGAAATACCAGAGATTGGTTGGTAATTCTCACCGGTAGGAGTCAGAAGTCTGCTGACTGTTTAGCCCTAATGTCTAGAGCAGAGTTTCCAAAAAATGTTCTGCCACGGCACACTTTTTACGACTAAAAAATTATACGGCACACCACTATCCCACACAGGCTAACCATCGTTTTTCCTTTTCAAGAACTTGTCCATGTTTTTTGTCCATCTTAGAAGCATGTTTACTTGTAATGTTTGGAATTCGGCTATGCAAAAAAAAAAAAAAAAAAAAAAAAGTCACATGGTTAGGCTATGCTGTGTGAGGACACAGGTGGCAAGAGTGCTAAATTGATCATGAAAAAACAACAAATTTGCTTCTTTTCTAATTTGTAGATTTGTTCTTGCAATGCTACAACCAATTACAGGGATGCAAACTCATGAGGGGCGAAAAAGGTAAGACAATCACTGGTCCAAGAAAATGTTTTCTGGGGATATTTGTTTTAAAGAATATGCTAAAAGCACCAATTCCAGTTATTTTAGTGATGTAAGTTTATTCAAGTTTACAATTGTGCACAATTGAGTACTTCAATGAAGTGAGGCTTGCTTCTGTGTCACAAATTTGTTCAATTTTATTAACTGATTTGTTCAGTGACCCCTTCTGGAAATAGGTGCCTCTAGGTGGCGACAAATAAGCGTCTTATGTGCTATGAGTGAGTCAGTGAATCATTTTGACTCGTTCATGACAAAAATCTACCAAGAGACTTAATAGTGTTTAAGCATTAAAAGAACAAATCAGATCTATAGTCTTCCTTCAGTTTGAGCATTATTTTTCATCCAAAAAGACAACAATAATAGTGAGTTTCAATAACGTCCTTCTCCTTTATTAATACTTGCATGGCTACAAATCTACTGATTTCAGTAGCAGAATTATAAACACAAAGCAGATCTACAGTATAATTTTCCTACAGTAGCCTATTAAAACTCCTAAGCATGTCTTTTATCAGAAAAGACCGCAATAATACACAAATAATAATAATTTTGAGTTTCAATAATGTTCTTTCATCATTGTAAAGCACATTTCACATGAGTTGAGTCAAGGCGTCAAGCGCTGCATCGCCCTCCACATGACAAAAGTTGCAGAAAGCGTCACAGAGGGGCGATTTTATGAGTTTGCTACGTAAAAAAGCAGGAGGTGTGCACAATAAACTTTGAAAACATGTATTTGGAAGAGAGAAAATAGCAGAAAGTAATAAAAGGAAGTTTTCTTGGTGAATTTAAATGAGTTCAATAACTGGGGTCTCTAATATTTGTAAACGATAAAGTAATATTTAATTAAAAGAAATTATGAGACATTCAATGTCTCTTCACAAATTTGGACAGTTTTTAAATATTTCTTGTTGCTTAGTACTCTCAAAGACATTATTGGTGAAGCAAAAACGTGTGTGTGAAAAACACTTTGGTGTGACGTCACTTCATAGATTAAAATGTATTCTGCAATGCTGAGTCACGTGAAAGACCCTTAACACACATAAATATCAGTCACTTTTGCACATTAGTCATTGCTCTTCACAATCACAAAAGTTACCGTTTATGGCTTCAAAATGGCGAATTTCTCAGAAACGTGAGGAGTTTAGATCCGTAAATGTATTATTTGTATTATTTCATGCATTTATTTATTTTGTGGAATTTGGCGTCACTCTAGGCGTTTAGATCCTAGTGTGCCGGACCCTGTTCCTGAAGGCCCCCTACACTTCACATTTTGTATATCTGCCTTTTCTGACACACCCAATTCAGGTCTTGGAGTCTCCACTAACAGGCTAATGAGTTGAATCAGGTGTGTTTGATTAGGGAGATGTCCCAAATGTGTAGTGTTGGGGGGCCTCCAGGAGCAGGGTTGGGAACCACTGGTCTAGAGGAATTCCTTTACCCCTTGCTATTTTTGGCACTAACTAAAGGAAGGACTGTTGTCTCACACAAGTCCGAGCCAAACCAAAGTTATTTCACTTAATGTCTAAAAAGACACGTGTTCAAGGCAGTGTGGTGCAAGTGAGCTTAAAGGAAACCTCTTGTGGTGTATGCTTAGTGAAAAATACCTTTGATGTCTCTGTGTACGATCATGTTGCTGTGCAAATAGTGGACTCCCTGGAGGATCTGTCTGGTGTATCTGCGGGTGACTTTCTCAGTTAGAGCTCCATATGCCTTCAGCTGGTCTTTTATAGAGCCCTGGACACACATGGACACACAGACTTATCATGATGTAAAGCGTGTTATTAACCAAGAGCAAAGAATCAGTCTTGCCTTAATCAATATAGAATAGTTTGTAATATAATCTGCTATACAATAAAAAGCATGAGTGTATTTTATTTCCTATAGGCAGAGAATGATAAAGATTTTGAATATTGTTTATAACAGAAATAGTACTAGGCATAATCATTTAAATAGGAACTCACTGCTGCTAGCTAGTGATCGGGGGTGGAATGTGCAACCCCTAATGGAAAATTATCTGAACCCTTTCTGGTCTCCTCATAGCTAATGTTGAATGTATTTTATTTTTATTGATTTTTCAGTATTTTTTTCAGATCTTCAACCAAAATGTAATATTACATAAAGAGATCCTGTGTAAACAAATACCATATCTAAATGTAAATTTTCATTACTTGTTAAAACAGGATATAAGTGTGGAGTAAACTAAATCATGAAATACAATGTACAGTATAGTGTACAGAATATATACAGTACATTATTTAATACTAAATAATGTTTTTGTAAAGCACATGATTAAAATATATGTAATATTATCTTTATAAATGACCAGAAAATAGTTTCTAAAAACATTATTATGCAATAATATATTATTATATACTGTATAATAAAATATTATTATTAATTATATTTTTAAATAAAACATTTGAATAAAAAATATATTTTAAAGAATATTATTAAAATATATTTAATAATCTATATTTAAAAGCCTTAATCTTAATCATATTAATAATAATAATGTAAAATTATGAAATAAAATAATAGTCTTATTAATAATAATCTTATAGAATAATACAGGAAATACATATTCACAGCACTATATATATATATATATATATATATATATATATATATATGAAAAATCATTCGTATCAGCCGAAAGACATCCATCCGTCTGTTGTTCACAGGGAAGTATGCTCAGATTTGTTTACAAAACCGGAGCTTGAAGTGTTCGGTTTGACAGAACGCTGAACTTTTTAACTCTTTGAAAAACAGATCATCATAGTAGCAAACGCTCCGGACATACTGTATGTCTGAGTTTCTTTAAAACACCGGCTCAAACCAGCTCACAAAGTTCATATTTCCTCAACTTTCCTGTTTACACCCCTCGGCATGGAAACAATGTGTCCACCAGGACTACATCAAGAAACAACTGACGCAAAAAATAATAAGAGAAACCGCAATGTCTTCCTAGTAATGCATTTGTATTATTAAAAGGATAGTTCACCCAAAAATGAAAATTCTTTCACAATTTACTCATCCTCATGTTGTTTCAAACTCAAATGACAGTTTTTTCTTGTGTAGAACAGAAAATTAGATTTTAGGCAGAATGTTAGACTCGGTCACCATTGTCTCTGTATGGAAAAAAGATGCAATGAAAGTAAATATTAACTGAGGCTAACATTCTGCACAACATTTCCTTTTGTGTTCCAAAAAAGAAAGAAAGAAAGTCATGCGTGTTTGGAACAACATGAGGGTGAGTAAATTATGACATATATTTCATTGAAGTATCACAATGTCCTTCTCTAGTTATTAAACCTAAACAATGCATTAATGTGTACCATGTATGCAATACATTACATTCAAACAAACTGGCAATATTCTTTCTGATCCCTGTCTGTACTTCATTGTGCAATACATTTCAGGCCAAACGTAACACTATTCCACCTCCTACTCCTTCTCAAACTCCTTCTCTCCTTTTCTATTCTCCTATTTCCTTTACCTCTCTCTTATCAGGACTCTGCAGTGGTGTGCAGGGGCTGTTGGCTTTGGCTCTGAGCAGCGACACATCTCTCTGCCAGAGACCTCAGTAAAACATACAAATTCCCCTTTTCCAGACAATATGTGACTGAGACACTAAGAGTCTCTTTGCATATTAAAATGTGGCTGACGGATGGGACAGACCACGACATACGCTCGTTAAGACACTCATTTGGCAAGAAAATGAACTCATAAAACAGCGGCTGTGCTGACAAAGAACATTGTGCATTTGTTTCTGCAGGCCAAATGACATTTTGGTGTGGGTTTGTAATTACTTGGAAAGTGCAGATTCATTTTGTTTAACAACGTTGTTTTCCAAAATTTAAGATGGTGTTGTTGCTGTTTTTGTTCTTGTACCAGAGTCAAAGCTGAGGTGTAATTTCTCTGCCACTAGTGTCACCAAACAGAATGGCAGAAATAACTAGATAAGTAAAGATTGTCAAGACAAATTTAAATGTTGGCATGGCAAAACCTTTCAGACAGATGGATAGAAAGACAGAGACAGACAGACAGATAGATAGATTTAAATATTTAAACTACAAATGTAATTTAAAGAAACTAGCAATTGAAATTCACTTAAGATTTGCCTTGCCTTTATAAATATGTACTCTAAAAGTATTCTTATATTCTGAATACATTACTTTTTTATGTGATATATTCAGAATACTCTACTGAACATATATAAGAAAGAGTATTTAGTATTCAGCCCAGAATACTTTCTTTTTGTCCCCTTTTCTCCCAATTTGGAATGCCCAATTCCCACTACTTAGTAGGTCCTCGTGGTGGCGTGGTTACGCCCCTCAATCCGGGTGGCTCAGTTACCTCCACTTCTGAGACCATAAATCGACACATTTTATCACGTGGCTCGTTGTCCATGACACCATGGAGACTCCCAGAATGTGGGGGCTCATGCTACTCTCCGTGATCCACACAGAACTTACCACGTGCCCCACTGAGAGTGAGAACCACTAATCGTGACCACGAGGAGGGTACCCCATGTGACTCTACCCTCCCTAGCAACCGGGCCAATTTGGTTGCTTAGGAGACCTGGCTGGAATCACTCAGCACACCCTGCTTACTTGTTTTAGTCTCAGCATATTAAGCTGGGATAGGAGTATTTTACCATCCACAAATTACACACTCCACCTGTAAGCCTGTATTAAAGTGCACAAACAACATACTTAACATGAGGAAACAATAATATAAACTAGGGGTCTGAAAATAATGGGTTTGAATTTATTCTAGGAGTAAACATCTCACAATCCCTCCCACTAACAAACACACCAAAACACAAGCACAACAAACTCTGTGTATATATACACACCCCTGGCATGAATTCCACGAAGATGGACAGCTTTTTCTGCACCAGATCACGCAAACAGCCATAGTACTGAACAATACGATCATGACGAAGGTTCTTCAAAAGCTGAATCTCGCACTCCAGTGCATTCACTTCCTGTGGAGAGAGAAGTGAGCTGAAAGTGAGAAAACACCTTTCTTAATTCTTAATTTCTTAAGTCTCTTCAGCGCATACTCTATATACATTTACAAAAAAGTACAAGAAAGTACCATGGCACTTTGTTTATGCTACCATGTGTTTTGAGCATGCATGAAGGTAGTACCATATTTTTGTGGGCATGCTCCCCGATAGTAGCATGTTTTTGGGCATGCACCATAACTGTACCATGTTTTTCATGGTAATACCATGGTATTCTTAGAAGTACCTTAGAGTAACATATAAATACTATGGTACATTATTTTCAGTATCATGGAATATATTAAAGCCACCCATCCCCCAAAATACGACATTATCCCGTAATTTAAATATGAAATGATGCGTCCCATATTGACGCAATACGGGATGCGATTTGTACACTTTTTATTATTAAAACTCAAAAAAGTATTACTGACCAGTACCACCTCTCTAAATGCATATTAAGCAGTCTGTGTACTGCACCTACTCCCTAGGGGCCAGAAAGTCCACCGGGTGCTGTTCCTCACACATATGAACCACACAAGTATCACCCCCCCACCCCCCACCCACTCAAAAAAATATATATATCTTGAAAGTATTAAAGTACTATGGTATCACTATCTGAAACCATCACCTTACCATGGTACTGCTACAGTACTTTTTGTTCTGACAACATCTCCTGTTGTGCACAAATTCTAAGCAGTTTTGTCTTCTCAGACAGTTTAGGCTTGCTTACTTTGCTTGTCTCCTGACAGTCAGGTTCAAAGGGCACCTGCTTGGCTGCCAGCTCGCGTCCCGTGTCGACGTCATAGCAGAGGTAGACCTCGCCGAAGGCTCCACGACCGAGGAGTTTACCTTGACGCCAGTTTACCGGTGCCCTTGGGGCTGAGGGTTAGAAACAGACCATGTTAATCTCACTAGAACCCCACACATTGTAACTCAAACCAGACCAAATCACACACACTCAGACTTACTGACGACAGAGTCAAACCACAACTGTATTTACAACTGCATGTTATACAGATTTACCACTTTTGATTTATAAGCAAATGTTCTGCACTCGAACAATAAAGTAAAATTTAAATGAACAGACAGGCAGGCAGTGAGCTATTGGCAGTCACTGCGATTCTCTTAAACTTAAATCCTAATGTCTCTCTTCACTCAAGACTGAATATTGCACACCTGAATATTGCTTTTTTAAATCACTGCCATGTCAAACTGAAGAAAATCCTTGTGTTTTTTATAAATATATATATATGTTTCAATTTAACGTATCAGTGTTTGGCAAAGCTCTGAATATCACCCCCTTTTTATGGCTCTCTGGACATTTAGAGCATGATTGATTGGCATCTTGAGCCACCCAACAATAACTCAAGCACTAGGAGTTTAGATTCAATCTGAGTCCAAATTTGTCTTTTTATGCTTTCAATATTTCTGCTATTGTTCTATATCTTTAGCTGTATGGAATTTTAGGTCTGGATACAGTTAATCTAGTCCCCAATGTAGAAAACACAATGTGATTCACCACTATAGAGGACTTCCACGTCTCTCAAACTCATTTGCCACAAATTCTATGAAAGAAACACTGGCGACTGTTAGCATTCAGGATTGCTATCAAATATAATTAATACTGTATCCCCATACCAAAACAAACCAATGCAATCTCAAAATAAATCACGTATCACAGACTCTTACTTGAACAGACATTCGACATGGCCTTAACGTTGCTTTTCAGTAAAACAGGGTAGGATATATGCAAGTTTAAAATACTCAATACATGTTTTCCACTTGTAAAATTGGTTTATGTACCATTATATAAATAAATACATATTAGAAGTTGACCTATATTGGATTGTGCTAATTCGATAATGTGTTGAAAGAAACCAGTTAGTATGCCGATAGATTTTTAAAACTGGTAGCCTATATTAAATGTAAGTGATGTTCCAATACAGTTTTTTTTTAGAACAAGTATGAGTACCGATACTTTTTTTAGGACTCGCTGATACTACGTCCAATACATGTTTTTTTATTTTCTGAACTCAATAATTGTGTTTAAATAAATGTATTAATTTAAACGTTAATGAAATGCATATATAACAATTCATTTTCAACATAATATTTTATTATTTTTTATCACATGAAGTGCTTATATACAGAACCTCACAACACAATCCAAAATACAACATTGGAGTTATTTTTGTCAAATAAAATGCTGCATGATAGAGCATCACAGATGTTAGATACTGCTTAAATATAATACAGTTACTATTGATTTATTATTATTATTAGTAGTAGTAGTAGTAGTATAACAGTGAATAATACATAACTATATAGTAGTGATCTATTTCTGTCATACTTTTGCATTTAAATTGAGCTTTTATTTGTATTTTAAGTTTCAAATACACAGAGGACTCTTATTTTGAAATGTTTGCACTTCACTGCTTCCATCTGCTCATTCAAACAAATAACATTTACATTTATTCATTTGGCAGATGCTTTTATCCAAAGCGACTTACAAAAGAAGAAAAAATTATATGTATATATCATCAGAATAGTATACAAAAACGATTTGAAGTGCAACAAGTTTTTAGTGACTGTATAAGTGCTCTTGGAAAAAGATGTGTTTTTAGCCGTATTTAGTTTATATCCCTTATTTAGTTTTAAATAAGGGATATAAACTAAATACCGCTACAGCTGGAATAGCTGGAAACACTCACTAGCCCCCGCGTGCTTGGAGATAATACAACAGTGATGCAGCTCATGCATTTATTTAATGAAATCATATTCTTTTGAAGTTTGATAATCACGTTAGGTCATATCACGATTACGGTCTTTCCGGGCCCAAATTTAAGACCTTTTTAAATAAAAAAATATGAATTATGTTGTATCTTTTAAGGAATTTAAGACATTTTAAGGATCCGCGGGAACCCTGGCCTTTATAATTTTCTTTAATAGCACGCCAACACCTCTCTGCCACCATTATGTAATAAGCATGTATTCCTGTGATATTCTATGACTCTCAAAACTAAATTAAATGATTAAAAGATAAATAAAAAAAACATGTTTGTTTGTTGAGTCTGATTCAAGATATAAATACAAATTTTTGTTTATATATATATATATATATATTCCACATATTTATTTGAATATTTTATAGTCATTTTATATTCCACACATATAATTGGTCACTAATCAAATAAACAAATTTGTGACTAACTGTAAACTCATTTTGTACAAAATAATAGGTTTTCTTGCTTCCACTTTTTCCTCAAACTGTTAACTGATAATATAAGTTGTAATGAAAAATAAACTTAGAATAATGACAAATAGAAGCAGTTTCACAAGTGGACTAAAACATTTGTCTCACATATACATTGTCTCACATATACATGTGGAATTAAGTGTGTGTGTGTGGGGGGGGGGGGGGGCATACTGTATATACACATACAGTATATTCTATATTCATGATTCAAATGTTACATCTATTTAGTCTGTTGTGGGGACAAGTGTTTGGTGAGTGTGTGAGTTTCTGTACATGAATGTGTATATGGACTCACATTTGGGAGCACTGCGCTGGCTGCTTTTCTCGGTCCAGCTGATAGAATGCAGATCTCCACTGTATAACAAAGTGCTTTCATCATTATAGCTGTGTGTACGGCTGGACGGGACCAGCTGAAACAGGTTTTCCTGGGGCATAAAACTTCGAGGAAAAGTTCTTCGGCCTGCACATATACACATAAACACACATTTTAGATTTACTTGACACATAACAAACTAAACATACATACAGCTAATGCATACATATGGCATTTAATAGTCTTGGACATCAACTTGAGTGTTTGTTTTACAAATCCCCCAAATTAGATCATTTAAAATATTTCTTTGCACAAACTATGACCTCATGATCTGATTACGGATCTGAAATAGCAAACGTTTCATGCTTTAAGGCACATGCAATCAACATGTCACACTACATGTCCAAACATGTACCTTTACATTCCCTCTCTCTTCCTTGAACTCTCTCTCTCGCTCATTTATTTTCCCTTCTCTGTCACTTCACCTATTAACCTTCCATAAGGCAGGAAACTGCTCTTAGAACAGTGTTTTTCAACAGTTAATGTGCCCTATTAGGAGAAATACAAATATCTCACATCACTCATCTCTGAGCTCTGTACACGGGATATTCAAATTATGCTGGCAATGGATTCTTGTACTGTAGAGGGGCGGCACTAGGGTTGGGTTTACAGGGCTTAAGCACGGGATGTTTTTATAACATTGCACTATTGGCAGATCTTTCATGCATGCAGTAAATTAAAATACTTTAGAACCACTATTCTGCGTGCTGCACATCAAACATATGTCTCCTTTAACATTCATTCACTCCTCACAAGAACCACTCACTCAGACAATAAGAACTGACTGACATGTAAACTGGCCAGTTGTTGATTCAGAAAACTGAATCATAGTTCATAAATCAATTCAGACTAATGAATGACACATACTGTACATAGTCACTGTTTTCCTTTTGTTATAAATAGCACGGTTACTCATGCATTGTTCTGGTAAAGGGCAGCTTACCATCACCATAGTCTTTACTACGACTGGACACGTGGAATTGGCGTGGGAAGGTGCCGTGTTTCCCATGACATCCTGCAGGTGGAGCAGTGAGATACAGACAGACACACACACACACACACACACACACACACACACACTTTTATATTTTGTATTCTCCAAAAATAGTAAATATCAATAATCAAAATGATCAGAGCATTGATATTAGATTACACGTGAAGCTATGATGCAATAACAGCATGCATTTACTGAATAAACAAATCTCAGCAAATCAGGGTTTCATTTAGTAGTTATAAGGAGCTCTTTACCACAGGGCAATTCATTGAAAACTAGAATGCTCCAATAATAATCATAATTTCTTCTCAGACAGTTCTGTGAAATTCATCCATTTGTCTGAAGACTGAAAGAAAGAAAGAAAGAAAGAAAGAAAGAAAGAAAGAAAGAAAGAAAAAGACCAAGAAACATTGGCAAAAAGAGAGAGATCGATTAAGATGGGAAAAGAAAGATCAGGACAGAACACAAGCGCTTAACACAAGCGCTACGCTTGGAGGCCGCATGCAATTGAAAGCAGCTGTTGTATGAGGACTGCCTCCCCACACACTGTTTGCAGCACCATCTCCCAGGGCGACCCAGGGATTTGTTCAATTTAGAAGCAGTGTGCAGAGGAAAAATCTACTCACAAAACCGGGGGGAAAAAATTACCTCTCTTTGGAGCTACACACAGTGTCGGAATCTGTTTGTGCATGTATGTACAGTACACATGTTTGTTTGGTCTCCCATGGAAAGACAAAAAATAACTTAAACCAGCCTAAACTAGTCTGCAGGAATTCCAGCCTGCCATACCTACTAGTTTAAGAGAGAATTTGGGCACTTGTCAGCTGGTAAAGCTGGGAGACTACCAGCTAAACCAGTTGAATGCCAAATTGGAAAGGTTGAAAGTTCAGCTAGTTCAGCTGAAGACTGGCTTAGCCAGGTTGGGAGAACAGCAGAAGACCAGCTTGGACAGGTTGGCAGACCAGCTAGACCAGTTGATGACCAGCTTGGCCAGGTTGGAAGACCATCTAGGCAAGATGAAGTCCAGCCTGGCCCAGTTGGGAGACCAGTTAGACCTGCTGAAGACCAGCTTTGCCAGGTTGGGAGACCAGCTAGTCCAGCTGAATACCAGCTTGTACAGGTTGGAAGACCAGTTAAGACCAGTTGGAAGACCAGCTAGACCGGCTACAGACCAGCTTGGACAGAATGGAAGACTAGCTAGACCAGCTAAAGACCAGATTGGTGAGGTTGGAAGACCAGCTAGACCAGCTACAGGCTAGCTAGAACAGGCTGAAAGACCAGCTAGACCAGCTGAAGACCAGATTGGTGTGGTTGGAAGACAAACTAGACCAGCTACAGACTAGCTTGAACAGGCTGGAAGACCAGCTACAACAGCTGAAGACCAGATTTGCAAGGTTGGAAGACCAGCTAGACCAGCCACAGACCTGCTTGAACAGCCTGAAATACCAGCTAGACCAAATGGCGAGGTTGGAAGATCAGCTAGACAAGCTGTAGACTGGCTTGGCCAGCTTGGAAGACCAGCTTGGGACACCAGACAGACCAGCTGAAGATCAGCTTGGACATGTTGGGAGACCAGCTATAATAGCTGAAGACCAGCTTGGCCAGGTTGTGTGACCAGTTAAAAAAGCTACAGACCAGCTTGGATAGGCTAAAAGACCAGCTGGACCAGCTGAAGACCAGATTGGCCAGCTTGGAAGACCAGCTTGGGACACTAGATAGATCAGCTGAAGATCAGCTTGGACATATTAGTAGACCAGCTAGACTAGCTAAAGACCAGCTTGGTCAGACTGGGAGACCAGTCAGACCCACTGAAGACCAGCTTGGCAAGGTTGGGGCATCCGAAAGACCATTTTAAACCAGCTAAAACCAGCAAACCAACTTAGCCAATATATTTTTACAGCAGGGACGAATGGTAGTCTATGTTATAGAGCTTTTTTATACTTGAACACACAAGGATATAAATGGTATCCAAATAAAAACAAAACTTTCCATGAAGTACTAGCTAGCGAGTGTGTTTTTGTGCATGTGTGTGTATATGTTAGTGTGTGTGTGGCTGACCTCCCTCTATTGGGGAAGATCACTATCTCATTATCAGGGAGGCCTGCTCTATTTAATTGCTGCTCAAGAGGAAAAATAAATGAGAGAGAGAAGCGAGCGAGTAAGAGAGCTGGAGAGAGTGGGAGTGACAGAACTGGAAAGACAGAGAATACTAACCAGGGAAAGAAATGAAAACAAATCTCCTTCTTTAACCACTCCAGTACCTTTCAATGTCTCAACTCAGAAGAAGAAAAGCAATGAAAGGAGAAAAAAAGAGATTTATATATCTCTTTGCTCTCTCTCCATCAATACAACTCTATATAACTTTTTTATGTAGCATTTTAAGGCATAATAGGATCTAATTTCATCATAGGAATCTTTCTTATTGGCCATTCATATAGAACATGTTTTTGGAATTGTTTTATGTAAACATGCGCTATATTGGCGTTTTTGATTGTTGTGACTCGTCTCTCTGCTTTTCAGTGTCTCGTGCCATGAGCAAAGCGGTTTTAAGATGCTGTGTCAAGTTAAAGGTAAAACATTACAAAAATTCTGTTCCATTTGTTGTGCTGTGTCTAGCTTTTTTAACCGCAAATATTCTGTGTGAAGGCCCCTTGGAAGATAACTGCTTATGTACATGGCTAGGCAGCTCACTAAGTTTTGAAACAGAGCTACAATAACAACCAGTGTTGGGTAATGTTACTTTTAAAGGTAACTTGTTAAGCGTTACTTTACTTTTGCATTACTTTTTTCTCACAGCAACTTTCACTTCTGCTATGCTATGCATTCCATACAAATAAAGCCATGCATTCCATACAAGAGACATTACAGGTCATGCTAGCTACTGTACAACACATGTCAAAACAACATAGTAAGCAAACAGATATTTAGAAAGCAACTCTTCATGTCATATTCATAATAAAGAATCAATAACATGAATATGCATGATTTGTTTTTCCATCAACATGGCAGCCAATATGAATAATGAAGAATAACCACTGTCTTGCCTAAAGCAGAATATTTAGGCGAGTATTTCACCCCGTGTTGTGGCCAGTGGAAGACTAGTCTTATCCTCCTTCTGCCTAAATGCATTTACTGATTTTTTATGCAATGAGTATTAACACACGAATCAATCGCGTTTCACTCGTCTGAATCTTGACCACATTTTACGCTAAAACACATAATGTGCATGCACGTTAGCAAGTTGATTGACAGGTGATGTCTGTATCTAAAAGGTTATTGGCTCTTTTACCTGCAAAGCATGACTTCCTTTCTTCATTCATTGACTGTTGGGTGCTAGAGGTTCTTGGTTGGGCATTCCAATTTCGCCCATTCATTTGAAGAGTGTAACTCATCTCTATCTGCTAAATACTCTCTGGCCTCACACACTATAGACATACAATGCCAATCATGCACTATGTCTCCTGCCTGAAGTTTGCACAATTTTACTCCTGATTTCTCACAATACAGGGACAAAAGCAAAGCGTTACTTTACTTAAAAAATTACTCTATTATGGTCTATATAATGATATTATGGTCTAAAATAAAAATATTGCTTTACTCGTTAATTGACAAAGTAATCTGATTACATAACGCATGTTACTTTTATTGTGTTACCCCAACACTGATCACAGCTTCTAAACCTCATTCAAAAGGGCTGCAATTGTACGGCCTTGTTTCAATGTGATGCCCCAGTAACAACACAGAACAATCACAGTCCACACTACAAAAGAAGCCCATTTGCTCCAGTCATAGAGAACCGGCACTATTAATGGACCAGAGACCATTAAAACTTCCCCACAGCTTTGACAGAGATCCATATTCACTTGCTCATGTCACTCTTACCTTTGTATTCATAGCTGAGGTTCAGGTAATTGTTGTCCCGGTTGTTCTGAGAGAACGGCGGGCTGCAAAGAGTAAAGGGGAGAGAGGGAGGGGAGATCATTGTTATTTTTGCTTATTACTCTCTTGTGTGCAGTGCTGAGATTGGGCTGCACTGTCTGTTTGGCCTACATTCCAGCACCGCACAGTCCAGCCCCGATGTGCCAACGGACGGGTCCAATGGACAGAATGGACTGCCTGCCACCTGTTGATACGTTGAAGATTGAGACAGGATGGAGACTATAACCTGATACCTGGACAAAGGTACTAACGTCTAACCATTCAAGAAGGTTTTGTATACTTTTGAAAAGAACAATGAACATGTTAAGTGTCAGTCAAAATCAAAAAGTATTACGACATTTAAGCCACACTTGTTAAAACTTTGGCTTTGGCTAACAAACTATCAAATGTGTAGTTCATCACATTAACTTTGGGCATGGTCCACAACTGTGTGACAACCAGAAAGTGTCCAAATACTTTATCTTGATTGTGAACAGAACATCTATTGTTTTTTTCAACTGAAAACCTAACAAACTTCCGGGAACACTTTAAAATAAGTGTATAATTACACTAATAATTTGTTAACATAAGTTAATGATATTAGCTAAGATGAACAATAAGTTTACACCACTGATTAATGTTAATTGAAACATATACCAATTATTTTTAAAATAATAAGTTATATGTGCTAACATTAGTAATACATAATAAACTAACATTAATAATGAACAATTATATTATAAAAATGTACATTAAGATCAATGAATAATACAAAAATATATTGTTATGTACATTGTTAATGCATTTACTACCGTTATCAATTATTATGACGTGCTACTAAACTTCCACTTGGTTTGATGTTCTATTATCTGAAACAATGACATTTATACATTTTATTGGTGTTTTAAGTGTCCAGATACTTTTGGGGGTCTATGTACTGTATTTCTGAGGCATCAAAGTTCTTTTAATAAAAGTCTGAATATTTTTGTGTTCCCAAGTTTCAGCGATGCCTCCGTTTATGGAAACAGATTAATGTTAGGCATTAATTATATATACCAGGCAAACACATGACTGTTGCAATCTGCCATCACTTGTTCAGCTGTGGAAATTGTATATTAGCTAATATCTAAGTTTTTAAATCATTTGTTTTTATTTTAAGATTTTAGCTGAAATACATAAAAACAAAAGGCACCCAAACAAACATGTCAGTGCAGCGTCTTAATTGATTGCAAATAGTCAGGGATGTTTTCTTGTGACTATATCGGAAACTGACAAAATTTGCATTTATTTAAATGATCTGTATCAGTTTTAATTTGGCCGATATTGGAAGCAGATAATATATATTTTTTTTGTTTTTTATTTATTTTATTTATTAAATTCAAACAGTATACATTTTTCTATTTTTCTATTTCTGGTTGGTTATAAAATTATTCAATTATATCAATATTTTCTATCATATATTAAAAAGTTTCAATGTCCGATTTAACTTGCATGTTTTTTGACAACAGACAAAATGATATAGATTTATTATACTCGTCATCATTCTGTTATTTGCCAGAATTAAAATAATTATCAGCAATCATTATCAGTCACAATGTATTTTTCTGTGCATCTCCACAAATAGTTGAAGTCCTTTGCAGCCGAACTTGATCTCTGCCAATCAAGACTTCCAAAAAAGTATAGGGGGTTTAAGATGAGAATAACCCTGTTCCTGCTTACCTTAAAAGAGCTAAATATACTTCTGAAATTTGCACTAGAAGGCAACAACATCCATAATAGAAAAATGTCTTGAGTTAATGTGCAACAGAAAGACATAAAGAAAGCCAGCTGTTGAGGAGTGATTGTTATTGCCCAGAAACTGTTATCCCTCTCCGGCGGTGACGTCAGCGCAGAGCGGGGGGATCGGCGAGACCCCGGATAACGGGCACACACACCCGCAGAGAGGGGAAAAATTTCCATGCACTTGTTTCCTGCCATTGTTCAAAGGGCGAAAAGTCAGATAAGGCTTGTGCAGGTAGCATGCTTTTCCTTTCTGTTTCTCTCTCTGTCTCCATCTCTTTTTCTCACTTTCCTGTATTTAATTATCAATCGTTCTCTCTCTTTTTCTCCCTGTATTGTTTTTTTCCTCATGCTCTTCACACTGCATTATTGACTGACTCTTTTTATACCAACACTGCACAGGCAGCAGAAAACAGAATAGATTGGATCAACCCACACTCTTTCTGTACCTTCACCCTCTCGTTCTCTCTCTGAACACAGCAGAGGCGGCGAGTGATAGCACTGGAATCCAGGCGTCCAGATAAGCGAGCTGTCGCCATGGTGACATCAGGGGCTTCCTCGTTGGACTTTGCGGCAACCTAATTCCACTTCCTCTCTGGCAAATATCTCCACTAGCCACAATTAATATAATGCACGTATTTAACACTTCATAATCTACAAGGAACTAAAAGTAGTCTTAATACTTATAACCTACAGTAACTTCATTTTCAAAAGCAGGACAGTAGCTCAGCTGTATACAAAACAACGCATTTTTTCCAGTAGTGAGCTACTGATGAAATGCAACATCACTGTATTTTTTTGTCACTTAGTATTGTGACACCAGCTTTACAGTGATTCATTGTAGGGAATTATTTAGTTTCAGTGGATCATGTAAAAGAGTCCCAGCACAGAAATTTACATCTTCTTTTAGGTAACAAAATATTTATTTAAATACTGCTATCCATCACTATATTTACGACATTTACAATGTTCATTTATCTAAGTTTAATGCTGTCACCCTAATTGATCCTTATTTATTTAGTACTAGATCAGTGCTGCTCTGACTGCAGAAATAAATGATTTCATCAGATAGTTGTACAGTATTTAAAAAATACTGCCTGCTTAAATAGCTTCAATGTACTTGACTACTTTCTGTAATGAGGGTTGCAATGGTATGAGATTTTCACGGTACGATAACCGTGTCAGAAAATATCACGGTATCAAGGTGTACGGTATTACACAATTACTATTATCAGTTACAATGACCCTTAAAGTAGAAACTTGAATTTAAACCTAAAACCATTTATTTTAACTGAAGTTTGTGTAAAAAAATATCCCGCTCCGCAATATCGAGGGAAGCCCGGTTGGTTCACGCGCCAGAGAGAATCGTAAATCATGATCACGAGCTGGTTCCGTTACACTTGTGCGAAAGTGCAGATGAGAAGCCTTTAACTCGTTGCGAGATAATCATTAAAACTGACTCGGCAGTCCTACATAGACTATCACTTTTGCGGCCGCCAAAATATCTTTATTGGGAGAACCATGCCATTGTTTTTTCCCTACTATCTGTGGCCCAGTCTGAATAGACCTGTGACCCACCATTTGAGAAACACTGCTTTAACTCACACACACTCACTTAAGTCAGACCCCTCACCTCACTTCTGACATTTTCTCCGGTGCGCGCGTGTGTGTGTGTGTGTGTGTGTGTGTGTGTGTGTGTGTGTGGGGCAAGTTGACGAGACTGACAGGCAGTCGAGGAGAAAAGGAAATGCGCACGCACAGGTGAGATTCTCCATCCGGTTGCATATTTTTTCTCAATACTGTAGATAAGAAAATGTACATGGTATGAAAACCGGCAGTTTTTCCAATCAGATGAACCATCATTTAATCTAAACAGCCATTGTAGCCATAAGTAGAATTAATATTTCACAGGTATTAAATAAAAATCTATTTTAAAACGATGAAGGCTTTTTTCCCACAGTTTTTCACTAAATTAACAAAAGGGATAGTAAAATGTAATCATTTTCATTGATTTGCATGTACAGTGAGGAAAATAAGTATTTGAACACCCTGCTATTTTGCAAGTTCTCCCACTTGGAAATCATGGAGGGGTCTGAAATTGTCATCGTAGGTGCATGTCCACTGTGAGAGACATAATCTAAAAAAAAAAATCCAGAAATCACAATATATGATTTTTTAACTATTTATTTGTATGATACAGCTGCAAATAAGTATTTGAACACCTGTCTATCAGCTAGAATTCTGACCCTCAAAGACCTGTTAGTCTGCCTTTAAAATGTCCACCTCCACTCCATTTATTATCCTAAATTAGATGCACCTGTTTGAGGTCGTTAGCTGCATAAAGACACCTGTCCACCCCATACAATCAGTAAGAATCCAACTACTAACATGGCCAAGACCAAAGAGCTGTCCAAAGACACTAGAGACAAAATTGTACACCTCCACAAGGCTGGAAAGGGCTACGGGGAAATTGCCAAGCAGCTTGGTGAAAAAAGGTCCACTGTTGGAGCAATCATTAGAAAATGGAAGAAGCTAAACATGACTGTCAATCTCCCTCGGACTGGGGCTCCATGCAAGATCTCACCTCGTGGGGTCTCAATGATCCTAAGAAAGGTGAGAAATCAGCCCAGAACTACACGGGAGGAGCTGGTCAATGACCTGAAAAGAGCTGGGACCACCGTTTCCAAGGTTACTGTTGGTAATACACTAAGACGTCATGGTTTGAAATCATGCATGGCACGGAAGGTTCCCCTGCTTAAACCAGCACATGTCAAGGCCCGTCTTAAGTTTGCCAATGACCATTTGGATGATCCAGAGGAGTCGTGGGAGAAAGTCATGTGGTCAGATGAGACCAAAATAGAACGTTTTGGTCATAATTCCACTAACCGTGTTTGGAGGAAGAAGAATGATGAGTACCATCCCAAGAACACCATCCCTACTGTGAAGCATGGGGGTGGTAGCATCATGCTTTGGGGGTGTTTTTCTGCACATGGGACAGGGCGACTGCACTGTATTAAGGAGAGGATGACCGGGGCCATGTATTGCGAGATTTTGGGGAACAACCTCCTTCCCTCAGTTAGAGCATTGAAGATGGGTCGAGGCTGGGTCTTCTAACATGACAATGACCCGAAGCACACAGCCAGGATAACCAAGGAGTGACTCTGTAAGAAGCATATCAAGGTTCTGGCGTGGCCTAGCCAGTCTCCAGACCTAAACCCAATAGAGAATCTTTGGAGGGAGCTCAAACTCCGTGTTTCTCAGCGACAGCCCAGAAACCTGACTGATCTAGAGAAGATCTGTGTGGAGGAGTGGGCCAAAATCCCTCCTGCAGTGTGTGCAAACCTGGTGAAAAACTACAGGAAACGTTTGACCTCTGTAATTGCAAACAAAGGCTACTGTACCAAATATTAACATTGATTTTCTCAGGTGTTCAAATACTTATTTGCAGCTGTATCATACAAATAAATAGTTAAAAAATCATATATTGTGATTTCTGGATTTTTTTTTTTTTAGATTATGTCTCTCACAGTGGACATGCACCTACGATGACAATTTCAGACCCCTCCATGATTTCCAAGTGGGAGAACTTGCAAAATAGCAGGGTGTTCAAATACTTATTTTCCTCACTGTATATACTTATATTTAACAAAAAATTATACATGGAAACTTAATAAAGATCTTATTTACCTTATTTACCCATATATTTTTACTATAACATTTTTCTTTGTGAATGAAGAAGGTCTGCAAATACTACATCACATATTTTTTGAAAACCAGATGAACATTGCATCATGCTAAATTATTAATGTGGAACCCAGTCAAGTTTATTTTTATAATATAATACTGAATCATTATTATATTCAGGGAAAGATTTGTTAAAGATACATTTATATATTTCTGTCCTATTTAATTCACCCTAAAATGGGGTTTAAATTCTGACACTGCAAGTGCAGTCGTGTTTATTTCACCGTCACCAGGAGCTTTTATTATGAAAGAGGAAGTGTAATGTTTGTTTGACAGTTATGAGTTTCTCATCTTGTGAACTGCTGTCAAGCTCTCTTTTACTGTGCTGCGTTTGTAGATTTGTATAATAACTTTATAGCAGTTACTAATGTTTGGAATTGAGCGAATACTTGAACCTACGGTACTTCACAATTTAGTTGACAAACACGAGCACCTGTGCGTGCACAGATCAGCGTGTCACCGGTTCATTCTGAAGCGCACACAGACCATGTTTATCTGTCTTTAATCACAACCTATGGCAGTTAAATAAATGCATATGACCATATTTCCACTTTGATGTTATTTTGATTAATTATTCAGCTGTGAATAATCATGAAATTAGTCTATTGATGCACTCTATGAAACTTAATGGCCAAATAAAAGGCTCATTAAAATCATTGTGATATTTGATATCGTCAACAAAATCATCAAGATTATATCGTAGGTATTCGATGTATAGTCCAGCCCTATTTACAAGTAGCTAACTTTTCAAAAGCTTGGCTGTAAAACTACTTCAAATTATGAGTAGCTTGTAGCCTAAACTACATACACACAAGTTAATAAAAGGGTGTTCTGCCCACCTGTCTAGCGCTTGGTCCAGTGATTGACAGCTGCTGGAAAGTGACCCATTAGCACTCCCAAATGGCTCCATAATCTACAGGCAAAAAATAAATGATGCACTTCACTACATTATTATTTTTCATTACAGTTTGTGCATGTGAACAGTAGCTCTCTAGAAGACTGCCATAAGATTTTCCATGAGCCGATGCCCATGGTATGTTTGACCGTTTTATCTACCAGGACTGTTATAAAGTGCACAATTAAACAGTATTGTAACATCCTCTACACTTTGTACAAAGTACTGTACAGGGAAAAGAGCAGAAAAGACTACAATACAATCTGGGGCCAGTATCTGTAACCAGCTTCCATAATTAACACTTGCCATGCTCTGTAACCGCAAAATAATAAATTGTTTAATTCACATTGTAAGAATGTTAAATCCTTCAGAACCTCATGTGGTGATTCAAATGTGGAGTATTCATTAAATAAACCAAAACAAACATATACACATGCTTACAACAATTCAGGTGTTCTTGGGATGTTCATTTATAGTTCTGTATAATACATAAAATACTGTAATCCAAATGATAGCTTCGTGGCCAATAAGAAATATTTCTGGCTGGGTAAATGTTCTTAATTTATTGTCAAATGTCTGGTGGTGCACAAAGTTAATTTCAGGCCCTGTCTGTAACTAAAGAGCACATCTGTAATCCACATCTCCATACACTTACATTCGAGTCGAGCATTTCAGGGATGAACTCTCCCTCACTGTGAATGCTGGTGTAGGACCCCTGCCGAGCAATCTGCTGCTGTTCTTCCGGTATGCTGCCCGGAGGAGGAGAGGTGCGGCCTGTGTTCAGAGAGCCTGCGGGCAGATGGAGAGATGTTAGCATGACACATCACTCAATCTGATGCAAAAAAACAGCCTGGACTAGTAATGCTTCCACAAGCAACTGATAACAGGGTGCAGAGAACGATCCCGGGAAATAAACGCAGTCAGGAATGGAACAACAGAGCAGGCTGTAGTGAATGAGGAGTGATGTTGAGGTGTTGTGGAGTGACATGTGTGTGACCGGAATGTGAGAGGAGATATGAGTGAGAGATGGAACAGAGATAATGGAGAGAGATTAACAAAGCAAGAAACTAGACAGTAATTAGGTAATGTAGGATGAAATAAGAGACCAAGGAACTTTAAAGGTGCTATATTGTACAAGCGCTTGTAATGGGTACTACAGTCCAAATTCAAAATATTGGTGAGTTGTCAGCCCCGCCCACCCCAGACTCGAAGCTCATGCTGGTTGCCAGAATTTTGACATGCAAATTAGCCAACTCAGCATCCGTTTTGGATGCAAACTTGTTCAAAATCTGGCAACCCGACAGTATCGATACTATTGGTGAGTGTGCAGTGGGCGGGATCACACAGGCCAAAACATAAACAGAAATTCCAGCCTGGAATTGAAACTTCAAAGTAGAATATACTGGCTTTAGCATTGTTATGAGAAGCCAGTATTTAATTTTAGCATGTTTCCTAATTCTCTAATGACATACAGTATTATGGTCATTTTATGATTTAGTACAGTAGAAATATTACATATAGCACCTTTAAAGAAGAAAAAAGGCAACAACAATTATAAAGGAATGTGACAAGAGAAGAAACGTGAGGGGAATGGTGAGAGTTGAGACAGAAAGATGAGGTAGAATGAGGTAGAAGTGTGATGCAAATGAAATAGTACAGTGAGGGATGAAAAAATAAATGTAAGCATTTTATGCAGGGAGTATTTCTATTAAAGAGTCATGAAATGGAAAATAAAAATGCCTTGATATTTAGACATATAAGATATAACTGTACAATAAAAACTTACTGTACATTTCAGAACTCAACCCGCACCACAAGTCTAAAAAGAGCATTTGTAGTTCCCACTCTATTGAAACTTCTCACTTTAAAAATGGTGTCCGTGACGTCGCGAGACATTGCTCGGTTGAATTTACACATACTACAACATGTGTGATCACACCCTTGGTGACGCACACTGGCGCTTAGATTGTATTGTAAACAGACAGAGAGAGAGACAGGCCAAGTGTGACCAACTCTTTCTGAACACCAAAGTGGACCCATCTGGACTATTTTGAATTTTTGTGTGCATATGACATGCACTACACAGACGTCTTTGACCCTTGTCAAGTTTATCACGTCACTTATCACGTCACACAAAGATGCGGTGTCACTTACAACTCAGAAACGGAGATGCAATTCAGTTTCAGGCTGATTTTGAGGGACTGCACCATGTTAGCCAATCAGAACAGTGGGTATTTACACTGAAGTTTAAAGGAGATGCTGTGGCCAAATATGAGTGTTTCAATCAGAGGGCCAGAAACAGGGTGGAAAATTAAAATTTACTATTAAACTACGACTGTTTTGCTGCAAAAACCTTACTGACATTATCAGTGGACCTCAGGGAAGATAATAAAATTATTAAAATATTGCATTTCATGACACCTTTAAAGGGGCCATTTTCTTCTCTTTAGTAACATTTAATTTATTTCCCTGAAGTGATTTATAATCTGTGTCATGGCATTAATTGATTGTATATTCACTTTTATTTTTAAAAGAGACTAGAAAATCCTCTTTTCCATATGGCTCGTTTCAGAAAGAAATTCCAGCCCATTATAATGATAAATGCTGATAAACACATCCTTTGACATTGAGCCATTGAAAACCTACTATGTCCATTATTCAGTATGCAACTTGGAGTGAGCGGTCTTCTCTCTCGTTCTCAGGTGTGAAAACACAAGACGGTGCCAAACGTGAAAAAAGACTGAGATGGTGAGAACAAGTGTGTCACTGAGCTCTAAATCACTGAGAAACTGTTAGCTCTATATGTGCTCTATTTGTTGATGAATCTCAATCCATTTTTCTTCACATTTATTCACATATTTATGTACTACACTTCTTTCACCCTGATCAGTGCTAGTGTACTGGCTGCTGGATAATGTGTGGATAATCAGATCTACAGAACTTATTCACAGAAGCGCCATATTTGATTTTTGATGTGAATGAAATTGATGCTCTGAGGAATAGATTTACAGTCTCTTTTATTGTATTCAGTGTATAAAGCCATGTAAAGTCCTAGATTAAGTCTAATTTTCCAACACTCTTGTTTTCTGGACTTATTTTCAACTTAAATTTTTTGGCAAGACGTCTTTTTCAATGTTTCTTTAGCAGAATGGTCCAAAACAACAGAACAACCCTAAGTCCCTCCCACACAGTCTCATTGTCATTCTCGTCAAAAATTAAAAAATTACGTTGATGTGAATAATGTCCATATCAAACAGTGTTCCCACACATTTGACCAGTGACTGTCTATGACGTTTCCAGTTATTCATGACTACTGAATACAAATAAAAAACTAAAAATTTTACAGAGATTGCACTCGCATTGAGCAACTTTTAGCTGAAAATGTTTTATTTACTATAGAAATGTCCCTGCTTATGCATTACATTTGAAGATCAATTTACATAACTTTTCCAAAACTGTAAATCACTATTTTAAAATTCCCTGATATTGCCAGGTGTATCATACATGACTGGTGAACCCTGATCTAATGACTGAATTTCCTGCTTAAGGGGAAATATTTCCATGCTGATTAGCAGAGCAAAAGGCCAGATTTAAAATACTAATGTACAAAGTATAAGAAAAATAAATCAAACACGCATAGTTTTGTTGTTAGTTAGTATATGCTGAAAGAGAGGACAAGGACAAGGACAAATGTGTGCGAATGCATGTGAATTCACACTCTTCTTCTGCTGACAGAACAAAAAGCTTTGAGACATGGCTTTTTTAAACACTAGTGTTATTCAGCTATAAACTAGTTCCACCAGTCTTTGACACGCTCTATGGTCTGAGTCTGAAAATGCAATGACTCTCAAACTTAAGAATGCATGATTTAACAAAGACACTATTGCTTTTTCTTACTGTGTCCTAAACGCTACATGTCAATCAAAGATGAGAACTTCTGCCTTTGTCACTTTGCATACATTTGCATTCAACAAAACTGTGTTTACATACAGACTAATAATCTGTTACTAAATTGAGGTGTACTGGATGAAATTTTATTTAGATTTTAAATCACAAAAATATGATATTCCACCAAGTAACAAGTCACAAATTCACAAACATGACTGATATGTAAACAAGTACCCACAATGAAATACCAAAATGTCCATCATGTAAACAGTTTGTTTGGAATGCCTATTCTGGCGACACTGATTCCGAGTAGCTGAACATGCAAATTTGCACAGGGAAAGGATCTCATCAAACTCATGCTTTTAATCCATTCCCCCGCTATTCAAAACATCTTAAATGTTTTTTCCAGCCTTTCTATAACAGCCCTGATGTCACCATGCTCTTTGATGCTATTCCCCAGTCCTGATGAAGTGCAAACAAAGCCATTTGTGTAATGTCACTTTGACCGTGGTGTGTTAGGAAGGGTGTGTGTCAGAGTTATGCGTGTATGAGCAGACGTGACGCACCTGTAGAGTGTTTGCGCACTCGTTCAGAGCCTTTGAGAACAGAGGCTTTGAGATCTCCAAGAGACCTGGATGACCGCATCTCACTCTGTTTGTCTTGGCCGCTAACCTGCAGGAACTGAGGGGAGGAGAACATTTATAAGGAGTTCTGCTATACTAATTATAATATAACGTTTGCAAAACTCTTAAAGTTGGCAACGAGTTGGCAGCTGCTGCTTTCTGAAAGAACCATAAAAAGTGTTTTAATTGAAGTTACTAGGGTACAATAACAAACAGGATGAAGGTAAGTGAGCTCGTGGGTTGAGAACTAGTTCATGTACAGGTTAAGGTTTCCATGTGGGTTTTGGTTTTGGCTTTGATTAAAGTTTAGTTTGAGTCGTTTTGCTTTTTTTTGGCTTGCACTCACTTGGTTGTTGGGTGGTGTTTTCAAAATCACTCTCAGCAGGTTGTTAATTCCAGAACTGGAGCTCAAAGCGTGAACAGCTCTGTCCAAATCCTCCTGACACTTCAGAGCCACCAACATCTGAGGCCAGACACACATTGTCAACAAGACATGTCATAGATGCATACAGTTAAAAAGCAAGAAAAACTACATTAAGAGAGTTTTAACATTCTTTTTTATTATTATTATTATTATTTTTATTCCATAGCTAAACTATTTTGATAATCACAAGCAACTGAAATATAGAACTGGGTTCATCCAACTTCAACATCATAATAGGATCGCAAAGAAACGCATTTAATTACAAAGGTTTTCAGGATAAATTAGAAGAAGTGGGTATCACAAGAGGTTATCTAGCTCTAAACATAATAGGGAGGGTAGAGTCATATAAGGTAACATCCTCGTGATCGCTATAATGTGGTTTGTTCTCATGGGGCGCGTGGTGAGCTGAGCGTGGATGCCGCGTTGGATGGTGTGAAGCCTCCACACGCACTATGTCTCCGTGGTAACGCGCTCAACAAGCCACGTGATAAGGTGCACTGGTTGAAGTCTCAGATGCGGAGGCAGCTGGGATTCGTCCTCCGCAACCCAGATTGAGGCGAAACACTACATGACCATGAGGACTTAAAAAGCACATTGGGAATTGGGCATTCCAAATTGGGATTTGATTTGAATTGCACTTTGAGAAATTATATAATATAATCTAAAAATGCAGTTTTGTGAGAAAAGAACTGTAATATCTCAACATATGACTGTTTCAGCACACCCCCACTTTATTTAAAAAGAGTTATTAAGATCAGTGGACTACCTCTTTATCTGTGTAGTAAAGCTCCATTTGCTGGCCAAAGGCTTCTATCACCTTCTGAAGCAGGTCTTTGAACTTAAGTGGTCTCTGGAACGGGATGATTCTTAAAGATGAGAATGAGAACATCAAAAAGTTGCATAAAATCAAAATAACTTTGGGACACAAAAAATGTAAACTACAACAACACAAGGCAATAAACTACATTAATTTAGCTTAATGAGACTATTAAAGCAAAAATAGAGGTCCATATATAAGCTCAATGTACACATGGCACTGTGGACGCGCACCCTTCCAATCACAGGGTGTATCCTGACCCTGCCGTGGGGTCATTGCTATAGCAACAAAGGTGATGAAGGACCGTTCAGTTGAACATGGGTGGAAACATTAATCAAAGTATGGAAAGGAGACTCCCATACAGTCACTAATGTGTGCCAGTGTGAATTGCTACAACTAATTATGGTGCATGCATGTATGGGTTTGCCATAAAAGGTGTCTCTGTTTATCTTAAGAGCATGTCTATGTTTATAGTGTGCGTCAAACAGTCTAGGGGGAAACATAAAAAGAAACAGAGAGTGTAAATAGTTTTTTGTGCATGCATATTTTTAATGCATGGAAAGCATGATGAATTTCAGTATACTGTATGTGTATACAAGTATGTGTGTTTGGCCCAATCAACCAGAACAGACAGTTTCAACACCGGGGCCCACATCACAACACACAAAGGCAGATGGAGCGCTTCCTGAAAGGAAAGAGAAAAAAAGTGGAACAGCTCTGGAACTAGCAGGAAGCATGTTCTCCCCCTTCTCTAAAGTTCAGCTCTGCTTCAGCACACCAAGAGGCCCAGTCAACTACTAGCGTGCACGCATGCACGCACACACACACGCACACACACACAGAGCACTGTTTTCATATCTACTACTTTTGAAGAACCATTATTTGTTACACTCCGCAAACTCTGTCTATTTGTCTATATATATATATATATATATATTAAAATAGGATGATTTAAGATCAGATCTATATTACTGTATGCATAGTCCAAATTCTATTGTTAAAGCCGATCCTAAACTTTTAGTTTGAGTTCTAAATGAAGGCTCTGTTTACATTTGTCGATGAGAGAGACAGGGTTGGATGAAAATAATAGCGGAAGATTGGAGATAGGAGGATGTACGGAATGAGAAGACTTTCCTTCCTCAGCATGCACAGATAAGCGCCTCAATTTGGCCGCATCTTTCTGCGCCTGGCATGGCACACAGAACTCTTCTCCTTCCTTTCTCAGTGATTCAGTCGCTGCCAGTAGAAGAGTTTTGAGTGTATCCAACATGGCCGGTCTGTTAAAAGAACTAATGTCTGTTCTAAGTTTTTTAGGGAGCAATCTTTCTGTAGGAGCAGTGTGATGATTTGTAATCTGAGGTGTGAGAAATGGTCACATCAAAATTACTATAAGCATTTTTAAAAAAGGACCAAAACATACCATGATATTACCATGCTTTTGTTGAGTATAGTAAATACCATGGTACATGCAAACATCACTGTACCAACTCTGTTCTTATATTATTTGTTTAGATTATCTGTTCTTATCTCCCATCTCATGTCTCATGTCGGCTGAATATAATTTACATACATAGTGCAATTAGATTTCAAAACATTTTGTTCTCTTTAACAAAAATTCTTCTAATGCATATTCATGAGAATCTTTAAGTCCCATCATCTGGCCAGGGTGGTTTATTCTGATTCATTGATTACACAAAATACTTCCATTACATAATATATAGACAGAATTTATATAACTTACTTGCCTCTCATAAAACTTGCTACTATTAACAAAGTGGTATTTTAAAAGAAAAGGTCACCCAAAAATGTAAATACGGCGATTATTTACTTTCATTTTGTTCCAAGCCAGGATGACTTTTTTCTTTTGTTGAACGCAGACAGAGACATTTATATGAAAATCACAGTCCATCTTCAATACAATTGCAGTGTATAGTGCCTCACTTTAAAGTGGAAAAAAGGACCCACAGGTATCAGAAAAGTAATCAATAAGGCAACAATAGGTTTTAGAGAGAATCAACCCAACATTTAAGTTTTTCATCCAGTGAAAATCTTGATTTTTTTTTATCTTGATTGTTGTGTGTTCATGAGCCCTATGAGAGAAGTTTGTTCACAGCGGCGCACATGTTCACACAAGAACTTTCATTGCTTTTAGCGCCAAATGTTGCAAGTTCTCACATGAACACATGTACCACTGTGAACAACCGTCTCTCATGGTGCTCATGAAAACAGATATAAACATTTTCATCCGTTGGACTATATGGATACTTTTATGAAAATCAAGGGTCCTTTTGAGTAATTTAAACATCTTTTGTATTTGACATATGAAAGAAATGCATATAATTTTGGAACAATATTAAAGGAATAGTTCACCCAAAAATGAAAATTCTCTCATTATTCACTTACCCTGATGCCATCCCAGATGTGAATGACTGTATTTCTTCTGCAGAACATAAATAAAGATTTTTTTAGAAGAAGATAGAGTTCTGTCAGGTCCTTATAATGCAAGAACATGGGTTCCAGCAGTTTGACGGTCCAAAAGTCAGATCTAGGCAGCATACAAGTAATCCATGTGACTCCAGTCAATCAATGAATGTCTTCTGAAGCAAATCGATACGTGTGTGTTAAAAATAAACTGGTAATTAAAAATGTATTAGCTTTTAAAAAGCGCTTCCTGCCAGCAGTTGACGCATCACACAGCTATCGCGTGACGTAAGCTCATCGACGAGTTCACGTGAGAATTCGGAAGTGGCTCTAATTTACAACAGAAGAACGAATGTCATGTGAGCGTTCGGCCATTTCAAACAGCATGAGAGCCTTGGATGGAAGCACGATTTAAAGTTAAAAACGTTTTAATTATCGACTTGTTTCTTACATAAACCAATCAAATTTGCTTCAGAAAACATTCACTGATCAAATGGAGTTGTGTGGATTACTTTTATGCTGCCTAAATGTGACTTTTGGACCGTCGAATTGCTGGCACACTTTTACAGTGCTCTATCTTCTTCTAAAAATATTTATTTGTGCTCTGCTGAAGAAAGACAGTCATAGATCTGGGATGGCATCAGTGTAAGTGAATAATGAGAGAATTTTAATTGTTGGGTGAACTATTCCTTTAAGGGTATGTAGAGAAAAGTATCCTAGCCATTGAAGGAAGTGATATCTTTAGAGAGGTTGTGTGATATTAAGCTTCCTTAAAGTTGGCTAAAATCAATGTGTTTGTGCCTCTTCTACATTAGCCAATTAGAGCTGTGAAAGCAGCAAGCCAAGCTGCCTGTCACCTGTAATGCAGTGAGTGACACTGCAGTGACTTCCTGTGACATAACCCACTCAGTCTTTTCACATAGGCAGGGGCCTCTAGGGACCTAAATACCAAAGTGTGACTAATACCAGGATGCATCAGGGCTTTGGGGTACAGAATGGCTATATTCAATATACTATCATACTACTTATTGGATACAGCACAGTATAATCTGAATGTTGCCAACTAATGCTAAACAGTACACATTACGCAACTCTAAATATTTGAAACAGTAGCATACAACATTTTTTAAGTTTAAAAATATAATTTGGCAATCTGATCAAATAATTAAAATAAAAGTTCAGAATGGCATAATACCACACTACCACTTTTTATACAGCATTTCACACAGCAAATGTAGTAGGTCATCCAGGTATTCTATGTGAGAGAATTACATGCTGTGCAAAGTATACTGTAAATTCCATAAACTGCAACAAAAAAAAAAGTTGTTTGGTAGTATGCTATTTCAAACATAACCAATCACAATCTTGGTTCACACATATCATAAGAGCACTAATACACTTTCCTGTAAACAATTTAATTCCGCAGCTTCAACAACATCTTAAATTCTTCCATTAGCAAGAAGACATTTTAGAGTTGCTGAAAGCACATATGGATATATTTAGCAAAGCCTCAAGATTTGGCACTTGGCTGTCTTAATATGGGAAAAATTACATGTTTTTTGTGTGGGTGTATGGATGACCTACAGGACATTGGAAGTTAATATTGGGTGTGCCATTGAGCTCAAACACATGGCCTCATGTCTCTTTCCTCTCTCTCTCTCTATCTTTCTGCCAAGCTATACTAGCGAGTGTGTGACTACTTCTAAAACTAAATGTCTTTAGGAACATTCTGGTTCCCTTAAGCAACTTGGCATATTTTCCATTCTTCGCCGTGTCGTGAGATCTCACAAATGGCGAAACGAGAGCTGGGATAAGACAAGAGTAATGAGATCAGGGACGGGACGGAGTGCTGAAGAAATAATGAGAATGTTCCGACTCACCGTTTTTCTCGCTCGTGCTCCAACTTCACCCGTAAATCCTGTCAGAGGAGACGAAAACAACAAAATGAAATGAGTCCAGTAGAAAAAGATTCAAATGAAGAAATGCTAAATTCTACAATACAATTTATCAATCCTCAATAGGCGATACGGATTTGGGTATACAGTTTTGTACAAACTTTCTCTTTAGCAGCGACTACAACTATAATCAGTTAAATATGAAGCAAGAATAGAGCATTCAAAAACATCTTGAACAGTACATTTATAAAGACACCATGGCATACATAATGTGTATAATACCCCAAAATATTTTTATCTAGTCTAGGTAGTTAGCTTGATAACATTCAAATGTGTCTTTAATTGCAATAATACTGCCTGGGAAGGCAGCTCACTAGATTTTAAAAACAGGCTTCATTTATGTTTTTTAACATTCTACCCTTTTGCAAACTCCACACACTAGCCGTATCTTAAACATGCTACAATTTATTCTGAAGTTCAGTGTTGGTCGAGTGAACTAAAAATGCATGCCTCAGTCTGTACTTGCTTTGCAGCACGAGATGTGACATTGCATAAATATTACAAAGAGTAAGTTCCTGCATGCTGAGGTACTCCTCGCTATCTCTGAAATACACTCATATTGCTTGCTTCCTCTTTGTCTTTTATGTTTTTCAACCTGAAAAACCTTGCATGTAGTTCATTTTATCCAGTCCTACATTCATATACATATCATGATCGTTCAGGTGATGACAGAAAAAAATGGCATGAATTGATAAAAAGTGTGAGGGTTTTTCAAATGGTCGGCTTGGGTGAAACTTTGTAGGTTTGTAATAGGACCAATCCACTGAAAGAAAACTACAGGGATGCTATGGCTTATGTTGTACAAAGGGGCAGATGTTAAATGTTTTCAGTGGTCCCTCTCTCAGCTGTATCCTGTTTTAAGTAGGGATGCACTTATCCCATACCTGGATCGGTATCGGCTCCGATACTGAAGCTTTTAGACGGATCAGGTATCGGTCCGACAAGCCCAAACAAAATCCGATATTGTGTGTTAGTTAGTGTCAAGCTCAAAAAATGACATAAAAGAACCATTAAAACACAATTAAAGTAGTTCCTATGACTCATGCATTTTATTCAAAGCCACTTAAAGATTAAACAAAAGGCTGTGTTTAATAAGTAAATATATAAAATGCATGCGCAGCTCCAGCGCGTTAGTGAATGGCGCTGCTCTGTTTATACATACACACACACACACACACACACACACACACACACACACACACTCTCATGGCTATTTTTAACCTTTACAGCCCTGCGTAATATTTAAGCGCTACTCAAGAACATCATCTCAAAAGTTCGGTTCACTTATAATATGCATTTAAAATGGCACTGGAGGTGATTTTCCCATTTCCTAATTTGAATAAGAAGCAAATTAAACTACTGTGAACTTGCCTACAAACAGACACATGCAGGACTTTCTGGAGAGTTCAGAATGTCAAAATAAAAGAGCAAGGGTTTAAAAGTTAAAGGTGCATGATTGAGATATATTAATATATATTACTATTATAACATATTATTATTTGTTTACAAATTATAATAATATTTAAATTGAAATAACTGTGTGAATGAAAAGTGAGCTGATGTCTTACAACTAAATCTGAATCCTTTAAAGTCCAGATACAAGTTGAAAAAATTTTGCAAAAAAATAAATAAAAATAAAATGGCTTCTTTTCTACTGATGACTTATACTGGATTTATTGTAAATTTTGCTGCTACATTATCCAGTATACTAGTTACCAATAAAGTGTTTCTTAATAAGCTATAATTTATACTGAAATAATTTGTAGTTAGAGGTTTGTGTTTACTTACATATTAAAGAGCACTCCCAATTAGTTCCACACAATAATGTAAAGATATTCTAAACTGATTATGCAAAAACAACAACACTGGTATCGGATCAGGATCGGTATCGGCCGATACTGAGATTTCCGATATCAGAATCGGGAGAGAAAAAGGTATTGGTGCATCCCTACTTTTAAGGCCTCAATATACTCACATAGAAGTTCTTTTTTGTTCTTCATTCAGGAGTAAAAAGAAGTTCTAAACAGCCGAGCAATGGTAAACTGTTTCCAAACATTCAGACACCCGCCACACCGACGTAGGAGACATTTAGAGGTACATTTAAATATGAGGATGCTAAATGTAAAACCTTAAAAATGTGTTAGCAATGATTTAATGCCTCATGCTGACTAGAATTTACTTGAGGTTAGTAAAAGAAGCTGTTTTAACAACTCAATGATGCTTTAAAGTTAAATACTGTATATGCAGTAGAAAATGTTTCAATTGTCTTGTTTTCATTATGAATTCATGACACTAATGCGCTAAGATGCTACATGCGGCCATACCGGTTACACTCTGCAATTGTAATTTATTATGACTGATACTATTACAATGATGAGTGTATTAAAGTGTTAATGTGCAGAAAAAGATAAGACAATGATGATAGAGGCATATCGTATTTAGACAGATGTGTGAATGGCTTTTGCTGCAGATGGCATATGAGAGAATGGGCACTTTAGAGTATTTGAGAAGATTTGATTCATTTAGACTAAAAATAAAAAAATGACTTGGTCTTGGAAAATGTCTCTAAGTGCACAATTGTACATATGTAGGTACATTTGCACCAGCTTGCTAATAACTCTGCACATTGATGTGTTCATTTTGACTGATTTTAACTCACTGAACAACGTAAACAAAATTAGCCATTGGTCTCAAGGTAGGTGGCGCTCCAGTGCTCCAGTGTTTTTTTTTTGCCAGATTTTGTTCTAAGTGATGTAGCACCCATTCATTCTTTGATTTCGTAGGAAGAATATAGAGGCCTTCAGACTGAATCTTACAAAGCAGCTTTGGGATTATTTCAGGTCAAGAGGAAAGCTACCTTAAGCCTGGTTAGCAATGCAGTAAACGTTTTTGTTGTAGCTTTTTTTGACTCTTTGAGAGTTTTGCTGTTTAAATATTAAAGATAACAAAAAAGTATGATATACTGTAAAACCTTACATTTTTTTTTAGCCATTTAGCTGGTTTTAACACAAGAATGAGCAAAATTGGAGGCAAGTGAACCCAAAACCAGCCTGAGTATTCATTACTTTCATAACACAGATTAGTCGACTAGTTGTTTAGGCAACTCTTATGAAGATTTTTAGGTTTGTAGCACATCCCTATTTGCTGTTACATGGTGTAATGTGGGTAATGTACCGGTAGGTAATTACCTGTCTGTAGGCCTGGGTCCTGCTCTTGGGCTTGTTGGTGTTGTTGCTCTTGAGCTGGTAACAGAAGCGTAAAGCTGCCAGGTCCTTCATTATGGAGTTGAGCGCCTCTTCATCATCTGGAACACACAAAAAGCCAGAAAGTCACAAACAACTGGATGACTACCAAATTAAACTTGTTAATGAGAGTGTAATGACAAGTAAATTTGACCAAAATATTCACTTTTCATCTGTTGTGTTGCTTTGACACCTGCATCCCCAAACTAAACTAAAATAACTAATGTTATTTTTAGGGTTAGGCGTTTGCTCTAATTATTATTAAGTTATGCTTGCCTTACCAATTACTGCTAAAATATGATGAATTAGACTACTATCAATTTAATTCATCCACTAACAAAAATTTACTCAACTTCATACTAATGGGTTCAACAGAAGTTTAAAATCAACATCTATTTTAGGCCATATTTAGAGCAAAGTGCAAATGAGGTGTCTTGCAATCAATGTGATGGAATTACAATGTTTGGATCCATTTCCCACAATGTATGAACTGTACATTCATATCCAGTTCAAATGTTCATCAGTGTGAAACTTTCGAATACCACAAAGTCATTAAAAACAACAAATACAGTACCATCTAAAAAACAATTTGACATTTGCATACCGTTCACACACAGTTTCACAAGACTGCACTTGTTGCCACAATATCATAATTTTTACACCAGTGTGGTGTTCATGTTCAAACCGACTAACTGTATTGCCACTGGTTGGATGCATAGTGGTACTATGGTGTAATTTTTGTTATGCAAAAGCCTACACAATAATGCAAGGCAGCTTTATTTCAAACTCTGAACTTTATTTTTTATTTATTTTAACAAAAAATTAAAATGAAACTGAAAAAAAATTATGTGCAATTAATATGTGTGTTGTTCAACTTTTTGAAAGATGTCTTTTCAACAGCTGTGAAGGGCAACATCTCTTTGGCAACAACCCACTTGATCTGTGCATTCTCTCCATCATGGGCTAATACACTTATATCACTAATACACAATCACTTATTGTGGGTTGATGCAGGTTTAATGTTGGTGTTTTATTGCTTTCATCCCAGGACCCAGTTAAACTGCTTCGGAAGGGTAATGACTTTGAATGTGTGTGAATTAATTAGTTTTGCTCCTCCTAGGGCTGGGCGATATGCAAGAAATATGTTCACAATATTTTTAATATAAAAAATAAAATAAAAAATTATATATATATATATCACAATTTCCAATTATATTGGTGATTTTGGATCGGTGATTAGTCATGCTTTAGTGATTTTGCATTTAAAATTAAATTCATTTATTTAAAAAACTTAAACCAAGTACATTTCTAAATTCAAATTGCACTTCAAACAAAAAAGCAATTAAAATAACAGTGTTAAAAAAAATCATATGCCTTTCATTTACAGTCATGCAAGTAACAATTATAAATGTAAACATAATAATTATAAATGATGATAATATTCACTGAAATATAAATCATGGTTCAAGGTGAACGTGTTTTTGTATTATTTATGATTTAATCACAGATGTATAGTCTATATATAAAGTGACACTGAAGAGTTGCGCTCACAACGAACTGCTCTGTGGAAATAAAGTTAACTGAGCTGAGATGGTCTGAGGTCATTTGCAGCATTCTGATAGACGATACTATTCTTGCAAAAAATAAGTCAGAAGACTGAAACAAAGAAAGCATGAGAACATTTTACATAAGCGTGTTCCATGAGACAAACAGCACGTCAGACATGCGCATAGACAGCTTTTCTGACATCTGTTCTTAAAAATATAATAAAGTGTGTTTATTCAAGCATGAGTCTGTGTGTCTAACAGCATTTCTTCTGTCATTCCGAATCTGAGACGTCTTACACATCTTACGTACTTTACTGCCTGTGTAATTTGATACGTTGGTAAAGAACATCTGGCATTCAATGCGTTATTTAGATTCATTTATCATGGGTCAAAAATTCTTCATCAGGCAACTATTCTTTATTTAAGGCTATTTGTTAGGCTATTTTATTGATATTGGAAGTTTCATTCAAAACGTTTCCACTGGTATGAAATTTCACACCAGTGTTGTCCCTTGTGCTGAGCAAAACCGGTAACACCGTACACCATGGCAACCCTAGTATGTGGTATACAAACCGAACCACTATTTCCTTTCCTTTTCAGATTCTATCGGAGGTTTTCCACATGGCTGCAGACATACAGACAAACTCCTGTCATATTTCCATAACTGCATTGGTGTGCTCGCATTGGTGTGTGGATTTATTGCACATTTTGTACATTAAATCCTCTGCATGACAAGCACAGTGGAAAGAGAGAGAGAGAGAGAGAGAGAGAGAATTTAAATAATGCAGCATACACTAAACAAGATAAGCATAAGGGCAAGACTGCAGGAAGCAATGCCAGCACTTGCTAATGCACACCAGCCCATCTAAAAACAAAAAGCACTGAATCAACCATGAAATTCAGAGAGCAAAGTGATTTTGCATCCTTGCAGCAAAATTTGTTTGAATTTTTTTTGTTTGCAACAAAAAAAAAGAAACTTTTTTGGTTAAATAAAAGCTTGTTACAGGGTTAGTTAACCCCAAAATGAAAATTCTCTCGTCATTTACTCACCCTCATGCCATCCCAGATGTGCATGACTTTCTTTCTTCAGCAGAACACAAACGATGATTTGTAAAAGAATATCTTTTCTTAGCTCTGTAGGTCCATACAATGCAAGTGCATGGTGATCAGCACTTTAAAGCTCCAAAATGCACAGACAATCATAATAAAAGTCATTCAAACGAATCTAGTGGCTAAATGAATGTCTTCTAAAGTTATATGATCACACAAGAGGCAGCGAAAACTGATCCCCTCATGGACGTGCATTGGAGAGCGACTGGAAGTAAACAATAATAGTGAAAAGGATTTAAATATCGATCTGTTTCTCACCCAAATTAATCGTATCGCTTTAGAAGGCATTCATTTAACTACTGGAGTCACTGGTGAGTAAATTATGACATAATTTTCATTTCTGGGTAAACTATCCCTTTAAAAAGTCCCAATCCATGCTCTGAGTACAGAGGAAGGTTTTGCCCCAATCTTTTCTCTGAGGACAGAGGAAGGTTTTGCCCCAATCTTTTCTCTGAGGACAGAGGAAGGTTTTGCAAAGAACGTATCAGAACAACTCTGCACAACTCTGTGTGTCTTGAATACATAACCGGTTCATGTACAGAACAACTGCAGCAAACTCCGCTCTCAAGAAAGCACAAGAATCTAAGCAGTGCCAGCAGCATTTATGAAACATTTAAGTTTAAAGCCCACACATGCAGCCGTCACTTTGTTACCTTCCATCGAAAGAGAAATGGGGAGCAATCATGCAAATAAGCATGTCACACATTAACATTTCAAGGAGCCATAATGGGGCCAATCAAACATGTCTGGTAATTACAGTCTAAGTGGAAGGTCATTCACCTCTGCTGTATCGTCGGGAGACAGAGAGGAAGAGACGAGAGCTCTTGTTAATCTCAGGTTCACACACACCATGTTAGTGATCATCTATCGCTCTATTTATCCACATGTTTCAGAGATGAATCCATTTGTAAGTCATTTTAAATTTGGTGATATGATAATGAGTCATTCTAATGTAAATCTGCCTCGCTTCTTTTAATTCATCTTTACATGCACCTGTTTTACTCAATGGACATCATGCTTTTCTTAATCACAGTAATTCATCTTTATTAAAAAATGTAGCATGTGGAAATGTGCTGAGACTCTCAGGTGTCACATTTGAAACAACCTACGGATCTATGTACTATTATACACAAATCCAAACCCTTATGACATCCTTTTTTAAGTGGAACAAAAGTCCAAAGATCTTTTTCATGATAGTGACCTGGATTGTCATGCTCCAAAAATAGTTTTTACTTTTGGAGCCTTACGTACAGTCCCCATTTATTTTTTTCTGTGTGGAAAATAACACTGTACATTCTTTTGTGTTCCATGAAAGAAAGAAAGATATATGGGTTTGGAACAACATGAGCATAAATAAAATGACTTTTTGGGTGAAATATTCCTTAAAAGCATCAAATGAGCTAACAACTGCTATTACTAAATGGTGTTTGACCCAGATTTTCAACCAGTATATATGTGTCAAAGCTCAGTCAGGTATTTGAGGGGTTTTTATCACATTCCCTGGGGAGACAGAGGTGAATTTTCTGAGTGCTGGGCGAGGCAGAAGTGACTCTACAGAGGCAAATGGTGGCTGGGGGATCTTTGATTCTGATACTAGTGAAAGTCTCATTCTGCAGCTGTTCTTCTAGGGGTTTTAGACAGAGTTCACAAAGGGTTCACGCATACGCACACACACACGCACACACACACACAATTTCTCTGTCTGGCCTCATTTCTATTCTAATATCATCAAACCAAAGTAATTCTTCTGCAACACTTCTACAAAACAACACCGCTAACATTGGAAAAAATACATGTAAGGTCTAAAATTCACACTCGGCAAGTCCCAAACGCAAGTAAAATATAGATTGGTGAGTAAATTAAACAAATTGCAGTAGTTAGTACAGTAGCCAGTTGGTTGGTAACTTTATTAGGAACTGCCATACAATACTACATGTTTTAAGTTAAACTGTAAGAATGATAGTCTGCCCTCACTCATGTAGGTGACATGCGTGTGCAACCCGTCCAGCTCGAGCCGCTCCAAACGTGACTCGAACTGGCGTATCCGGCATGGGAGGTGGGCGCACTAACGAGGAAACTAAAGGCTACAGCCTCTAGTGACAGTCACTAGTGCACCTCTTGAGAACAGGGGAGTGAGGTTTGCATACTGCATAGCTACCTACCAGCAGGCTCCCATTACACTCACCCTCCTAAACCTCACTCCCATCTGGGTCACGGCACCACTGCAATCGGTCCTGCTTGACCCACTCCAAACGGGGACTCGAACCGGCGACTCCGGGTTGGGAGGCGGGTGCGCTAACGAGGAAACTTAAGGCTATAGCCTCTAGTGTCAGTCACTAGTGCACCTCTTGAGGACAGGGGAGTGAGGTTTGCATAGTGCATAGCTACCTACCAGCTGGCTACTGTTACACATGATACAAATCAAATACATTAGAAATGTCTACTAAAGAAAACACCTGTTGCATATCTTCTAGTTCAGTGTTTTTCAACCAGTGGTCTGTGGCGTAATTGCAGGGGGTCCTTATAATAATAAAAAAAAAATATTTGATTGATTATATATATGCATATATATGTTTTGATACATAATTTTATTTTGGCACAGCAATATTATTTTCAAAAATAGAAAAACTCTTTTTAAGTAAACTCAATGTTATAATACTGTTACTGAAATATATCATATTGTTGAAATTTGATATTGGATGAAAGTTAATTTAATGTACTTTTGATGCAATTGTAAATATTGAAATGACAATTAAGTAAAATAATTTGAATATTTTATATCATTGAAGGTTATATATAAGTAAAAAAAGTTAAAAAAACAGTATACAATTTTTTTTCTTAATCTATCTTCAATCCCCTTAATTAAGACATTAATTGATAATAATTATGTTCTAATTTTATGTGATTTTTTTATTTTTTATTATGGGAGGTCCTTGAGACTGGTTTGACACATGAACTAGAACCACTGTCCTAGTTTGTATATAAACTACTTGTGGCGACTCATATATGGAATATTACTCACATTAAGCAACAAAAAAAGAATATATTTAGTAGAAAAAGCACCTTTAAAAACCTTTGTTAAACATGACACTGCTTTCCCTAGAATGTTTTCTCCTCACTGAGCACCTGGCACAACTTCTGTCGATATCTGTCACACATTTCACTCTCGGGTTAGAATAAGTCATGAGTAAATGTCAAACCCCCAGCGGTGTATTACACAATATGAGTTCTTCTTGAATGCTGGCATACTCCCTTCATTCAGTACACTGATAAGCTAGTTGCACATGCCTTGCTCAACTATCTCTTTCCAGCGGTGGCCACTGCAGGGAGGAGATTCTTTTGCATGAGGGCTTTTCTAAGACTATGATGTAAGTTACTAAAAATAGAAGGCCTGAACACAGACAGAGTTGTGTTGAGTTAAGGTAACATGTGGAGATATTCTATGATTATCACTGGTAATAAACACTGAGCCCTGATTTCACCTTATCTTTTAATAGAACAACTATAAAAGCAATGCAGAACACCTCCATCTGCTGTGACACAAACTACACAAACAACACACAGCACCAGTGAACTTATGATAGTTTCATTGAGCAGTTTGGAAAATATAGAATAGAATAGAATTGAATATACGGAATAGAGTAGAAAAGACAGAATAGAGGTGGGTATGATGCAATGGTATACAGTTACTTCATACTGATTTCAAGATAAGATGATTTACTGCTAAAGCAGTCTGCCCAAAATCCGACTGACTGTTCGAGTGAAAATGTTTCTATTATTTCCCTCTAAGAGCATTCAACTTGTTGTGATGAACCATGATACAAATAAAATGACTAACAAAACTATAAACAATGAAGCACATTCGATACACAAACCACATCTACTCTGACAGATAGCAAGCTAGAGAAAAGTGATTTGAGGACAGTCAATAGAGAAAACCCCATCTATGACTTAAGTAAACAACTACTTCAATTAGAGGTGCACTGATCGATTGCCACCGATCTAAATGATCCAACCTGTGAATGCCGATCGTCCGGTCATGCCTAGATTCAGAGCTGATTTTTTATCAATTGCACCATGCACGAAATCACACACTGTTACCCTAATGAATAAGTGTTTCCTCAGTCATCATGATATTGCATCCACCGAAGGGTGACTTGTTGGCAATTCTATGCATTCGCAAATTTAAGATTAAAAATGTGTATGAATATTAAGTTTCCCATTTTCAATAGTCATTCCGGCAGTAATTCTAACTCGCTGTACCTGCAAACGGATGCAAGTAAGTTTAAAATACAAAGTAATTAAACATGCAACTACAAATCTGAGTAGTGTTGGGTTCGAGGACACCTTAGTCGAGTCAAGTCTGAGTCTTTAAACAATCGAGTCCAAAATCGGCCGAGTCGGACTCAAGTCCAAGTCATAACAGTGCGAGACCGAGTCGAGTCCAAATTAATCTGAATTAAAATTGTAACTGTAAACTTAACATCAATATTTTAAGCTTATTTTAACCTTCACAACTAAGAAAAACAATGATTAGTTTCCTGCTGAACAAATTTCAGTGGTTTCAGAATGAAAGCATATTCTTTAGGTGTATGAAGACAAAACTGTCCTTCAACACACTTCTTATTGCATTCTGTTGACATTTCAATTATTTGTTTCTTTTCCCCCTCCACTCAAACATACACCAGTTTGTGAAAGCAGCTGTTGTCATTAAAACCAGAGTTATTATTTCAATACTTAATTTTTATTTCTACTTAATTTTCAATTTGTCCTTTCAATTTAGTTTAGTTCTATTTAAAATTATTTGTGAAATACATTTAATGTAATTAATTAAATGCGTTTAATGTGTTTAATACATTTATTAAATGGTAATATTAAAACATTTAATAATGCCTTTAAAATTAAATACAACACATAAAATAAAAACAGAAACAGATACCATTAAAAAAATATTTCTATAATACAGTACTACACTTCACACTTTTCAGTCCTCCTGCTGTGTCCAGGTGTAGCCTACTTCCCTAAAGTCAAGATCAAACTCACCTTGAGCTGACATTTAGTGGTTTTCACATTATATTTAGCATGAATAATAGGTGAAAATAGACTTCTCCCCTCACTTCTCTTCTTCATTGTATTTAAAGTTAAAAAAAGTACTTACTATTATAGTTACTATTAAAGTTAAAAAAGAAAACATTTTTTTTTTATATAAAATCTAGACAGTCCCCATTTCCAGAAGCCATCACTCCAACAACTTATCATCGAGTAATCATGCTAAATTACTATTTTGGTACTAGGAAATCACTTGCCATTATATCAAACACAGTTAAAAGCTATTTGGTTCATTACATGAAGTTTAACATTGTCTTTGTGTTTGTTTTTGAGTTGCCACAGTATGCAATAGACTGGCATGTCTTAAGGACAATATTAGGTAAAAAATGGCAAAAAAGAAACAGCTTTCTCTAGAAACTCATCAATCAATCATTGTTTTGAGGAATGAAGGCTATACAATGCTTGAAACTGCCAAAAACTGAAGATTTCATAGAAAGATGTACACTACAGTCTTTAAAGACAAAGGACAACTGGCTCTAACAAGGACAGAAAGAGATGTGGAAGACCAGATGTACAACTAAACAAGAGGTTAAGAACATCAGAGTCTCTAGTTTGAGAAATAGATGTCTATATATAATTCTACCCGCTCAACACCAGTTTCATGTACAACAGTAAAGAGAAGACTCATGGGTGCAGGCCTTATGGGAAGAACTGCATAGAAAAAGCCACTTTTGAAACAGAAAATCAAAAGAAGTGTTCAAAGAAACACAGACATTGGACAACGGATAATTGGAAAAGAGTGTTATGGATCTTAACCCATTGATATTTTGTGGTATCAGTTAGTCTGTAAAGTGCATGAGAAGTGCCTGACAAGACAGCCATATCTATGGCAAGTGCTACATTAAGTGTGGGGTGAAACTTCACCTGAGTATCTGGACAAACTGACAGCTAGAAAACAAGGATCTGCAAAGCTGACATTACTGCATGTGGAGGATTTTTTGATGAGAACTCTTTGAAGTAGTTTAAGAAATTATGATTTTTTTGTAAAATTGTAATTGTAAGTTTTCATGTTATTAATGTCCTGACTATACATTGTGATCAGTTGAATGCCACTTTGGTGAATAAAAGTGAAAACTGATGCACAATATCAAATACACAGAATGTATGATCGTGCTAACTGTAGAGAGCAAATCAATATGAAGACAAAGCCAAATCCCAGACATTTAGAGGCAATTTTGGAACCCCGGGCCGGATGCTTTTTCAGGTATGAAAAAGAGGACATGTCTGGGAAAAAGAGGACATATGGTCACCCAATGTTAGGTTATTTTTTCATTTTTCCTTGCATCACAAATGCCATGGACTCGGAAAAAAATCCCAAGTCTGAAAAGCTCAAGTCAGAGAAAAAAATGCATACGAGTTAAAATTGGACTCTAGTATGAGTCCGAACTCGATTACCTTAACCTTAACTCTAAATCTGAGTAGGCATGATGTGAGTTGTGACAATCAGAAGGTGTGTGGAGTGATAGAGACAGTTTTAGCAAACATGTGCATTCTCAGTTTTACTCCCTCCAAAATGCACACTCAATCTCAATCGAACATGCTCGCTCCAAATCTTTCATCGGTCACTCAACCCAGTGCTATTCTGTGAGAATCACAATTTCAATCAGATCTGCAATATTTGTTTGTCAAATACCACTAATAACAGCAATAACAGTTTAACCTTCACTCAAGGCACTGCTCCTTCACGCAGATGCTTAATAATTTGTGATTTGTGTTACAACAAAACGGCAAAGATGGTAAACAAATCATAAATACTTTTCATGTAGTGGATATATGTCACTTATTTATGAATGCATCTCTTCTGTGTGTGATGCTCTCACTTGCCAGGATTTCACAATGATCTTTGATAGTGACAGCAGAACTATTTATTACTGTATTAAATTTAAATACATTTTAGCATTTCACAATTCATTTAAACTGAATGCTATTTTACAGAAAATCTGTGAACAGATCAGTAAATAAAGTAAATAAATTAATAAATGTCAATTTATTCATTTTTTTACTTTTGATTCGGGTTGCACGATTATGGCGAAATCATAATTGACGATTATTTCCTTTGATACTGTATTTGCGATTATTCATTTTGATTATTAGAATTTACATTAAAATACTTATTTTGTGTGGAGTAGTTGCATGCCATATTCTTTATGTAGGCTATGCATCAAAACAGCTTGAAAACTGTGTTCCTGAATTGCTTTAATATTTAAATTGCATGAAAAACAAAAGTGTTCATGTTTAAAAATAATTGTACAATTTAGATTGTGAGCATTACAGATATATCTTTAGACTAATTTAAACGCATCAGATTTGCCTTTGCGTTCATGCACAGAATTGCCTAAACAATATGTTGTACTGGTAAATAGAAAACTTTGGTGCAATGGGAGTACTCCTAAATAGAAAGCTGTAATTCATTCATGATTATATAATTGCAACAGTTGTAATTGTAACCTCAATTATTTTTTCTATTACTTTTAAAGTATTTTGTTGTTAAAATATTTGCTTGGTTTATGTCTAAAGATGACTTCAATTTGTTCTAGATCATTAGATGTGACTTGATGGTGCCTTTATAGTCGGTCTGAAACATTCTTTTTTTTAGGAGGTACGTTAAAGTCACTGACTGAGAAGGCATCAAAGCAATCTTTGGTTTGGACACCTTCTCTGCCCTCCTCTTTCTTATCTCTCTTCCCCTTGCTCTCTTCTCAAATTGTGTTTAACTCTCTCTGTCACCTTTCAGTTTTTCTTCATTCCTCCTAACCTTGTCTCTCTCTCTCTTTGTTCAGTCATGGGGACTGCACTGAGAGACACATTTCACAGCATTACATCACAAACCAGAAGTATAACCAATGTCATTACACAATTCAAAGCTTACTTCCCACAAAAACAGATACATACATACACTTTGTATACAGACCACAGGTTCTGAAACCTGCACCTCCAACTGTAAAACACAGACTTCATCTAAACTCCAATCTCTCAGCGAGCTGCTTATTCTTCTTACTGACAAGCTTAAATGTTCTGTTACTTTATCTGTCTTTGAGGTCATAAATCTAAATCTCCACATGTGGAAAAGGGCTCAGTGCTTCATCATCTGGCTATTGCATGTGTGCGTATGCCTGATTGTGTGTATGTACTGTTGTAGATGCTGGCAGTGTGAGCTGGATGAAGCCATGTGATGTGATCAGAGCTGACCAAAGACATAGAGGGGATTTCCCCAGCGCTATGCCACATATCACCACTAAAGCATTCAACAAGATTACAGCAAATCACGCTCCCCAGTCTCTAATACAATTATACCCGTGAATAATGCGTGCACACAAACTCAGTTTTTTGGCTTATTTCCCCCTGTCTTCTGTACATCAAAACAAATGCTGCCTTCCCACAAGTGTATATACAGTATTTTCAAAATCAACAAGAAGACTGGTCTTAAGGAAGTCTGGACTGTAATTATTAAGTTTCCGGTTCACCTGACAAAGAAGGGACACAGTTCTTAGAGGGTGTTTATTTCAATAGCAATCTTGTGTGCAAAAACACTTAGATGGAGCACATTGGCATTTTAAAAGGTTTATTTTTTACTTGAATTTTAAAAGACTATTTTTAAAACAGCTTCTTAAAATGCAATGATCATGGCAGGATGCTAAAAAAAAAAAAACAGTGTAAAAACTGTCTCTAAAAATACCAAAACTAAAAAATATTTATACAGTATATAATCAACTACTCATCCTTACTAATTACCTACTCGGTTGTTTTGCGTCCCCCAACTCGGAAATTCTGGGTAAAAAATGTTTAGCCAACGGCTGTGGCTTAGGTGGTAGTGCGGGTCGGCCACTAATCGCAGGGTTGGTGGTTCGATTCCTGGCCCACATGACTCCACATGCCGAAGTGTCCTTGGGCAAGACACTGAACCTCAAGTTGCTCCCAATGGCAGCTCTACCATCATTGGTTTGTGAGTGTGTGTGTGTGTGTGAGAATGGGTGAATGAGTCACAGCGTAAAACGCATTGAATACCGCTAAAGCTAAAATAGCGCTATATAAGTGCAGACTATGTTAAATACAACGCTCTTCTCGAAAATATGACTTGATTCTGACTTGACTTGAAATCAGCAAGACTCTAATAATCCCATACCGCTGTGTCCTGCCCAAACGCTGAGAGTTAATGTTCAACGAAGAGAATGCAAATGATGTAATAGCTTTAGAGGTGTGTTTGTTTTCTGTTCTAGAAACTGTGCCACTCTCTAATTATTGTGGCCTTTGTAGATAAGGACATAGCACAGTTCAAATATACAGTCAAGCCTTTTAGGAAGCCTTGTAGGGTAGAAAAATTACAAACCTTGTGAGTTCTTGTGCTGTCCGGGTCCATTTTGGAGACCGCCATCTGTGAAAACAGGCAATTCATTTGAACAATGGAAATGTTATTACATTTATATCACAGATCAGGCTTTACCAGACGTAATGCAACAAGTTTTAAGAGAAAAATAATCAAAGTAGTCTGTCCACACTTAAAGTGAAAATTTCGTACATGTCAATTTCATAGCCAAAAAGAATTTGCTTGATGCATGATCAACAGTTTTTCTTAGTTACCCAGTGTGACACTACAGAAATATAACTAGATATTACACTGATGAGATTTTATCACTTGTCACTTTGTCATGTCTGATTTAGACAGAGTGCGATTTTCAAAGTCAAACATGCCTTCAATAGTTTCGTTTATGAGTGGCATTGTAAGCATAAATAAATACAGCAACACTCACTGATAAACCTCAATACTTGGTTTAACTTGCCCTGAGTAATCTTTAAAAAGAAGTGACAGCATATCCAGTGTTCTCATACAACAAGAAGAGAAACACAATATTTCCTCTTTGTGCTCGTAATACAGTGTGCGTTCATAGTGCTGTGGAATGTTGCATAGTCAATTAAGCGGAACGTAGTGACATAATTCACCTTTGATGATGTCAATATTAGGGATGTGCAAGACTAGTTGACTAAACGGTTCTGATGCTGTCTTGTTGACACTGGAATTACTAGTCGGTTCAAATGTTTCCTTATAAAACTGTTCAACATTTTTACACATTAACATTTGGCTTTATATTTTTACAGAGGCTGCATTACAATTACGGTCATACTATTTTACACATTTTACAAATATTATTTAGAAAAGAGAACATCTGGAGCAGTGCTTCTTCCCTCTCTCACTTGCGGTGCACACAGAAAAATGTCCTCTCGCTAGACAAGCAAACAGCAAAAAAGAAGTGGATTTACGAAACGTTGGCTTGCATGTTGCTATGCATGTTTCCACATTTGAGTCTTCTTTAAATCTGTGAGTGCTTGTAAATAATTTTTCCACTGAGCAGGCTTTTTTAAGCGCAGGATAGTCGCCTCAGGTGAGTCAAGTCCCATCTTTCACTGGGCCATGTTGATGTGTTCATTTTGTTCATCCAAAAAATTATGCTTTTGAGTAAGTAGCCTAGAAAATGATTGTTTTAAGCAAGTGTAAAGGGATTTAATGGAAAGGAGGAGGCGAGAACCGGCTTGACGATATAAATAAGGTTTTAATAATAAACTTAAAACAAAGGACAAACACACACATGACGGACATGTCCGTAAATTATCTCTCTCTCGTCGCACCACCGTCTGCCATCGGCCTTTATCCCTCTCGGAGGCTTGATTAGCCTGATACGGGACCGGGTGTGTATCATCACGACCCGCCCCTGCCCTCCGCCCTGCCACAGAGAGGTACGCCATTTGTTTTTAATCTGATATTTAAGAAGGCTATTTGCAATGAGGTGCCAACTGCTTAACGGGTTAAACTACTTTTTATTCTGCGTGCACGCCACATTTAGGATACATTATTTGTATTGTAGGCTACATCACAGACCTATTTTTTTCTATCCTATGGATTTTTTATTTTTTTTACATTGTAACTGTTAACTTGAGATAAGGGACAAAAAATGTGTTATATACAAAAGTCATCTTTATTTTAAAAATCAAGAAATTAATAACAATAAAAATAAAAGTTCAGTCTAAAGGAAATGTGTGTACTCAGGGTACTTTTTTACTCATATTTTTAAATAATTACATTAGAATTCTTTAAAATGCATGCTTTAAACTTGGAAGCACATGTAACTTAACCTGTCCTCAGCAAGAGGTCTCAATGTTAAACTGCTAAACAAAGTGTTTAAAAATGCAACAAATGAATACATATAAATATCAAATGAAAGGTAGGGATCTGTAAGATATCAAACAATACATTGAGAAAACTTTAAATTATATTTTCCATAAAAAAACCGCCTATCAAAGTTGTGTCCTCACTTTGCGTCAACCACGTCCGATTCTTTTTAAAATCCTGAATAAATCAGAAAATGTCCTAGTCAGCTTTAACTCTGAGTACCCCTTTCCCACTCCCTGCTCATGGTGGATGCAACAGTTGGACACGTGGTCTGGTACTATTGATATTTTTCATATTTTAAACAAACAATGTATAAGTCTCTGTGGTCACAGCTTCAAATAGTCAACTCCGTCATTCTCATTATTATAATTTCTATTAAAATTTTGGGATCAATTTTGGAATTTTAGTTTAGTTTATAGAGGCATCTTCAACTGAGGGGAAAAACACATGGTTAAGATTGAAAAATATACAATTTTGTCAACAATTTTCAGAGTAGTATGAAAACTACAATGAATTGTATTAATTAACTCCTTTACTTAACAATATTATTAGATAATTAAAGACTTTACACTGGATGAACTGTTGGATGAATCAAATTATAATAGCACACTTTTTGGTGTGTCTGCCGGAATTGACACAAATGACAGTAAGATGCAAGTTATGAAGTGAATACCGGTAAATGTCAATAAAAAAACAAAAACAACATTTTTATAAAAACCTGTTCCCTTACATCGTTCGTTATCTGAGACCTTTGTCTACAAATATATCTATTTTAAATTAATATAGTATTAAAAATTTAAAACTCAAGATTTGAAAAATGTTTTGTCCCTTATATCAAGTATCAGTTATATGAAATTGGTCTTTTCGCACATCACTAGTAAATATCAGATTTGTAAGTTTAATATGAATAGATTACAGATTTCTGCCACAATGCACATTTTAATTGTATCCAATAGTAGCTTCTACAACGGAAGACAACATTTCCACTGAGGATAAAATTATCTGATTTTGATACACTAATGTTTAATCAGTGGCAACTGCGGAGGCATTTTGAACAACAAATCATCCCTAGATGGGCCAAGTTCAGAATATTTTAAAACATGTTTCTGAAGCTGTCTTTCTTTTTTGCTTTTGGGACAGTATGAAAAATGCTAATAAAAACAAAAAGGAGTAATTTGTAGATTATATTCACCCTTTGAAAGCACTACAAATCAACATTATATGATGTTTTACCATGTGAATTTCATTGTTTTTATTTACAGTAATTTCAAATCAGATGATTGCAACACGCAAGAGTGAAGGTTTTGATGACCTTGAATTATATTTCATTCAAGAAACTTGGTTTAAATGAAAATAGCAGACTCATACAGTCAGCCAGGTTAGCTATAAAGCTAATGATCAGGACACTCTACAAATGGGCAATTTTTAGCTGTCGACCTTTAACAAGACACTATACATGTTTAGAACCGAGACAAAATTATACGAACCTTAAGTCACAGTATTCCTCTGATGGCATCTGTTTCTTTAAAAGTTTGCAGCCTTGGAGCTTATCTGTATATGCTTGATTCCATGCTCATGAGAGCTGTGACTCTGGTCCCACCCTTATAGTCAAATGAAGCATGATTGGTTGAAGATAGAACATGCTACGATTGGTCCGAGTAATGTGACCTTTTTCTAAATGCAGTTATTTAATTGACGATGGGTGGAGTCCACCTATTTGTGTGCACATCTTGATGCTAGATTTGTTTCAAAATGGACAAGTGCATGTAGCGAGCCGCAAATGCACAGGAAGCAATCCACAAATAAATGCACGTCATTCGCAAATGAATACTGGACAGGGTTTTGATTGTGAGTTAAAAAATATATTTGTAAAAAAAGAAAAATTATTTGCAAATCTTATTTAATTTATTTGTGAATTCACTTTATTTTTGTGAAACTCCTTACATTAATTTGTAGATATCATTACATTTATTTGTGAATCTCTTTCCATTTGTGTGCTTATATGCAACAATTCCATCTCCATACTGCAGTCCTCACCATCTCCAATTGAGAATTTGTGGTGCATTATGAAGTGCAAAATACAGCAATGTCGACCCTGAAAAATTGTGCAGCTAAAGACCTGCATAATGGATGAATGGGGGAAAATTTCACTTTTTAAAAAAAACGTATGTCTTCAGTAATAACACTTCTTCTACGTGTTATTAGAAGAAAAGGTGATGATTCACAGTGTCCCAACATTTTTGGAGTGTGCTGCAATCATCTGATTTGAATTTACTGTACCATTAAAAAAACAATGAAATTAACAAGGTAAATCATCATATAATGTGTAGTTGTAGTGCTTTAAATATAGCAAAGGGTGAAATTAATTTACAAATCACTCCTTTTTGTTTTTTATTAGCATTTTTCATACTGTCCCAACTTTTTCTGTATTGGGGTTGGTTGTTGTGAGGGGAAAGAGAGAGAGAGAGAGAGAGAGAGAGAGAGAGAGCGAGAGCGAGAGAGATGACAGCTTACCCATGTTTACTGTCATCATCAGGAAGTGTCCCTATTGAACTCGAGCTGAACGCTCTTTTCCTTTCATCAGGGAAAATCTTCACTCTGCAAACACAACATAAACAGAGGACTGAATTAAAGTCATAATTAACTTAAAATGCCAACAAACAGACACAAATTTTAATAACAAAGACATTCTAAAACCCAACTTTAGCTGCACTTAACATCATATGAGATTTATGTAATATTTATAGTTAAGTTGGCTCCATCCACACAATGACAGAAAGCAATGCTATTGCAAAATTGAAAGACAGAACTTGACTGCATCAATATAACTACACAGTGTAATAGGTATGTACAAAATAAGCACATCTGCACTATCCATTTGCCTTAATTCAAAAAGAGCATTATTAGTTGTGCTTGCTTAGACAAGCATCTCTGTCTCTATTGCTCATATCCAGGGTTAGGGATTTCAACAAACCTCTAACCAACAGTATTAAACTTCGGCACAGAACCATTTGTGCTACGGACATGAATGATACCTCAAATCATGTTGCTTGTTGAGGGGGTGTTTTACTATTTTTCTAAGTGATCAAACTTGAAATTTTCACTCGATAAAGAACATAAGATATGTGAAGCTGGGCCTTTTCACTTTTTCACCAGCAAGCAACCATCCTGAACACCATAGCAACCACCTAGCAAAGCCTTAGTAACCACCTTAGTAACCATCCTAGCACCTGCATATCAATGTGCTAGACTAATCAGAACACCTTAGCAACCATGTTGAAATGCCCTGGCAACCACCAACATCACCCTAGCATCGTAATGATGAGTTTTGCAAGGGCAAAAACCATTCCTTCATCATTCATTCATTCATTCATTCATTCATTCATCTTCTTCCATAATTGTCTATTTAACCTGCTTGTTTTCTGACAAAATGGCACATTGAAGATGAAAGTCTGTTACTCAAGCCAATTCACCTTTCATATTACCTTCACAATGCAATTCTCTTTAGATTGTACCAGGAATTCAACGGAAACCATACTCACAACTACCGATAGACTGCGAGTCTCTGACTGCCAATAGCAAATACAGCCATCATCTCCCATCAGCCATTAGTCATGTCATTCTTTAGAAGAGAGAGACACTAGTGCTGTTGCCTTTGAAGAAGGAAAGCACCCTCTTGCCCTTGAGACATTGTTAAGCCACAACATTCAGGATAAAAGCCAAGAGAGCGCTAAAGGTAGTGACCACGGAGCGCTTCAAAGATGTGTCAGAAAGCTTTTAACGCATCAAATTTGTCACCAGCTGCCGCAGGCTGATCTAAAAGCAGTTTTTCATTTTCTGATAGAAGAAAGGCAAGACAATGAGATTTATTTTTCTTAATTTACAACTGTCAGCATCCCGCAACAATATCGGCGAGTCGCCTGGAAACGACACGGAAAAGCTGTGCAGTTACAGTCGTCAGCAAAGTGCAAAAGGGCCCCAAACTTGAGTGGGAACAGCCTATTACCAAATGATGTCAGAGTACAAATGTACTAGAAAAAAGTTTAAGAACATTTACATGTTAAACAACATCATCATTCTGAAAATAGCAATAAAAATTGGAGCAATCTGCATTCACCTCTTTCTTTTCTAGGCTGCCTGTTAAAATTCGAGCCAAATATAGCAGCGGTAATGCGGAGGGGCTGCTTCTCTTTTGATGGCTCTTGTGGTGATTATGTCAAATTACCTCACTGGAAACGATGAGTCTTGAGTCTCTTTAGATAAACAGCAGTGGAACATGATTTCAAAAGCAGCTGCAGTTAAAAGGGGTTTATGTGTGTTTGACATGACAAGCTTACGTGCAGTGTCATTCAGTGTACCATAAAATGGTGAGTGTAAACTGCCTTAAATTATATGTTTATTGTTAATTATACTGTATGTTAAATTATGTCAATCAAGCAATATGGTACGAGAGGCCATATTGAGTGACTTATTCCTTTTATAAAATGGTTAATACATAATAAAAAGATTAAGAACATAAATATAAGGACACATGTTTTCATTTAAATTTTATTGTAATTATCAAAGGAATAGTTCACCCAAAAATATAAAAATATAAGAGTCTGTTTCTTAGACTCTCTTATTTACTCACCCTCATGCCATCCCAGATGTGTAGGACTTTCTTCTACATAAAACAAATTAAGATTTTTAGAAGAATATCTCAGCTCAGCTGGTCCTTACAATGCAGGTGAATGGTGACCGGAACTTTGAATCTCCAAAGTCACATAAAGCCAGCATAAAGTAATCCATGACTCCAGTGGTTAAATCTATATCTTCAGAAGCGATATGATAGGTGTGGGTGAGAGAAAATCAATAATTAAGTTCTTTTTACTTTCAATCTCCACTTTCACATTCTTCTTTTGTTAATGGCGATTTGCATTCATTGTGCATTTCACCACCTACTGAGCAGGGAGGAGAATTTACATAAAAATTGTATTGTATGGACCTACAGAGCCAAGATATTCTTCTTAAAATCTTCATCTGTGTTCAGCAGAAGAAAGTAAGTCATACACATCAGGGATGGTATGACAGTGAGTACATGATGAGAGAATTTTCATATTTGGGTGAACTATTCCTTTAATGCGCTCCAGGAATATATGAACCACCAAACTCGTGAATTAATGCTACACAGCTAAACATAAGGTAGTTCTCAGCCAATGTGACATTTGCAAGGTTTTTTAAGCAAAAAGTAAATATATTTGTGACTTATAGCCGATACAACTTTTTGAAATGATTCACACACTGACTCACAAGATTTTGCCCTTTAAATAGCATATTCTAGAATTTAACATAATTTTTACAAAAAAAAAAAATAAATAAATACCATGGCAGTCCTTAATTTAATTTTATTTATTTATTTTTTAAAGGGTGCTACTGGGCTACAGTGATAGCACTGTTTTTCTGTTTGTGTGAAACCTACAATCTACCATTTTCTTTTTACATATACTGGTAGGCTACTAATTAAATGTACCTGTACTGTTTTGTTTGAAATACACCCTTTTGTTTATTGTTCAAAAAGTTGCCCTAGGGTATAAGATGGGTTGCATCATGTGAGGTTTGATAGGATTGTGTATTTGACACAGTACATTGTCACTGTAATATTACGTACAGAACACAAGAGTAAATCAAGTTTACTCCTGCCATCACCTTACTTGAGACATAGGAGCAAACCTTCACTGCCATTTACAGCCACTGTTGTGAGTATCTTGAAAGGTGAGTGCAGTACAACTGTCTGATTTTCCTTTCATGTTTGTTAAGAGTTTGTTTTATGAATGACATAACTGCCACATATGTTTATTCAAAGATAATGGATGGAGAGAAAACATAGGTGAAAGTTCTTTTGTTCAGAAAGAACCGCAAATTGAACTTGCAAATGCCAGCATACCCATTGTACTAAAGGGTGAACATTGTGCCCTTTACGTTCAGTTATAGAAAATCTCTAATATAAGAGTCTTTTAATAGAGCGAAGATGAAGAGTTGAAAAAAAGGTAATTGCTTCTCAGGCATTCCTTTAAGATGATACACACAGTAACCAATTACTACTGGATTCCTGCTCAGTGGGAATCTAATCTCAGACACACCCCCTGTCTCTGGTATATTTTAAAGTGTCTTGTTCAGTGTCTAAGCATCATTCAAATGGCTTTTATTTTTCCCCCTTTGTTTCTAAAGATTGGTGCCTGAGTTCTCCAGAAACAGTCAGCAGAGAAAAATGTCCTGGGCACCTGACAGAAACACAAAAGTGTTTGCTGTAAGTTTCCAGAGTGCAAGCCAAGGCGTATGCTCAATCCACATGAGCAGGGCAGAGCAGCAAACAGCATAAAGGCCATCAGAGCTAACGGCACACAAACTCCCAAAGCTCCGTCACAGCAAAAGGGCATGAAAACACCACAAAACAAAGTTTTGGTTTTGCCATGTAACTTCATTTGTAACTCATGCTGCAAGCAATCATCACAACAGAGTAACTGTACACATTTTTTTAAAGGGAGGTAATGCCAGGAATGTACAGTGGCCCTCAAAAAGATTTTGACACTTTAGCCACACTTAAAATGTATGGGTGTTGTTGCATTAAAAATCTACATATCAAATCAAGTGGAATATGCAAACAATTGATTTTCGCAGAATTATAAGGCATTTTAGCAATTACAATTACCAAATGGTAATTTTTAAGTGTGTTTAAACAGTCCAATACTTTTTGGGACCACAGTGTGTAAAACACTAAAGAACTGGTGCTTGAAAAGTGCAAGACACAAATGCATCTTTGCTGATTAAGATGGATAAGTTATCAATCAATGACACTTTTCACTGATCACTGACTTTTCAATGTAAGAACATTGGATTGTAAGCATTCTACTTGGCATCTCAAAATCCATTTAAAACGTAACACACGCATACGCATTGACCTTGTGGCTGCCGTAAATACATTTGAGTGCCGAGGGACTGACATGTTGCCAAAAAACAGGTAGCTCTTCAACATGGCATCGAGCAACTCACTATACCCCTCTGCCCTCACTGTGTCTGTCACCAACCGCCAGCTCTCCATCCCATCTGCTCAGTCACTCCACACAGTGCACAAGTGGCCTGTTTGCCCATGCACCCACCGCACAACCTATCATTCATATCACAGACACTTTATGCCAGCTCTCTAGACCAGACAGATACAGAGTCTGTTGTTCTGTCAAACTGCTGTTTATGTTTTAACCAGCTTAAGAAAAAAACAGTGCATCTTGGCTTGATTTGACAATAGCTGATTTTTCATCAAAATATTTAGCATTTTTTAAGCACATTGTTGCACGTTTCCATGTGCATTATCATGAGGGAGCCACCTCATCATGATGGAGCAGCTGAATGACCTCCCTGCTTCAGGGAGCGTTTTATTTGCAAGAATGGAGCAAGTATCTAATTGTATTAAATGCATCCACGAGACACCGCAGAATAAGTGTAATATTTGATATAAAAGGGCTGAAATGGCTGTGATGCCCACCGCCGCCGCAGTCCATGCATACCTGGGAGCGCCCGCCCTCAAAACTGTTCTGGCAGATTTTGAGGAGCCACTTTGATGAGAAGCCAAGGTGTTATCTTTCCTTGGGCCAGTCACATCAAGCAATCGCACGCTCATAACACGTGCACGAATGGTCAAAAAACCTCTTCGTTTTGCAAATAAACTGTTTCGATCACATTAATGTGCATTTGAACTAATGTGAACCACCTTCTTCTAGCGCATAAAATGTTATGCTAATTTAGAAAACGTATTCACATATCAAGCGTTTCCATTCAGGATTTCTTATGTGCAATTTCAAAATGTACATAAATACAGTTGGATGGAAACCAGGCAAGTGATCTCAGAATTTGTAAAAAGCAACCGCATGTGAGATCTGGATGAAACAACAGAGCAGGAGACAAAACAATTTGGTTAAAAGTAGTTCAATTTGTCCAGTTTAGCTACTATTTCATGACTGTAATATATAGTGGTTCTCAACTGTTGGGTCGGGTCGCGACTCAAAAATGGGTCTCAGGTCTGTTCTGATAGGCTGGTGGGCAGCAGGGAATAATCTATGCTAAATGCAAATAATACAATGCAACTAACCATATAATCATTCATAATTAAGTAAGCAAAATAAAAAAACATTAAAAGGAAGTAGAAAATGTTTATCTTTTGATATTGGCGTTACATCTAGGCACACTCTGTGGTATTTTGGTACAAATCAGTCACTCAGCACATTTACAGGCACATTCAGTTCAATTTCGGTCAGACTACAACAATAATCTATCTTCTTAAATGTCATGTAAAAACTTTTTGTGATTTTTGAGTAATCAACCTACTGTATAATACTTCATCCAGCATATAGGCTATAATGTTCATAGTACCGCAAGTGGCCTTGATGTTGTGTGCATGCTCTGAAAGACAGGAGTAACGATGGACGTGTATTTAACTCTACCTCAGTTGATGCTCTTCCTTCAAAATATTTGATTACACAATGTTTCATGTATATTTAGACAGACAGATGAAGACTCAGCTATGCAAAACTATGCAGTAGCTCAATTACAACTGTGCATGTAAACATACTGACTTAGAAGAAGCTAGCCACATAAGGCACAGGATTGTGGGTATAGCATAATATTGTAATAATTCCCGCAAATTCCACATTCATAGAGTGGGAAATTCCTACACACTTTTATTCACTTAACAGTGCACATCACTCCTGTTAAATAACAAAGCTGTTCACATTGCAAGCGTGACATTGGAGCAATCTACGTATAGTTTTGACGCATTTCATATCTTGGCACTCCATTAGTAGTCATAATGCAACAAATTTGACAAGAAAGGCAGAAATACCAAAATGCTTTGTGTACCAGCAGCATGTTGAAGAGATTACACACCTATTACATCTCTCATAAAAGGATGACAGGGTCATTTTATTAGGTTAGAACAGAAAAAAATGGCCCATGTAAAGGTAAAAAAATGCCCCTGGAAATCAAATACTGCCCCTTAATGAAAAAGTTGATTTCTGACCCTTGTTTATTGTAAAATTTTGGACATTTTAGTGTTACAAAGTGTGTAAATCCTCCCCATATGAGCCGTGTAATGGGGGGAATTCCCCCTCATTTTCAGAAATTAATTCACAATGTACAATGTATAATAATAATGTAAAATATTCTTTGATAAAAATATTTGTTTTATGAAAGTAGCCTCATTTGCAGTACATTTGCAAAGTCATATCGGTGCAAAATCGGTGCATAAGACACATAGAAAAGTTCTGTTTTCATTCCAGCTCAAAAATTAATTATATTGGCCACCATATCTGTAATCTGTGAATTTACCCCTTCTAAAATCGGTATCGGTCTCAAAAATCCCATATCTATACCCATTACCTATGATCTAAATGACAGAAGCAGGCTAAAGTTTTCTCCCTTCATTTACATTTCTCTGAGAGTGTGTTCAGCACTGTTATTCCTGTGATGAGTAAACCCAATAGGTCAGCTCTCACAAATAAGGACAATCCTATTCTTTTGTCAACAACTCGATGACTCATAGGTTGTGGCAGGCTTTCTGAGAAGTGACACAACATCTGCTTTGCTAAAGCCAATTTCTCCGTGGTACCACCAAGGAGAGCCTTACTTGTCTAATGCTGAGCCAAATCTCACACCCTGAGCTCCTAATCTACTTTTGGGCATTACACTTTTTTTTCACGGGTAAGGTGCATGCTCTTTTCTGCACACACACACACACACTTATACGCTTACTTCGACAGTTCGCTCCCTCAGTAGGCAATCCATTTTGTACACTATAGATTCTTTGCCAATATATACACATCTAGGTCTGAAACAATCTCCGTAGGGCACAAAACAAAAGAGTACACCAAGGTAGATGCATACTTTCCATTTCAAAGCTGCAAAATAATTCAATCCAAAAGAAGGAACTGTTATCTATGTGTAATAAGCAAGCATTTATGTATCTACATACAGTATGGGTCTATGCAACTGATAATGAACAGTCAGCTGGTCATTAATGCACAATAAACCCAGACAGGTAGATCAGTACCCCAATGTGAAGCAGAGGTCCAGTTTAATAGATAATAATTAAAAACAGGCAAAATGGACATGAAATATTGATTGGAGTTGAAATTATTTTATGTAAGAAGACAGAGACTGCCGACTCTGTGAGAGCACCAAAGTCAGGAAAATATAACAGAAATCAGTTGCCTGGGACACCATTCAGTTATACATTTTAGAAGTCATTAAACAAAAATATTTGCCTGCAGAATGCTCTAATTAACCAACCAGAATCAAAAGAGCCATGTACTACAGACCTAATGAAAGACTGGTCAAGTGTACTGTATATTATAGAGATTACATAAACAATTAAATGAAAAAAGCATAACAAAATAGTAAACAAACAGATATTTAGAAAGCAGGTCTTCATGTCACTTTTATAATAATGAATCAATAACATGAATATGCATGATTTGTTTTTTCATCAACGTGGCAGTGAATATGAATAATGAAGAATAACCACTGTCTTACCTATAACAGCAAAGAATCAAACTACTTGTTTATAATAAAACAAAAAAATTTCTTTAGAAATCTTTTTAGAAACTAAGGCATTTTCTCCGTGTACACAATCGATGTATAACTTTGCTCGGGGCCACTGATCCAGAGTCAGCTTTTCTCATCCCATTCTCTCAGTTACGGGGAGCTGTAACACGGAGCAGTTCAGCTGCATAAGTCAGCAAACTGAGCAAGCATTTCACCCTGTGAATCATGTTTTGGACAGTGGAAGACTAGTCTTATAATCCCTCTGCCTAAACGCATTTACTGCTGGTTTTTTTTTCTTCTCCCAATTCTCCCCAATTTGGCATGTCCAATTCCCAATACGCTCTAGGTTGTCGTGGTGGCGTAGTGATTCTACACAATCCGGGTGGCAGAGGATGAATCTCAGTTGCCTCCACGTCTGAGAGTCAATCCGTGCATCTTATCACGTGGCTTGTTGAGTGTGTTATCGCAAAGACCTAGCTCGTGACCTATTCTATGCGGCATCCACGCACAACACACCACAAGCCCCACTGAGAGCGAGAACCACATTATAGTGATCACGAGGAGGTTAATCCAACATGACTACCCACACTAGCAACTGGGCCAATTGGTTGCTTAGGAAGCCTTACTGAAGTCACTCAGCACGCCCTGGATTCGAACTTGCGACTCCAGGTGTGGTAGTCAGCATCTTTACTTGCCGAGCTACCCAGGCCCCCATTTACTGATGTTTTAATGCAGTTTATATTAACACATGAATCAATCGTGTTTCACTCAACCGAACGTTGACCTCATATTACACTAAAACACGCAATTTTCCCGGCTTGTTGTCGATTGACAGGCAATGTCTGTATCTAAAAGGTGACTGGCTCTTTTACCTGCAAGGAGGGACTTCCTTTCTACATCCATTGATGGTTACTTAGACCTCTCGTATGGAAGTTACTATTAAATATTATTCACTATTACTATTGCCCATTCTTAGGTAAAATGTACAAATCTAGTTTAAAATAAAAAAGCAAACTACACTGTAAAAAGTTTTTATTTTCTTTAAAAAAAAATTGTTAATTTAGATGACATGAAGCACATGGGGGGGGAGGGGGGGGTCAGTGTACACATGCTTTTTCCTCTTCACATTCATTGTACACAAAAATATCAATAATCACAATTTTAATGACTGCCTATGCATCTTTAGCTATTTGTTTGTTTCTTTAAATGAAAGAAGATCTGTGGCATTTTTAACTGTTGTTAGCACTACATTCTAATAAGGGCAAATACACCTGCACTTCATTTAGTCAGATACATAGGATCCAATTAAAGGGCTTCCTCTCATCTCATTGAAACAGGGAACTACCTATACTATATACACATACATACATACATACAATGACCTCCAGCCTTTGGCTCTTTGGTGTGTGCTTGTCCAATCACTCAAGCAAGTGATAAGACCACTGTCATTTCCTCTGTGTCTGAGACAGCTAGTGCTGAGATTAGGCCTAAAATGAATGATCCATCATGAAGATCTATGGCTGACCAGACAATATTTTGACTTACAGCCATGAATCACATATTCTCTTAGGGAACCGGATAAAATACAACATTTCTCCAACATCAGAGATGGTTATTCATCGCAGACTCTCTTGAAATGTTACTTTAGGGATTCCTGAAAATCATCAGTCCTGAGTCAGTCAGGATGAATTAAGTCAATACTTTTGCCTGAAAATGTTCCTGTCTACACTGGACAGATCTTCCATTCAACATAAAGAGGAATGTGGACTTTGTGTCTAATGGCACGTGATCAAATATTCTGAATACTCAGATCTTTAGAGGTCTAATGATCCAACTGACAGACTAATAATTTTTCCTTCTTAAAATCTTTTCCTTCCATTACCAGGAAGGCAACCAGAGCATGCATAAACACTGACCTAGTGAGAATTTTGCTCCACAGGCCTGTTTAAAGAGGATATACTTTAAGGTCAGATGACTCACTAGATCCTATCCGATCCAAAATCCACTATTTCAAAGGTATATTAATGTGATGTTGATAATGAAAGTTATACATTGCATTTTAATTTTACTTCATTTAATTTGGCAGGGACAATAAGACACATTATGCTGAAATGTAGTTTATTAAATTTAGATAAGTGAGCCAGCAGCATATCACACTGCAGCTCACACCTGTTAAAGGCACCATCTTTCTGTCTGTGGTACCATAATAATCACTCTGTTAGTTTTGAGCAGCCTGTCCAGCCTGACACAACAAAGTTAACTCAACCAATGGCTTAAGTTCGGGATCTGTTTGTTCGACCAATGGGAGACGGAGGGTTATTCATAAAGCTGGTTGAGAACAACTTATATTTTAGCAACTCCATTTGGTAGCCTCGAAAGGTCCATAACTGATAATGTTACGTGTGCACATCACTGCGACTGTCTCTAAGGTGAGTCTGATGACTCATTAAAGCTCAGTTGGTGCCTTTAGTTTAATGGCAACTCAGGAATAATCCTAATGGAGGTACACAGTTAATTTAGATTTCTTTCTCTGGCTGGCCCTGACGAAACATATTCTTGGAAATGGGCTTGGCTGAGACAGACCCGTACACACTGCAGCTAGACATAAAGAATACACACAACAACTCATGAAAAATATCTAACATACATATCTCTTAATAAGTGACACAAGAACTTTGAAACATGGACAGTGAAATATGGACAGTAGGGCTGCACAATAAATTAAAAAAAAAATACGATTACAATTACGGCTGCTGCAATTAACTAATCGTGAAAAGGTCAATTACAGCATTCCATTTAGCTCTACTCCCGTTGAATTAAAATTTTGTATTTACATTTTTTTTTAATGAGTGAGCATTGTAAACAACTGCAGGCATGTTCATTGTGTACATAAGCCTATAAGCAATGGTGCAACTAAACTAGAACGCTCCCATTATAATATAATGATAACTGCGATAATTAAGGACCAAAGTTCTAAGCTTGTTTGTGAAGGTGTAGCTTATATAAAAAATGGATTGTAATGATTTGCCCGGAACAAAAATAATAATAATTAAATGTAAATAATATTAATCTAGATTAATAATCGTCATTACAATATCAAGGGAAATACTCGACTATTAAGATTTTTGTCATAATCGTGCAGGCCTACAGTATATCTGATCAAAAAGAAAGGAGGATAGTACACCAAAGGAAGAAGAACAGTACAATACAACACAAGACAAAATTAGATGACATTGAGTTACTATTAACATTAGTGTAATTATAATAGCCGTCACATTTCATAGTATGTGATGAGAAATCCATGCATGCCACAGATTGAGCTAACAAAACAGCTTTGATATTTAAACTACCAATGCTGACCCTGACTTAGAACAGAAAGTGTTTATAGGAAAAGACAAATCACAATAAAAACATCTTAAGGCACGTTTACATGGTAGATGGCAGTACAATCAATAAATGTATCAAGCTAAAGCTTTTAAATATAGGCTATTGAGGAATAGAGTAGACATGTCCATGCGTACGTCCAAGCAGTGTCACATTTGCAAATATCATGTGGTTAAGGACAATGTCAGCACATAATTGAACTGCTACACAAAGGCATTACTTACATACACATGAATGTTCCACATTTACATCAAGGCATTTTCCAGTGTCAAGTTCTGCCTGAACAATGCAAAGAGCGTCGCTTTAATAAACTCTGTATATGAACTCGGTATTTACAAATGATGAGCTGGTGCTCTTTGGACAAGACTGTAATACCATAACCTATGTGTAACAAACACAATGGCAATGCGTTTATTATATCTCATAGCAAATCTGAGCACATTACAATGAATACATATCGATGACAGCCCTTACTATTCCAACTCACCTTACGTGCGTGTCTTCATGCTGGAGCTTCCCCTTAAAAAACAAAAACAATGTCAGATTCAAACCGAGTTTACCGGTTTAAAACGCCGTGAAAGGAGAAAATCCGCAAAGTGCGCTCTTGCGCGAGAGATACAGTAATAACAGTCATATATCCGGAAGCCGCGCGCTCTTGCAGTACAGTGACTCTTACAATCACGCACAAACTGGGAAAACCGCACAAATACACCTTCCGAAAAAGCTTTGCCGTTTATGTTCTTTGGAGTCGCAGAAGCCAGTAATCCAAACAGATGGAGCGGTGTGTGCTTGGGAAAACTGCAAACCTCGTCGACTGTGCGGAGTCTAAAGAAGAAAGTTTCCTCTCCGAACACACTGACTGACGGACGGACGGACGGACGCCGAGGTTTCCACAGAGCGACTCTGAGGTCACGAATAGCACGAGCCTCAGGAAGCGATGACGCGCGTGCTGGAGACCGTCGGCCTTCGTGAAAGTCTGGCGCCCTCAGCTGACTGTGTCACTGTGCTGCACATCTCCCCACGAATATTCAGTAGTTATGTCCGATTCTTGAACGAATCGTTCTTTTGAGCCGATTCTCATCAAGCAACTGGTCAAGCCGATTCACAACATCGAACTGAATCGAACTTCAGTTCCGGGTTTGATATTCCATTGAGGAATACAACATGCTTGTCAAATATTTTACCTAATTTTAGGGAATATTATAAAAATTTCAATTTGTGGTTAATGAGGTACCATTCATTGTATGGCCGTGTATATTGTCAAGATTAGTGTATGCTTCTGTAGTCTAACAAAATGTCTCTATCTTGATTTGAAATTTGTTGTCTACTTGACAATTGCACTGGCAATTTTTCATACATTTGTGGAACTCTGTTGGAATAAAAACCACTTTGACTGCATAACACATGACAGGTCAAACATTTTGATTCTAAACATTGCAGAACATAATTCTAATTGAAACGGGAGTACTTCTGGAGGGAAAAAAAAAATACTGCAATTTCTACCACTGATAAAAAAAAAAAAAAAAAACATTTTATCAACATCATAAAAGCCAGCAATGACAATAGCCAATACATAATGCGGCAGTATTGCACAATGCAGCTGTTGAGAAGAAATAGGTTTCTCTTATCCATGGCTTCTTGTATTATGCCACACTATTCAGACAAGGATAAACTGTTCTAGTCTGAAATACTATAGCAATGCACAGTATGTGCTTTTAAAGTAAACATTTACAACTTTACATGGAGGAATAAACCGCATTATAGAGAGAGAGAGAGAGAGAGAGAGAGAGAGAGAGAGAGAGAGAGAGAGAGAGAAGATAGTATGTAATATCCAAGAAAAAGGAGGCATAAATGCTGTGGACTTACCGGACATTAAATAGGGATTTTTAAGAAAGAAATGGGTACAAAAACTTCAACAAAAAAAACAAGAGTCTATGTGGAATATTTTCCCAAAGTTAATATTTCAACTGGTTTGTGGACTTAAGTTTTTACTGAAGTGCAGTAGGAATAATACTCCCCCTAGTGTCATATATTGGAATATTAATTTGGAATATATACATTGGAAAAATACATGCAAACAATGTAATAAATCCCTTATAACTAATAATATTAATAATTAGGGGTAACATTTAAAATGATTCATATAATATATCCTGTAAATTATTATATTACTAAAAGATGTAAAAATTTAATTAATAAAGAATGTGCAATCTGCATATTTGAAACAGCTATATTATCCCACCAATTTTGGAATTGCCATCTTGTCAAAAGATTCTTGAAGGATTTTCGCTCAATTTATATGTAGAAAAATAAATTACACTTTTTCCGTTAAAGAAACCAATGTTTTACTTTATTTTCATCACAATAACAAAGATGTTAACTTTTCTTGAATTGTAAATTTTATAATTATTTTTGAAAGATTATTTTTACATAAATTGAAATGGTCAGAAAAGAAACCCAATATTATCCTATTTTTGACAGACTTACAAGGATATTACAACATGATTAAACTTTGTAAAAATATTAAAGCCAAAAGATTTGTAATGATCTTTCATTTGTATAATTTAACATAATGCTGTTCGTATTGAAACCCCTAACTATTTATATTGCCTTTTTATTTTTTTCTTTATACGTTCTATATTGATATTATAAATTGTTTAATTTTCAAATAAAAAACAAATAAATAAATAAAAACTTTAGTTCCGGGTTGATGACACAAGACGCACAGTTTAAGTGAATGTACTGCAAGTATCATTTAATAAAACATTTATAAAACAGATTTATTAAAACAGATGTTTCTTTCTGTTTTCTGATTCATTTAAAAAAATATTTGCAAATGAAGGTCTCGAAAATTAAGTAGGCATTGTTATGATGATGTTAAGGACTCGGTGATGTAACACAAATAATTAATACCATATTAGCTTTATAGTTGTGTTTGCATTTCTTTCTTCATGAATTGTGTAACTAACTGTGATGGACATTTTCAAGAAACTGAATTTCATTAGGTCTATTTAAATGCAGATGACTTGTATCCTCACCGAGTTCGAAATGAACGAGTTGGAATCATACAAGCAGGCGGCTCTTGTGAATTAGTAGACCGGTAATTGAACAAAAGATAGTCAAAATGAAAGTATCAACCGTACAGGCAGAATCGAACGTCAGCTCTCGATTGTTTCCGACTAAAAAGACCGAAAAGGCCGGTCCACGAACTGTCGAAGTTTGCCGAGGATTACCGAGGAGTCTGACGAGTGAGCTGCTGATCCTGAGCATGCGTGTAGCGAGGACACGAACGAGCATGGAGCGAATTGTTTCTTTAATGACATCCAAAACGTAGGCCGACTAGAAATATTCAAATGACTAGTTTTACTAAATACAATTTAAGAAACGTAGAACATATCCACGTTTATGCGCAGTGTCTGTATTGGTCCTTTAAGTTTATAAATAGGAAACTTATCCAATACGTAATCAATATGCAGCCGTATTCGACATGCAGGATCACAGAATGAAGCATTGATAATGAATACCATTATTATTATTATTATTATTATTATAACGTATATAACTATATGCTCATGTTGCTTGGAGATTTTGTTGACTGAAAGTTCTTGAAAAAAAAAAAAAAAATATATATATATATATATATATATATATATATATATATATATTCAATGTTTCGTCATTGGAAAGATAAAAAGAGAGCACTTTAAACAACTGTACAACCTATTAAAAAGACTCTGTCCCCAACAGCCTCGTTTTAATTCCATCAAAAAAATCAAAGATGGCACTACAGTGAATAAGCTCTCGGAAATTAGACACGAATGACCCCTCAAGTCATAATTACGATTGGGAAACTCGGAGATCAATTTGATATCAAGAGTTTCCAAGATGGGAGGAGTTCTAAACTTTCAACATTAGTTTCTGTAGTGAATTACAGGTTTTGTCATTTTTTTTTTCTAAACACAGCTAATTGTTAGCGCTTGCCATTTTGGTCAAATTCATTGATGTAGGCTATATCAGCAACCATTCTATGCATGTTGCACATTATTACACCGTGAAAATATCTTGTATTTGACCAAAATTCCATTCCCGTCAGCATGCTGAGTGATATGCATTATGGTGCCAAAATAAAAGTTCCTCAAGAAATATGTATGAATGAACCTGGCGTCGACCATGTTTCCTGTTCTTTCTGACAACAAAGCACTTGAACAGGGCATACTCATAATTACTACTTCAGAAGTGGGAAGTAGGATAATTCCGATTGCACATGAAGGCAGTATTAGGCCTACAAACCGTGCTGGTAAAAACGTTTTTATAGTACTTTTATAGTAAAAAAAAATAAATATTTTTTTTGGAGCATCACAGAAAGTGCAATTTGTCTCTATATTTATTATTTTAAACCTTTTCCTGGGTAAATCCTTACCTGTACACCATTTCCCACAATTCCCTGTTATGACGTCAGAACGCCTTATCCAATTATATCCAATATGGTCACAGAAGCAAGGTTCACCAGGAAACATCATCAGTAATGTAGAGCATAGTTCACAATTCTGTGCCTGTTATCCGTGTATGTATATATAATTAACTATTTTTTCTTTTAATCTTCCGTGCTCACATTTTGACATTAACGATGCACAGAGTGCAAGCGTTGTCTGGACATCTGTCTTCACATAGACATTTTGGAATGAAGCAGTGCAGTGCGTCAGTTGCAGATCCGAATGATATTGTTGTGGTTCATGGGTTACGCACAGCAATCGGCCGGGCGAAAAGAGGGTCTTTTAAGGTGGGATATCGTACAGTATGATTGCTTGTGTCTTTATCGGTTTCTTGCAGGAAATCACAGCCTTAAAACAAGTCGTCTGAGAGTACTAAATTGCAATGAGACATAACTCTACCCATTATCTAGGACACTACCCCAGATGAGCTGCTCAGTGCTGTGATGAGTGCAGTCCTTAAGGATGTGGGACTGCCACCGGCTTCACTAGGGGATGTGTGTGTTGGTGAGTCACTAAACAGTCTGACAATCAGAACATCAATTATTGGTATACACTCAAGCACACCTATATAAATCACAATCACATAAGGAGTGATAATATTCAGAAACTCATACAGCTGTTTTGCAGGTAATGTGCTTCAGCCAGGGGCAGGTGCACTGATGGCTCGAATTGCACATTTTCTTAGGTGAGATAGTTAGATTTCATATAAATAAAGACATTATTAAACACATGCTTTGGTTGTAATTTACAAGACATTTCTTTAATTTTACAGTGGCTTTCCTGAGTCTGTACCGGTCTATACAGTGAACAGACAGTGTTCCTCTGGACTACAAGCACTTTTTAATGTTGCAGGTACAGTAATATGACCATGTCGCCATTTTTAGCTCCAGCATAAGGGAATTCAAGATTACAAATAGAACAGGTCTCTTTCATTCATTCTTTTTTTTTTTTTTTTTTTTTTTAAGGTGGAATCAGAAATGGTTCATATGACATGGGCCTTGCCTGTGGGTTAGTATGGCACATTTATATTAATCATTTGTTTATTTTAGTCATAGCAAGTAGGCTCCCCTAACGTAGTAAGAGAAACTGTTGTATTTTTCTGAAGCTCGTGTCCTTCTCCTTGAACATCTTTTTGGCAGTGCTGAGAGCATGTCCCTTCGCTCTGTGGGAAACCCAGGGGACATCAGCCCCCGGCTGATAGACAATGAGAAGGCCAGAGACTGCATAATTCCCATGGGGTAATGGATAATTAGGTTCTTTGATGTCAAACACTGTTAACTCGTGTTATAATATAAAATATACCCTTTTCTCTGTTGTGTATGTGTGTTGTGTTCTACATCAGAATAACCTCAGAGAACGTTGCAGAGAGATTTGGCATCACCAGGGAAAAACAGGACAGCTTTGCTCTCAGTTCCCAACAAAAGTATGCACTCCCTAGACATTTGTGGGTCGTTTATTCTTGCAAGTTCTTAGTAGTTTGTAAAGATGTAATCAAAGCAACTCAATTGCATATCCTTAAAGGAATAGTTCACCCAAAAAATATAATTCTGTCATCATTTACTCACCCTCATGCCATCCCAGATGTGTATGACTTTCTTTCTTCTGCTGAACACAAATGACGTTTTTTAAATGAAAAATTCAGCTCTGTAGGTTCTCACAATGCAAATGAATGGTGATCAGAATTTTGAAGCTCCAAAAAGCGCATAAAGACAGCATGAAGGTAATCCATATAACTCCAGTGATTAAGTCTTCAGTAGTGATAGAATAGGTGTGAATGTGAAACAGATCAATATTTAAGTCCTTTTTTTTTCAATCCTTTTTTTTACTATAAATCTACACCTTTCACCAGCCCCGACCAGTAGGTGGTGATATGCACAAAGAATGTGAATCACCAAAAACAAAAGAATAATGTGACATTGGACATATATTAGATATTGATCTGTTTCTGCCCTACAACAATTATGTCACTTATGAAGACATGATACTGGAGTCGTATGGATTAATTTTATGCTGACTTTATGTGCTTTGTTGAGCTTCAAAATTCAGGCCACCATTCACTTGCATTTTATGGGCCTACAGAGCTGACATTTTGTTCTAAAAATCGTTTTTTGTGTTCAGCAGAAGAAAGCCATACACATCTGGGATGGAGGAGTAAATTATGAGAGAATTTTCAATTTTGGGTGAACTATCCCTTTAAACAAATACTAATGTAAGACTGTTTTTTACATAATTAGGGCAGCCAAGGCCCAGACACAGGGCTTATTTGATCAAGAGATTACACCAGTCACAACAAAATTTGTGGATGAAAATGGCACTGAGCGCACTATTACTGTTACCAAGGATGATGGGATCCGTCCTGGTACTACACTAGAGGGCCTTGCCAAACTTCGTCCTGCATTCAAGGAAAATGGCAGCACAACTGCCGGTGTGCACTTAGTTAATTAGATTAGAAACAAAAGTCTAAATAATACTTTTGATCCTCATTTCACCATCACTTTTTGAAATTTTTTGTATAACTCTGTTCTTTGTTTCCCCCTGCAGGTAATGCCAGTCAGGTAAGTGATGGAGCTGCAGCAGTGCTTATTGGGCGGAGATCTACGGTGGAGAAACTGAGACTGCCTGTCTTTGGGGTACTGAGGGCAAGTGCTGTGGTGGGCGTGCCACCAGACATAATGGGCATCGGACCAGCCTATGCCATCCCAGAAGCTCTTAACCAGGCAGGTAAGTATAATACAATACAATAGGCAGTTGCTCTTTCCTTTACTTTCATATCAACTATTTTATAATTAAATAATAATGATACATCAAAATAGCTTTTTCACTAAAATAGTGGTTGTATATGAACTGTGTTATTGTATTTGCATTTACAGGGCTGACTATTGATGATATTGATGTGTTTGAGATCAACGAAGCATTTGCCAGTCAGGTGAGTGATTCATTTCTCTTGGGTTACCTGCAGATTCTTCATTATAGAAAACTTTTGGCTGTTTGCCTGTTACTCAACATTACACACCTCTTTCTGCTCTTTCAAAGTGTAGTGTGTACACTGCCTGAAATAGACACATTGTCTTTTTTTTGTCCTAGGCTGTGTATTGTGTGGAAAAGCTGGGCATTCCCATGGAGAAAGTAAATCCTAACGGAGGTGCAATAGCTTTTGGTCATCCACTGGGCTGCACTGGGGCTCGACAGGTCGTGACCCTGCTCAATGAGCTAAAACGCAGACGCAAAAGGTGAGCAATCTTCTCTCCCAAGGGTTAATCTTATACTGGGGTGCACTCATGCAGCTATACAATAACTTTTTATAGCAATCAAAAAATTATGATCCCACTTTTCACTTGCAGAGGGTATGGAGTGGTATCCATGTGCATTGGGACTGGAATGGGAGCAGCTGCAGTTTTTGAGTACCCTGGACAGTCATGAAAGCCCTTGATTAAATCCCAAAATGCAAATCTCCTGATGAGACGCATAAAGTATAATTTTTTTAATCAGGCTGCTACAACACTAACTGTAGAATACATGCAGAAAAAACTAATTCTTAATTGGTTTTTAATTCTGGGTGTTTGCCGTACTTTTGAGGATGGTTATGATAACATTTCAGATCTCTTTTGAAAGTGCCTTGTATTTCAACTGATGACAAGATATTCCTGTATCTGTGTGAACAATCATACCGGAGACGTTCTATTATGACACATTAATCTGATGGTCTTTCCATATAGATACTAACAGAAGAATTCCTAAATATTCAGAATTATAAAAACAATGGTGGTCGTTTTTTAGCCCTCTGTTATTTACACAGTGCTAAAGACTAGTGTAATTCACTGAGATTTGTAATGTATTTCAGGAAGCTAGTCATTTCAATAAAATAATTTGTTATAAATAAAAATGTTTGTTTATGGTTCTATGTATAGGTTATGTATATGTGAAATCACTGTTTAACTACAACTTGAACTTCGATCTCTTGTTTCACAAAAACTCTGTGAGTACTGGGTAATCTGAAATCATTCGGTCTGTTTATCTTGAGATTCTTTAATATTCTTTACAATTAAAAACAGAAAGAAAAAACTTTTTTAAGAACAGTGTGTCATCAACTAAAGAATGTTGATGTTTATACAAGTCGCAAGTGTCTAGTATTGTCTGTGATAATACTAGACACTCACAAGTGAGTATTTTTTCAGGTGTCAGATATCAGCGATACAAAACTCATCAAGTGTTCCTCTTCCATAAACCTTAAGAAGTAGTGAGGTCGCTCCAATAATCCCATGCACTGTTATAGTTGTCTGAAACTCTTATAACTATGGGTAAAATACTGTTAGTCATTTGTATATTTATGTGAGAGAAATGGGTCTGACAGACTTTAAATAAGCACTGATACTTGAGATGAGGAACAAAACATGTCCTACATAAAAAAAAATAAAAAAAGTCCTCTTTATGTTAAAAATAAATAAATTCATAATAATAAAAATACTTGTAAAGCTATACTTAAAAAAAAAATGTTTTAAAAATGTATGCTCTCTACTTGGAAGTATATGTAATTTAAAGGGATAGTTTACCCAAAAATGAAAATTCTCTCATCGTTTACTCACCCTCATGCCAGCCAAAATGTGTATGACTTTCGTTTATCTGCTGAACACAAATTAAGATTTTTAGAAGAATTTCTCAGTTGTGTAGGTCCATAAGTGAATGGGTGGCAAAATGTTGACACTACAAAATCCACATAAGGGCAACATACAAGTATTCCAGACAGCTCTGGTGGTTCAATCATCTTCTGAAGCGATATGATAAGTGTGGGTGTTATTACTTCACCTTTATGGATTTATGTGTTAGCCTTCGATAGACCTACAGTACAAGTTTCAGTTTTTAGTTCTGTAATAACTACAAGCTTTGTGTTTCTAGAATATAGAAAGTAAATTTTTACTTCACAATTAAAACTGAGGACATACAGACCTGCACACTGTTATTGCTGTATTGACAGTGGAGAATTGTAGTACCTCCATATGCTCTTCCATTTGCACTGACAAACTACACACACACACACACACATATTTACAATTATTACACAGTAAGTAACAAAGTAATGGTAGTTTACATATAATGTATATATTTTTTACATTGATTTGCATGAAATGTTTTCATAATGCTGATATATTAAATGCATCTGTAACTCACATGGCAGGTTTAACAAAAGCCTGCATGTCTAGTCTCAAAGGCTCTAGATCATAACATGGACTCTCTCCACTTTCCCTGGGGTCAATGACGCCACCTATGCAATGTAAATTTATACAAAAGTACTCAAAATTGGCAATGACTAAATTAAAAGTGTAAAAATCCTTATTGCTTAACCACTATTTGGAATATTATTAGGGACTCCAATCAATTAATCCATATGTTTTCTAAATGTAGCAGATGCTCTTTAGAAGGTGTATATGATAGAGGAAAGTAATCTACCTTGGAGTCCAGGGACATGCAACCATGATATGACAGGAACAGAGGAGGATATTAATGCGCCAAATTCACTTAATAAATGTTTTTTCTTAACGTTCTTAGCACTTTCTTACTACGAATCTACATATGCGAATAAAACGTAGATCACACAAATTCAGATCCTGAAAAAGAAGTCCTGGAACAGTGCTGAATTTAAACCTACAGTTTGCTGTGGAGTGATGCAGTATGGGTAATCAGAGACATGAGGTTTCAGGAACACGGAGAACAGCTTTCCTTGAGCCAGAGATATAGGAGTTACATGTTTCTCCTCTCCATCACATTCTTCCTCATTCTCTGCTAAATCATCCTACAAAACAAGAGGGAAGCTTATATTGAAATGCCCATCAAAATTAAATTAATCGGTTTTAATAAAGGAGCACTTGGGTGTAATCAAATGGTGAAGTATGATTTAAATTTATGAAGAGGCCATGAAGGACCAGTTTGTGTCTTCTCTGCTGGGGGTGTGATTTTCATCCCATGTGGTGGGAATATGATGCATGAATCCAGCCCTCCGACAACCTCATTGCCATTAGCATCCTTCAGAGGAACGGGTTCACCACATGCAACTAACAGGTCTATCAACTCTCCAGCCTCAAGGTTGTAGGTCACCCAAACCATATGGATATCTGCGAAGGTTCACCAAGTAATCTTAATCTGTAAGTAATATCGCTTACACTTTATGCACTTTTGCTCATAACAGGTTTGAAAAGTAAAAGTTTTAGCTAAATGTGGAGCTCAGCTCACCATAAGGACTGGTGTTAATGAGGTGTAAAGAGCATGACACAGTGTCTCCCCCAGAAACGTGGCTTCCAAATCTGTGAAGGCCAATCATAAAATATACTGTAACTGTATGATTTTAGAGTGCAGATATATATCAACAGTATAATTCTTCCAGATTAGAACCATTCAAGGCAAGTCTAAGCTTTATGGCAAGTATGCATATGTACAGTAGGCTATATACATCTTCTAGGAATACTTACCTTATATTTCCCTGGTTCTGATTTTCAGGCCGTGGTCCAATCATCTGAAAGTAAATGGGGCTGCCCCTCGCAGACATCTGGATAGGAATGGGAGTTGGATTTAGATCACCAACTTAAATGATAAACTTAAAGTCACACTTTAATTTATTTTCCAGTTGTCCCAGAATACATCATACATCATCTGATTGTAGTCCTGTTTGTTTTGTGCAATGTAAATTATTTCAATTCAAAGTATACTGATTGTGATCGATATGTGACATACACTTTACATTTGAGATTGTCTTGGTAATCACCCTACAAGCCGTGATACTGATGGTTTGACTCAGGGCCAAGCATTCCACTTCTTGGTTCAACATAAAATGTTGCGCCTATTCCGTGGGCAAGCAGACAATTTACAAATTCTGTAAGTAAAAAGAAAATGCATCTTAGATCTATGATGCATTTCCTTTTTACTTGAGTAGAATGGATAGGGACAGAGCTCCTACAAATCATGAAAGGTCAAAAGTCAAGCCTTGTCTCAGTTTTTTCTCTATTTACACACTGTAAAAAAAAATCCCGTAAAATTTACGGTAAAAAAAATTGGCAGCTGTTTGGCAGAAATCTACCGTAAAAAATATGGTCGAAATGTTCTTCTGTTTACGGTATACTTAAAAGTGAACTGTAAAATTTACGGTAAAAAAATGGCAGCTGTTTGGCAGAAATCTACCAGAAAAAAATGTGGTCTAAATGTTCTTCTGTTTACTGTATACTTAAAAGTGAACTGTAAATTTTACGGTAAAAACTTGCAGTTTTGGTTGCCATAAAAAACATTCAGAACTGGTATGAAAGCAAATAATTTTTTTTTATTTAAATACCACAATTTTACATAGTAAATACATACTTTGGACAACCATATTCTTCAGTAAAATAATGTACTTCCTGTTGGCTTCAACTTGCAGAACAAACATTTTGAGTAATTGCAATATTTACCACATGAGACCAAAAATATTTAGTAGTAGGTCATTTTGCTATGATACTTAAAATATCTTTACATTTTCATCTAAAAACATAACAAATAAGCAGAATCAGCCACTTTAAAAAGAATGGTGTCCAGTAAAGTATTCTGCCTCCACAGTGAAAGGAGCAGTGATAGCAGTGTGATTAGTTATCAACAGCTGCCGTTTCACTGATTTGCCATTGAGAACTGGCTCATGCTTACTGAAGTCCAATTTGATTGGCCAATGATCAGTATTGCTTGAATTAACACTGAATACACACTGTAAAAAATGTCTAATTTTAACAGTAAAAGACTGTAAAAATGCTACAGAAATAAAATGTTAATTGATTAACGAATATTAACTGTAAAATATACAGTAAATGTTTTTAATATATTTTAAAAGACAATACAATAGTTTTTACAATAAAATGTTGTAATAATTAAAAAGATTTTCATATATAATTAATGGTAAAAATGTACATGTTTACCAAGAGAGTACATGTACTTTTTACAGTAAATTATTGTTAAAATTACTGTAAAAAAAACTGTAATAAGGCGTTCCCAGATTTCCCTGCGTGACCTATTACATTTCATGGGAATAGTTATGTTTAATCTCATGTTTAAAATCAGTTACATACATTGGGGTATTCTGTTTTATATTTAATGTAGTTTACTTTATGTTTACTGTATTATTTAAATTTCACATGTGTTAACATGATGGTGTTTAGTGTTTGTGTGAGTGTCTCTACATGTTTATTGGTCATTGCTCTTGGAAGATCAGTATTAGTTAACTTCATGTCATCACGTGTCCTTCTGTAGTTACTTGCAAAATGTACTAAGTACAAATTTACTAACAAATACCTTATGAAGTAAAAATATTTTTACAGTTTAAGAAGGCTAATATCAAGTTAATTATTTTTTTTTACTGTAAATTTAAAAGAATTTCTTTTTTTTTTTTTTTACTGTGCCAGCATGGTCATGTAAATTACAACCATTTTAAACTAAAATTTACAGGTTATGTAAAGTTGTTTACATTTTTACTGTAAGTTTTACATAATTATTCTGGCAACCACAGCTGGCAGTTTTTTTTTTTTTTTGTGGGTTTTGTTTTTGCAAAAACAACAGGATTTTTGTTTACAGTGCAGTGAACAGGGTGATGAGATGATAAAAAGATGACTTTATTTAAAAAATTTTTTTAAAAAAAGCAAATAAAAATGACTAAAGAAAGTCTGGGTATATTCAAATATGAGGCAAATGTGGCTTTACCAGTCAGTATGAGACAGAATAGGACACACTAAGAGGTTTGGCTTTACAGCTCTAATGGACTCTTCATTCCCTTTACTTCAGCCTGGAACCATAAAATCAAACAACCAAAAAAATATTGAATTAAATGGCACAGCTGACTCTTCGTTCCATATACTTCACAAACTGCAGCCATTTCAGTCAGATCATCCTGGAACCATAAAATCAAACAAACATAAAAACATTGTATTAAATGGCATAGCTTTGCGTGTAGTGTCAGAAAAGCGCTATACAAATGTAATGTTTATTCATTAAATCAGAGTGCCTGCAGAGGGGCTAAAGGTTGCTGAGCAGAGAAAAGCGTGTGCACCTTGGAGCTTAGAGGGAGAGAAGACCCTGAGAATGACGAAGGAGATTCACCCACTCCATCCCTTAAAAAAAATAAAAAATAAATAAAAATCACTGTACTGTAGTATACTGTGCAATAATGAAAAGTTGAAAAAAATTCAAATAAAAGGCTCGGATTTCAAATATAATGTGACAATGTGAACTCCTCATGGGTCTATAGGCATGGTTTCGTCTCACCTTGCTCCAGGTGAAGCATGATGCAAGTAGTGTTTTGTTAAACAGAGTCACGCTGCCCTTCTGTGGAACTCCAACATACAGATCAGCCAACACCAGCTCACAGCTCAGAAGCATACCCGAGAGATAACTGAAGACAAAAACACACACTTTTATTAAGCTATCTAACTGAGGACACACCATATAATTCTATTGTTTTTATACAAATCTTATTGCTATAGACTAACAGTCTTTCTACACCGGATGCGAGTGGTGCATCGCGTCAAAAACAACAGAACCCCATTAGAATCAATGATGCTGTCTACACTTGCGTTTTGCACTGATTTACCTTTTCAAGAAATGTTTTTCCCCAAACTATAGCTAAGTACATATACTGTATACACATACATTACACACTATACAATACTCATATTTGTATCACCTACAAAAAGGACATAAATAGTAGTGATGCATATGTTACAGAACACTTATGACTGTTTTTCATTCTGCACAGTAACATTTCTATAATATGCTGTTCCTCTAGGTCTTAGATTAATTTCCTCACCAGCTAGGGACATTCAGCAAAGTAAGCTGCAGGACAAACACAAAGCACTGGCAGTACATGCCTCTGAAGTATATATATATCCACACTGCAGGATGGAATGGATGTTGGGCAGTTCCTCTTGGCACCAGTGGGCATCTAGCAGACTGCTGTTGATGATATCGGTTGTAGAGATGCACTAATTTCCCATTTGCAGCAAGCCAAAATCCAGACTTGGTATATTCACTGTACAACGCAACCCCAGACACACACCACATCATGGTTCACACAATAGGACTAAAAAGTGTAATAAAGATATAATTTCCTAAGGGTGAAACCCACAATGGCCTACACGTTGCATGCTGTTTAAATAAATGGGAAAGAGATTCAAACACGTTTGACCTTAAATGTGACCTTGATGGTCATCCATACAGGTTTGTGATGGTGCTGAATGTGATACTGCAGTGTGGAGGTATATTGACCTGGTTTCCCTCCAGTCCGAACCAGGTCAAAACACTCATTCATCTCTGCAGGCAAGCACACCATAGGATCAGTTATCTACAATTCAAACACTAAAATGGAGTAAAAGAATACACTAATTTAAGATGCAATGTTTCATTTTACTAGCCTCACTAAATAGAATTGCAAAAATAATTATTATTTGCGGGGCAGCACGGTGGTGCAGCGGATAGCACTGTCGCCTCACAGCAAGAAGGTTGTGGGTTCAAACCCCGGTTGCCCCGGCCTTTCTGTGTGGAGTTTGCATGTTCTCCCCGTGTCTGCGTGGGTTCTCTCTGGGTGCTCTGGCTTCCTCCCACCATCCAAAGACATGCAGGCTAGGTTAATTGATGTCTCCAAAAAATTGTGGGTGTGAGTGTGAGTGGTGGTTTGTCTATGTGTGGCCCTGCGATGGACTGGCGACCTGTCCAGGGTGTACCCCGCCTTTCGCCCAAAGTTAGCTGGGATAGGCTCCAGCCCCCCGTGACCCTGTACACTGGATAAGCAGTTGTTGATGGATGGATGGATGGATGGATTATTATTTGCAAACAGGTAGCCATGTTGATATTGGTTGGCAAACAGATCCCATTCCAAACTCCTAAAGATCCAGAGGAGAAGTATTTTAACATCTGAAAAAAATCTTCACTTCAGCTTTAAGGTCCTTATTATTTTTAACAAACAGTATCTGTTACAGTATTATTGGTAGTTAGATATACCCTGGCAGCCAAAAGTTTGATATAATGTTCAGACTTTGCTTTTATGGAAAGAAATTGGTACTTTTATTCACCAAAGTGGCATTCAACTGATCACAATGTATAGCCAGGACATTAATAATGTGAAAAATTACTATTACAATTTGAAAAAATATTCAATATTCAATATTTCTTAAAAATACTTGAGTGATGAGTTCTAATAAAAAAATCCTCCACGTGCAGATCCCACAAAAGCTCAATGGGGCTAAGATCCATAACACTCTTTTCCAATTATCTGTTGTCCAATGTCTGTGTTTTTTTGACCACTCTAACCTTTTCTTTTTGATTTTCTGTTTCAAAAGTGTCTTTTTCTTTGAAATTCTTCCCATAAGTCCTGCACCCCTGAGTCTTCTCTTTACTGTTGTACATGAAACTGGTGTTGAGCGGGTAGAATTCAATGAAGCTGTCAGCTGAGGACATGTGAGGCGTCTATTTCTCAAACTAGAGACTCTGATGTACTTATCCTCTTGTTTAGTTGTACATCTGGTCTTCCACATCTCTTTCTGTCCTTGTTAGAGCCAGTTGTCCTTTGTCTTTAAAGACTATAGTGTACACTATGAAATCTTCAGTTTTTTTTGGCAGTTTCAAGCACTGTGTAGCCTTCATTCCTCAAAACAATGATTGACTGACGAGTTTCTAGAGATGAGTTTCTAGCCAATTTTTGACCTAATACAAAGAGAACGTTAAGCTACATTTAATGAACCAAATAGCTTTCAGCTGATGGCAAGTGATTCTAGTACCAACTGATTAGCATGATTACTCAAGGATAAGGTGTTGGAGTGATTGCTGCTGGAAATGGGGACTGTCTAGATTTGATCAAAAATTACTTTTTCAAATAGTGATGGTGCAGTTTTTTTTACATCATTAATGTCCTGAATATACTTTGTGATCAGTTGAATGCCACTTTGGTGAACTGAAGTATCAGTTTCCTTCCAAAACAGCTAAATGTGTACATTGTTCTAAAGCTTTGGCCACCAGTGGATGGAAATGTAATTTTGGATTTCTATAATAATTTCTTAAGTTCTACATGATGTTACTGTATGTTTAAATGTGTTTGTTTGTTAATTCATTAATTAGCTTTTTTGTTCATTGATGGGTACACTCCAATGCTCTTACCTATTGCTCCTGTAGCTGGCTTCTCTTTAATTATTTGACTGTCAACAATATACTCCCATTCAAAGTGAGTGACTGACTTGCTGTTATTCCACATCTAAAAACACACGCAAACAGTTCCAGTTTGGAACATTTTTTACCTCTGTACTAAGCACTACCTTGAAGCTCTTGTGGATTGTGGTGTATGTAGGTCTCCCCTGGTATTAAAACACCATAGCTTATATGAGATCCAGCTCAACCTCTAAAACTGTCACATAATTTACATGGAGCTTCTGTCCAGACTCTGACACATCCTGCAAATAAATACTTCCGCCAGTTTAATTTCTTCAAGGTTGTCTATGTTATTTTGAGTTTACTGGCTGCAACATCAAACACTGCCATCTTAAATTCAGTTATCAAACATTAATTTGTCTAGTTAATTGTACAGTATAAAATTTCACAAAAAATTCAGGAATCTTTCATTTTACTCATCTTCAGTGACTCTGGAACATGGATCTGGAACATCCATGATTACCAAGTGGCACACACTTTGGTACTCTTTCAGAAGCTGAAGAAAAATCATTTATAAAAGAAGAACCACGTGTGAGCAGCCTTCTCACTTTTAAACAAAACAAAACAATTATATGTAAGTAATTACTGAAATGCTGGTTTTATATGTTAGGATGTGAAAAAAATATTGTACACCATTGTAGATACTTGTAGCTTGCCATTCCTGTTGCAGATCATGAAACCCAACCTCCAATCTCTGTTTCTTGGAGAGACTCCAGACCCCTCCGGCATTCAGCATTATGTTGATACAGACAGTGTTTTCAACATCAGCCCTGCCATGGGTATCCTGGCCCCTGCAGTAGAACATGTTCACACACTGTCCCCAGGAGGTATGCGCACACACACACATGAACAGATTCAGGAAGAAAGTAGAAATACAGTTTTTAACGGCCATGGTCTTCTGCAGGGTGGAGTGTGGATTGGTTGAGTCGAATCATACAAAACTGTCAGCCGTGAGATCAGACTAAATTACATTTCAGATGAATTACTTAGGTAATTGCTTAAGTTTTTAGGTACTTAAGCTCAGCTGAATTCATTTGAATGGTGATGTTCTTCACTTGGCAGTTGTCAAAGAATGTGGTAAAGTCCTGAGCACAACTCTCAGCCGTAGTGGGGGGAAAAATAACCTAAACAGTGAGACATATCCAAAACTTTTCAGCCACAGACTGACAGATCTTAGATCACTCATAATAGTTAAAGGGATAGTTCACCCAAAAATGACAATTCTCTCATCTCATCATTTACTCACCCTCATGCCATCCCAGATGTGTATGGCTTTCTTTTTTCTGCAGAACACAAAAAAGATTTTTAGAAGAATATCTCAGTTCTGTTGGTCCTCACAATTTGAAAAATTGAGTGAATGGTGACCAGAACTTTGAAGGTCCAAAAAGCACATAAAGGCAGCATAAAAGTATCGATAATTTCCCAGTGTTTAAATCCATGTCTTCTGGAGTACTATGATAGGTGTGGTTGTGAAACAGGGCCCATATTCACATAAAAAATGAAGGCTAAAAGTAGCATCTAAAATGGAAATTTAGGAGCAACTCTTAAAAAATAGGGGCGTGTCACTTTTAATTTTAGGCCTCGTAAAATTATAATCTAAGGAGAATTCATGAAGCATTTTAACGCTAAAAGTAGCTCCTAAACTCACGACAGTTTAGAAGTCCTCCTGAGGACTTCTAAATACATAAGAGTGAATCACAAATGATCCGAAGCATGTCTACTGCCTTCAATCCACACTAAAAACAATGTTTTACAATATTATTATGACATAAACCTTTTAAAAAGGTATCACCTGAATGAGAGTCAGTGGCGTAGCAAAGGGTGGACTTGGGTGGTCCTGGGCCCACCAAATTAGACCCATTTTAGAGATTATTCTTTGAATTCAACTATAATAAAATAGTTTAAAAAATGCATACATTTTGATTTCTGAAAGTGTGAAAGAACTTTTTGAATGAGCTGCTTTTCTGTTGTTAATGAAAAGTTGGTTGGTGTATATTAATAATATAACATTATAATATTTTAACATTATAATATTTACATTGACCATTAAAAAAGGTGTTGTCTGAATCTTGAGGGTTTTTAAATATTTGCCTAGTTAGTTAGAGACAGGCTACCTCTCCTATGAATCTAAACAATTCCACCGGAAATAAAGTTATTTTGGCCACAGGCAAAATGAAACGATGTAGTGTAGATGAATTGGGAATTTCTGTCAGCAGAATCATCTATCAACCTTTATATGCCTTCTCCAGACCGTACATCGTCTGCCAATGCATAGTGCATGTTGGGTGCACTCTCGTGTTTCAGAATTCACGGCCACCCGGGGCTACCTGGTGTAGTTGATACAGTAGATGGGGCACATGCTTGTTTCATTGCATCAACACAGGATGAAGAAATATTCATAAACCAAAAAAAATTAAAAATCTATCTATCAGTCAGTCTGTCTGTCTGTCTGTCTGTCTGTCTGTCTGTCTGTCTATCTATCTATCTATCTATCTATCTATCTATCTATCTATCTATCTATCTATCTATCTATCTATCTGTCTGTCTGTCTGTCAACAGGCACTGCAACCAATTAGGTTGTGTATGAATATTTTCCCTGAACAATATCCAAATGAGCCATGCTTGTCAAATGTTTTAAGGCAATCATATTAGGAAACTTTTTTGGAATTATGCAACAGTGTGAGAGTCAAGGAAATCCATTTTGGAAATATCAAGTCCGTTAATATGTAAAGATCTAGATGCTGGAAAACTGATATGTTTATGTAGACTCACAAGTCAGTATTGGAGGTGTCCTGCGAGCCTCCACTGGTATAATCAGAGGATATGGCGATTGTGTCTCCATAACAAGAACATCCTCATTATCAGCCAGAGAGTCTGGAGCAAACCACACCATATAATGACAGCTCATACCAATGCTACAATTCCCCCCTCACCAGGGAACCTGCCTATGGAACATATACCTCTGTTACACTGTGTTATATATTCATAAAGACCTATGCCTACAACACATACAAAATGCGAATTCAAATTTCATCAGGTTTGGGCCTGGCTGAGCAGATTTATTTGCACTTTTAGCAGCAGATGTCGCTGTTTCCCTATTCTGCCACACAGAGCTGCGGGTTAAAATTGAGACGTGTCATTTTTTTTTTTCTATGTTCAAATATTTTAATATTTGAAAGATGTAAACTATTGTAGAGCAACCATTCAAACATCAAGACATTGCAATATTTATGCATTCTGACCAGCCTGATATAGGAACATTGGATCAAATGATGGCATTAATATGAGGTGGGTGCATCTGTTTAATTAACCAATGGAAGACAGGGAGTGTTCATGAAACCTGTTTAAAGAAAAAGTAATTATTTGGGCAATTCCTTAAATTCACAGACATCACATACTTTACCTTTATGCCTTTTTACTTTATACAGAATCAAGAGACATTCAAGTTGAAGGCAGACATTCTGCCAACATGGATGAGGCTTTTATTAGGTCAGCAATTGCTGTTTTTTGTTGTTGTCGTGGAGACTGATCCAAATCAACAGATAAGTGTGGAGAGGTTGGAGGAATTAGTCAAACGTGACTGGTTGCAGTCAAGTTTTTTTGCTCCACCACTGTTTACAGGAAACAGGAGGCACCATTCAGAACTGAAAACATAGAGAACTGGAAAGACACTAGTCAGAGGAGGGAAGGATCTGACCATGTAAGACAAATCTAATTCAATTTGACACCAATACTTATGTAGTTTAAAACACCTAACCACTGATTCAATCACCAAAAGCATGCAGTATAAAGTGTAAACATAAGAAGTCAAATCCATGGAATTAAGCATTTAAGACTAAAAGGAATTTGCAATCAGTAATTCCATACCTCATAGACACATCCCACTCTGTAGTCTGTGAAGAGGATCACAGGTGGACACAATACTGGTGTTAAAGGACAGTAAATAAATCTTTGTTATCACAATGCCCATGGATGATGAGGATCACTTATACCCTTTTAAATAAAGTGAATACATATTCTGTCCAAGCATGTTGTTGCATCAAAAATGGATATCTGCCTTGATTATTAAATCTATACTGGATGTCCATCATTTGAGGATCTGTAAGTAATAATTAGTCCCTTTGTTAACTGTTATAACAGAACATTCTTATTCTGTTGTTGACTTCTCTAAACAGAAAACAGGAACTGCACAGATTTAATATACTGTAGTCCCAAAATGCGAAAAGAGTCATCTGATCCATTTTGATAGTCTTATGACTCTGACTCTCATTTGGCCTCTGTGAGTGGAAACAACTCGCTTAAAATCTAGTTGGCGAGAAAGGGAAACATGGGATGAATGATTCAAATTATTCAATAATGTAGTCCAATTCTCAGTGTTTTTCCTCATTACTAGAACCTGGCATGCTGTTATGTTCTTGAATGCAATAAGACAATAAATTATACAGGCAGCATGGCTGGTAACATGCATTGTAAAATAACCCATTCGACTGGTTTGCGATGCCATGACGACAATGTCATTGGGGGTGGGGGGGGGGGGGGGGGGGGGGGGGGTGGGGTACTATCTTGAGTGTTCATGTGTATCATATTTCCCCTACCCAAGCTGAACAAATATTGTGGAATTAATGGCTGCATACAGCTGTCAAATATGTAAACAACAAAATAACAAAGGAAGGGTTTAAGGGATTAAAAGTGAAGCCTTCAGATGACATGAAAAAAAAAAAAAAGATGTATTTTTTGGAATTTGATAACTGGCTTTTCATCTGCAGTCAATGGTGTCAGTAATGGTTCAGTGCACCAGATATTTCAAATAAAATGAACTAGGATACACTGAATCAATTAATTTGTGGTTGTTTCATCATTAGTCTTGTTGTTGTGGGCTAAATTAGTGTTCAAAAATAAGTAAATAAATTACAAGTAATCTATCTGCATCAAGTGTCTTTCCAAAACAAACACTAAGTAAAAGGGATTGTTTACCCAAAAAGGACAGTTCTATCATCATTTACTTATCCTGATGTTGTTCCAAACCCATATGACTTGCTTTCTTCCAGTGAACACAAAATAAGTTATTAAGTCTCAGTCACCACTCACTTTAGTTTTTTTTTTCTTTCTTTTTTTTTTTTTTTTTTTTTGCATACAAGAAAAGTGAGTGGTGACTGTGGCTGTCAATTAGACCAACATTTATTTTTGTTTAAAACATAGATTTGGAACAACATGAGACAGACAATTATGACACAATGTCCTTTTTTGGTTAACTATCCATTTGAAAAAAAAAAACTGTGGTACCACCTTTCTCTACCAGTGTTCTTGCTATTTTCCCTGTTCTTCAGTCTCTTCCCTGGCATTAAAAGGGACCTTCCCCCATGCTGATTTGGGAGTAGGAAGCGAGGGTTGCACAAGATTTGTGTCGCTCTTTGAGCTTCTGCAGGGCACAAAGTCATCCAACTCATCTGCCTGACTCTGAGCACCGGACTCCATTGAAAGCACCTTCTGCACCTGATCTAATTTCAATAATATACAATAATATAAAATGCACAGGAAAACTGCCTAAGTCTTAGATTTAAAGTGTTAATTTGAATTAAAACACTGTCAAAGATATAAATCTTTGATACCTGATATAAAGATTATTATAAAACAGTTAATTCTTTGGACATGCATTGGGTGAAAAGTGCTGCTATATGACACCACTTAAGAGTTTCCCCGTTTGTATCACTCTGCTCTCTGTATGTCGTGTTTTTAACAGGCTATCTGTCTGTTTTGCTTGGAGACATACAAATCTTGACGCTTTGGCATCTTTTGGAACTATTTTCATTGGCAGAAAAAAAAAACATAATAACTGAATAAACTTTGTCTGAAACGTAACTCAATATTATTGACTCTGTGATAAGCAACTCGTGCTTGCGTGATATCGCTTATCTGTACCAAGTTTTATGAGGAAAATGGAATAATGTATAGGAGCAAACCTCAGTTGAATCACTCTTTATGGACCTGAACTCCTGTGAGGAAGGGAGAGTGAGTCTCTCCTCTGATTGTTCCATCAGGCTCTGGGCTGTATGTGGGCCTCAGTCTGTAGTTGTCATTCTGCGATTCAGTGCAGATGTGCATGATATGGGAGACAGTTGGCAGGTCAAAGCCAGGGGTGATATTGCCTGTAAAGAACAAGAAGATTAAATGAATAGTTCATCCAAAAAAAATTATTTCTGTCATTACACTTCCTCATGTTGTTCCAAACCCGTTGACTTTCTTTCTTCTGGGGAACACTAAAGGAGATATTTAGCAGAATGTTAGGGCCTGACAACATCAGTAATCATTTGCCTTTTTCTATACCTTTGTTTTTATACTTTAAAAAAGTTTATATTGACTGATATTGTCAGTCCTTTACACTCTGACATAGTGTTCCTTGGAAGAAATGAAGTAATATGGGATTGGAACAATATTAGGGTGAGTAAAGTATGACAGAACTTTATTTTTTGATTGAATTATCCCTTTATCTTTTTTTGATTGAATTATCCTGGGCTTTTATAACTGTGGCATTTGCTCTGTTGTGTAGTCCAGCGGGCAGATCAAGATGTTACTTTTGAGGAGCTTTCTGTCCACACACCACTTGAAGACCGTTTTATCTTTGCAGGGATAAACAATGGATTACTCTTTTTCCTGGGTTATCACTCACCATCAATTATTCTTAGCATAAGTATGACTACTTATAACATCTTAAGCAAATTAAGCATAGATATTAAATAGGCGGTCTCACTATACTCCATTCACATCCATTCAAACGCATCCGAACAAGGGAGACCTGGAATGCAAGCTCATACTAAGAAATGTAGTACAACGCTAAACAAGCTCAAGCTTTGTGAACCCAGAACTGTGAATCTGAATGACGTGAGGATAAGTGACCAATAGAAGATCAAAACGTCACACACTGACCTCTTGGCTTAATTCAAAGGACATATTTCAAAGCTGTGTATATTTATTGTTGCTGGAAAGTGAGTAGCTGGAATATGTTTCATTTTATTTTTTATCCCCTTTTCTCCCCAATTTGGAATGCCCAATTCCCAATGCCCTCCAAGTCCTTGTGGTGGCATAGGACAAATCTTGGTTGCCTCTACGTCTGAGACCGTCAATCCACGCATCTTATCCCATGGCTTGTTACCAGGGAGTTTCTGTAACTGCTGATCTCCTGGGATTTTCACGCACAACAGTCTCTAGAATTTACTCCGAATGGTACCAAAAACAAACAAAAATTCAGAGAGTGGCCGTCCTGCAGATAGAAATGCCTTGTTGATGAGAGAGATCAACCAAGAATGGCCAGACTGGTTTGAACTGACAAAGTCTACGGTAACTCAGATAACCGCTCTGTACAACTGTGGTGAGAAGAATATAGTCTCAGAATGCTATTCTGAGATGCAGGTCGATATTTATGATACTGATGTGGTATCAAGAAAATTGATCGTCACATAAAAATATCGATTCTGAAGTTTAGTTTTAACAAGTGTTCTTTATTTAGAATAGAATTACAATTTTTTCTATAACTATCTTTATGTGCAGAAATACTAAAATACACTAGCAGACAGACATCGCTCACCCTTTCGGTCATAGCGCTCGTTCAAATAGGGAGCAGTGTTTTCCTGAGGTAATGACAGAAAAACAGCATCTGGAGTTATTCACGCTAAGTAATGACAAACCTAGATGTGAAATGTTTTATATTGGGCTTGTGTGACAATTTTTACAGGTTTATTTATATTCAGAGTTGTTAAAACATTGATAATGATCTTTAATCCTTGTTAAAAAATGATACCCTTATGAAAACTTACCATGGATTACTGAAGTAATAATTTTTCTTCCCAATTTGGAATGCCCAATTCCCAATGTGCTCTAAATCCTTGTGGTAGCGTAGTGGCTCGCCTCAATCCAGTGGCGGAGGACGAATCTCAGTTGCCTCCGCGTCTGAGACCGTCAATCCGCGCATCTTATCACATGGCTTGTTGAGCGTGTTACCGCAGAGACACATGTGGAGGCTTCATGCTATTCTTTATGGCATTCATCCACAGGAGGTTACCCCATGTGACTATACCTTCCCTAAGCAACTGGACCACTTTGGTTGCTTAGGAGACCCAGCTGGATTCACTCAACACAGCAGTTACCCAGGCCCCTACTGTAGTAATATTGTATTAACCATAGTAACCACAACTGTAGAAACCATTTTTTCCCCTCCTTTTTGTCAGTAACCAAGGTTTTGATACAATTAACCATGGTTTTACTTTAGCATTACTGTAGCATCCTATTTCATATTGAGGTTTTATATGTGGCTTATACTAACAAATTATTAAAGGGTAAACAAAGTAGCCCAATCATTTTCTGTTTAGGCACATAAATATATATACAAATTTAAGTAATAATAAAGTAACTCATTTTATCTAAAGAATTCATAAATATCCAATGTCGGTATTGGTATCAATATTGGCCTAAAAGTGTCGGATCGAATAGAAAATAAGTGGTAAAGCCCATCCCTACAGTTTTGGCTACACGAGGGGGATCCACACAATATTAGGCAGGTGGTTTTAATGTTGTGCCTGGTCGGTGCAGAATGACTCATCTATGGTCATTGACGATAGTTGCCTTCTTTTAAATGCCCGAAAAGATAAATATTTTTCAAACAATTAAGCCAGACATAGTTGGCGGAAACAAATGAAACTTTTCTGGGCATCGTGATCTGAGAGGAGAGACTTGAAAGACCGGTGTTGTTGCTATCGTGGGTGTTGGCGGGTTCTCGATACTGCGCATAGAATTATAGGCGGGTTCCCAACACAAACGTTCATGTCAGCGGATGGTTTAGGACACTCACACTGGTCTTATTCAACCCAGTATATGGGCGGCTTTTGGACGTGAAACGTGTTTTTTGTCGGACTGGGACGCGAACTTGAAGAAAAAGTCAAATATAAAAAAACAAATTATCATGGAAGAAAATGGTAGTGCGGGCAGAATCGGTAAGTTGTGATATTTTTTGCCGTAAGTGATGCTTATCCGCGAGAAGAGGTCAGTATTAGTGGTTAGTTTCCATAGCTCTTTTTGCTGTTTATATATGAATTTGAGTTTAGTACGATTCCACAGACTTAGCCTATGCAAAATTGTATTTTATGTAGCCTATATTTCTATATAAAATACTTTTTATTTTATGGATAAAATAACCCAGCACTGCCATTGTTTTTGGCGTAGTTACCACGCAGGCTACTTATATTTAGTGCAATCATTGAACATTTTCCTCAGGGGTGTTTGATGCCCTGTCCTTCATCTGATAACTTTCTATTGTGTTGCTATCCTTCTCAGGCCTTAATGTAAATTAAGGTTAACCATTGTCACACACCTTAAATAAGTCTTAGTTCGTCTAAGTTCAAAAGAAACTGCAAGTGACAAATTTAGTACCTGACTTGAACTTGAACTTGTAGGCCTTGCCTTAAGATCAGACTAATGCCACGTTACAATCTATGCTCATCACTAACAAATAGGCTACAAATGAGGGATTGCAATGTGGTGTACTGTAACTTCTTTTCTTTTCGTGGACCGGCGGGTTACACGCCTAAGAACAAACCACATTTAGCGTATCATAATGAGTGACTTAATGCCAAGCAAGTATTCAGACAGAAGAGGGCGTCCTTTCCCAAGTCCTCTCCTTCACGCTTGTACATACTACACGAGAATGGAGGTTTTAGGCAACACGAAAAATCTGTTGTCTACTACACGAATCATTTCTGTAAACAATAAGGATTAGGCTATGAATGGAAAGAGCGGGAAACACATAGGTGGGGGTTTATATTGGGTGGTCGTGTTTTCAATATGTCTCTGTTTACTAGGCTTTGAGGGCTTTCAAATGTAAAGATATGAATATTTAACATTCCATAGTCACTGTAAAAATAATATAACATGGGATCTCCTTTAAAGTTTGAGATTTTTTTTTTTTCCGAATCTACTTAAGTATTGTAGCAACACTGTAGTAATGGTTATGAAAACTTATCATCAGAGGACTCAGGGTTAGAATGAGAGATGAAAAGGCGTTCTAGACATGTGATATTTTCACTTGAATTGTAGGAAATGTAGAAAACTTTTTCCAAACAATCTGGGCAAATAGCTTCAGAAAAGCTGACTTTAGTTGAAAGGTGAGCAGTTGCACCCCTCAAAATTAACTTTTTTTGCCCATCAGCGACAGCAGCTATTTTAAAAATTCACTTTATATATATATATATATATATATATATATATAGACCATATTATTTTTATTATCATAATGATAACTTTTCAACATACAAATGGAGGCTAAAGGGTACACAAGTACATAGGAGAAACTTCAAGTACCATTTCTGAGGCTGAACTGAATGACAAGCATAAAAATTCACCTAATGTCATTGCTCGTCATTTGCTATGTATGGTAACTTATACAGACACAAATATTTGGAATTCTACTATGTTTTGCACAAGTCACTGCATGCAAGACCTGGATACTTTAAGCACTATAAATACAAACGACTATACAGTATATTTTAGAGAAGGGGGGGTATTCCAGCCTTATTTTTTTGGAATAACACATTGCCAAAAGTAATACCCAAATTTGCTTGTGATGTTTTGCTGTTTGGTGTTAAATTACATTTGAGCCAAACAGAGCAGAACAGAACTGATTCTTCTTGTGATTCTTTTGAAAGTTGGATTGTGAAACTATTCCCAATGAGGTGAGAATAAGAACTCTATTGGGGGTTTTAGCTGTTCAATTCTTGGCTAACTTTCACTTCTGCAATATCCAGGGTGGTAACATAAAATGAACTTTAGATACATTTTTAAGATTCCAGAAATTACCCCAATAACGGATTAGTGCTTTTATTTTTATTATATCTGGTGTATATTAAGATTTTCTTATTTCTCATCTTAAAATGCAAAAATAACTATAAGGAAGCCATTAATAGGTTGATTTTCCCAAAAACTGTGAACGCTGTGACTGTGGTGCTATCAAACATTGCTCTGTTTGTTTGAGCCTCCAGACCAAAAACACTGGCTCAACCAATGGTCTGAATTAGGGACAACACTATCTGTTTGCCTGACCAATACCTGAAGATGATTAGTGTTCGAGAAACTTTTTGAAAACGGTCATTAGTTTTACAATTCTGTTTGATGGCGCAGTAATTAGACACTTCAAAAAAGTAGGTCCACTTTTGCCCCAAGCATGTTAACAGGTTTTAACAACATTTAACTTTGCATGCTGAATGCTTTTGGAATGTCATTGATTTGAATGTAGAGTGTACCTCACCTTTTTTGAAAATGGATTAATGCTATTATACAGTGAGACATATACATACTGTAGGTTTTTCTTTAGTGAAAATTATAAGGAACCATTTGTGTTGAGATCTCAGTCATCAAAATAAAACCGTCCCTGCACAAAAAGGCTTTCAGCCCAAGCATGCAGAGGCATTTCTGAGATCCTCAACACTTCCACCATTTCTACGCCCTCTGCTTGGCTTTAAGATCCTCATAAACAGAATCTGTGGCAGGAGCTTGTGAAAAGAATGTCTGCAATGTTGTTGTTGTGCCCACTCTCTTGGGTCTCAGAAGATGGAAATATTTATAGTGTGACATTTGGGCTATTAGATCCACCACAACAGAGTTCAACTAAGTTGTTTGTTAATTACTCTAATATCAGCACTATTATAGCTGGAGGACAAGAGTTTAATCCAGAGTTTGAATTCTCATAATTATGTTGCTGGCGATAACCACAATGTTTTATCATTCCAACTGCATCAACCGCTCCCAGAGACTATTTAGCAGAGTTGGGACACTTCTATTAAAATTAATGGGAGAAATTTGAACATCCAGCCAATAATCTCTAGCCCCCAACGGTCAACAGCTGAAGAAAGTAAGTCCTGCCTTACAGGTAAAAGAGCCAATCACCTTTTAGATGCAGACCTTGCATGTCAGTCATCCCGAGAACATGCATGTGCATTAGCTATGCAAATGGATTTTACTGCTGATTTGAAATATGTACTTTGATCGTAATTTTGACCAACTGTTTGAGATTTTGGTGTCCCCCCATTCAAGTAACTAGGAGCTGCATTGTCATGGCTGGAAATAGTCTCCCGTGAGCATTCCAAAGATGGCCGCCAGTGGAATGTGGAATGCCGCTCCTGAATAGGAAGTGAACATTTTTTAAAGTGAAAGACTTATTTTTTATTGCAAAATTGACACACATTGACACATTCACCATCCTCACACATAAGCATAATTTATTTCCAAACTGCAGTGATATTGTGGAAAATCATTGTCTCATTTTATAATGAAACTATGGACAATAATCCCAGAATATTTTAAATATATTTTGTTCTTGATGTTAAAATAATTTTTCCTAGCCATACAGAGACAACATTATGCAGTCCATTTGTAGGATGATTCCTAATGTTATTGACCAACTTTAGATAAATTATTTCAAATGTATTTCAACGTAAACAAACTTTTGACTCCACCAAAGGAATTTGGCCTGTTATAAAGTATTAGGATCACATATGTGAGATGAATAAAATATTTACTGACCTCCTATGGTTAAAGGAATAGTTCATCCAAAAATGAAAATTCTCTAATCATTTATTCACCCTTATGCCATCCCAGATGTGTATGATTTTCTTTCTTCTTCTGAACACAAAAGATTTTTAGAAGAATATCTCAGCTCTTTTGGTCAAAATTTTGAAGCTCAAAGAATTTCACAAGTCAGCATAAAAGTAATCCATATGACTCAAGAAGCATTTTGATAGGTGTGGGTGAGAAACAAATCAATATTTAAATCCATTTTTACTATAAATTGTTCTTCCAGCTCAGTATATAGTATACAGAACTGGATCATTGACGCAGCATTAAACTGCTAGCAGGAGGTGAAGCCACCGGAAGTGTTCGAGCGGCCATTTTGGTATGCCCAAAGAGCATACATTTCTGACCCCTGTGAGCTGACCCCCGTTTCACAATCTCCAACTAGTATGTGAATGTGAAAGACTGGTAGAGAGCATGCCAAGATGCATGAAAGCTGTGATTGAAAATCAGCGTTATTCCACCAAATATTGATTTCTGAACTCTTCCTGTGCTGTTTAAATAAAGAATATGAACTTGTTTCCTTTGCATTATTCGAGATCTGAAAACACTACATCTTTTTTGTTATTTTTGACCAGTTGTCATTTCTGCAAATAAATGATCTAAATGACAATATTTTTATTTGGAATTTGGGAGAAATGTTTTCAGTACTTTATAGAATAAAACAAAAAATTTAATTTTACTAAAAAAAATAATTAATTTTACTAATACGTATAAATAGTAAATCCAGAGAAACTGATTATTTTGCTGTAGTCTCAAAATTACAATTTTGAGACTACAGCAAAATAATCAGTTTCTCTGGATTTTATATATATTTTTTGCCATATATATATATAGCAAGGGACTCCATTCATCCATTAAAATCATCGCAAAAATTGTTTAGAATGTTGAGGTTAGTTCTGAGAATAGATCTGTATGTCTTTGGCTTGGTGCTTGTATGATAACCTTTACCAATAATGTAGCTCACCCAGCAGGTTTTGACAATAAATGGCAAATCCATGTAAACTCTGCAAGATAATCTGTTGCTTTTGTCTGAAGAGGGGTGTGTTGTAACTAAAAGATGTTATACTTTTTTTTTTTTTTAAATAATTGCCCTTTACATGACTCAGCATTGACATAAGATATTTTTAACATGAACAGTATTTTTGGATATCCTTTGTTGCAATACATAATGTGTTCAATACATAATTGTTGAAACATCATCAATTTGTTTCATATAAAATGAGATCCCTTGACAGTTCACAATGAACATGTTTGATTATTGAAACTGACTTGTTTGAAAATCCATTCACACTGATGTTTGAACTTAACCATTGATTGACCTTTAGGTCTGGAGGGAGACTCGGACCTGCAGTTTTTGTTGAAGGGTGGAGACCTATTAAAGGTGAAGTCAAGCTCATGGAAGAAGACTCGCTTCTATCAGCTGCAGAAAGACTGCAAGACTATATTGCATCAGTCCAACAAGAGGTTCAAGAGCAACCCATCCTGTGAGTATCACTGGACTTTTGTTTCTTATTCATTTCAGTTTGTGTTTGATAGAGAATTGGAAAACAGGGTTTTGAACTGTGAAGAATGCCTATGATGCCATGAAATGCTGCCTATGTAGGCAGTTTACTAGGTTTTAGAACAGAGGTAAAATCACAAACACATGCTTAATTTTTTTTTTAATCAAATTTACCTAAATAATAAATAAAAAATGTCTTTGTTTTCTTGATACTGTAATCAGGTGACATTGTTTATTTCCCTGATGAGAAATGATGTCATCTCATTCTCTGCTGACATCAGCTAGTATTAAGCAAACCTCACATCAAAGGGTTGTCCAAGAAACTCATCTTTATTGTAACCAGAGCAGTAAATAGATACTCAGTTCTACCCTTCACCTTCCCCCCAAAACAATTTCAACATCTGTAAGGGCAGTACAGGCGGGTGGAAAGAAAAAATGCCCAGAGGGGAGGGGAACAAAATTTTGTGGTGATTTAAAAAAGTTTTTCCCACAGATTGTCCAAAGCCCTCTGCTCCCCATAATGTCCTCTCTAGTTTGTCCATAGCAAAGGCCTCAGATCAGGCCTCTTCATCTTCTTTCTGCCAGATCGTCGCAGCCTCTGTGGCTGTGTGTGTGTGTGTGTGTGTGTGTGTGTGTGTGTGTGTGTGTGATTGGGAAAATCACTACAGGTCTGAAAATGATAAATACAGAATACCAAACAAAATCACAATGCTTTTAGTTAAAACACTAGAAATCAGTGGGAGAGTCCTCTAGACCTACTTACACACCCATTCTTTCACCCTTGAGTTGGGTGTTTTGACACTTGGGTATTCGATGATAAGATGGATTACACATGCAGTGCCGACATTCAGGTCTTTTTATGTTCTGAAATCAATGACTTAAATGGATAGTTCACCCAAAAATTACAATTCTTTCATCTTTTATGTTAGAGCTCCCTCAATTGAAAATGTGAGCCTAATATTGTGTATTAGCAAAACAGATTTCTTGAAGTCCGACAAAACAGTGTCCCAATGCCTCCGATGTACACATGAGCATTTAATAGGATAAGACTTCCGCTCGCGCATTCAGAATTCATGGCGGAATTATCTCACTTAATCTACCTCCTGTTGCTTCCGATTTTTGCTAGGGGATAAAGCGGTCCATAACAGCTTCTAGGATCAGTTTCCTAAAGCCAAATCCCAACCTTAACTATCAGTGAATCACAAAAGATGACTCTAGATCAGTGGCTACGGATAATGTCTTCCAACACTGCTCAGCTCATTCATGTGCAGAGAAAATGTAGCTGCTTGTAAATGATTGTAAAAAATAAATAAAAATACTTTTCTTAAATGAAGCATTAAACATAATCTTTAAAAAAAAATGACATTGCACCTCCATTTTTACAGAGCACCTCCACTATTTTCCGATGCACTCTAGTGATTTGGATTTGGAACCGGGCCTGGCCAGAGATCTCATACTGTGCATACACAACTAATGGTTTACCCTGAAAAATATTATACAAATGACAATAGGATGTTTTAATGGTTTGAGTCCAAGTACACATGGGAGTCGTGTTTTTCAGCTCAGGAAGTGAAGTTTTTATTATCTAATAGTGATGGTGCCAAGTTGATCTCAAACATAAATGGCTTGAGGGATTAGAAAAGAAACTGAGGAAATGTAACAGATTTTGTTTATCAAATACAAACACAGTCCTGCCCACTGTCAAACAATCCAGCATTTAGACAATGAGTGTGTTCTTAAACACTATTGGACAGCCGTTTTTGGCATTGTGTCTGTTTAAATTAGTAGTTTCTAACAAAAACTATTCATCACAGTCCTGTACATTCAAGAACTGCAGCTACGCATTATGCTACATATCATAGTTTACTGTTGTTATTGTTACAACAATGTTCAGATTTTGTCCTTGTTTAGGGTGTTTGTAATGTGTTTATTATTCACGCCATCTGTAGCACACAATGAGAGGTCATGTGGTCAACATCCACCATTGTAAGTTACAACAGAGGTCACACGAGTTAAAATCAGACAGAGAGAGAGCACAGATATGTGTCAGTTAATAACTCCTCCAACACTGGATAATTGATACCTCAAATTATATGGCAATTGTACTGTATATGGAGAAGTGTGCTATTACTTTTTGTACTATTACACTTATGGCACATGATACTAAAAAGCACCAAGAGGTGTCACAGTAGTCAAAGACGTCTGTCTAGTGAATGTTTACATGCAAAAATGCCTTCTGTGTAAACGGCTGCCCCTTACATAAGAATAATACTGCAACACAAACTATACATCCAAACCAGACAATAACATTAGTTGCATTCACAGCAACCACTGTCACACCATCAGTCAAATTTATGGGGGTGTAGTACATGATCTCAGTTTTTAAGGTTCAGGAAGTTCAGGAAGAATATAAACAGGTAGAAGGTGCTTGGGTGCAGCACATGACAAACCTCATGCTTTTTGCAGTCACACATGTTGCTCAACTAAAACGTCTTGTCTTTGAATAGGGTTTAAGAATAGTTGAAGAATATCTCAGCTCTGTTTGTCCATTTAATACAAGGGAATGGTGGCCAAAACTTTGAAGTTCCACAAATTACAAAAAGGCAGCATAAAATCCATTCATCTCCAGTGGTTAAATTCATGTCTTAAGAAGCAATATGAGAGGTGTGGTTAGAAACAGATAAATGGTTAAGTGCTTTTTTCTTTTTCTTTTTGAAACTATAAATCTCCACTTTTGTGTATTTCGCCACTTCCTGGGCAGGGACGGAATTTATAGTAAAAAGGACTGAAATATTGATCTGTTCTCACCCACACCTATCATGTCGCTTCAGAAGATATGGATATAACCACTGAAGACATATAGATTACTTTTATGCTGCCTTTATGTCCCTTTTTGAGCGTCAAAGTTTTGGACCCTAGAACTTGCATTGTATGGACTTGCAGAGCTGAAATAGTCTTCTAAAAATCTTCATTTGTGTTCTGCAGAAGAAAGAAAGTCCTACACATCTGGGATGGTATGAGGGTGAGTAAATGATGAGAGAAGTTTCATTTTTGGGTGAACTATCCCTTTAAGCTGAGATGTCTGAAGTGAATATTTTCTCTTCCACTTTATGTTGTCATCTTGACTTCCATTTCTTGAAAAGCTTTATTCAGTATTAGAGAATTGAGGTTTGTGTAGGAGTGAGCAGAGAGAGTGCACCTCTGCAGGATGTGGTTTCAGAACAGGATGAATTTGGGACTAAAGGGTATTAGAAACCATGAACCATTGATGACAATTGAATGCAAAAAAAGACAAGAGAAAGAAATGTTGTTAGAGAATAGGTTTCCCAAATACTTTCCCACCCTCTCTCTTCCATTGCTCAGATTAATAGTTGGTCCTGACCCAAACTTGCAGCATTGGTTTTGCCAATAGTGATATTGGCTCGTTCAAATAATACAAATGTTACAATACTAATGTTTTGAAAGTGCCGCAGAGCCACACAACCTAGGAATGGCTTGTTTATATAGTTGTATGCACACTAAATTGTGATAGTAGTGTTTTTTCATCAACATTTTGACAACTTAAAAGCTTATCGGTCAAAATGTCACTTTTTCTCATTTAATTGTAGTTACAGTTTGTGTATTATAAATGTATGAACAACTTTCTGTAACAATAGAATAATCAGATCAAATCAGATCAACAGAGGACAGAATTTGCCCCAGCACAATGTTCCTTTCTGTCAACTTGCTTCAGTGGAATCTCAGGGATGCTAGTGGGATATATCTTGGACACTGCTTCTTTTCAATAACTTACTTGAGATGGGGTTTTATCCAAATAGTTCTCATACTACAGTCCCTCCCTGTACTTGCCTTTGTATTTGTGAACCACATCTAAACAGCAGATTAGAACCAGCCGTTGCGGTCCCTAGTATTTGCTATGCTCTTGTCAGCACAGAGTAAACACAACCCAACCCAGGTTTGATTTTCACCACTAAGCCATCCATTGTGTTTCATTGTTGTATTTGGGATTATGGATGGATTTCCAGAGAGATATCTCATTTGTGTCTCAAATCCAGTTTATCGAATTATTGTATAAAACTGTATTCATAACAAACAGTCAATCTATTTCTCCTTAGTTTTATTACTCTGTAATTGTTTTGAAATTAAACGGTAGATAAAACACACCCTTTACCCAGATCTGTTCATACATTGAAAGCACTGTGAGTTGATCTGGATAAAAGCGTCTGCCAAAAGAATAATTGTATGAATTAAATTTAGACGTCTTTTCAGAAAGCTGCAATTTCAGCAGAGACAGATAGCCGCTCATGTTTGGGTTCTGCTTGACTGTGTGCACGTGTTTAACTGATAACTAAGGAATATGTCATAACTATACATTCTTTTACTATACATTAAGCGACCACACAATACATATGGATGGAAAACAATATTTTACTGTAGAAAAAAATGTAGGGTTTAACAATGTATTAGTATTATATTTACATAACACTGGGAGTAAAGGTCACAGAAGGAGAGTGATTGGAATGTGTATTTACAGTATGTGTGCCAAGCATGTGTAATGACCCTTAATGAGAATGACATTTACATTAACATTTACATTTATTCATTTGGCAGACGCTTTTATCCAAAGCGACTTACAAAAGAGGAAAAACATACGCGAATCATCTTAAGGAGAACAGTGGTATGAAAAGTGCCATACTACAAAGTTTCACTATCATCAGAGTAGTATACAAAACCGATTTAAGTGCAACAAGAATTGTAAATATTTATTTATTTATTTTAGTGACTGGTTAAATACTCATGGAAAAGATGTGTTTTTAGCCGTTTTTTGAAGATAGAGAGTGAGTCAGCTTTACGGATTGAGCTGGGGAGGTCATTCCACCAACATGGTATGATAAAACTGAAAGTCCGGAAAAGTGTTTTGGTGCCTCTTTGTTTTGGTACGACAAGGCAACGTTCCTTAGCCGACCGCAGGCTTCTGGTGGGAACGTAGCTCTGCATAAATGTTTTTAAGTATGCTGGAGCAGACCCAGTGACTGTTTTGTATGCCAGCATCAGGGCCTTGAATTTAATACGTGCATGAACCGGCAGCCAGTGGAGAGAGACAAAGAGTGGTGTAACATGTGCTCTCTTTGGTTCATTAAAGACCAGATGTGCTGCTGCATTCTGGATCATTTGCAGAGGTCTAATAGCACATGCAGGAAGGCCTGCAAAGAGAGCGTTACAGTAGTCCAGTCTAGTTATGACAAGTGACTGAACAAGCAGTTGTGTGGCATGTTCAGAGAGGAAACGTCTTATCTTCCTGATATTGTAGAGTGTAAATCTACATGATCTTGCAGTCTTTGAGATGTGGTCTGTGAAATTTAGCTTGTCATCAATGGTTACCCCTAGATTTCTGACCGTTTTGGAAGGCGACACTGTAGTTGGACCCAGCTGCATGGGGATGTTGTGTTCAACATCAGGGTTGGCTGGAAAGACAAGGAGTTCAGTCTTGGCTGGGTTTAGTTGCAGGTGGTGTTCCTTCATCCAGGCTGAGATGTCTGCCAGACATCATTGAGGTTATCACCTTATCACTGGCCGGCGTGATGCCTTGTTATGAATTGTCTTTAATACACCATTGCTTTGCTAAGATTTCTTGATTGAGAAATCAAGATTCTTTCCAAAGTACTTCTCAAGTGACTGAACTTTGGTGTGTCTTAATCCTATGATACAGGGTTAGGCAAAATAAAGGATTTAAGAACTGACTTATTAAGAACTACCACGTCCCAATGGATGTTGAATTGGAATTTGATTGAAGACAAATTACTGTCACAGTAACACAGTCACGAAAGAGAGACATTTTGATTTTATTTCATAATTGTGTGCAATACAATTAATTTGGGTTCATTTTGCAAATTTTTTTTCTCAAATGACAGACATATTGTCTATATTCTAAACTAAGTTTAGTACTGTCAACCATTGAAAACATTTAACACAGCCATTAAAGAAACAAAATGTCCACGAAAATATTCAGAAAAATTTATTAAGAGAAATATTTACATTAAAATTTGGAGTAAATTAGAGCATTTTGTAGAATTTCTTGGGAAATTACGCGTTCTTCTACCATGATCCGTACAAAGAAAGTTAATTTAATAAACATTATATAAATTAAATAGAAAAACCATTTTAAACATTGATGATCAATATCATCTAAAGGTTCTGAAAACACCCCATTGGTTACGTGTATGTTTATGGGTAATTTCTGGAAAAATGAATTTAATTTCTTTTCAAATCAAATTTGAATTACAATTCTGCATCATGTTTACTACATTAACTCTGAATGGTGTACAACCCTGTTACACTTAAATATATATATATATATATATATATATATATATATATATATATATATATATATATATATATATATATATACTGTATATATATTAAGATTTATGCATTTGAAATTTATATCAAAATTCAATAAAATGTAATGGAGTAATCTTTAACAAAAGAGAAAAATTTAATAAAAAACTAAATATTTAAAATTTTGTTAACTAAAAATAAAAACATAAATAAAACGACTATTCAATTTGATGGAATTTGTTTTTGATGGAAATTGAAATATGTAAATCTTAAAAAATTGGCTAAAATATTATTTTTTTAGTATATGACATGGTAAGTAACCCAAAATCTTACTGAAAATCTGACTGACTCACCATCACATCTACCATGTCTTTTGATGAAATGGTGATTTTTAGGTGTGGAAGTCTGCAGATAAGCTGTGAGAATGCAGCACTGCATGTACAGACCTGCACATCACATGAATCTCAGATGCACTGAGCTGATAAATCACTATTCTGAGGTCAGATTTCTCGTAAGAGCCTTCATTCTGCTCTGAACATTCCGCTAAAAACAGATCAGACCTAAAATCAGCATTGCTTGTTGAATGGATGTGTAGAATGAGTCTGAGCTGTGGCATAGACAGTAGGTCGCTGCTCATCACGTATTGGGAAATGTTGTACTCACAGAGACCTGGGTTTGAATCCAGCATGGGTCATGTCCTGATTCCATTTCCTTTCATTCTATATATAACATGGGCAAAAAGGCAATAAAAAAAGTTGTATTTGCAAATAAGTTTAATTCATCTATTGACATGGCACCTTAAGCATGATTTTAAATTGTGAATTGGAAGTCAAATAACAAAATAGTTCAAATAATAGTTTAAATCTCTTGCCCCATCCACAGTCTGCTTGGAGGACATTGAATCAGTGCGGTATGGCCGCCAGTCTGAGGGGCTGCAGAAAAACACTGACTCCTCTGTGGAGGACCGCTGCTTCTCCATCATCTTCAAAGGTCGACGCAAGAACCTCGACTTGATTGCTAGTTCCAAAGAGGAGGCCAAACAGTGGGTCAATGGTCTGGAGAAGGTCATGAACCGCACGAGCCACCTCAACCGCCAACAAAACAGCGAACAGTATCCTTGATCTTCCATTCTCAAAAAGCTGTTTCCTGAACAGTTTTGTCAGTACTGTCATAATTGAGGGGAAATTGTATGTGGTCCTCACTATGATGTGATATTTGTAGCTTACAACAGCTAAAGAAGCTGTTGTCTGGCTCAAAAAAATGAAATAAATAAATCTTTGCAGTTTTTAATTTACAGACCTTACATTAGATCAAAAGCTGGATCTACAGTTGTATCCGCAATGCAGACAAGAACGCTGACAACAAAATGTCTTTGAAGGAGTTGAAGCATTTTCTACAGCAAATCAATATCAAGGTGGATGACAGTTATGCTGAGAAGCTGTTTAGGGTGAGTGACAAATAATAAAGCTTTTTAGAAAAACTGTTTTCATCTGAACTTGTACTGCTTGTTTGGTGCAATCACAAAAATTGATGTACCTAATATTAAGTCCAACAAAATGTTTGAAAGGCCTAGAAATTAAGGCCTTTTTGGTCTTAAAAAATATTACTCGTACTAAAAATAGACTGTTGCCTTATATTCAAGCCTGTACACTTTAAAAAATATATATTGTTTCATTTTGCAGGAATGTGACACGTCAAACTCAGGCACTCTTGAGGGAGCAGAGATTAAACACTTTTACGATTTGCTGACTTACCGTAAGGAAATTGACGTGATCTATGGAAAGTACGCTCACACTAATGGACAGATGAGCTCAGCTGACCTGCTTAACTTCCTCCAAAATGAGCAGAGGGAACCAGTGTCAATGGATTATGCCCAAAAACTCATCAATAAATATGAGGTGGATGACACAGGTAAAGATTTAAATGACCACATTATTCATCAGATCATTTTTAACATGTTTTACAACTCTTACAATATAGGCATTTAATTAACTTGTGTTTCCATGCTTTCATATTTTTTCTAAACCTAAGAACAAAATATATGAATTTTAGCCTGTAATACAACTACAAAGAATTATGTTTTCTTTCACAATACGAATTTCAAAGTCTGACTTGCAGATACATGACCAGTCAAAAGTTTGGGCACATCTACTTAATCATTATTACTACTGTTTTCCACATCTTTGAATTATAGTAAATTCCTCAATATTATGAAATGGCACAAGTGGTACCAAAATATTTGAACATCTTCAAAGTTTCCACCCTTTGTCTAGATTGCAGCTCTGCACACTCTTGGCATTCTCTCAACCAACTTCATGATGTATTCACCTAGGATGCTTTTAAAACAGTATAAAAGGTGTTCCCGTGTATGCTCGGCTTATCCGTTCAAAAAACATCAACATCAAACTTTTAAGCACAAAAGTCCTTTAGATTAAACATTTTTAAGATAAAAAAGAAACATAAATTCAGACAAGTGTAAACAGAATTTTGACTTATAAAAATTATGATTGCATGTGATTTTAAAAGCATTTTAATAGATGATGTTTTCACCCAGCAAAACAGAGGAAGCACATGACCAAAGATGGCTTCTTGATGTACCTGAACCAGGAGGAAGGTTACATATTTAACCCCAAGCACAAAGCCGTGTACCAAGACATGCGACAGCCGCTCAATCATTACTTCATTTCTTCTTCCCATAACACCTATCTGATGGATGACCAGCTGAAAGGACCAAGCAGCACAGAGGCCTATATCAAGTATGAACATGTCTGCTTTCAGCTAGAAATGTGAACAGCAATGCTGTAACAAATTAAGCATTCATTTCAACCAGTGTGTGAAATTAATGATGGAATTTAAATAACTCACTATATACAGTACATTAAATTGAACAAAATATGACAAGAGCTCCATAAGTTGACCAAAACAGAAGTCACTTCTCTTCGGACACTGTCCCTGGGCATGAAAGCTGACTTGGATCTGTTTTCGGTTCACTTCAGTCCACTTTCCATTCACAATGTTGCTTAATGGAGGCCAATTTAGGCTTTCCTTAAAGTTATAGTGATAGGTTTCCTGTGCACGAATAATTTTAAACAGCAATTTATTCTACTTAAGTTTTAAAAGGTTTTCTTAAGCAAAATTATGACTATAATGATTGTATTTAAGCGCACTGATTAAGGGCTGCCGCTGTGTGGAGCTGGATTGCTGGGATGGTGCAAACGGGGAACCGGTTATCTACCACGGCCACACCCTCACATCCAAAGTGCTCTTCAAAGATGTCATCAAGGCCATCAAAGAATATGCTTTCAAAGTGAGTGAATTAACTCGATATGTATGAAGAGTTCTATAATGAATTCTCAACTGATAAGTGGATAATTAAAAAAAATATCTTTAATATAACATGACCCACCTCAGTTTCTGTGTTTCTTTGCAACAATAGACATCACAGTACCCAGTGATCTTGTCTCTTGAGAACCATTGCACCTTAGAGCAGCAGCAAGTAATGGTTCATCATCTAACCTCCATCCTGGGCAATGCTCTGCTCACTCAACCCCTGGGAAACCACATGCCAACCACTTTTCCAGGACCTGAGGTTAGTCTTGTCTAGGGATGTGCCATGGTGGTCGACTAATCAACTAGTCATCTAACATCGGACTAGTCAATTAGTAGGGTCGAATACTTACATTCATATTTTTTTGTGTCGGTGGTTTTAATGGTCAAATTAATTGAGACGCAACTTCTTGTAAAGACTAGCATTTCTAGTTTGAAATGGCACTTTAAAAAAAAGTATTAATTTGCAAGGATGAATATAAGGTTCATTTCAAACTGTTCTGAGGCCAGTTCAGACAGCACATCGGAGGTTATGCCATTCTCTAAATAGGGAGCAAGGGGACATCCTATAGCTTTCTAGTGCATCCAACCAATAGTTTGTTTCAGGCTGCAGATGATGTTTGGACCACTCAACATATTTGGCAGACATGGGACAATGATAATCAGTACATACAGTTGTGTGCAAAAGTTTTTATATTTGTATTTGCAGGTTATAACAGAATGGTACAATCATAAAACACGTCAACATGTCAACGAAGAAAAAAATAAATGACCCCTGTTCAAAAGTCTGCTTACCCACACTTAATACTGTGTATTGCCCCCTTTAGCATCAATGACAGTGTGCAGTATTTTGTAATAGTTGTCTATGAGACCCCAAATTCTTGCAGGTGGTATTGCTGCCCATTCGTCTTGGCAGAATGCCTCCAGGTCATGCAACGTCTCTGGTCGTCTTGCATGAACCGCATGTTTGAGATCTCCCCAGAGTGGCTCGATGATGTTAAGGTCAGGAAACTGTGTTGGCCACTCCAGAACCTTCACCTTTTTCTGCTATATATATATATATATGCTATACTTGGACTTGTGCTTAGGGTCATAGACATGCTGGAAAGTCCAAGAGCATCCCATACGCAGCTTTCGTGCAGAAGAATGCAAATTGTCTGCCAGTATTTTCTGATAACATGCTGCATTCATCTTCTCAGCAATTTTCACAAGATTCCCCGTGCCTTTAGAGCTCACCCCCCCCCCCCCCCCCCCCCCCCCAAAAAAAAAAACCCATCAGTGAGCCACCACCATGCTTCACAGTGGGGATGGCATTCTGTTCACTATAGGCCTTGTTGACCCCTCTCCAAACATAGCGCTTATGGTTGTATATATATATATAAAGCTCTATTTTGGTCTCGTCACTCCAAATTACAGTGTGCCAGAAGCTGTGAGGCGTGTCAAGGTGTTGTCGGGCATATTGTAACAGGGCTTTTTTGTGGCATTATTGCAGTAAAGGCTTCTTAAAAGGCAACTCGACCATGCAGCAAATTTTTTTCAAGTATCGTATTGAAGTCTGTAATGTGCACCTTGAAACAACCACTCCGCCTTTTTGCAGAGCAGCCTGTATTTCCCCTGAGGTTACCTGCGGGTTTTTCTTTGCATCCCAAACAATTCTTCTGGCAGTTGTGGCTGAAATCTTTCTTGGTCTACCTGACCTTGGCTTGGTATCAAGAGATCCCCGAATTTTTCACTTCTTAATAAGTGATTGAACAGTACTGACTGGCATTTTCAAAGCTTTAGATATATTTTTATATCCTTTTCCATCTTTATAAAGTTCCATTACCTTGTTACGCAGGTCTTTTGACAGTTCTTCTCTGTTCCCCATGGCTCAGTATCTAGCCTGCTCAGTGCATCCACATGAGAGCAAACAAACTCATTGACAATTTATACACAGACACTAATTGCAATTTAAAAAGCAACAAGTGTGGGAAAATAACCTTTAATTGCCATTTAAACCTGTGTGTGTCACCTTGTGTGTCTGTAACAAGGCCAAACAGGGTGTGTAAACTTTTGATCAGGGCCATTTGGGTGATTTCTGTTAGCATTATAATTTAAAAAGGAGCCAAACAGCTATGCGATACTAAATGGCTTCATATGATCACTTAAATTAAAGACATGCATGATCAGTCATATTTTCAAAATCAATGCCAAAATTTTAACATGGTTAGCATTAATTGGAGTCAGCTTTACAGAAAATCAGCAGTAATGTCTGTAATGCCTCAAAAACATCAATAACCAACACACTCCTGGAAACATAACCATTTTGATGGGAAAAAAAATTTACTTTCTATAGCTTGGTATAATTTAAAATGTATTATCAGGACATTATACATTATTATGCTTTACACCAACTAGTCGTTCAAACAAACGACTGACTAGTCTATTATGAAAATTGGTAATTTTGCCCATCCCTAGTTAAACGTCCATGTGTGGCCCTTTTATCGTTCATCACAAAAAAATACACTTCTTGAAAAAGATGTACATTACATATGTGTCAGTGTTACTTGCACAGAACTGAACAACTGGTGAATCTCCAGCACCACAGCAAATTATGTTAGATTTTTGCTGTGGTACCACAAAATCATATATACAAAGCAAAAACAAACGTAAAGCATAACAAGTGTAGACATCATGAACGAATGAATCTTTTGAGACAGTAGTTATTTTAAGTTTTCAGTTTAAGTCAGTCTAATAAAATTACTTGCTGAATCTGTCAGAACTGTAATCAAATGAACATCTGACTTACTTTAATGGATGGTAAGGTTAAGTGATGTCACTAGCTGGATGTTGATATGAAAATGTGTTGTTTAAACAATACTTCAGTTTTGTTTTAATGGTGTTTTATTAATAATAGTAATAAAAAACATTAAAATCTGAAAATGTGTCTAGTTTGTAGATACATACAGTAAATATACAACTATTCCAGTACTTGGTAACTCAAGATAAACTAGAGAGGATGCTACATATCACCAGCTGTTGGTTAACTGTCACATTATTCTACATCCCGGTCAGCTCAGATGACCTCTCAAAAGCTCTCATCACCACACCCTTAAACTGTCCTCAGATGGCTTCCTTATCATCCTTGTGCACTTCCTGTTTACTTCGATATCCACGAACTCAAGTCATGGTTCAAGAAAGAGGAAGCGATTATCAGCAGAGTGACTATTAATGTGTGTGGACAGTTGTTGCTTAACATACATTTTTCATTTTAAACCACTTATCCCTTTCTGATACACCAAAACACACAAAGCTGTCGATATTAAGTCAAGCTGCAGTCTGAAATGCGACTGAAAAGACAGCACAAGTTCAAACAGAGAGAAATTCTTCTTTATGGCTGTGGGGTGGGAGGTGCTTCAGAATCATGTTATAAGAGTTTTAAACAGGCTCTGAGTTTATGAGTTTATGCAACTGGCATGTTTGGAATACATGCACCTGGAACTGTTTTGCTATGTTAAAAGCAATGGTAATTTAATCTTTTCCTTTCAAATGACTCATCGAATTAAGTTTCAGATAGACACGCTGTCCAAGCTTGAGCGTTGTCCCTTGCTGAGCCAGTTTCCCTGAATGACTTTAGGGACTAACAACCACAATAATACACTATACATAAGCACACTGTAGAGACAATAGGATCATATTTCTGTGCCTTTTAATATTATGTGGTGAAAGTCATCTAGAGTCTCTTATTTGCTGCTATGCCATATTAAGGCTTTCAACAAAAACTGACAACAAATAAAAAAAATTAAAAAACTAACAAATGTTACCATAATTAAACCAATTTAGAATCATTTAGATGACATTAAATTTGGTTATACATGTTTCTGTTTGCAGGAATTGAAGGGCCGCATCCTGATCAAGGGCAAGCGCTTGAATAAGCTTGATGCGGCATTCAACAACAACACCACAGAGGATGTGGACAGTGTTTCTGAGGAAGACGAGGCTGCTGATTTGAAAGAGAATGAACAGAAGGTCAAGCACAAGGTACATTTAAAACAACACAACAGTCATTCAGAGACCAACAACATAAAAACGAATTACCACACCTCGGCATGTTTAGAGTCGGTATGAGTTTACCCTCTGGCACTCACGATCAATACAGTGGAAGTCTTTAAAGACCCTACGACATTGCTTCAAGGGCTCAGCTTTCTGTCCTCTGTTGACATGTTGCCTATTGAATCAGGAATTTAGGGAGGGTAAGATTTTGAGAGGAAAACTTTTAAGAGGATATATTATATAGATGGCTTTAAAGCTTGTAGAGATGGACTAAAAGCCACAATACTCCGATTTTGATGTCATGCGTTCTTGAATATAAGTTACAGAAGGTAATAATTGTTGTTGTACCACAGAAAAGTGAACGGATCATCAAAACATGTTGTTTGTCGAGTACATAACTCCCCCTTTACCCCACTCGTGCTTTTTATAATTTCACACACAGGAAGACACATTCCTCAAAACACTTGCAGTGTGAGTAAGGCTGTGGTGTATATTTGCATACACAAAGCTGAGGCAGATAAGGTCAAGTACCTGGTTCACGCAAAAGCCTGATTCAAATTTGAGGAGATTTGTTTTGCATATTTGGCATCCCTTTGTAATTATCTGTGTGATCTCCATTTACGTTGTGCATCACTGTAATTAAAGTCTTTTTGATCACTTTGTAGAAGTCAAAGGTCAAGCTAGCCAAGGAGCTGTCAGATCTGGTCATCTACTGCAAAAGTGTCCATTTCAGCAGCTTTGAGCACTCAAGAGATAACCAGACCTTCTATGAGATGGCTTCCTTCAAGGAGAGCAAAGCAATGAACCTGGCAGAAAACTCTGGTAATTCTTTTTTTGCGTTGTTTTGTTTTGTTGTGCATTATTGTTTTTTGCGTTTCTTTTCATTTAGTTTTTTCTGCTAATTGTTTTATTTGTTGCTGCTTTGTCTGTCATGAAAAGTAAGTTGTGCTGTTCAGGCTCTCCCACTCCTGTTACAGATTTCAGAAAAAAGGGGCGATCACGCTAGATTTTAACGGCTGTATGGTCAATAGACATATTTGGCATTTTACCAAAAATGGGATTAATGTTGTTTTAACACCTCTTATATCAAATTCTTTCCTTCTAACCCATCCTAAAGGCACGGCATATGTTCATCACAACATGGATAAGCTGAGTAGAATCTACCCAGCTGGATCTAGAACCGATTCGTCCAACTACAACCCAGTGCCATTGTGGAACGCTGGCTGCCAAATAGGTACAAATTCATTCAAACTTAAACAATATACTAAGACTGAGACAGTTCAGAATCAATTTGTTTATGATCTACCCATGCTGCCAAACACTTCTTTATCTGTTTTTATCACTTATATTGGTCCACAGTGGCTCTAAACTTCCAGACTCTCTGTAAGGAGATGGATATGAACCAGGGCCGCTTCTTACCGAATGGCAGGTGTGGCTATGTACTGAAGCCAGAGTTCCAGAGAGATCCGGCTTCTCAGTTTGACCCCAAAAACCTCAGTGCAGGCCCTTGGCTGCAAAAGAAGACTGTGCACATCATGGTGAGCATTACATTTGACAAAATACATTTAATGCATGCCTAGTTATGTCTATATTATAAGCATCTGAGATTGCAATATTTCTTTCTTAAAGTGACAGTTCACCCAAAAATGTCAGAATTCTGTCAGAATTGGTACCCTAATGTTTTTCCAAACCTGTTTGACTTTCTTTCTTCCATGGAACACAAAAGGAGATATAAGGCCATAAATTAGTCTCAGTCCACATTTACTTTAATTTCATCGAATGGTGACTGATTCTGTCCAACATATCCTTTGGTGTTTAACGAAAGAAAGTTTTTCAGATTTGGAACAACATGAGAGTTAAGTCAAACTTTTGAGTGAACTACCCCTATAATGAGAGAGTCACCAGTCCTCCAAAAAAACATGTGAATCAATTGTCATAAACATTGATCACTCACCTGTCTCATGTTTGCAGATCATCTCAGCCCAGCAGCTGCCTAAGCTCAGTAAAGACAAGCCTAAGTCCATTGTGGATCCTCAAGTGAAGGTTGAGATGTATGGTGTGCCAGTTGATAATGACACCAAACTAACACATCACATCGAAAACAATGGCAAGTGACTCAACAGTGTATATTGTCACACTCAATTCCTTGTCAAGGCATTTGAAATGAATGTTTGACCTTGCTTTGTAAATATGTCAATCAAGTGTTTTTTTCCTCACTGTGGATAGGTTTCAATCCTATGTGGAATACAAACTTCCAGTTCACTGTTCATGTGCCAGAACTGGCTTTGGTGCGGTTTGTGGTGGAGGACTTTGATGCTGCTTCCTATAATGACTTTATTGGCCAATACACTGTACCCCTTACCAGCATGCAGAACGGTGAGTCAGTGAAAGCAAAAAGTGAGAAAAGTCAAATTTAGAAGAAGTGGTTGACCAGTATGGGTTTTTCAAATGGTCAATGCCAATATCTAAAGAGCTTGTTGGCCGAAGGCCAATCAAATGCAAATATAAAAAACAATATAATTGAACGACAGTGTATGGCATATCCACATAATTTGCTGAATAAATATTTATTTTACATAATATTTACTCAGATTCACTCAACCTCTCATTATCACCAAAACTTTTCAAAACTCGTAACTTTTTGCTGTCAAAAGTCTGGCTTGCGGCTAAGTTATTGTATGGTAGCTGTAATTTAAAAATACCAAATATTGACTGTTGTATGAGTCACCATATAGAACTTTCTGCTGTGCAATTCTAACGAATTCTCACCATAAGTCATAATATTATTCATGTTACCATAAGGGCATTTAATAGTTATGTAACATTCCTCTGTCTACAGGATACCGCCATGTGCCTCTACTCACAAAGAGAGGTGATGTAATTCCTTCAGCTGGACTGTTTGTACACATCATGGTTCTTGATGCTGAGTAGACTACGATATTCCCTGTTCCCTCAATCATATCAATGCCAAAGTGTGAAGATCACTGAACTAAACTCTCATTCTCATTCTCACACATTCTTGCTCGATTTTCTCTAAGATTTGGACTCGCTTTACCAATTACAGCTCTTCTTGTCATACGAGTACCAAGATTACACTGACTCATTCAAGCGCTTAAAGGAATAGTTCACCCAAATATAAAAAATCTGTCATCAGTCATCCTTATGTTATTCCGGACACGTTTGACTTTCTTTCTTCTGTGGAAAACAAAAAGAGATGTTAGGTAGAATGACATGTTCGATGGAGGAATGAAAGTCTGATGGTTTTGGAACAACATAAGGGTGAGTATATGATGACAGGAATTTTCATTTTTGTTTGCCTTTAATGGAATTGATTGGTGTAGTGCTACTGAGCAAAACAGATGCAGGGTAAGTGAAAGATTTTTTTGAAGTTATCATTTAACCACATGGAATCTGTGCCTGGAGACCTCAGATGAAAGCCCCATATTTTTCCACACAATTAAAATGCCCATCTTTCTTTACATATTTCCCAACCCTTGCATGTTTGTTTGTTCATTTTTTCCCTTACATCCCTAAAATACAACTTTGAAACTATTTGAATTAATTACGTTTAAATAAATGATAAACTTTGAATATTTTTGGCTAAATTTACAAAGCTTTCGGGCTACCAAGAAGAGAGGAGTACTTTCAGCTCTATATAACATATTTCACTATTTTGAACTCAACGGACACTGAATAAAACATACGTGTGCAGAGTCAGTGTGGGTCTAGTTATTGTTAAAAAAAAGTGAAGCTTTAAAGACATTCCTGTCTAAATCAGTAGCACATTAATTGTGCCGTTTTTGGCAAATAACAATATTTGGAAGTTTCAAAGTTGTAAACAATAATGAAACATAATGTAATTATTTTAATGGAGGATGGAAGTTGAACAAAATATTTTACATAACACTGATTTATTTTTTCTTCTTTTTTAAAAAAAATTGTATTTAAAAAATATTACACTGTCTTTTTACATTAATATAATTTAACATAGTATTTGTTTGTATTTCATTTTTACTGATTGTGTCATTGAAATTGTGAGCTTGCCCAAACATTGCAAACCTTCAAGCCTTAATTTTAGTCACATTTCATTTAAATGTTGTTTTTTTAAGAGGAGATTTAATCTTAACACAAGCATCCCTGTGTTCAGTGTTTTGTGAATGTGTTAGATGTGTTGAATGGCAATGCTTTTGTTCACAACTCTGTGGTGATGTTTATGTGACTGTATGTGTTAGTTCCCATCAATGACTTTAAAATGATTTCATATGCTTTATGAGAAGCTGCAAACTGATTATAAACCTGACTCGTGTTGGGGAATGCTACGTTTTTAATACAACACTCAGGGTAAAAAACAAAAGATGAACAATAAACAATTCACACCATCTTAACAAAACACTATATTGTTTCTGAATGTTGGGCTCAATATGGATAAATGTTTTCAGTCACCATCCAAAAATGCCATTCTATAATAAAATTAATTCAGGTGGGTTCATTTTTCAGAGCAGGAGAGTTGCATGACAAATGTGTATAACATAGATTGAAAAGAAATAAAAACTTAGAAATATGAAATCTTTCCATGATATTTTCTTATTTTTTCTTATTTTGAAGGCCTTTTATATTCACTGTGAAGTAAGGAATTTATGCTTTTTATCAGCTATTTTTCTAGACATTTTTCTATATTTCTAAAATGATCTAATGTGCCTTAGAGGACAGTTGTTACACCGGTTATTGCTGGCTAATTAAAATGAAGCAATAATAACATCTGTTTATTATACCTCTTGTCCTGTTCTTACACTGTAATAATAAAAGAAGAATTAGCTTTAAGCTTTGAAAACTAAAAAATAATGTGTCAAACTGTTTTGTTTATTAAAACTGAATACAACATTTCAAAACATTTTATTAATATTCAAAACAGGAATAAGATATGTTAAGGGATATCTTAAGGGATTATAAGATATGTTTTTTCTTTAATAGAAAAAATACTTATTAAAGGAATATTTCATCAGGAATATTTAAGATTCTGCACGATTTCCAGGTCACTGATCCAATAAGCAAATCTGTGACGTTAGCTCCTTTATGTCAGATTTTCTAATCTTCATTGATGCAAGATACACTTTGGAACAAACTTGTGGAGTTCATGCCATCTTAAGTGCATGAGTCATAAAAGGGGGACATACTAAAATACTAAGAAATTCTGAAATTCATGTTAATTTTTCAATACAACATTTCACACAAATGGTTATGCTGGTAATAAAAGTTGAAAAAAGGAATTTTCACCAGTGGTCTCAAACTTTTCCCCCCACTGTATATCTTGTAATAAGAAGATAATCATAAAGCATTTCAAGTTGTGTATACATTTGGTCAAATGTTAGCTTTAAAAGTGTGCAGAAACTTCTTTTGATGAATAAATAAAGCCTAGGCCAATCAGGATTCACTGATAAGTGACAGTCTCAGCCCACACAACCCGTAGAGTACAATAATCAGGTTTGAAGATCAGACTCTGTCAGCTCAGTGTAGTAAAACCATTGGACCCATTTTATATTAGGTGGCCTGAACTACTATGTACCATTTGATACAATGTACTTATTATGTACATACATGTTGTTGCATCATAATTACATTTAAAGAACTTGCATTTTTGTAGTTACACTGTTAACTTCACCCCTAAGCCAACCCTTACCCCAAAACCTAATTCTAACCCCTAATCCTAACCCTAACCCTACCCTTACTCCTAAACCTACCCGTACCGCAACATCAGTAGCAGCAAATGTGGGCCTTCTGCAGATCAGCATGTAGTTACACAGTAAATGCATAGTCTTGTATGTGTTGAATGTTAGTACATAATAGTTAAGGCCACCTAATATAAAGTGTGACCAAACCATTCTCAAAATAGCCCTGCCTTCTTTTTTAGGTCGCTCTGACGCCACTTAGGAAGTCGCAGGAAATCGGCCCGGGTGCAGCCGAGGAGATTCTCAAATTCAATGTCATTCAAAAGGTCCTGAAATAAAAGACAGTGAAGGAAGAAAATACTTAAGTAGAGACAACCCATATGATACTCTTTCATTCTACCATCTGTTTCTTCAATTCTTCAAACAACAGGATTTCAAGTCATGTCTTCTCACTTACTCTAGTAAACTGTTAAACTAACCAATAGCCTAATAAAACACTGCAAATAAAATATATTTATCAGTCAATATTTAGCCTTGGCAAAAATATCAAACAATAATAATTCCTTAAAAGAAGACAAATTGTGTAAGATAACAAGACTTGTTTGCAGAGAATATATCTTGAATAACATTCAAAATAAGTGCAAATCTAACTCAATTTAGTGGAGCATAAATCTTACAGGTTACAAAAAACTGCTAATAATAAGACTTATTTATTTTCTTACACAAAATTTTGATTCTCAAGTAGGTATTTAGATTATTTAGATTATTGTTACTCAGTATCAACCTCTTGTTTGTTGGGATCCACTCCGGAAGGCAACTGACTAGGTGTTTTATATGGCTGCTCAGAACTCAGCATCCCAGAAGGATTTCCTTTGCTAGAAATCTGGTTTATATGTGCGCTGGAGGATGGTGTCTGCTGATTTTGGGACTTCATATTTCCTGGGCCTCCAGGAGCACTGTAGCTCCCCATTCCTCCTCCTGTCTTCTTATTCAGGTCAGTGTTGTTAAGACTCTACAGGGAATGAGATTGCCATCATGTGTAGTTCTGCTGATGTTCTCATGTAGGCATGTTGATAATATCAATGTCTGATCAAGTAATTAGCACTGATTCATTCATTTGATTAAATAAGATTGATCAAATGCATCTGTTAATGTCAGAGAAACAAGCATGTAATCAGTATAAGGAAAGTGTTTACCAATGTGATTTGTGAAACATCACCCATGCTGCTTTTCATCTCCTCATATGAAAGGCCTCCCTGTAACATAGAGTTTAAAAAAGGTTGAACTAATCTGAAAAATCACATGTCTGTTGAGTGTTGCTCTTTATATATTAATTCATGCAGTGGCGGATTTAGGCATGGCAGTCGCCCAGGGCAGCACAAGGCGGCGGAATGATCCAGAAACACTTTAAACTGCAGTAGAGCCCATTGAAGGGATTGTAAGTCTACCTCTCACAGCCTCGTTGTCAATCGTATTAAAAATCAAAGATGGCGCTAGTGTGAATAAGGTCTATTACTGCGTTAAAGGGATAGTTGATCCAAAAATGCTAATTCTGTCAGCATTTACTCACCCTCATGTTGTTACAAACTTTCTTCCTTCCATGGAACACAAAATGAGATGTTTTGGATGAAAGATAGCCTCAGTCACCAATTATTTCATTACAAAAAAAGAAAAGAAAAAAAGGGAATGGTGACTGAGGCTGTCATTCATCCTAACACCTCATTTGGTGTTTGCCAGTAAAATAAATAAAATTAAAAAATAAGGTTATTTGGGTAAATATTAATAATAAAATTAAAAATGTATTCATATTTGGTTGAACTGTCACTTTAAGTATTAGCAAGATTTTCAAGTAGGTTTAGCTGCAGGATGGAGATCTCCAAATGGGAGCCTCTAAATAGCTATTTCGCTGTTGTTAAGGCAAATTTTTTCCTAGGTGACAACAGTTGAAAAGTAGTTGCATAAGTGAAGCAAGTAATTACATTTTGATGAAAGATTTCTCATTTTATTTATATGGAATAACGTTTAGTGATGAATCGTTCACAGTAGGACCAGGAACGTGCGTTAAGAAAGTAAATGGGGTCAATTCTGATTTCATGTTGAGATAGTATTGTTAGTGAAATGTCAAATGATTATGCGATTGAACTTCTCAAACACAGAATTTGTTAGTGGGTTAGTGGTGAATTTACGTATTTGACCACTGCCCTCTAGTGGGCACTTCCAACTCCTTCAACTCACACTCCACTTATGAGGATCCCAAGCATTGAACCAGCCAGTGAATGTGGGTGGCTCATAGCCCTGTTTAACAGAGATGATCGGTGTCCCAAGGTCCCGTCCTGCTGGGTGGGTTTTCAGATAGTCCACTACACTGCTGTTTGCCTCCTGAGTCTCGTACTGGTTGGCTGTGTTGCCAATCCATAGGAAAATCTGAGGGAAGGCATTTATGAGATCAACATGTCGGTTAGAATTGTTGTTTGGTATTATTTTTCCCTCTAAAACTTTGCATAACCCAGAAAAAATGCCACCATTTCTCCACGGCCACATGCAAAAGATGCAGACAGGATGGCCTTACACAACCCACCTCCTCCCAGGTGTCTAGCAACATGACATCATCCTCATCCAGATCGTCCTGTGTGAATTCAGCCACTTCTGTCATGAGGAAACGGCCCGTCTGATTGGAGCATTCAAACAGACGGGGAACGTGAAGTGGGTCGTCTTTCTCCAGTCTGGTGAAGGTGAAGAGGAAGAGGAAGTCAGTGGAAATTATCAAAAGATCAGTTGCATTATGGAGTTAAAGTATGAGGAGATATTTATGCTATCTCTGTGACTGTACCTCTTGTCACTGGCATATGGAGCTTTCCCTCCTAAAGCCACCCAGAAGTGAGCAGGTTCCTGCCCTTCCATCACAAGCTGCTTGTCCTGTTCAGAGAGCAAATCGGCTACGGCTTTCCCCATCTCCCTCTCATCTCCATTGCAACCCTGTGAGAAACAAAATAAGCAGGAAGAAATTTATACCTATTACATTTTAAGGACCTACTGAGCTAAGATAATTTTAGCCCCAGTCTTACCTACTGTATATACAGTAGTGCAGTGTACATATTTCACAATTTATTGTTTAACACTGTTTACCCTGCAATCAACTTAACCTTTGGAAAGACTTGCCTTGCCATACCACAGGTAGAAATTCTGATCAGTTTTGAGCAGAAAGACATCATTGGTGTTTAAAGAGGAGGCTCGGGCAGGCACCTCTGTTGCTTTGGTGTTCATCTCATTTGCCCCTCTGACCTGGAAGAGTCTGGCACCAGTGTTAGGGTTAACCACACCTGGTCTCCCTGTGCCACCCTGAGAAAGCATCAACATAATGTCAGTCTGACAAGAGTGCAGCGAAATAAGAAGAAAAGCTATTCTATTTGTGAAACAACTACATGGTGGAAATGCATTGATGATGAAGATTATAAAATGTTTTTCAAATATGAATATATACAAAAATATGTACTTTTAACAAAAGTGGAATCATGACATCTATTTAAATACATATTAACAATACTACTGTGATTCTTAAGCTTTATGTATTTATATTGGATAATTGTATTCATTTTTTCCTTAAAAGAAGGTCAATCATTAAAATGATGTTCATATAATTATATCAAATTACATAATTATCTTTATATAATTATATTCAATTATATTTCATTTTTAAATATTATAACAGTTTATTAAATATTATATTATACATTGCATATTTAATATTTATATAATAAATATATAATTGTATGTTATATTTAGTTTTTCTTGATCGATTTTACACATTTCTCTAAACTCAGGTCACTGCTCTCAAAACAATTAACACAGCCATCTGAACACTTTGTAATTGTCCTAAACAGATTGTGCATTTTTCTTGATTTTCCTCATTTTCTCGAAACACTACATGCAAATTTCTCTGATCTAAAATTCATGCTTTTAAAACAGTTAACACATTCTCTCAAATGCACATGTCAGGTTGTCAGAAAATGCAATTTACAAAAATTTTCACACAACTGTCATGATTTTGCTATTTATAAAAGGGGTCAAATATGAACATTCAGAGCAAACAAACAACGAGGACGAAGAAGAAGAAGCGGAAGAGGAAGAACAACATGAAGAAGAGGTGCAAAATGAGAAGAGGTAGAGTGGGTAAATTAAGAGAAAATAGGAGGAAGAAGAGATGAGAAAAGGGGAAGGTTTTCTCAACTCTTTCAAGGGTGAGCACTGCATTGAAAGACCAGATGGAGAGGGTGTAATGATGGTGAGCAGAGAGAAAGAGGACAGCAGGGTGGAAGAGTAAAGAAGACACAGAAGAGGCTCAAAGGATCTGATAGCTCCTCTAATTGATCATATTATGAACCACAATCTCTCTGAGACACACAAAGTGTTCGGCCTAATGTGAGCAGATCTACACTGACTTCAATTTCAACAAAAAAGAAGAGGGAGAAATGCCATTCCTCTGCATGCAAGTCAATCGATGTCCACAATTACTGTGCTTATAGTGCTGCCTTAGGTCCATACAATTTAGCAAGACTGCTATTTTATATTTTGTTTGTTGTTTTTTGTTTGTTTGGGGTTTTTTTTCTGTAAACATCATCATCCTTCCAGAGGAAGAGCAGGAACAACTCGAAATTTACTGTAGAGGCATTCAATGAAAACAGATGGAAAAAGGTCTTTATTGTTGATTTTTTTTGATAAATGTGTTATTTCAATCATAGAGTTGTGTGTCAATAGCTGAAAATGTAATGAATTCAATTGAGAACACATCTATAGTTTTGATGTTAGTATTTAGTTTTAATAAATGCATTATCAGGAAAGAATATGCTGCTTCATTACTCAATGTAATCAAATTGTTTCGCAAAACTGAGTGTCTGTTTCATCTGCTGTGTGAATTTTTTTGAGAGCAATAGATTATGGTTTGGAGATATTTATAAAAATTGACTGAGAAAAACTGTCTATAATTAATATAGATTTAATTTTATTTTAAATATATTAAAAGACTCAAATACCTAATTTAATAATACGTTATTTTTAGCATTACCTCTTTTAAAAAGGTCAATCATTAAAATTTCTCGATATAATTATGTAAAAATATATTTTATTTTTAAATATTATTACAGTTTATTAAATTGTATATTCTAAATTATGTATATAATATTTATATAATATAAATATTATCATATTTTTATGTTAATATAATTAATTATAGATTTTATTTTTATATATATTTTTAAAAAGGCTCCGATATCTAATTTAATGCTAAGTTATAATTAGCATTACCTAATTTTTAAAAGGTTGGTGTAACATCTGATGTTGTCACCCATCCTACCAACCACCAGAGAGAGCCCTCTCCCGAATACTGATCTTCACCCATTTCTTCACTGCTCATTTCCTGTTTACCACGTGTTTGTGTGTGTGTGTGTGTGTGTGTCCATGCAGTTCCATTGTTGTGTGTGTGTAGCCATGCAGTTCCATTGTTCTGTGCGAAGTATTGCCAGTTTACCCTGCCTTACAGAGCGTCTTTTTTTGTTATGACCATTGCCTGTTTTTCTGGCTTTACTACTTTTTGGATAACTTTGTTTTGTTTGCCTGGTTGTACTGTCTATTTGGTTTATTGGATTTATCTGCCTGCTTTACGACTACGTCTCTCTGCCTGCTGTTTTCGATTGTTTGCTTGTGTCTCTTTTAATAAACTTCCTGCACATGGATCCTAACACCATCTTCATGGCCAGTTTGTTACTGAATACTTTGCCTCACATGGATCTAGCGGAAGACTCACAGCTCCAGTCTGCATTTCCACACCAGTGCAAGGTTTTAAAGGGTTTTCAAGACCAGCCGAACAACCTACCAGCTGCCAAGTTTGACTGACTGCATTCACTCACTGCCAGCTCCCCATGCTAAACCGGTAAGCTTTGCTCTTCCTGACAAACTTGGTGGTTCCACTGAGAAATGCCAGGTTTTTTTTTTTTTTATAACAGTGTAAAGTCTATTTCTCTCTTCAACCTGAATAATTTAATCAAGACACCAATAAATATACCTTTTATGATGTCTCTGCCTGCCATTAAAGCACTTGATTGGGCTGCCAATGTTTGGGACAAAGATCCTCATATCCATCAATACCTCGTTTTATTACTTTGTTCAAGATGTCTCTGTTCAACTGCTTCATTTATACCTGGGCCATCGATCTGCAGCAGACTATGCAATTCTGTTCAGGACGCTAGTGGCTCTAAGTGGGTGGAATGATATCGCTCTGAAAACTGTTTTCCGTGAGGGGCTTCACCAAGAACTCAAGGCGGATCTGACATGCAAGTGTGAGGGTTCAACTCTGTCAGAATTTATTACCATGGCTATCAAGATGGACAACCTGCTTCGTAATGCTCCACAGCCGCAGTTTCACTCTGCTTCTAAGTCTACAGTCTCAGTACAGGCGCAGGCATCCACTGAATCACCCGAAATTATGCAAGTTGTTTACACCCGTATTTCTATGGAGGAAACGTTGTTAATTTGACATAACGAAAGACTTTGCTATTACTGTGGTGAACCAGGTCATCTCAATGCTGCATGCCCACAGAAGAAAACAAGTTCCCCTGAATCAAGGCTGAAAGTGAGTACCACAAACTTTGTATCATCTGCCCTTCACAGTTTTTTGTTGCCTGTAGAGATCTCCATTAGTGATCATATAAAATATTTTACAGCTCTAGTGGATTCTGGGGCTGCTGTGAATCTCACAAATCGAGATCGTACAAGAATTCAACACCACAGTTGACAACGCTCCCATTGGTACTGGTATAACCCAACAAACTGTTTCCATAACCATCAAGATTGGACCATTTCATGAGGAGAAAATTTCACTATATGTCATAAACTCACCCAATCATGCTCTTATCCTGGGTCATGCTTGGCTGGCCATCCATAACCCTTCTATATCCTGGAACCAGGGTGAACTCATGCAATGTTCAAGTTTCTGTCATGAACATTGTCTCCATGTTGCTGTCTCCATGACTTGTCTTACCACCAGAAAATCTGATTCCCGATGAGTATGCAGAATTCAATTGAGTTTTTAGTAACGTCAAAGCTACTCCACATCCTCCTCACCATCTATGGGACTGCACCATTGAACTTCTGCCTAATACAGCTCCACCGAGAAGAAAGGCTTATCCATTGTCCTACCCTGAGACCCTCGAAATGGAAACGTACATTGAGGAAGTTTGTCTCTGGTTAAACGTCCCTCCACCTCTCAAGCAGCTTCAGGTTTTTTCTTTGTGGAGAAAAAGGTCTACGACCATGTATCGACTATTGAGGCCTGAGCTCTTATCACCTTGAAAAACATTACCCAATGCCACTTATCCCCTCAGCCCTTGAACAACTCTGTGAGCATGATCTACGAAGTGCTTATAACCTCATCAGATTCAGAGAAGGATGAATATCTAGTCATGTCATATGGACTTGCTGATGCCCCCTCTGTTTTCCAGTCAATGAGATTTTCAGAGACCTACTGAATCAGTGTGTGGTGGCCTACATTGATGACATCCTCACCTACTCTCAAAACAAAGAACAATCCAGCATGTCAGGACAGTCCAATCATGTCTCCAGGAACACCAGATATTTGTCAAGGCAGAGAAATGTGAGTTTCATGTCTCCCATACCATGTTACTAGGTTACAATATCAGCCACCAAAGTGTAGAAATGGATGTCTCTAAAATCACACCAGTTACCGAATGGACTCGACCTTCCACAATCAAAGAACTACAGCTATTTCTGGGCTTTGCCAATTTCTACTGCCACTTCATAAGGAACTACAGTGTCATTGCAGCACCACTCACATCATTGCTCAAGGGAAAACCCAACAAGTTGCCATGGAACGATGCCACATACCATGCCTTCGTCTCCCTCAAGTCAAGCGTCACAACCGCTCCTATACTGAAATACCCCGACCCCAATATTCTTTTCGTCAAAGTAGACGCTTCTGATTGTGGGATTGGAGAGGTCTTGTCACAGGTACATCACGGTACCCAAGGCAAGATTTACCTTTGTGCATTCTTCTCCAGAAAGTTAAATTCAGCTGAATGAATCTATGATGTGGGGCACAAGGAATTACTTTCCAGGAAGGCAGCACTCAAAGAGTGGAGTCACTGGTTAGAAGGGGCAGTCCACCCGTTCCAATTTATCAATTTTACAGTCAATTACCACCCTGGCAGCAAGAATAGCAAAGCAGATGCACTTTCACACAGGCATGATCAACCCCGCATCCAACCTCATCCTGGATCCATCCTGCCACCATCTGTCATAATTGCACAAATCCTCAGTTGGGACATCATAAAAGAAATACGAGCATAACAGCATGAACCGTGACCACCTAACTGCCCCCCCAACCAAGCACTTTGTATCACAAGCTCTATGTCTGAGAACTATCCAATGGGTCAAATCATCTATCCAATCAAAAATCGACACTCAGACCATTAACTTGGACCTTTCTCCTCTAATCTCAGAGCTAATTAATATGTCCTCCTCAAAAAAACTTCTCTCCAAAATATATAGAATAATATAAAAATCAGAAAACACATTAAGCTTACAAAATGCTAAATGGGAATCAGACTTATCCATTGCTCCTGATGCCTATTTCAGGGCACAAATCTACAAAAATATCTACTTCATGACAAAAAATGCCAACCTGCAACTTATACAGTATAAAGTACTTCATAGATTTCACCTGACTGAACAGAATTTGTTTAAAATGGGATTTACCTCAGAAACCTGCTCACATTGCACTCAAAATAACCCAGACACCTATGTTCATGCCATTTGGCATTGCACCCCAATTAAACCTTTTTGGGAAATCTTCACTTCGTGTCAGTTGGTCATTAAAATGATCTTTATATAATTGTACAAAATTATGCATTTTTTTTTTTAATTATTACAATGTATTAAATATTTTATATTTATATTAATTACATTTTGATTTTATTTTTATATTAAATGTAAAAAACATTAAAAATGCTCATATCTCGATTTAAAGAGGCCAAAATAAAGTCACATTTCTTCATTTACTTGCGGTTTACAAACACCAAGGTGTTCGGGAGGAAACTTCATGTAATTCATGAAATGAAATAAAAATGTATATAATATTAATATAATTAATAAAAAAAAATTTTTTTTTTAAAAGATTAGAACATTACTTGAAATGAAGCAGGTACTTAAAGTAAATTTTCTTGGTCATAGAGATCAGCAGAGAAAGGTTGGAAACCCCTGCCTTAAGGGATGTATTCTTGTTGTACTTTGAGAGAATAAGAATGAAGAGAACATCACCTCATAGATAACGAGTCTGCCCTTAAACATGGCCAGGAAGTGTCTGGGCTCTTTTCCCATGACCACTCTGACCTGTGTGGGGGCTCCATTGTATTTGTTATCCAAATTCACCGCCTGATATGCGCATGCCGTCACCTCATCCTGTGTGGCATGACGACCCTGGAGAACAAATGCATGTCATATGATCCCCAATGTGTAAATTCAGATTATAAAACTGCAATTGTGGCCTCTGAGCTTAAGTGAATTTGTGTAGTGTTCAATGGGTAAGGTAGACAATTCTGCAAAAATACTGCTCCGTATTTATGAAAAACATTGTACACGCACAATATACTGATATATCTGTTATCTTGTTTTGTCCACCTTTTATAACATTTGTATTATTGCAGCATTCAGTATATTGTGCTGTAGGTAGAGTATTTTATGCACCTCACCTGCCACATGTACAGGATGTACTGAGGTTTGTTGGCTTTGGTGTAGGTGTACAGCACTAGGTAACAGTCTCCTCCATAGAAATGTCCATACGTTTTTGGGTTCACCTCATTCAGTTCAAGATTCTCAATCCGCCAAATCTAAACAGAGAACAGTGGAGATGTTTGTTGTGTTGTGGAAACTGTCCAGACTGCGGAGTTCACAGATTTCTTGGTATAATTGTTATAGCATAATACCTGAACTTCCCCTGAGCCATCGTCCACCATTCGCTCCTGAGCAGCCAGCTTAGGCTGAGCGTGAAGCTCCATGACATCAAACTTCACTTGATCCACTTTAGCTACAGTACACAGGTGTGTATACAATTACCACACTGACATAACTGTACATATCGCATGCAAATAACATAATGATACCTCTAACACTAATGCATATATACACTCCAGGGTTCCCTCACTTTTGGACAAATTCCTTTCCATTACATTTCCAGTCGTTTGTTATTATTGTTATTACTGGATAAGGATTTAAATAAACATTTTGTTTTAGGCTAATTCAATACTAATTAATACTTCGGATCGATTTGTGAGCCGCTTTGAGATCATTTTTGAAATGAATCAACTAAAAATAAAGGATTTTGAGTCATTACTTTGGCTTGCAAGGAAGCTAAACTCGAATTAAATTTTTCCCTATGACTAAGGGTACCCTGACACTCTCTCACAGGAGGAGAAATGCTGAATGAGTTTATCACCTATCTTGCCCACTGTGTGGGTCTTTCCCAAGCCTTGAGTTTGACCAGCTTCTTTCCAGGACTTGAAGAGATGTTTAAACATGGCCGACTCCCCTCCCTCACTCATAACCTCCACCTTTGTGTTGGGAGGGTAGTTCTTTGCTTTTATAAAACCCTGAGGGAAAAATATTTGTGGGAAACAATTATGATATGATGAGCCAAGTAGGAATAGCAGCAGCCCTGAGATATCCAAAAGAGGGCAGGATAACTCCAAAAGGGGCAACACTTGCACACACGGTTAGGGTTAGATAAAGGGATAGGTTGCACACATGTGCCAAATCATGTGGAATTTGCTTAAAAGAATAAGAGATTCAAATCTGCTGTGAACAAGAAACTAATTGTTCAGAGATTTGAACTTAAAACATTCAAAAATAAGTATTGAGCCAAAGCAATTGAGAAAAACTGTGAAAGATTATGCTTTCTGGAATTTTCAACTTTTAAAACACTAACACAAACAAAAATGTTCTTTGTTGTTTTTTTTTTTTTTGTTTTTTTTTTTAATAAAGATACCAACCTTATGACACTACCCCTGAGATTATTTATTTAGTTATTTATAATTTTTAAAATGTATAGATTTTTATTATTTTTAGTGATGTATGGATCGTTTATCCAATTAAATATATCCGCCCAAAAATGGGAAGTTATGTCAAATTTATCTACATTTTGTAAACAATTTTGTTGCCAAAGATATCAAAGCGAACATAAACTTACAACTGCCCGACTAAGAGCTGACCGTCTTTCTTCATTTGATGATGCTTTTCCCTTCCAGACCATCAATGAACTGCCACCCTGATCTAAAATATAGCAGTCCTAATAAAAAACACACATATCAAAACATAAACAACAGTCAATTATGATCACTATATCATATTACTCTGTACATGATGATATTGTGGGTGAGATCACAGATATAATATGCGGTACCGAGGAGAGCAGCAAATCCTGCGTCAGTGGACTGGCAGCCACTTCCTGCACTACCAGCTGACCAGTGGCATCAGACACACTATGGGAATGTTAATGTTAATGAAGTACATTTACAGTAATCATACATTGACTCTGGGATATTGATAAAAGAAGAACACAATCAAAGATAGATGGATAGATAGATAGATAGATAGATAGATAGATAGATAGATAGATAGATAGATAGATTGATTCTTGTACTGGTACAACTTGACGTTAGAGGTCTGGTTCTGGTCTGGTTTGCTGTCAGGGATTGCCTCTTTCAGGTGGCCACTCCTCTGACCCAAAACAGATACCATAACCTTCATTAGCTCAGGAGAGGCTTCCTCCTGCCCTCCCTCAATCACACCAATCTGAGCTCGGCCACCACGCTCTCTGTCCCTGATATCCTGAGCCAACAGAACAGCCTACACAAGAGAGTTGAGATGAACCCAATACATGAATTTGCCATATTGAAGTCAAAATAGATCAAACTATATTCAGTATTTGTCCATTTGACCACTCAATCAAAATTTAATTTACCTTCATTTTTTCTTGTCTGTTGCTTTGAGGACCATTCCATTGTATTATTGCTTTTCCCATGTCCAGCAAGAATATGTCCCCCTGATTAAAACTGCTCCAGGACACCTCCACCTAAAGAAAGAGAAACACTTTAGTTTACCTAGAATTAAGTTAGTGTATTAAAAGTGTTTTGAATGTTTTGTGTCTCAAACACTGATAAGGTTGCATTTGTTGATATTAGTTAATGCATTAGTTAGCATGAACTCACAATGAAAAATACACTTTTACAGCATTTGTTAATCTTGGTTTATGTTAATGCCCGTGAGCATGAACTTCTTTACAAAATACAATTTTTACATTGTGATTCATGGTGTCTGATGCAGAAGTTTACCTCACTGGCGGTCACATGTTTTGTCCCTTTAACGTGGAGCAGGCGCAGAATGTTATAGATGTTGGTGTCCACATGCGTGAATCCTGATCCCACACCACCTTTTTTAAAACTACAAAAATACAAATATAAAAATTTGTGGACTTTGTGGTGAAATTACTTGGAAAGACAAAATCATTTCTTTAACTGACATGATGCCATTCTTGAAGTAGCTTTTGAATTTAGGTGATTCGCTTCCCTGGACCTCACGGTACTGAACTGGACTACCACCTAGAAATTCATCCAGCTGAGTCACATAGATGGCAGCTGCTCCCTGCTCATCCTGAGAGGAACTGTTGCCTATCCAGTAGTGGATGTCTGTGGATTGTGTGGCACCGCTGCTCACCTGAATGTCACAATGACCCATAAAACATGCATGAGTACAGATACATATATAGTATACATACATATAAGACACTGAGATCAAAGAAAACACATAAAAAGAGACACATAGAGATTAGTATGAGAAAAGTGAGGAGTTGATCTGACGTTTGAAAGCTTATAGTTATTGTATGCCTTTTTATAAGCATTATTTAAAGATTAAGTTATATTTTTTATGTTAAAAATACTTTCTCCAACCCCAGCTTAATATTAACTAAGAGTAAGCCATTTGTAGGTTGTTTTTATTGAAAAGTGTTAAGACTGTGGCACTGTGGTGCTTTCAAAGCATTGTAATTTGTACTGCCATGAGTTTGGGGCAAAAATGGCAGTTTTAGCCATGAAACTTCTTAGATTTTAATGGCAACTTACTGCAAAGGTCCATTACCACCACCCACTGTACATTATATATGTAGCAATCCATATTCCTTAGAGAGAGAGAACAGCCATTAACTTTCTATCTGTTAGCCAATTGGCTCGCTCATATGTGACAAGTTATTCGGGTAACCAATCAACTTGTGTCTCTCTATTTTTATAACATTTAAATTGCTCAGTTTGCAAGTAAGACGGTTTGCCTGCAGTGCGCTGTGAGATTTTTTTTCTCCAAAATGCTGTTTGCTCATGTGGTTGCTGGGGCTTTTTCTTCTACCAGCTTGCATGATAAGGTCTGCTTTTGACACATATAAGTGCCTTTTTTTACAAGGTAAGTCTTGGCTAGTTCAAACCTGGCTGGTACAAATTGCTATTTTAGGTCATTATATTAAATCCACACATAGCTCATCTGAGTTTCTAGTTAAATAAGCTCTGGGCTTTCCTGGTCGATGTAATTATTATGAGTTAGGTCACTAGCCATAGAAGCCATTTGGCCAAACTGGCATAAGCACACATAGACATTTAGTTAACATAGCTCTTTGAAGCAGCAGCAGTACACAAGTCTTGGCGATATATCTGCTTGTTTGGGGGCTTGTGTTTAGTGTTTCTGTTATGCGTTTTGTGCAGCTTCCCTGTCATTCAGCATATCATACATGCTGGATGCAGCACATCTTGTTGTTTTGCCTAATTGTGCGGCAGCAGCAGCAGTAGCATGTCCTCATGCTTAACTCAGTATGTCTGTATTTTCTTGCAGCAGCAAGTCTCCGTGCTTGCTCAGGAGTCGCAGCATCAGCAGCGTAGCAGATTTAATCTGCAAGACCAATATCCTATCAAAAGTAGTGGTTCTAGCTTGTATGGTGCCCTGGGTGAAACCCCTTCCAGCGCATGATCCCCCAGAAAGATGCTGCCCTGTGCGGCTGCCCATGTCGCCCAGGCCTAAATCCGCCCCTGTCTATCAATATGTCATACCCACATTAACAAGCTTACACTTTCTGAGAGTAGTTATGACTTAACTACCTATTATTCCAACCAAAAGAAGTGAAAAGGGTAGTGTTTGGGAAAAACTGTTAGAAAACAGTGCTAATTTTTGTAATTCCATTTTGGTGATGCTAGTGGTACAGAAATTTTACCTTTACATTTACCTTTACAAATTTCCTGAAGTGTTTCTAATGACATTTGGATTGTGTAACAGACTACTTACAGAAAGAATGATGTAGCAGTCACCCTCAAAGAAATTCCCAAATACTTGCTCTGGGACAGGGTCCATTTGCATTTTCTAAAAAACAGAAAACAGAGTAGTACATAAAACCAGGAATAACCTTAATTGGCATGCAAAGTAATTCTGAATTTGACATACATGGACCTCACAACAAGGGCATAATGGAGGAAATGGACTGTGGTCTCTTACATTGATGGTCCATATCTGCAGGCCAGGCTTTCGCTGAATTTTTTTAAAGACATCTGGATTTGCAGTCATTCTGCTAGACTCTGAGAAGAAATCTTAATGTTGAAACTATCTGAATGAAAACAGAAATCCACAATGTAGTGCACCCCAACTCACAATAAAACCATGAACAAGGTCAATTTGGCCACTTTTTAACATTTTGAGCCCTATTTTAAGAGTTATATTTTATGCAATGCGGTGTCAAACACAAAACGTCAGTGGGCATGGCCATGAAGTTTTGATATTTTCATACAAGTATACGCTAAATCCAGGTGCAATTTGATTGTGGGCAAGTGCTAATAGGCTGGGTAAAGTGCAATTTCATTTTTTCTTCTCTGGTTATTGCACCATCTACGTCCTATTATAAATTTGATTTCCTATCAAACATATCCGATATAAATGAAGACAGCCCATTCATCAATCTGCAAAGGCAGGAACTGATTTTAGACATTGCGCCAAATTACTATCAAATGTCTCTCAAATGTGAAAATAGCATATTGCACTTTGTGCCACATTAACATACAGTACAAAACACCAACAGTTTGCAAACATACACCCACAGATAGAGCAAACACTCTCACCCGCTCCACTTGCGCTTGCTCTGGCAAGCAAATTGCACTTAGTACTCTCACAAAAATTGTGTAAAAGATGTAGCCAAGCACACCAAGTTGTTTCACACACCAAGTTTCCATTACCATTCACTATTCATAGTCAGCCTTGAGATACTAACATGGCAGCCCCCATGAGGGGACCGTCTCCAGGTAGAACAAAACAGCTTTTATGAGGTTACAGCTATGACAGACTGGAATCTTCATCTCATGCGAGCGCTTCTGATTTTATATATGTTTCAAAATTGCAATGAATATATTAAGGAGTATACGTTGCACCAAGTATTTTATGTTTATGTTGCACCAACCCCTTGGACTTATTCTGACACCTATGTGCGGTGTGGATGCACATAAAAGAAAACAATTTGGTCACTTAAACATATTGACAGATCTTTGCTAAGGTTAAATATTTGGGGGTGTTATTTTCAATACAAATGAGATTTTTCAAAACAGATCATCACTTCATCACTCATTACAAAGATTTGTTACAAACAGATGATTTTTGAAAGGATGATGGAGAGGATATGGAGACTTTGCTTTCTCCAGAGAACCTGTACTACTAATGAACAGTGCCACCCAGCACTATGGCAACAAATGAATTTGAACATTGAAAAAGGGCCTCACAATCTGATCAATAAACACAAAAGCTTCTTAGTAACACAGAAATTGGTCTAAAAAATATAATGAAATAAAATAGAGTAGGTTACTGTACACAGCTTAAATGATGTGGTCATATAATTGCAAAATCTATTATCGTTTCATCAAGGGATTATTTAAGCATCTATTCAAGATGCATTATAAGACAAGCTGTAAAATATGACAAAAATAACATGCAAATAAATGGTGCACTGTAAATGAAAATTACAATACTACTGTACATCCCAATGTAAAAAAAAAAAAAGAAAAGAAAAGCTGATCTTTCATTATCACAGTGCAGCTGTTGCTTTAAAACTGGGGTGCAGAATATTGACCGAAATATTTTGTTGAGTGTGGAGTATGCAAAGAAGCTAGAGAATAACAGAACAATTCCAACAGGATGTAGAGGACACCACCCCAAATTTAAATATCTCCAGTGTAGGAATTTAGCACCATGGCAGATCAGATACAATCATTCAAGTTCATCCAAAACAATCCAAAATACTGATATTATAAGTAAAAGTTGCACTGTATAAACAAATTTTACCACATCAGGACAAGTCCGTTTCAAATGCTTGTTATCCAAATGTATAATACATCCCTGTGAATGTCAGTTTATGATGTAGCAAAGGTGTCAATGTTCTGTGTTTAATCCTGCCAGAGGGAACATTTGCAACCTATTTTAAAGGAACATTTGTAATAAACTGATCAGAAACTATTAGAAAATGGTAATCTTAAGCACATGTTCAAGACTCAATAAAAACAAACAGTATTCTGATCATACTGACTTAACAGCACTGACTTAACAATATTCTTTAATAGTAAACAGCAATATTCCATAGTGAGATCTATCTGACCAACACTAGCACATTAAGCTAATCATTTAAGCAGAAGCACAAATCATCACGTATCTTTAATATATATATATATTAAAACAATATATAAATTGTGTAGTTGCTGTCCTGAACTGGTTTTCCTGACAATTACCTGTCTGATGACAACGTTTTTCAAACAGTCAGCACAGGCTTTTTCATAAACATAATGACACTGCTCAGTTTCATATTGTATATCCTAATGTGAGTTTAACCATGGAGTGCTTTCGATCCATTTTAACATTTTTCTAAGTCTCCGCTCTACATGAAACAATAGTAAGCTGTAATGGTAAGGACATTTTGGCAATGTTCCCATCAAGAAGACTAAAGCAAATAGGCCTAAATTTGCATTGCAAATAAAATGTACACTACAAGATCAAACTTCAGTTCTAAAACTGTAAAACAACTTAGCTTAGTTTAAAAACTTAGCTGTAAGAATACAAAAAAATGGTTTAAATAATAACTATGATTATAATGTATGTGTCAATTAATGTTTATGTACAATCAAATGTGAAATGAAAAATAATATTATGCTGCATAGTTTCCTTAACTCACTCTTCTATAATTAAATTGTTTTCTCTTACCTTGATGCCCCAGGCAGCTGTATGTTCACTGTAATAATGTAATAACGAGTTATGATGAATATCTTTTTGTGGATTCCTCTCCCCCTGTGTGTTAATACAATGTGTGTTGATCAGGGATGGGCTTGCATATGTCCAGCCCTACAGGTGAGAACACACCTTAATACTCACACAAGACTTTATATGGACAAAACCTGGAGCTACCAACCCCTGTATAAACAAACCTTTAGAAATAACTACTATAAATAAGTCAAATCATACTAATGAAGGCTAAAAATATAATTGGCCCCCAAAACTATTTGGACACTTTAGCCACACTTACTCATGTTTGAATGTCTTTGCATTAACAACATATCAACTCAAGTGGCATATATTTTAATGGAATACACTGTAGCACAAAAACATTTATCAAGGACAACAGTTCACAGTTCACACCTTACTCTGTGTAACACTTGGGACATTCTCCCTAGTGGCCACCAGAGGGCGATAGATGACTGAAGACTTTTAGTTTGAATATTAGTTTTGGTTTCACTGTGTTCCCTTGAATGATCCCAGCTGTGTCTTGTTAACCTTGTTAGTTCTTGTGCATATATTGCCCTCCTGTTTTCTCTGTCTTTGTCAATTGTTTTCCTTTCATAGATGTAATGGTTTGTTCTGGGGTTGAGTTTTGAGTTCTTTATTCAAAGCCTGGCCCTGCGATGGACTGGCGACCTGTCCAGGGTGTACCCCGCCTTTCGCCCAATGTTAGCTGGGATAGGCTCCAGCCCCCCCCGCGACCCTGTACAGGATAAGCGGTTGACGATGGATGGATGGATGGATTCAAAGCCTGCACATAGATCCTCCTTCTCTCGCCTCATTCCTGGAAACATTACTGAACAACTTACCAATACTATGAATTTAGCGGCTTTTAAACTGTTTGATCTCAAACAAGGAGAGGGGACCATTGAACTCAAGGACTGCCATAGGTGCGGACTCAATGAGCCAGTGAAATCATGTCTGCCAGGAGGCAGATTTGATCTTCCTTTGGTTGAGTTCATGGAATATGCGTAGAGGCTCACATTTTCCCCTTACACTGTGGGGTATGGCAGTAATCCCATGCCACTTCCAGTGGCCACGTCTGCCACGGTCAGCGAGCCAGCGCCCACACCTGCCACGGTCAACGAGCCAGAGCCAGCGCCCACGCCTGCCACGGTCAGCGAGCCAGTGCCCGAAGCATCATCCATCCCAGGGCCAGTGCACTCAGGCATGGAGGCCATTCCCACAGCAGTTCTCACAGCCAGGAGGAGGAGGGCTTCTAATCACCAGTCGCTGCCAGCACCCCCGGCCACGTTGGCCGTTCACCAGTTGCTGCCAGCGCCCCCGGCCAACTTGGCCGTTCACCAGTCGCTGCCAGCGCTCCCGGCCACGGTGGCCATCGACGAGACCGTCCCACCACCGGTGACTTTCGAGCCTGTTCAGTCCCCCTGTGACTATTGACAGACCAATCTGTTGCTCAATCCAGTGGTCATCACCTGTCAGACACTGGCTACCAGTTTGTTCAGTGTCCAGCGGCCACCCACTTCCAGTATGTTCCCTGTCCAGTGACCGTCATCCAGTTGGCTGATCTGTCCAGATTCTCTGCCTCCTGCAGCTCTGCCCCCCGAGTCTCCACATCCCTGGCTGCCAGACCTCGTCCACTAGCTCCACCTTGGTCCACTGGTCTATGCCTGTCAACGGGCCCTCCACTAGCTCCACCATGAACAATTTTTTTTTTTTTTTTTTTTTGTTTGTCTTTATGGAGCATCAGGAGCCACTGTACTTCGTACATTCTCCCAAGCGGCCACCAGAGGTCACAAAAGAATTAAGACTTTCATTTGTGTGTGTGTGTGTGTGTGTGTGTGTGTCCTTCCTGTTCTCTTTGTCAGTTGTATTCCTTTCATGGATGTAATGGTTGAGTTTTAAGTTCTTTTGTTTGAGCTCTTTATTAAAAGCCTGCACATAGATCCTCATTCCTGCAAAAGTTACAGTCCGCTTGGACACAAGTGTGAACTTGACTTCATACATTATACATTAAAAATCACCTTGAGTCCAGTTGGTAAACAGTTTTTATAAGAAAACTGAAGTTAGTTTAGTAAAGTTTTAGCATCATTTATTTGCAGATACCAATTGGTTTGGTATGTAATGATATTCATTAATGTTAAGTGCAACTTACAGTAAGTGTCAATACTCTTTTTTTTTTTTTTTTTTTTAATTATGTCTTTGTATCATGCTGAATGTTTACTGGTCTTCAATGTTGCTATATTAATTGAGTTCTATATGGTTATATCCATAACCAATTTTAAATGGATAGTTCACCCAAACATTATAATTCATCACTAACCCTCATGCCATCCCAGATGTGGAGGACTTTCATTTGTTTGCAGAACACAAAGATTTTTAGATGAACATGTCCGCTCTGTGGATTCATGCAATGAAAGTGAATAGTGACCAAAGATTTCCAGCTCCAAAAATCACAGAAAAGCAGCACAGAAGTAATCCATAAGACTCTGGTGGTTTTATCCATGTCTTCTGAAGCAATCCATTCAGTTTTGGGTGATAACAGATCAAAATATAAACATTTTCACTGAACATCAAGACTTTGCAGTCTTTTTGCGCAATCATTATTTCAAGCTTGATCACATGTCCTAATGCGTGACGCATGATGGCTAGATGTCTTCAGAAATTATACTCGAGCTTGATATCATGATTGCCAAGGAGACTGCTGATGTAAAAATTTATAGTGAAAAATAACCTGTATTGTGGTCTGATCTTATCAAAGACTGATTAGATCGCTTTAGAAGACATGGATTAAATCAGTGGAATCGAATGTATTAATTGTGCCTTTATGTGATTTTCTGAAGTTCTGGTCACCATTTACTTGCATTGTGAGGTCCAACAGAGCTGAGATACTTTTCTAAAAATGTATTTGTTTTCAACAGAAGAAAGAAAGTCATACACATCTGGGATAACATGAGGGTGAGTAAATGATGAGATCATTTTCATTTTTGGGTGTACTATTCGGCTCTCTACCTACTGTGGTGCTACTAACTGTGGTTCAGTTGGTAGAGCGGGTCGGCGGTTCGATTCCCGGCCCACATGACTCCACATGACGAAGTGTCCTTGGGCAAGACACTGAACCCCTAGTTGCTCCCAATGGTAAGCTAGCGCCTTGCATGGTGTATGGTGTATGTAAGTGCAGACCATTTACCATTCCTTTAAATGTGACACGAACAAGGAAACAAATCATGAATTAGTAATATATCTTTCATATTTATTAACACAGAATGAGCTTGTCTGACATTTGTAGAGACTGTTATACTGAGTGAAAAAATACTCCAAATTATTAGTAAGTGAGCCGACTGAATCATAAATTGCTTCAGTTGGTTTCACACTAGCTGATGTTTCTAGTAATTTTCAGGTGTTAGCTTCATTAACATAATTTCTGGTCAGGCAGAGGGAGACAAAGCACCCATTAGCGTCTGTCAGCGAAAGGTCATTAACCACTTGACCATCAGGACTTCATTAGTAAATGGCTTAAAAAAAAATAAAAGCACACCCGGTTTTTCATTCTTAATCATTCTGTCACTGAGGCGGGATCTTGTGTTCTTGTGTTCTTGTCAAGTGACCAATCAGCTTGTACTTTTTCTGAAAAGACTTCAAGGTGATATGAATGTTTTCATCGCACTCAGCTGCATATCAACACAAATGCTGATTGTAATCCATAGTGATTCTGTCACCAAGCATTTTTCCTTTACACTAAAATGACAGATGAAATCAGAATGTGGAGGCACAACAGTCTTTTTTTGTTGAATATGTTTTCTTTACTCACTGAAATCTGCATATGGACATATGCATTCTACGGCAAGTCACAAGGGGATAAATACACAATTGCGCATATTCAAAGGTACGTTACCTCATGAATCACATCCTAAATCACTCTTACAATTGTTCATTCTGCATGTTGTTATTTCAGCAAGCTCCACGTGACAGGAAATCAGAGAGAGTTTTGTGGTGAGTCAGTATGCCTGTCACCCCTCCACCATTCTAAATCGGCAAGTGAGTCATCCCTCTGACTGAAGAGAGCGAGATCTCAGCAAAACGTCCACACGTGTGACACCCTCTGCCAAAATCTGGTTGTTTTGAGTCTGCTAGCTAGTGTGTCGCCAGCTTAACCTGTTCTTTAACTGAAAAGAACCGACTCAAAAGATTTTTTGGGCATCACTAGTTCTGATTCTAAACAGTTGACAGAAATGACACATGTCATGATTGGTTGAATATTCTCAGGAAAATGTTTCTATGGTCATTAGTTGTGCTCATGATACCTACAGTGTGCACTGCTGGCGCTACTGGAGAGACTTAATAAGAGTCCCATTCCTACTTCTGATTCCTCCCACATCAACTCAGTGTCTCAACTCTTACAGAGCGCAAGTAACAGTTCAGATGGGAAAATCACCATACAGACCCACAGGAGAGTCTGAGAGATGAGACAGTGATTAATCTCTTTCACTCGAGCAGATGGGGAGACTGAGCTAATGATTCCACTGTGAGAGGCACTTGGACCGATATCAGAGACTTCCTGTCATGGCCGTAAATACCATTGAGGACACCGAGGTTATGTCCTCGGTATTTTTTTCTTGAAGTGTCGTTTCATTGTGACGAGACAATTATCCTTGCGTCAACGGACCGTCACGTGACGCGTACTTGCAGATACCGCTGTCATGTCAAAACGAAAGTAGTCGTCTGTAGTGGAGCGTTTCCTAAACCAATTAAAGAAGTACGCAACGCAGTGTCTCGCAGCCACAACTACCTATACAGTGTGTAGAAATTAACACTAACCAAGATTAATTAGTGCAGAAATATGACAGTTCTCTGCTCTAAAGTGTGGATGAAATTCCAATTGCAGTGTTGCCAGATCTCGCAATAGAAACAAGCAACGTGGTCTGGAAGAACAAGCCCAGAATAAGCCTCTTGCCTCACCAAAATGAGCAAAAATAAGCAATTAATCTTTTTTTCTGGTGTGGTGGATTTATTGCCGAAGAAATCATAACAAGCAGTTAATTAACAGTAAGTGTAATTTTATTTACAGAGCTGCTTCTGAGTCAAAGCCCAGCAGTATCAAATCTGTATTAATGTATCATATCTAACAATAATTCATTTAAGACTTGGAAACAACTGAGAAATGTAGTTTTTAGCTCTAATAATGATTTCCTTGTATCTGGATAAGGCAGGCATGTCTATGTAGTAATTACACATAGCTGTTCATTCAGAGAATGCAACATCCACAACAGGAAATTAGGCAAAGAAATGTGTGATGCAGCAGTTTCCTTCAGGATCAAAGAACATGTTTCATTTTTTCAGGCAACATGAAGTGGTGTTATTCCAAAAATGTATGTGATAAACCCTTTAGCCCTTAGTTTCCTGAAAAAAATAAAAAATTATCAGAACAACCACACTGTAAACCCAAATAAGTTAAAACAATTTGAGGTAATCAATTCTATATTTTTTTTAAGCTAATAAATTACAAGTTTAAGTAAGCAGAACTGTCAGAATTTGATTGTACTATTTGATTGTACTACTTTGTACTACTCATGTGTGTTGATTTTTTTCCTTAACTTGAAATATTGAATAAGCTAACTCATGCATTTGAATTTTTAATTGAACTTTTTGCCTCAACTTAGAATCACTATTCAGGCGCAACATAAATATGTAAAGTAGAGGGGAAACTAGCTAGAAAAAGCTAATACAATGAATGTTAATATGCTGAATTCATGCTGACTGAATAAACCATGCTATGATTAGCATAGCAATTGCTCAACAAGTACTTTATATCAATATATTGTAGAACAATCTAAAACCATAAGCTCCACTATTAACCTTAACCCCCCTCCCTTTACATTCATCTTGTACAAAGACACACTATATAACACTTCAATTTAACATTTACTCTCCCAGTCGAGTGCCATGTAGTGTATGCTGGGAAATAAAAATCCCCTTCCTAGTTTCAGGTAAATTTAATTTCATGTAAATTTAAAGAGACAAGTTCATTAAAATCAAAGCATCAAACAATTCAGATTACTTAATAGGTGTAAGTTTCGTGAACTGAAAAGAAAGAGAAAGTTCTAAATACTCATCAAGTTTAAGTTATTTTAACTAATTTGTACTATTACATTTTTGCACTTATTCCTTGCATAACAGTGTTTTCAGGTCCCACTATTTATATTCTCCTCTAACCTAAATGACATTCAAATACCACCAATAAAATGCTTTTGAATGATTCTAAAGGAAAGAAGATGGTTGAAACTCATTAGGGGCAAAGGTCAACATGATGATGGAAAATTATTATTATTTTTGTTTTTCAGTAATTAAGTAATAACAGCTGATACAAACCTTTGTATTGTGTGTGTTGTTTGTAAAGCAACACAAGCATGCCAAATGCAATGTTTTTGTGGTAAACACCTTTCTGTAGGACTGGTGTTTGTAGATTTCAAAATCATCTTTGTCTCTTAAATTTGCAAGTTTAAAATAATGAGAATACGCTTGGGTACATAAGACAATTTTGATGAGACTTCCCCTCTCTAACAACCTTTTTACTTCAGCACACACACAAAAACATAGACAAACATTCATAACAATAGTAAAAAAACAGATATGACTCATTCCCAGAAGAGCAAACAAAAGAGCACAGTATGTGAGCTCATAATCAGGAGGGCTGGCATGTGGCTGTACTTTTCATACATCCCTCCCAGAGACACCTTAGACAAACAACTCAAAGACAGCACCCACATTCAAAATTGAATTTTATACTCTCAAACACACTTTTATTTCTCTAAGAGGTCAAACACGTAACTGTGCTCAAGGGCATGTGATTCACAGACATTTCTGAATGGTGTAATATTTGGATATTCTAAATTTGGAGATAATAATGGAGATTATCAATTTCAAATGGACAGTACTTGAAAGCTTTCTAACTCTGAAAGCAAATGCTGCAGTGTAAAATGTTTTATCCAAATCACCAACAGAAGTCATTTCAGTGGTTAGGTCAAGTAGAGGCGACAGCTCACCCAAAAAAAAAAAATGATGTAATCATTAATTAAACCATGTTGTTCTAAATTGTTTAACTTTCTACCATTTAACACAAAAAGGCTCAGAATGCCAGCCTCAGTCACCATTCATTTTCATTGAATAAGAAAAAGCAATTAAACTGTATGATCTGTGGCATGACATCTCCTTTTGTGTTCCATGAAAGAAAGTCATATGGGTCTGGAACAAAATGAATGTAAAAAAAGATGATAGAATTTTCATTTTTGGGTGAACTATCCCTTTAAGATAAAAACGGCACGCATTTACCCTTTTACAGTGTGAATTAAACATAAAATACAGCACATTTGTGAAATTAATGTGAAATAGACATATCTCACCTTTCACAGACTCCAAGGACACAGATACAATTATTAAAAAATTATTTAATTATTATTAAAACCTAAAACTACTTAAAAGCTATTTACTGTCACAGGTGGCCCTTTGGTTGCTGCTCTGCCAGTGAACAGCTTGAAGTTCTAGCCAAATCATGCAGCAAACTTGAAAAACATTCAGAGTTTGCTCGTTAACTACGTTTAACCACATCTCTGTGCTCTCCATTCTTTACAAGAAATCAAACTCATAGTGGAAAACAGAGCATATGTAAATTCATTGTGCTGTTAATAGTCCTGCATAATGAACACTTTGTGTCTAATACACTCATGGCATCTCAGCATCTCTTTAGAACTTACTCAGGTGTAATGCACATGAACACATCCAACTTCAATGCACATTTGAACTAAATTTGAACAAAAAGCCAACAAAAGTAACAAAAATACTCCCAGAATTAAAAACAAAGGAGCAAAAAATGACCCTATAACAAAACCCTTTTTTTGTAAAATCTGATACAGTTTGTAATATTCTACACATTTCTAACACATATTTAAAAAACAAAACAATTGAGCCATTATTGATATTGATTGCATCTTTTATTTTGATAACGATGAGTATTCATTTCAGATCCTGACGTATTGGCTTACTGATTAAAATTAGCCTTTTCACAAATATATTTTGAATAATTAATTCAAATCACAAATGGGTAATAGATGCAAACCACTGATTTGTTTTTAAATTCCCCTGTTAAACACAATGCTTAAATGCTATACTTTCAAAGGCATAAAAGAAGCCAAGAAAATAATGGCATATAATTCTTTGCCCGATAATATATTATTCAGTCCAGTGAAGAGTCCAGACCAGAATTTAAAAAGATAGACTCACCTTTTTCCCGTGTACATTTGTTTAAAGTTTTCAAAATCATTGTAAATATGCAGCATACAAAAAACTAATTTCTGTCCTCATAAAAACAGTCATAAGGCACTTCATTTGGTAAGAGAGAAGGAGGGAAAAATTCACAGTTGTTGTAACTACTGTTGATGCGGAAAAGACTGCCTGCATAGCCTGAAAAGGATAGTTCAAAAGAGTCCTTTCACCCGTCCAGAAAAATAGTTTGTCTTGTTTTTTTAGTTTTTTGTGTGTTCTGGTAAATATATAGAACTCAAGGATAGTAAACTCTTCTGTTATAAAATTATTTTTCTTTGCTTGCATCTTCATTCTGCATCAAAATTAGAAACTGAGAGTATATATTTGCTTGCCAAGGAATACTATTGGCCCCTGGTTCACTGAGGGTGGACATCACAGGAAGGTTTTGTCCATAGAGTGAGCCGGATGGAGTTGAGGCTATTTTCTCCTTTGATTGGTGAATGATGTCCTCTAGAGGCCAGAGATGTATGGTGGCTTGGCCTGAGACGGGTTTCGGTTTTGTTTGTGTATGCGTGGTAAAGTTAAGCCAGGCAGTTCTGGACCAGTGTGCTACCTAGCCCTCAGGCTCTGTAACACACTGTAAATGTCCTTCTCTCTGCTCAGGCCTTCAAACAGTGGCAGTAAATCCAGCAGCTCAGTGTCGGTCATGTCATCAAACCACGACTGCACCGGCACCTGCAAATACACCAACATTTCAATGCAGACAAAATCAGCAACAGGAGATTTTTAACAAAATTAAAGACACCATGAAACTTTGAGTTTTGTGGCTCTTAGTCCATGTCTATTAGCTTCAAAGCCATTTATATAGTAATTTCCTGCAAAAAAGGTGGTCACTTTTAGCAGATACATTCATTTAAAATTTACAGTAGTCTTTCTCATCCGGGAAAACTGACCAATTTGACCAAGACTCATTCTGCACTGCAAATACTTTTTTCCAACCCATAACACTCCCTGCAACTGACTAGCAAGAAGCAAATCTTGATTCTGGCAGTGACGTAACTAAAGCTTATTGGCTATTTACGGAAAAAAGTTTTTTTTGTAGGGCACTTCTCACACACCTTACAGTCTAGCTGATCCCAAAAAGGTTAAGATTCATAACACTCTTTTCCAATTATCTGTTTTCCAAAGTCTGCTTCTTTGCCCACTCTAACCTATTCTTTTTGTTTTTCTGCTCCAAAGTGGCTTTTTCTTCCCCTAAGGCCTGCACCCCCGAGTCTTCTCTTTACTGTTGTACATGAAACTGGTGTTGAGCGGGTAGAATTCAATGAAGCTGTCAGCTGAGGACATGTGAGGCGTCTATTTCTCAAACTAGAGACTCTGATGTACTTATCCTCTTGTTTAGTTGTACATCTGGTCTTCCACATCTCTTTCTGTCCTTGTAAGAGCCAGTTGTCCTTTCTCTTTGAAGACTGTAGTGTACACCTTTGTATGAAATCTTCAGTTTTTTTGGCAGCTTCAAGCATTGTATAGCCTTCATTCCTCAAAACAATGATTGACTGATGAGTTTCTAGAGAAAGCTGTTTCTTTTTTGCCATTTTTTACCTAATATTGTTCTTAAGACATGCCAGTCTATTGCATACTGTGGCAACTTAAAAACAAACACAATGTTAAGCTTCATTTAACTAACCAAATAGCTGGCAATAAAAATAATGGCAAGTGATTTTCTAGAACCAAATTAGCAATTTAGCATGAATACTCAATGATAAGCTGTCTAGATTTGATAAAAAATTACTTTTTCAAATAGTGATGGTGCAGTTTTTTTTACATCATTAATGTCCTGACTATACTTTGTGATCAGTTGAATGCCACTTTGGTGAATTAAAGTACCAGTTTCCTTCCAAAACAGCAAAATCTGTACATTATTCTAAACTTTTAGCCGGCAGTGTATAGTAAAACATTTTAACAATAAAAAGTTGTATATTAACATTAGTTAGTGCACTATGAACTAACACAAACCAACAGTGAACAACTGTATTTTTATTAGCTAACATAAATAAAGATGAATAAATGCTTTAAAAATATATATAGGTCATTGTTAGTTTATGAAACCTAATGCATTAATTAATGTTAAGAAATGGAACCTCCAAGATGTTTCTTAAAGGGTTTGTTCATCCAAAAATGTAAATTCTCTCATTAATTATTCACCCACATGATATCTCAGATGTGTATGACTTTCTGAGTTCACAAGAACACATTTGAAGAAAAACAGAAAAATATCTTCCTAGGTCCTTAAAATGCAAGTGAATGGAGATTTCTCAACGTTATCCATATGATATCAGCTGTTAAATTAATGTCTTCTAAAGACACATGATAAAATTTGGTGCGAAAAATATAAATATTTAAGAACTTCTTTTAACTCTAAAACCTGTTTCCGTTGTACAGTAGTATGAGCGTGTGATGTAATCGCACTGGCATTTGAAACAAGTGAGAACTGACGCAAGTGTGTCACAGCCAGAAGAGAAGCGCTGTTTACAAGTAAGAAGGAGGAACACTGTACAGTAGCTTGGTTGGTTTTGGTTTAGATCTGTATTTATCTGTTTCTTAACTCACAATGGTGTGTTTGTGTGCTTATCCTGGATGTCTCTCTTCAGTGGAGAACATGAGATTATGTCTGTATCAAGGCAATGCAAATACATCACACAAAAGAATGCCTGGACTCCACCCTCTTGTGAAGCTTACTTGAAGCGCTGGGTTATAGTTAAAAAGTACTTAAATATAGATCTTTTATTGCACCAAAAGCGAGCGTATCTCTTTAGAAGACATACATTTTACTGCTGGAGTTGCATCGATGACATTTATGTTGGCTTGCTATGCAGACTGAGTTTATAAGTTATGAGATGTTTTGACAAAGGACTGTGGAATGTTTGCTACTGGGTTCTGGCTCATTAATTCCACTGGAAAAGATGATTCTGAAAAAAACACATCAAATCCACACACATCAAGTTGTAGCATGCAATCTATCAGAATAACAATTTTAAGATGGATCTTCATTGAGTAAAGAAGGGCATTCTGAGTGCTTAAAGCTGATGTGACCCATAGTGACACTTACAGCATTCTCTGGATGGAAGATGTAAGAGGCAGGTGAGTTGTCTACTATTATGACTTTGTTGAGCTCTCTGCCCAGTCGGCTGAGGTCTTTGACGTAGTTTCCCCGGTGGAACACACAGGATTCCCTGAAAAGCCGTGCCCTGAATACACCCCACTGGTCCAACAGGTCTGCTACAGGGTCAGCATACTGCAAGACCAAAAAGAGTCAACAGCAATCACAATATGTGCCCTCAGAATGACTTTCACCACCTGAAAGTAAGTGTGGTAGGCATTAACCTTTTATATGTGCTCTACAACATGTTGAAAATAAATTCTAATAAGAATTCAAGAAAAGATGTGTTAAAGTGCTGCTCATCCTGAAGACAAGTTTCCCAAGACAAGTTTTTACATTTATTTTATTTTTTACTTGAAATGGCATCTTAAAAATGCTGTGTTAATGGGTGAGATGCTGAGAAAACAGCTATACGTGGTGCAACGGTCAAATAAGTCTGTCTAGTGTTTACACAGAAAAACAAAAACATCACAGTCAGATGAAAACATGTATTCATTGAGTGGCCCCTAAAGCAAGGTTAAAATTCATATGTGGGTCAAAATGACACAGCCATCTACTTTTTCAGTATCATTTTAAATGAAGTGGTCTTTTCATCTGACACTACAGGCATTCTTTAAATAGGGTGTCTTTGACCATGTGAATAGACTTTTCTAAAATTTAGTTTACATGTTTATTTAATTATAAGAAAGTTTGCATCACTATCCATAGAATGCATATGTGGGTCGTATATGACCCTGTATGTGTTTACTATGGTATTCAATACACTTAAAACTGGTTTTAAATTTTGTTTACATTGATTTTAAATTTCCATCATTTATGTAATTAAATATGTTGAATACCATGTTCATATTTATGTGTAGTATACAAGTATAGCAAGTTGTTATTCAGCTAATGCTTTTATGCAAAGTGTATGACATTTTAGTTACAACAGGTATTGCCAATGACCAAACATGGAAAATGCATATAATTTTACCTGGGTTTTTTCCGACCCACATATGCATGTTATGGGGTTAAAGTTGTGTAAACATTCTAGTGTTAAACTGTCTAACCAATAGGTAAAAGCCTTGTACACACATACAGCGATTCCAACAACAAAGCGACTAGATCTCATTGATTTTTATGAGTGCTGGTGACTTCTGGCGACTTGAGCGACAGTGACATCTGGTGAATAGATGTGGACGTGGCGAGCGATGCAACAAATTTGATAAGAGTTTGACTTAATGCAAATGAGGAGTGACTTTCGGGAGTGACAACAAATAGGAGTAAAGAGGGTGTCGGTGGAGCTCACATCATCTGTCTCCTCTGAAATGATGGGAGTCAAGTGCAGGCAAGACAGAGGGGAAATTTCTGTGAGCGGTTTCATTGTTCTATATTACTTGTCTGTAACCACATACTGTACATAATAAAATGATGCGTTCATCTTTATTAATGATATGATGCATTAAACACTGATGCATAACTCTCCCCTGCAGAATGAGCATATCTACGGACAAGAACACCGATTCCTTGTCAAATTAAAATGATATCTTAGTTTACTGGCAAAATGCCTCATCTGTGAATCTGTGATCAGATTCTCAAGACATATGGCCAGACGTGCAGTCCACCAATAACATTACAGCGACAGCAGTAGGAACGCCCACAAGCAACGTCATTGTACATGGCTATGGAGACTAGCGACATCAAGTTATAAAGTCACTGCATGTGTGTATTGGGCTTAACAAAGTTAGATTAGTCTTATTGTAGAATAGGGGGTAACCCAGCTAACAATTTTATGTTCTAAGAACGTTTTCCTAACGTTAGTATTTGGTTGTGGGAACATGAAAATGTCCAGTTTTCTTAACATTAGTAGAACGTTTTTTAAGGTTAATAACGTTATAAGGATGTTCCATTAACGTTTTATATAATTTTTTTCCCCCCAAACCTTTAAATAATGTTAGCCAAAGTTGTTGGAACGTTCCCTGTTAGGTGGGAAACAACCTTTTTGACAAAAACTGATCACCCCCTCCTTAACCCTAACTCTAACTGCCATTTTAAAGCATGCTTGCAGTAACATCCCCTCATTTAGAGATTTGTGAAGCACTGATGGTGCGGCACTGCCCCAGTTGCTTCCTATACAGCTCATAACTAAGAAATATATTTCTAAATAAAATATATACCATTCCACCCCTTGTGTATAGACTTACCTTTGCTAAGCTGGCTGTAAAAAGTACACATTCAAACAGTTTGCCCATTTTCTGCAGAAACTCATCCACATGTGGCCTCTTCAGCACGTAGACCTTCAAACAGACCGCAAAAAACACAACTTATTACTGAAAGAAAAAAAAAATCACTGCTGATTCCAGGAAAGAGATAGAAGAGATGCTGACATTGAACATTTGACCAACCTTATTTATAGTTTTCCGATCTTGAATGAGACGCCCAGTCACTGAAACCCAGTGCAAGTAACCAAGAACAGGCCAACCCTGATCCACAGAGCCTATCCTGGATTACTTGAACCAGGTAACAGCCACATCCCAGAAGTATTTCATCATAAGAAAAAAAGGGCTTTTATTGACACTCTTTCTCTTTGATACATGCATACACACTCATACTTGCCATCAACACAATTTAGATTCCCATGAGGTGTGGTTACTCTGAGTTGTAAGGCTGTGTTCAGAATGGTGTCATTTGCTTACTTCAAAGTTACTTACTTCCAGTGAAAACTCCCAGACTAAATTGCACCCAATGATTCAAGCAGAATTATAAAAAGGAAGCTGATTTGATATTCAGTCTGTGTGGTGTAGTGCAAACCCTTTGGGCCCATTCACATAATGTTTTGAGTTTTTTATGAAAGATGAAAGGAAAGCCAAAAAAAAGAAGAAAAAAAAGGAAATTGATTAAAAATGCTACAGCCGCAGAGGACATGTTGGAATTTGTAACAGTTGTATTATTACTGTTAACACTGAACAGTAGGATGACTTACTCATATGTGTTTTGTGTTATGAGTACAAGAAATGTCTGCTGTTAATTTAAGACACAGATTGTTGGGGTAAAGTGACATTAAAACTAAAAGAACACAATCTAGTTACACTTTGGCATTAGCACTTCTTTCTTGATAATCCTTTGCTGACACAATGTGAGCCAAAGGGTCTTGTTAGTTTTGGAAGTTAGCCCCTGCTGGTTGAAGCCGTAACTACGTTCAGTTGGAACTTTTCTAGCACATTGAAAATAACTAGTTGCAGGTGTCTCAAGGTGCACTTTGAAAAGTTCAACTAAACCTGACACTGCATCTAAAAAACATGTAGCTCCTGCATGAGACCCTGAAAAAACAGTGAGATGCGGCGCAACATTTAAAGATGTCCGTTTAGTGCATATTTGCATAGAAAAATGGTAGAAAACAGCGCGGACGGACACCACAACGCATTCGGTGAGAACCAATGGCATTTACGGCTCTGGTGATTGCCTCAAAACTGTTTATTTTTCAGAACTGAGTGCCGAACAAATGAGCAAAGATGGTAGCATGCAGGGTTGCATGCGCCATCTGAGCAACTGCCATTGAGATGAATGGAAATGCTAATAGACAGCCCTCCACAGCAGTATTAAAAAACTCTATGGCTGCATTTGAACCATTAGTACAGTACCTGATGAACTGTTCCATCAATCTCCACAGGGACTATAAAGTCTGCATTGCTGATGGGCTGTAAGCAGAAAAGAGAAAGACATGCATTAGAAACAGTCGAAACTGGCAATCAGCTTCATCACTGACACAACAGTATTACAGCTGTATCATCTGTGGTGTTCTCTGAGAGAGCAGATGTTCGTGTGTATAGTGCCACAGGAAGGCATCCTTCTCTTCACAGCTGCCTGTAGTCAAGCATTTCAATTAAACCTCTTTGAGCTTAAAAAAGACTATATATGCATGTCTAACTGAGCCAGTGTGTGTGTCTGACAGCTGACTGCATGGAGCTGGGAACTGCAAGAGTCTTTGACTTGAATCGTCTTTAAAGAAAGTGTAAGGAGAAAGAAAAAAGGGAGCGATAGAGCACAGAGAGGATGAAAAGGTCTCAGCGGGCGGCTCAGAGCTGTCTTGATGCTAAAAAGAAAAACAGAGAGATGAGGATGAGGAGAGAAAACTTTGGCTCTCTGTACTTTTTAGGCTCTTGTTAAAAACAGGGGGAATTGATAGGACGGCGGAGACGGAGGCTCAGCCATTAGTGTCTCTGTCCTCTGACTGACCTGGTTTGCATAACATCACAATTGTCTTGGATAGTTTCATTTACAGCACAGCTTAACAGACAGTTTTTAAATAGGTAATAAATTGGTAATATCTTAAAATAGATAAAGGGGTTTAAAGCAATAGTTCACCCAAAAATCGTGTTGTTAGAAAACAGAATGTTAGCTTCAGTCGCCATTCACTTTCTTTGTATGGAAAAAAAGATGCAATGAAAGTGAATGGTGACTGAGGCTACATTCTGCTAAACATCTCCTTTTGTGTTCCACGTAAGATAAAAAGGTATATTCACTTGAGAAAATGATGACAGAATTTTCATTTTTGGGTGAACTGTCCCTTTGATGGATAGAAATATTGTATGTAATGTATGGAGAACTTTATTCAAGATCAGATTTGAATTAACCAAATATTTTACACATCAGTTCATGTTACGGCCAGCAGGTGGAGTGTGTGATCTATATGATGAGGAGTAAATGGCCAAGCTAGTCTTATTTACAAGGCTGGGTGTTGACATAGGTCAGGTATATAACATTTAAAATACAAATAAATGTTTTTCTTAAAAACATAACCTAACTAAAAAACTGATAACTCTTCCTGTTCTAAATGTAAATGAAAATAATCTGTAATAAAGTGCAGTAAAGTATATATTCTCTAAGAGACAGATTAGTGTGCATAGAATACATATGCAGAAATCACACTGACTTTTCTTCTAGTGAATTGTGCCTGGACTGCAGATCATCCCTGTTTTTAAACAAATTGTTACACGGCTATCTGGAATACTTGATTCTAATTGATCAATCTCATTATTCTGCAGCCAAAAATGTAAGTATAATGACCACTAAACTGTATAATTGACCACTGTCCCGGACAACCGATTTCCTATATAGCTGTACTACTTTTTAATATTAAAATCATTAAAAATATGAAAAATATTTTCATTTATTTATTTGTTAAGTATTCCAATAATAAGTGGGATAATTTACAGGTCACTATTGAAAAGTAAACATATATAAATGTGTATGCTTGTGTACATGTGCATGTTTTGGTGTCAGGGCGGGCATATTTGTGCACGCGCTTTCAGTGTGTGTATGTGAGCGTGCACAAAGGCATGCATCCCTCTCTCTGGGCCTCTTTCTCTCAGTTACCGCCTTTCTGTCTTCTCCGAGCAAAAACAAGCTGCCAGGCAAACATTTGAAATGGAGGACAGGCTCTGATTTACCAAAACACTATTATTCTTGGAGCAAACTCGTTGAGTTTCCTGTCACTGTCTTCGAATTGCTTGTTCTCTCAGAGTGGGAAGGTGTCCAGCTGTGGATGACAAGTATGCATTAAGCTAGATGTATGTTTATGTAAATGTGGTGTGTGTGTGTATTTAATTGTTTGACCTTGTTGTGAGTGTCAGTGAGCTAAAAAGCAGCCTAAAACCAAGATGCAGAGAAGTGGGTCACTGCTCTCAGCAGGTGGCTCCCTGAAGCACCACTTTCTAGGGACCAGACAAGCATTTAATCTATGAAGAGGATTTTATTCATCTGGGACTATAAATCCACCACAACAGTCTCAAAAGACTGCCATTGCCTTCTGTTATTATGTCTTAGATTGCTCAATAGAATTATCAGGCCACACTAAAACACCCTCTGCTATAACCTACTGAAAACTACTGATAGCACATGCAGAACTAGCTGCAATAAAAAAGGCCATGCCACCGTAATAAATTTTTTTGGTTGAAAATGTGCTGATTTTGCTAAGTTTACAAGTCTCATCCACACTGGAATGGCATTTTCCTGCACAGAAAAATTTTGACTTTCAAAGGTACTACTGCATACTTTCGAAAGCGATGGCTTTAGGAAACAGAAAACAGCGACATATTATTTGAATACAGCCTATGGTCTTCTGCATGGTTGATTGGTTGTTTCTAGGTGGTTGCTTACTTGCTCAAGTCAATGAGACCACCCATTTGTATGGCACAGGTCCCTCCTTTAGTGAATGTCTGTGGGATTTGTTTGCTACCAGGGTTGTGTGTCACAATACTTTATTTGCCATGAACGGAAATACAGCTGTGAGACATAGAAGTATAAAGTATTTTTAACAGAAACAAAAACTAAATTAAATAATTGTTGTGAAATGGATCATGACATGTCTTTTTTAATTGTTTTATTACGTTCCTTGAGGTTCACTTAAAATATTAGTAAGTTTTTTTGCACAAAAACAGTCATATACTGATCATAACATGATAATTTTCCAACATCATTCTGACCCTCTGTAAGAAACTCTCGGTTTTGGTGCTGCTTCTCCTTAAAGACTTGAACGTAAATGCTCACTGCTATGATTGGCTGTCTGCTCTTGACTGACCTGTCATCTCACTGCTCACCACTACTGGTGAGGCTACAGATGTGATAAGTCAATCAGACCAACGGTTCCATAGTTAGAGAAATTGTTTTAATGTTTAATTATTATAGCTTCAACAAGAGGCAGAGGTGCACAACTTTTTGAGAATGACCTCAGAATGACCCCATGCATAAGTGTACCAAATTTGGTGAAAATATCTCATTCTGTTCAAGAGTTATAACCATTTTTGTAAAAGTGGCCCTGCCCACTATGTACATTTTGGCATACTGTTCAATGAAATCAAAATTTAAAAATTCCTTTGATGGCTTTTCATGGTGGGACTCTGCTGAATCTATCTGCACTGGTTTGGTTCTAATCGGGCAAACGGCCTAGGATGAGTTCAAGAATTATGGCCCAAAATTAGATTTTTGTTTGTTTTGTTCACATTTGCGCCACCTAGTGTCCGACGATGTGTGTCTGAATGCCAGAGTAGTGGGGGGGATTTGGAAACATCCAAGTTTGGAGTCTCTACGACCTACAGTCTCTGATGCCCAGGGGAAAAAAAGAATAATAATAATAATAATAAATATAGCCGCAAGTGACTATTGGGGGCCAATCACATATAGCAAGACAGAACATTTGACAGAAAAGATCCTGTGGATGCTGTGGACAGCTATTTTGGTGTGATATTTCATCTGCTTTGAGCACAGTTGCAAAAATAGGAATTTCTTAAGTTATAGTGCCAACTAGCATAAAAAATGAATGAAACTGAAAGTTACCTCAGAGTGTTCTCTTGTCTATGTAAACATTTTGTTTAGTTTGAAAATTTTGTTCACAAGATACAGGTTAATTAGTTATTATAGGCCATGGCCAAAACATATTTGCTTATATCTTTGGAACGATTCGACGCATCAACATTTTGTCAGGAGGGTCTGTAGATGATATATATCAAGTTTCGAGATAATCTGGCAAACGGCCTAGGACGAGTTAGATTGAATTAAAATAGATTAATTGAAATTGTCAAAAAAGTTTATTGCAAAAATGACCCTGTCGTTGTGGGGCGCTGGTGGATTCAGAGAAGCTACACATTTGTATTGTAGCCTACACGGCTCCGAAGTTATGAGTAAAAATGCGAATTAGTTAATAAAACTAACACCATGTGGCTGATTGTCACAAAATTTTATATGCAGCCAAAACATAAAAGTGTTTATTATAGCGCCACCTAGGGTCAGATGGGTGTGCATTTGTGCGCCTGAGTAGTGGAAGGATTTGGGATCATCCTGCCAAGTTTGGTGCCTCCATGACTTACAGTCACTTATGCCCAGTAAAAGTTTTTCACTTTTCACTTTTAAGGTAGAAAAAAAAAAAATTATAAGAAAAAGAAGAAAATCACTACAATTATAATAGGGTCTAGCAGCGTTGCTGCTTGGCCCCCTAATAACAAGAAAAGCAGTACAAATACAATAGGGTTCCAGAACTTTGTGCTTGTACCCCTAATAAAATTAAAAATGCCTCATAATACTCAAAATAATTTTAGCTTTAGATACACAGTATATTATCAAAAATGTATACATTTATAATTCACCTTAATTCAACATGAAAATGCCACTAAATAGAGGTAACACAAGATTTCTCTAAGAAATTTAGGACGTTAGACATATTTAAATTTTAACACTTTTGCTTTGGCAGCCTTGAAATTATAAAACTAAAATAGACATAAATAGATATAAAAAAGACAAACTAAACTGAAACGAGTAAACACTGAGAAAACGAAAACTAAACTAAAACTACCAGCAAATGTGTAAAAGCTAAAGAACAATAAACTAAACTGGAATGACTAATTGAATAATCAATAGAAATAAAAACTAAATTAAAAATACAAATCTAGAAAAAACCCTGTGTCTAATTTTCACAGCCAACGTTTTCCCGATTTCTTCTCCTCCAATGGAAATTTGTAGAAAGATTGAGTATTATTCAGCTGATCATGTGATCACAACTTGGCGGCGCTCATGAATGCATGCCCAGCACCATGTGAAGACTAAAGCAGCTTTTCTCATAGATTGATACGACTAGATTCTTCATCTTATGAAGTGTACATCATACTATTTATTTGTTTAAAAGTTTATCAATTTAATGCATTGTCAGCAACAATACATCTTACTATAGCAAATGTTCTTCTATCACTCAGATGTATTTTCATTTGCATGTTAAATATGGCATCAACACCAAGATCTATATCAGACTATACTATAGCTACTATACTAGATTTTGTTTGCATCTATTAACTGCTTTGTGTAATATGTAATAATTACAGTAATTGTGTTTGTGTGAATGTACACACCAGTACCTTGAAGGAGCTGTGCACGAGGGTCTCATCCAGATCGATCACCACACAGTTCTTGCTGTAGTCATTAATGCTGACCTCAGGCAGGAGGTATTTGGCAGGAGGCTGGAAACACAGCACAGATGATAAAAGGATGGATACAAAGAAGAAAGTAGAACAGGGAAGTAAACAAGCAGTTGATTCAGAGTCACACCAGAGGAGAGATACATGCTTATCATAGCGGCCAGACATTCAGAGTTACAATCAAAGGTTAATGTGCCTCCACCAGAGGGACGCAACATGCACTGGAGAATGTGTGTTGTTGTCCCAGGCGAATCTGACTGATGTAAAGGGATCTGGTGCATTTGGATAACCTTGAAACAACAGATCATAGCTCTGTGTTAAAGTGACTGGCCCCCATGGTTCGGTTACACTGCCAAGTCAAGTTGCCATAGAAAAAGCTGTAGTCTGTCGTCGTCTTGGCGATAATGGGAAAGGGTGTGTGTGTGTGTTAGAGAGAGAGAGAGAGAGAGAGAGAGAGATGGGAGTGCACTAATGTGAGGATGTCTTTTTACTAAGCCTGACCTGAGGGAGGCAGATGGACTTGCCTAGGACACAAATACATACAGACGGACATACCGTATGCAAAGATGCATGCAAGTGTGCACAGCCATACACAGCACATGCAGACATGCACAATGTAAGTATATACATAACTGTATTATGGCTAATGCTCTATATATGTGTAGATTTCAGCATGTGTCCTATATGTATGTGTTTGGAGGAAAGGTCATAAAGGACAGTGCATTGGCTGTTTGATTAATCTGTGCCAGAGTAAAACTGTTGGGAGTCCTCCATGACCTTCCATCTCCACTCTTTCCACCTCATCATACCTGGACAAATATGTGCAATTCTAATAATTTAAAAAGTGTATTTAATTATTCAGATAATTATCTAATTACTCTTACACTAAAAAAAAAATGTTTTTACAAATTAAAAATTACAATTTACTTTTAAGATTTTAAGATGTACTTACAAGTCATTATTTACCAGTAGGCCTAATTAGTTTACTTGCACACACAAAAATATTTTAGCCTCCTTTAAGATTTATGCATTTAAATTTCATAACACAAATCCATCAAATTGAACTGAGCAATTTTTAATAAAATAAAATATAAAACCTAAATATTTTAAGTTTTATTAATTTAGTTTTGTTAAACATTGTACAGTTCAATTTGATTGAGTTTAATTAAATTGAAATACGTGATACGTAAATCTTAAAAATAAGCTAAAATTTGTGACCTGGGTAGTTCAGCGATAAAGACACTGACTACCACCCCTGGAGTCACGAGTTCAAATCCAGGGTTTGCTGAGTGACTCCAGCCTGGTCTACTCTGCAACCAAATTGGCCCGGTTGCTAGGGAGGTTAGAGTCACATGGGGTAACCTCCTTGTGGTCGCAATAATGTAGTTCGCTCTTGGTGGAGCGCGTGGTGTGTTGTGCATGGGTGTCATGGAGAATAGCGTGAAGCCTCCACACATGCTATGTCTCTGCAGTAACACACTCAACAAGCCACGTGATAAGATGCTAGGATTGACGTCTCAGACACGGAGGCAACTGAGATTCCTCCTCCACCACCCATATTGAGGCCAGTCACTAAGCCACCATGAGGACTTAGAGAACATTGGGAATTGGGCATTCCAAATTGGGGAGAAAATAAAATAATAATAATAATAATAATACTAATAATAAAAAAATAGGCTAAAATATTTTTGTGAGCAAGTTATCTAATTACTTGTTAATAATGATTAGTAAGCATACAAATGTGAAATATACTGTATATCAAATATGGAATGATATTCAATAAATGAAGTACACAAAACTATAAAATATGGTATGAGCCTGTATGTCAACATGGTCTCATGAGAAGTCCTAATAATAGTATGTGATGGCGAAACACTAAGTTGGCATGTACAACATTTTTTATGACTATTACTCCCATTTAGAAAAACAAACAAACCAACAATGTTATTAAGATTTACTAAGGTTTAACCCCTGACCGAAACCATACCATAAAGTGTAACCCCTAACCCAACCCTAAACCTAAAGTACCTTCCTCGGTATCATAAATAACCCTCACATACACATTTTGGAGAGCTATATATATATGACAGTAGGAATTACTTTCCTTATGGGGACCACATTGTAGGTTTTTGGGGTTTTGCTCTCTTTGAGGGAACATTTTGTTCCCACATGGATAGATAAACAAGACCACACACACACACACACACACATACACACACACAAATCTGTGCAATCCCCATGAGTACATGCAATCACATCATTACATTATGACTGAGGACTGCATGGTTTTCAAACAATGCTTTGACCCCAATTGAAGCCGTATGCTGTGTCAATCTCAGCATTCATTACATGGCTTCCAAAATTTCTCAAATGTATTACTTGCTTGCGTTATAATAATCTGTTTGTTGTCTCAAGCAAGCTCAGAGTGAAAAATGACAAACGAAGGCTTGTAGTTCAACTAAATTCAAAGCCTAACCCTTGCCCCAAAACACTCACAAAATGCATTAGAGAGCAGGGTTTTACAGTTTTACATCATGCAGATGAATATTTCAGACATTAGTGTCAGCCAGTCTAAGCAGGAAGATCTGGAATCAGGCAGTGAGACAATCCCAGCTGTCTCTTTAGAAAACACCAGTGTCTCAGCAGTTTGATTACAATTACTGTAAGTATTAAAACTCCTGCCAGCATTTTCTCAGCATGAATGCTCTGTTTGTGCCGAGTAGGCATAGGCAGGTGGAGTGTAAATCAGGATTTGGGTCCCCCTCTATCTTAGGCCCAGCATGAAGGCCTTCCTCAGATCAGCAGAAATCTCTGCGTGCTCTTCCTCCAGCAGGTGCTGAGTGGGATGTGTTTGACTTTCTGAGACTGTTGTTGTCCTACAGTACAGCTTTTTGCAATCACTATCAGTCTCCAATAATCCTTGACTGTATGAATGTTAAAGGGATAGTTCACCCAAAAATGGAAATTCAGTTATTATTTACAGTACTTACCGTCATGTTGTTCAAGGCCTGTATGATTTTATTACTCTGTGGAATATATTTTTTGAAGAATATCCTGGTGACTCTTTTCCATTTAACGAAAGTAAATGAAGACTAGGACTGTCAAGCTTCAGAATGACTAAGAAAAGTACCAATAAATTGTCATAAAAGTCCTTCATATGACTTGTTGCTATATTCCAAGACTTCTGCATTCATACTGTACTGTATGATTGCTCCACGTGAGGAACAGACAAAAATTCAATTCAAGTCAAGATCTCTTTGGCGTGGAAAGCAGCAGCCAGAACATTTATCAGAAATTTACATTTTGCATTACACAGAAGAAAGTAAGTCAGATGGGTTTCGAACAGCATGAGGGTGAATAAATTATATCAGAAATATTTTTGGATAAACTGTCCCTTTAAAGACAACATAAAACAGCAGCATGCACTCTTAAAAATAAAAAAAGAGTGTTTCACTGAAAGGTTCTTTGGAAAACCAAACGGTTCTTATACGGACGGCATCGCTACAAAAAACCCTTTCTGGAACCTTAATATTTAACAGTGCATTTAAATTCAAAAATTTTATAAATTTCCCAGTAAAACAAAATATTCAAAAGGAAATTATGGGGAGTAAAAAAGGGCAGTAGTTATGTTTATCAACTGAGATTTTATTGGATTTTATACTGTTTGTTAGACTATGATTTAATTGCTTAATATAATTTTCTTCATCATTTATTTTCCTCATCAGTAATCATTAATAATTTTTGAAGTATTGTTTCTGATCAAATAAAAAAAATATTTTGGTAGTTTCTGAGCTGTGTACTGTATGTGTATATGTTTCGCTTCTGGATGATGTATTGCAGGTATGTGCATGTCATTTTAGGGAAGGATCTTATATATATACAGTACTGTGCAAATGTTGTATAGTGCGGATGTCTTCAAAAATAATGACAGTTTCAAGTCCAGTAAACATAAAAAAGCGAAATCAATATTCAGTGTGTCCACCTTTGCATCTCATAGGTACATCTGGACACCGTTTTTCTTGGTTGTTGGCAGATAATATGTTCCAAGCTTCTTGGAGAATTCACCACAGTTCTTCTGTCTATTTAGGCTGTCTCAATTGCTTCAGTCTCTTCATGTAATCTCAGACTAACTCGATGTTCAGGGGCTGTTTGGGGGCCATGACATCTGTTGCAGAGCTCCCTGTTCTTCTATTCTAATCTTTTCTATTTGCAATAGTAAATGTTTGGGAGTCTAAGATGTATATTTCCTATTGACACACTAAAGCTGAAGATATAAGTAACCACTATCCATCTTAAGACAAATGCTTTTGTGAAACATCTTATGTGCCTAAGACTTTGCACAGTACTGTATACACCAATCAGCCACAACATTAAAACCACCTGCCTAATATTGTGTAGGCCCCCTAAGTGCTGCCAAAACAGCTCTGACCCGTCGAGGCATGGACTCCACAAGACATCTGAAGATGTCCTGTTGTATCTGGCACTGAGACTTTAGCAGCAGATCCTTTAAGTCCTGTTAGTTGAGAGGTGGTGCCTCCACGGAACGAACTTGTTGGTTCATCACATTCCATAGGTGCTCAATCGGATTGAGATCTGAGGAATTTGGAGGCCAAGTCAACACCTTAAATGCTTTGTCATGTTCCTCAAACCATTCCTGAACAATTTTTGCAGTGGCAGGGCACATTATCCAGCTGAAAGAGGCCACTGCCATCAGGGAATATCGTTGTAATGAAGGGGTGTACGTGGGCTTTAGGTAGGTGGTAAGTATTAAAGTAATATCCACATGAATGCCAGATCCCAAGATTTCCTCTGTCGGAGTGCCTTCTTCCCATAGTGCATCCTACTGCCATCTCTTCCCCAGGTAAACGACGGACACGTACCCGGCCGGCCATGCAGCAAGTTACAGTATGTTGCACTTCATGCAAAATTTTTGTCCTAATAGCTGATGAATGCAGAGTTAGATGGATATGCAGTTCTGTGATGACTCCATCTACTGTATGTTTGTTTCTTTGTTCCATATTTAATACTTGAGGTTGAGCCTCAGGAAAATATGCACAATGTTGACTCTTCCACATTACTGGTTATTTCTTATGAAAGGAAGTGAAGGAATTAAACGCATCCCAGGTAAACAAAGCCAGGCAGTTTCACTCAAGAGAGAGAAAACATATGCATAAGCAGGCAGGCAAAATAAAAAAGATAAAACATACACTGGGAAAAGGGATGACCTGGACCTGATCAAACTGAAAAACAAAATCAGAGAAAGAGAGAGAGAAATACAGGGGCAGAGAGATAGAAAGAGAGAAAGATAGAAAACAAACAAGGGAAAGAGGTTTATAAAAAATTAAGCACAACACACGGACAACGTAACTGAGATTACACGCAATTGTCAAATTAATATTACATTCCTAAGACACAGACAGACATGCCAACGAAAATCCTGGTTCACAGGGTAAACTTTTGAGAGGGCTGTAAAACACATGGATTTGTTTAAAGTAGCTGTGGGTCCAAAACATTTTAAAGCATACCTCTAGAAACATGTAAAATGACAAGACATTCCTCAGTAGATCGCGAGTCATTTGCAGGCAAATATTTGTTGTAATGCGATCCGATTAAGATCCATTTATAGCTGCCTGTACCTGCTTTGGCAGCACACACAAGTGCTTGTGGAGCGCCGTGGCTTAAAGTTTCTCCATAGACAAGTGGGGTTGTTCCACACTGTACACTGCCCAGCGTTTGTGTGTGTGTATTTAGATGTGTGCAAGAGACAGGAAGATAAAAAAAATAAGAAAGAACAAGGTGATCTCATTCACATTTGTAAAGTACACGTTAATTTTTTGAATGATTGGAAACATTCAAATTTATTCTAAAACATAAAATCTTTTAAATATTAACAATTATAGAGATGTACAAAAAATGTTTACAAATCACTCAGAACAGAATTAATTAATTATAATGCGAAAATTTAATGAATCACAATTTTTATAAATATAATAAATTCAACCTATTTCCAAGAATTTAGTATTTTCTGAACCTTTTAGGATGTGTAAACATTTGTACACCTCTAAAGCTGTTTTATGTTTTAGATGATGTCCATACACAAATATAGTATGTTAAAATGTCTATTCACATACAAAAATGTATGTGTGCTAGAATCACAAATACTCATGAGATCATGTAAGAAAGAGAGTGAGGGTATGTAAAAAAGGGAGAAAGGGAGAGTTAGAAAGACAGAGAAAACCAGAGAAAAGAGAAGAAAAAAAAGAGTAGAAAGGAATATCCTGGGCAGCCAGTAATCAATCACATAAGACACACACCCAAGATCCGCTTTATTGAAATTAAAGAATCCGTCCAGGAATGAGAGTGAAAGAGTGTGTGTGGGTGGGTGGAAATTGAAGAATGTGTGTGAGGGAAAGCGGGCCCATCATTTCAAGAACTAGATGGTAAACATCGCAGTGGGTTCACTGGGTTCGGAACAGCTGGAAAACTTTGTGGTATGGACATGGGAACAGAGTGCACAGAGCCTGCATTTGGCCGCAGCTCGCGAAAAAGAAAAAAAAAATCACTTTGGCTATTCTGAAAGAAAATGAGCAGAGCTTACTAATAAACACTAAACTTAATAATAAATAGGGATGGGCATTTTACGTTTTTTTGAAGAGTTTGTTTAAAATGAGTATGACATGATAGTGAAATTGATATTTTGTTTCGTTCACACCAAAAACAATACTTTCAAAATAAGATAACTTCAACAACCTTAACTTAAACAATTAAAAAAACTAAACTGTACACATACAAATTTCTTGATGATATAAAGGCACTCACATTAATATAATGTATGTCCTTATTAAAAAAACAAGTGGCAGAATCAACTTTGTGAGGTTTGAATGGTTTTTACTAGTCGAATAGTTGGTGCAGATAGAGAATGAGTACTCAACTAATCGATTACTCATGCACATCCCAACTGATAAACAGATATTATTCTGAGCTGGAACAGCATCAGTGATTCAAACATCATAAAGTAAATTAAATTAAATAAACTTCTATGCATCCAATTCTGAAGATTTTCACATTGTGAAATAGGAATAAACAGAAAAACAATACAGAAATTATGGCCAATAACCAATTAATGGCCGATTAAAAATGGACTATTACTATTTTGTAAAAAAAATTACAAATCAATAGTTTTAAAAGCAAATGTGAAATAAAAACAACAACTATTTGCTAATAGGTAAAGTAAATACATATATTTCAATATATATTTTATGAAAACAAGTCTTAATATCTAATGCAATTTTGCCAATTTATCTTGTTTACGTATTTTTACAGGAAAACAAACCAAAAATACTGATTAGGAACATGAATTTTTGCATTGTTTAAGTTAGCACTAGATGAAGGCAAAAGTAATTAAATCCACAATTATCCAATATTGACAGATAAATAAATAAAGATATCGTCCAATAAATTATATATATATATTATCCCAATATATCAAGCATTCCTACATTGAAACTGTCATTGAGAGAAATACATAAGGCCTCACCTTTGGAGGGCTGCTGTTCTCCTCTGCAGGTGGAGGAAGGCTGCAGGTCTTGATGTTGGAGGCTGGAGGTTCCACATTATAGTCCCGGAAACAGCAAAAGAAGGGACTAAAGATACTTCTGTTCCTCTGTTTCTTTAAACTGCTGTTGGACTGGGAGACTGTGACACAGAAAAACACAGACACCACACATTGGTCACTGCAATGCACAAACCGCTCAAAACATCTGGAGCTTTACCGTCCCTGCCCTGTAACTTAAAACCCGTCAGCCTTGCATGCAGTCCACGTTCAAGAAGGAGGTTGTAACCGAACGGACAAAAAAAAAAACCCAACAACTGTCCATTGGAGTTTGCGTGTTGTTACCACACAAAGTCACATGACAGGACAAAAGTGCAATTAGCTCCTTAAGTTTTGTGGTACACAGAACACGTCTCCATGGGTGACTGTGTCACCTTTGCCCCCTGCGCTTGCATGCCTGCAATCCTGCGAATGCATTCCAGAGCTTACAACAGCACGTCATCACACACAGCAATATGTCTCAAGTACAGTTACACAACCACATTAAACACTCCCTATTTGGCAAAAAAATGCAAATTGGACACTGTTAAAACAGACAACATGTTTGAGCTGTAGAACTGATGGTGATGGGTTTAAAACTAAAACTAAAAGGTTGTGTGTATGATTATTTTCTGAAATGAATTTGTTTATAGCTGCTAAACAAACACTTGACATAATTTCAGGTATCAATATTTTTAGCAAAATTTTTTCACATTAATAATATTTAGGGAAAAAAGAGATTAACCATCTATTAGAGCCAGCCAGTGTATTAGAGGATGAAATGTACTGCCGCATTATGTAAACAAACACTCAACTATTTCTATTCGACCAAAATACAAAACTCAGAATAAGCTAAGAATATAAGTCTATAGTTGGTTCAATTGAGTTAGGGTTAGGGGTTTCAATTTACGGATGTCCGTACAGATCCTCCGTACAGCTAGTTTTCATGAAATGATAAAAAGTACAAAGTACGCTATTCACTCTATGATGGAGTAAAACAGTACATTCTGAACTTTTTACACAAAGCACTGAATTCCAATTAAGATGAATAAGAAACAAGTGAGTAAAACATTGCAATATTGTACAGTATATCACCCCAGTTGACTTGCTGGATAATAAACACAGAGAAAGACTAGATGAGGAAAAATTGGCTCTCCACAGATGATCTTGTGAGGTGTGCAGACCAAGTATTATTGTGACTGGAAAAACAGGTCACTCTTGACAGCTTATTGTCCACCGTAGTCCAATGATGACCATCTTTTCCTTTATTTATGAGTTTTTTTGGTGGCTGTACGATCCAATCCTTGACTTGCAGATACGGTTGCATACAGAACATATGAATGTTTGGCTGGAGGGGGCAGTTTAGCTTTGTGCCCCTTTTCCTGTCTCTTTTGGAGGAGTTGATTAAGATTTTACTACATTTTTTCAATACCACTCAGATCGCCAGAGCAAATGACAAACAGCAAGGTATTCTACTGCAGATGGTTTTATGTTGCACCACTTCAGTGTGGTCTTGAGCTGGTCTTTAAATCTCTTTTTCTGCCCCTCCGGCAAGCGCTGACCATGGCATAACTCGCAATCAGACAGCTATCAGGCACGCATATGAAATACCTAAGCCATCTAAGCTGGTGTTGGCGTAGTACGTATTCAATGCTAGTTCTGTTAGTGCGACAAAGGATTTCTGTATGTGGAATTGTGTCATTCCATGTGACTGAAAGGATCTTCTGGAGGCATTGGATGTTAAAAGACCTCTCAGGCTTTAATATATCGACTGTATGTAGTCCATGTTTTGCACCCATACAGGAGGGTAAAAATGCAGACTGCATGATATATAAGCACCTTGGTATGGAGATTGTGATTTTCAAAAACAATTTTTCTGAACCTACCAAAGGATTCAGATGCTTGTTTGAGGCAAAATTGTATTTTATCATCTAGTGTGCAGTTGTTAGAAATTATACTGCCCAAGTATTTGAATTATGGCACTGTGGCTAGTTGTTGCTCTTGTATTGAGAAAGTGAATGAGAATGGGAGAATGGTTGTGCAGTGTGCCATTTAAAGATGTCCTCAGTCTTCTGAACATTAACTGCCAGACCCATTCTTTGGTAGGCAGTGACAGCAGCTGAGATGGTGGCTTGAAGGGCCTCTGGGTTGTTTGCCACCAGGGCACAGTCATCAGCGTACTGCAGTTCAACTATTTCCACAGATCAGAGCTTAGTCAAAGCCTGCAGTCTTCTGATGTTAAAGCTGTTGCCATCAAGATGGAAATTATTGGTGACTCCTGCCTTCCCCTCAATCTCCCTATGTAACAATGTGGTCACACAGGTGAGGAATATATTAAATAGAGTATGAGCCATCACACAGCCCTGCCTGACACCAGAATTTACAGTGAAAGGCTCTGACCTCTGCACCCCAACTGCAACATGGGCCATCATTCCTGTGTGGAACTGGCTGAGGAGTGTGAGGAATTTAGGTGGGCAACCAAATACCAAAAACCAAGTACCTCCCAAAGTAGTTCTCTGTTTATGGTGTCAAATGCCTTACACAGATCTACACATGCAATAAACAAGTCTTGATGTTGTTCCTTACATTTCTCTTGAAGTTGCCTTGTGACAAAAATCATGTCAACAGTACCTCTGTCTTTCCGCAATCCACTGCGACTCCGGCATGATGTGTTCTGACACAGACTGAGCTGGTCTTTTGAGCATGACCTTAGCCAAAACTTTTCCGGCAATAGACAGAAGTGCAATTCCCCTACTGTTGGAGCAGATGGATTTATCTCCCTTGTTTTTTTAGCTGTTCACTATGTTAGCATCTTTCCGGCATTAGGGAATGCATTCCTGGTCCCAGGCCTCTGTAATGTACTGGTGCAGTGCTCTTGTGCAGAGGTAACCACCCTCTTTAGGATCTCTGCTAGAATACTGTCAGGACAAGATGACTTCTTGTTTTTTAAGGTTTTGATGGCAGCTCTGACTTCAATGAAAGTTGGTGGTTCATCAAGATATATGAATGTGGGTAATCCCTGAAATTCCTGTATAACTTCCGGGTCCATTTCACTAGGCTGGTTTAGCAATTGATTGAAGTGTTCCTTCCATCACTTTTAACACCAACACTATTAAAGTTTGGTCTTTAATCAGGGTTGTGCCATCCGTTGACCTAACAGGGGACACTGAGCAATCCTGGGGGCCATAGAATGTCTTTAGTTCATCATAGAAATTGTGCATGTCATTTCTATCCGAAAAGATTTTAATTTCATGTACTTTTGCAATCAACCATTCATTTTGCAGTTCTCAAAGGGTAGTTTGTGTATTTTGTACTATTTTTAAGACCCTGCCATTGCTTTTTCAGTGCTTGTGAGTGTGGATTGTTAAGGGCTGCTTTATGAGCTTTATGTTTATTGCCAAAGAAAGAGCTGATTGTGCTGGAATTCTCTAAGTGTGGACCACTTTTCATCAATGCCAACCCCTGATGTCGTATTGTCATCTGAAGCATCCAGTTTTTCTGCTGCAGAACGACGGAAGTTATTCACAATGTTGACATTATCTATTTTGTGGCAGTTGAAAAAAAGTGATGGTCTGTCCAGCATTCAGTCTTCTCATTGCATGAGTAAGCAAAACATCCCTGAGATAAGCCTGCCTGACTATGATGTAGTCTATAAGGCATTAGTGTTTTGACCTAGGGTGCATCCATGATGTCTTATATTACTTTTTCTGTTGAAAGATGGAATTGGTAATAGTGAGATAGTGCTCTGCACATAGGGTAAGAAGACTTAGGCCATTGCTGTTTACTTGCCCAATGCCGTGATGTCCAATCACTCCTTCCCAAATTTGCATATTCCTCCCTTCTCTTGGTTAAAGTCACCCAGCAAGGGGGCCTGGGTAGCTCAGCAAGTAAATCCTTCCTTTTGTACTGAGATTTCAATCACCAGTGAAGACAACAAGAGCCAGAGAAAGAGAACAAAGAGGAAAATTTTTACTATTCAGTTTCGGTGTTGTTGAGAAAATGCATGTCTTTCCATGGAAGTATTGTTTGATTAATTTTTATTTTTTTAATTAATTTTTATTAAATGTATCGGTAACACGTTACAATAAGATTGCGTGTAAACATTAACATTACATAGTTAATTAACATGAAATATTAACATTATTTTTACACCATTTTTAATAATGGCATATGTCAATTTCTACATACACTAATACAGTATAATATAAGAAATTAATAATGCAACATCATTAAGAACTAACATGAACTTTCAATGAACAATTTTGTATGCGTGTATTGGGGTTGCCACAGTGTACGGTGTTACCGGTTTTGCTCAGCACAAGGGACAACACTGGTGTCAAATTTCATACCAGTGGAAACGTTTTGAATGAAACTTCCAATATCAATAAAATAGCCTAACAAATAGCCTTAAATAAAGAATAGTTGCCTGATGAAGAATTTTTGACCCATGATAAATTAACCTAAATAACGCATTGAATGCCAGATGTTCTTTACCAACGTATCAAATTACACAGGCAGCAAAGTACGCGCACTGACAGAAGACGTTTAATTGCAGGTAGCGAATATAATGTGCATGGTGGGTAACTGTAAGACGTCTCGGATTTGGAATGACAGAAGAAATGCTGTTAGACACACAGACTCATGCTTGAATAAACACACTTTATTATATTTTTAAGAACAGAGGACAGAAAAGACATCTATACGCATGTATGACATGCTGTTTTTGCAGAGGCGTGCAGTCTTGTGGAACACGTGTATGTAAAGGGTTCTCACTCTTTGTTTCAGTCTTCTGACTTCTTTTTTGCAAGAATAGTATCGTCTATCAGAATGCTGCAAATGACCTCAGACCATCTCAGCTCAGGAGCTGCTTTGAATTCAGTTAACTTTATTTCCACAGAGCAGTTCGTTGTGAGCGCAACTCTTCAGTGTCAATTTATATATAGTCTATACATCTGTGATTAAATCATAAATAATACAAAAACACGTTCACCTTGAACCTTGATTTATATTTCAGAGATTATTATCATCATTATAATTATTATGTTTGCATTAGTAATTTTCCGCAGTTGTCACAGACAGATATTTGCATGACAGTAAATGAAAGTTGGTTATCCAAACTATTGAAAAGACATCTAACAGACATCTGTCTAAAAGTTGTACAACAAAATTTTAGTTTTAATTTTATTTTCAGTTTTATTTAGTTAAAATCAATAAAAAATAAAGTTCAAAGTTTGAAATCAAGCTGCCTTGCATTATTGTGCAGGCCATTGCTAAACAAAAATGACCCCATAGTACCACTTAGCATCCGACCAGTGGTTTGAACATGAACACCGCACTTGAGTGAAAATGATGATACTATGGCAAGTCTAGAGTAAATTAACGTAACATAAACCAAGAATGCCAAGATGAACTTTTTTTTGTATATATTTTATGACAATACAGAAGTTTTTACAATAAAATGTTGTAAAAAATATTTTATTTTAGATTTAAAAAAGTATGATTTTCCTGTTTAATTAATGTAAAAAATGTTCATGTATTTTTTTCAGTAAATTATTGTTAAAATTACAATAAAAAAAACAATAATCGAGTGCTCCCACAATTCCCTGCATGACCCATCATATTTCATTATATTTTATGGAAATAGATATGTTTAATATCCTTATGTTTAATATCAGTTACGTACATTGGGGTATTCTGTTTTATATTTAATGTAGTTTACTTTATGTTTACTGCATTATTTAAATTTCACATGTGTTACCCTGATGGTGTTTAGTGTTTGTTTGAGTGTCTCTACATGTTTATTGGTCATTGCTCCTGGAAGATCAATATTGGTGAACTTCATGTCATTGTGTGCTCTTCTGTAATTTTTATGGTGATTAACACTAGCTTATAAAGTAAAAAGCAGATTTTTAAAGTTTCAGAGGATTAATATCAAGTTTATGATATTTTTACAATGAATTACAACCGTTTTAAACTATAAAATGTACAGGTTGTTCTGTAAAGTTGTTTACATTTTTACTGTATTTTATATTTACATAATTATTCTGGCAAACACAGCTGACAGTTTTATAAAAAAAATTTTTGTAAAACAACAGGATTTTTATTTTACAGTGTATATAACCTTAACATAAAGTGTATAAATAAATCACAAGGTCATCGATTAATTTGCACCCTATACAACAGCTTCCATGTTCCCAGCTATGGCCTCAAGTTCCAGAATCCTATGTCTAAATCTGTCCGTAAAGCTCAGTCTTGGAATAGCCTATAAAATGAGCATAAGCTTAATAATTTGATTTCTTAAATGTAATTATATTCCGTGGACTCTGAGTAATTAGAATGTAAATCAAATCAAAAATCAAATCAAATCACTTTATTGTCACACTACTGTGTACACGAGTGCAACAGCAGGTGAAATTCTTGTGTGCAGTTCCGAGCAACATTGCAGTAATGACAGTGACGAGACATAAACCACTTTACAATAAACAACACACAAAACAATTTACATAAACTTACACAACAATTTACATAAAAAATGTACACATACCTACACAACAATTTACATAACAAATGTACACAATACACACAATGTAGAATACACACATTAGAGAAGGGTATAAATATATATATATATATACACTGACTGAATTGGGAGCGAGAATATATTGACAGAATGAGGATTAATAAAGTGCAGTGCTGATTGTTGATTGTGAGGGATCAAGTGTTCAAAAGTCTTATTGCTTGTGGGAAGAAGCTGTCATGTAGTCGGGTGGTGCGGGTCCTGATGCTGCGATACCACCTGCCTGATGGAAGCAGTGAGAGCAGCCCATGACTCGGGTGGCTGGAGTCTCTGATAATCCTCCGAGCTTTATTCACACACCGTCTGTTATATATATCCTGGAGGGAGGGAAGCTCACCTCCGATGATGTTTCTGGCCGTTCGCACCACCCTTTGCAGGTCTTTGCGGTTGTGGGCGGTGCTATTGCCGTACCAGGCGGTGATGCAGCCAGTCAAGATGCTCTCAACAGTACTGGTGTAGAACCGTGTGAGGATGTGTTGGTTCATTCCAAACTTCCTCAGCCGTCTCAGGAAGAAGAGGCGCTGGTGAGCCTTCTTCACAACGGCCTCAGTGTGGACGGACCATGTGAGTTCCTCAGTAATGTGGACACCGAGGAACTTGAAGCTGCTGACTCTCTCCACCGGTGCTCCATTAATGGTGATGGGGCTGTGTTCTCTGTCTTTCTTCCTGAAGTCCACCACAAGCTCCTTGGTTTTACTGACGTTGAGGGAGAGTTTGTGCTCCTGACACCAGCGTGTCAGAGTGTGCACCTCCTCTCTGTAGGCTGTTTCATCATTGTCAGTGATCAGACCTACAACCGTCGTATCGTCAGCAAACTTAATGATGGCATTGGAGCTATGTGTCGCCACACAGTCATGTGTGTAAAGGGAATACAGGAGTGTGTTAAATGTCTTAACTAAAAAGGTATTTTGATTGAGTTTTTGCTTGAAACCTATGTACAGCTGCTGGCCTTGGCCAGATGTATTTTTAATTCTCGATGAGTCTGACCTTCCTACATAAAGGTTAAATAAACATAAAAGCTGTGAGCCAAACAGTCCCAATCTCATAATGGCAGAAGCATTATCGATGGGTCTGACCTTCCTACATAAAGGTTAAATAAAAATAAAAGCTGTGAGCCAATCTCATAATGGCAGAAGCATTATGGTAATAGCTAACAGCATGTGTCTGATTATGGTTTGGAAAACACATAAGGTCACAGAGAGCATCAGACCATGATAAAATCAGCTTCCTGAGGCATGGTACAGTGGCAACACTTAATGAGGCTGACAAGAACTCAGTTAAGCCTTATTGCGTTAGTCCTTATGGTGATCCCCAAACAAGAGACTCAAGTCATTATAAACCACCTGTATGAGTAAAAGACTATTGAATAGTCAGGAAATGCATTTACTGAATTGTTACGCATTTCATATGCAAAGGTAAGCCAATACTACTTCATATCTTTTTAATTAACATTATTTACATATAATTTACAATTAGAGACTGTTTTTAGAAAAAACAGAAAACAAAACAATAAATATATGTCAAATTCTACAATCGTGTAGAAAATGGTCCTTTCATTGCAAAAGAATAGTCACACCTGGTGCAAGTGACTGTAAACAGACTGTAGTGTTATTTATGTGGAACTAATCTGAGGGGCTGAGTGGTCATTTACTTAAACACAGATTCTCCAAACAATCAGAGGCATTCAATTCTCTGACTTTCAACCCAAAAATAACCACCTGTTTGCTGGCAAGCTGGGCTCTGTGGCATAATGAGGTGCACTGACATGCACAGAACGAGGGCTACAGGGGCACAAGGCCCAGCCCCTTTCGTTCACAAATGTAAAGTTGCCCTTTTAAGCAGAGGTGCCTTTAAGAGTGTGGAGATTTAAGTAGAGATATCTTTGCTACAGCCTCCCTCAAATTCCCAAATCGCTTAGTGCTGAGCAATCCCTCCCTCCAGCACCTCCATTTTAAGGCTGTTGGTATTTTCCCACCTTGGTCGCTTGCCCTGCTTGGCAGTCTAATAATATTCAGGTGGGAAGGACTATATGAGAGACAGAGAGATGTAGGGAGGGGACATACAAGATCACAGCCATTGTTATAAAGCCTTTGCAGGAAGTGCTTTGTACTCAATACCAGCCTTCTGAATAAATACCCAGCACAAACTGGGGCTACTTTTTTAGAAATACATTAACAGCTATGGTGCATAGCACGCTACTTTCATTATGCATGGAATATCCTGATGACCAAGTAAAATGGCTAAAACAGCCAGTATAAAAAAACACACTGCTGGGAACTGTATCCTGTAATGCAATGCACTCAACCTTCCATTTCCATAAATAAATGGGGAGAAAATACCAATTGCAATTTACAATTTTTCTTGATTTATTATTTGGTTGGACTGTATGCGGTTTGCAAATTTTAACACAAAATTTTGTAAATGACATTTCCGAGAAGACATCTGGATGCCATGTTTAATTGCTGAAGTAAACATGCATCTTGGTGAGGTCATGTGACAACAACAATGTAGCATGCTGCTTAAAATGATTATTATTGCATAATGCATACTGCAGGGACGTCACTAGGATTGGAAGACAGGGGGGGCTTAGCCCCCAGTGTATTTGTAACTTGCGTTTGCAAAATCTTTGCACTCACATCTAGAGCTACACTTATGTCAACAACCAGTCAAGAAACCAAGATGTTAACAAGTAAAATGTGACAGACATATCCTCTTCTTCCATTTCCACTCTGTTAAAGAAAAGTTACTGTAATGTTGCTTTTAGACACATCAAAGCTGCATGGGGGAATTTACTTAGGCCAGACTTTGCTCCTGATGAGTTATTCTATAAGCAATGACTTAAATGCTATCTGTCTGCTCATGTAAATGTATGATAAAGTAATAGCATACTATATCTAATTCCTTTCTATATAAGATAAGTTGTCCACAGAATGCTATTTAATTACTGTAACTGCGAACTGCGCTGTGGATTGGTTCAATCAGAGTGTAATTTCGCTGTGTAGTTTGGCTTGCATACAGTTTAACCCAAGAACCAGAATTTTAAGGTCATAGTGAAATTTGACAACACAGGTTTGAGCGTTTCTCAATTAAAGATGATTTATTCTGCCAAATGATGTATACAATGTATGATATAAATCAACAACAAAAAGGCAGTATTCCAATAAAGGAAAATTAAGAATGAAATCATTTCCAAAACCACAGTCAACAGTTACTTTTTGTTTATTGTCTACTTCATTGGTGGAAGCATCAAAAAATGCTGAATGAATTGAAGGATACAACGATAATAGCATTAACAGGGACCCTATGACATTTAGTTTTCAGTGACAACAACAACAACTTATGGCGATTGATATTGTTTTATATGCCTATTATAGAGAGGTTATATAATTGGCAAAGAATAAATAGTTGTGATTAGCTTGCTAAGTTAATCATTTCTTGTATTTCGCTTGTTCACTCTAGCTAGACTACAGTTTTCCATAGCAAACCAAAATATCCCCTTTCCTTTACCTCAAGAAAACGTAGCTAAAGGTAAGCAGGTAATTCAAAACAACTTACAATTTCACTCTGTATCACGACACTTACCAATCTTCCTTTCACTGTTAGCGTGTGTATCGGTGTGTGTGGGCGGGAGGGTGCATAGCGTGTGTATCGGTGTGTGTGGGTGGGAGGGTGCATAGCGAGTTCAACTTCAGACCAAACTAGAGTAACGACGAGACAAGATGAATCCTCCAGTTACTTGCAGCGCTCCGGTCTGCAACGCTCTGAAAGCTGCCGCAGTTCACACCAATGCAACGAGACGGTGCGGTGCATCATCTTGATAGCACAACGACTCTTTGTACTTCTGTCCAACTTCCGACTTTTCGGCTATTTTTTGTAGCTGGATATATATAATTTGTTGCGTCTAATTCTAAATATGAATGAGGATACGGTTATTGATAAATCGAATTGTTATTGTTGTTCTTATTATCATTTAGGGGGGCTTAGGAACATTTTGGGGTAGCTTCAGCCCCCTTAAAATAGGCCTAACAACGTCCCTGGCATACTGTGTATTTTTTTTAATTAATAGGCAGTATACAGAATTGCAACAAAGTTCGTTGTCGGACAGGTCAAGGAGGAAGCAGGAGTCAGACTTTTAATTTTCAACAAACAGAAATTTCTTTCCAGCTTACAACAAAGGATGGCTTTTCAGCATACACAAATAAAGTTCTGCTTTTCAGCCTACACAAAACACTCAGTAGCATACACGCAGTCACTCGTGTGCTCCTCTCACTCTCTCTGCTCACAGGGCCGTTTTTATCTCCCCCCGTCTCTAACTGCAAACATTGAAACCGTAATTACCACTTACCAGCAAATTCTTCTCAGGTGAACCCCTTTACCGCTTCTTCTCTCCCCAGATGGGCGTTCGACCACACCCTCGCTCTACAAGTATACTGCACAATATGCAGTAAACAGAAAGCTTTTCCAAACATAGCCAGGGTTTTCGCCACACACACACACACATACACACACACACACACACAACACAACTGGCTCGCCACAGGAATGTGACCATCAGTTTGAATGGCAATGCCCTCTCTCTTTCTCTCTTAGTCTTTGATGCTTTCTGATACAGCTTGACAAGTTATGTATTCTATTCAAATTCAGCCTCACTCCACAAAGTCTAGTTCACAGACAGCTGTATTCAATACTGCATGAATGCAATTATTTGTCAAACAAAGTAGAGGTATCACAGCTGAATGAGTGTGGAGATAAGAACTCCCAACCCTGCAGAAAAGTTGACAAGAGCCCATCAATTATAACAATGATATTTAATTCACTGTTGTCAGTTAATCATTAAAACAAGCTGCATTTACCTCATAAGTAAAACTCTTTAGGAAATGAATAATGCTTGTTGTCAGATAATCTATCCTAAATATAAGTGCATTTCATCTTTTCTGTCGCACTGACAGTATTTTTCACTTCTTTTACTTAAACAAGTGGAAAAAACAAATTCAAAACTGGCAGCGCCACAAGACAAAAATACTTTTACCTAAGATACATTTTCTGTAAACAAGCTTTAATATCATATGCACCCTTTTAAGGGGTCCAAGCACCGAAGGTGCAGGAACCCTATTGTATTTGTACTCATTTTCTTTTTTTAGGGGGCCAAGTAGCGAAGTGGCTGGACCCTATAGTAATTGTACTGATTTTCTTTTTTTTTCTGCCTTAAATGTGTCTGGCATCAGAGACCATAAGTCGTGGAGACACCAAACTTGGCAGGATGATCCCAAATCCCCAAATAAAAAGAGTGCACTAATGTAATCGAAAACAAAACACATTTATATTTGTGATCTTTGTGATAGATGGTCCTTTTATTCCAATAAAGATTCTGGTGTTCTGTATTCTTTTTGTTCAGAAACCTTTTTTTCAATTTCGATTTATTCAAAAACATACTTTTTCGATCTCGTCCTAGGCCGTTTGTCCTATTCTCTCAAAACTTGGTGTATATCATCTACAGACCCTCCTGAGAAAAAGTGATCAAAATAATTTGAATGCGTCAAAACGTTCCAAAGATATAAGCAAATATGTTTTGGGCATGGCCTATGACTAATTAACCTGTATCTTGTGAGTGCAATTTTCAAACTTAACTACATTTGTAGACATAGACAAGAGAACACTCTGAGGTAAGATTACGAGTTTTGTACATTTTTTGTGCTAGGGGGCACTATAATTTAAGACAATCCTATTTTTGCAACTGTGTTAAAAGCAGGTGAAATATCACACCAAAATTTCTGTCCACAGCATCCACAGGATCTTTTCTGTCAAATTTGTTTGTTTTGGTCATCTTGCCTTATGTGCTTGGCACCCGACAGTAGTTGCTTGTGGCTATATTTCTTTTTTTTCCTGCCCTAAAAGTGTCTGGGCATCAGAGACTGTAAGTCCTAGAGATCCAAACTTGGCAGGGTGGTCCCAAATCCCAACTGCTACTCCGGCACATACACACACCCTTATCCGACCTTAGGTGGCGCTATAATAAGCACTTTTACATTTGTGTTAATATCTCCGCAACTGTAAGGGCTAGAATCAAAATATTTTTTCATCTGATTCCTTGAGTCAAGCCCTACAAATTGTAAATCTGATATATATCAGATTTAATTTTTGTCTATAATTTTTTTCTGCCATTTTGAATTTTGTGCCTTTTTTTTTATCTCCTCCTAGGTCATTTATCCGATTGGCATGAATATTGGTATATATAAATCTGCAAACCCTACTGACAAAAATTTCTCAAAAGAATTTAGATATATCAAATCGTCCTGAAGATATTAGCAATAAAATTCCTTCAGTGGAACAACTTCGGTGGTGCTATAATAAGCTTTTGCAGTAACTCTGGAAAGTATAGGCTAAAATCCATTTCCACAAGAAACGTTTTCTTACCACTTCGATTTATTTGGAAAAAAAAACCTTTTCAAATTCATCTTAGGCCATTCGCATGATTTGCACAAAACTTGGTATACATCATCCACAGACCCTCCTGACAAAAATGTATCTAAAGAATTTTGATGTTTCAGATCATTCCGAAGATATAAGCCAATACATTTTTGTGGTGAGGCCTATTACTACAATACTACTTGGCCTGTATTGAGTGCAGTAACCAAACTTAACAAAACTTAATACAAATGGACAACAGACAATTTTGATGTCGATATAACACAAGAAAAACTTATCATCCTACTGTAAGGCAATTAGGGTTAGGGTTAAGGTTACCTAACCAACACCAAAACAACTGTGTTGACGGCATCCATATGATCTTTTCTGTTAAATTGTATTACTTTGGTCATCTCTCCATATGTGCTTGTACACTGATAATTGATGCTTGTGGCTATATTTAGGTAAATTTATCTTGTTTTAAGGAATGTAGGTATTTTTACTGATTTTCATGATTTTTTGCATTATTGCAAAGATGGATTCTGATAACTCCCTGTTCCCCTCATATACAGTGTTTCATTTTCTATATTTAGGGATTTTGGAGAAACAGCTTAAGGTTAGCTATGGATTGGCTGAAGCTTTGTTTTTAATGTTTGCGGACCAGAACCACAGTCTGCGAGTGAGGTAATCCGATGCAGAGTGGTCACATGGGTGGGCATGGTTTCACTCACACAGCCGGAAGTGGAAATCACAGGAAATTCTTCACATTCCTGACAGGAAGAGATAATAACCCTCTAACCCACACTGTGGAAAAACGCCCATCTGCAGAGAACACAGACCCCAGTGTCATTAAAGGGGTCAGAACTGGCAGTGGCCACGATTCAGAAGCAATGTGTTCATGATGGTAGTGTGTTGTAAAGAAAATGGTGGAAAGGTTAAAAGCAAGAGGGATAGAGAAACAGAAAGAGGGGGAATGTACCAAAAAGGCACTGCAGCTAAAAAGATGCTGGTTAAATGTAAAAGGATTCCTAGTTGTTACTTTAATTATTAAGATGGAAACACTGTGAGTAAACAATAGAATCAGGAATGATAAACAGCAAGCCTAGAAATCTGTTTCTCTTCTTGATCTGCAATCTGAAAGGGCAAAATGGAATATCCATTAGGGGTGGGAATCAGGATTATATTGATATATCCATGTCACGATATGATCTTCAGTGCTTTGCCCAATTATATTTTAAGCAGAGTTTGTGTTTAAAAAATATTTAGTTGCAAAATTTCCGTCATAAGCCATATTCGGATGGGAGTGTCAGTTTTCTAGATGTAAGCATTACATAAGGTTGAACAAACTGGATGAATTTAGGTCAGGGGTTCTCAACAGGGGTGTTCAAAGGATGCCAGGGGGTGCTGAGAGAAAATCAGTCAAGAGGGGGGCATTAGGTTGCAAATAGAGGGCGTTTATCAGTCACATTAATCACATCTTTCGTCAAGTGACTCTTTGCATAAAAACATTTATCTAGACTTGAAAAACAATAAGTTCCCCATTAAACTATTTGAATTTGGCACGGAATAGTGGAAACCTGTATGAAAACCCTCGAGGGGTAAAACCACATTAAACGGCCTGAAATTCTAAACAGCATTGACAAGATGAACCGGAGAGAAAACTGATTTAAACTGACATAAATTAGGACACTTCACACCATCACCCCCCTTGAATTTACTATAGTAACATTAACTGTATTTTAGGCCGAATTATATTCATATTAAATATCCTCAGATTACTACTTTAGCTCTATTAAATTTGTAATAGGCTACATTAGTGGAGTGAGGGAATATCATAAATTTTTGTTACAGCTTATAATTGTGTATATTTTTTATTTATTGGTTTTAAATGAGTTTATGGTTGGCCTACTGTTTATAATTACAGAAATTCCATAATACACTAATACATATTTTTTAAAGATGAATCAATCATATCTATGAATACAAATCATAATTTCTACTGAAATTCATAAATCCAAAGAAATAGGCTATTTTATATATATAATATATTTTTTTTCTTCTTTTTTTAATAAGAAGAAAAAATAACTGGTTTTGTTTGCCTTTCCGAGAGATGACTGAAATGCTGATGTTGATACCAGTAAATTTACATCTGCATCCAACTCCAAATCAATGCTGTGCTGTAGCACAAACATCTAAATCGGAGAAAACATGCAATATTATTGTAAAAAAAATGTATATATATAATAATAATATTATCACTTTTATTATTAGTTTCTGTTTTCACATTTTCATTTAATAGGCCCCAGACCTATTTGTAGCTGAGTTCCCTTATCAATTATCTGGCTCCCTCATAGAACCGGCAAACAAAATTCTCTGGCAATGCCCCTTTGATTTCAAGAAATAGAAGGTTTGGTCTCACATTCATGACGCATTAACCTGCTGAATTTCTTAACAATACTGTAAATGTATGAAATGCATCGAAGTTACATCGAGCAAATTATGCAAATAACACAAATATTGAGTTTTGAGTTAAAACATTTTTTTATAACACAAAGTCTCAACTTATGAAGTCTTCAAATGATGTAAAACGGCCTGGGGTCAGGGAATGAAGTAGGGGGGCATTCATCCAAAAAAGGTCGAGAACCACTGATTTAGGTGATAAAATTAAAGTTTATCTTTTAAATGTTATTTTTTTAAATATAAAATTAATTATGACGTCAAAAATAATTTATATATTTTTTAATTTATTGATTTAATTTTGATTTATTAATTACATTACAAATGACTTATTATATAAATCCTATTAAAATAAACTTCACATGAGTTTATACTGTAGAAGTGGCAGCTCATAATAAACACTTATATATGAATGATATTTTTATAACATTACGTAATTGAGCTGAGAATAAGATGAGTATCTTACCTGACGACGATATTACAGTGGCCAGTTTTAGCAGTTTCCCCGATTTGGTTCTCCTTGTTGATTTTATTTTCGTATTTTTTTCTTCAGATAGCAAAAACTCTACATTCACATTGAAAGACGCAGCAGGCAGAATTTTGGTGAGTATAAGTACGATCTTAACTTGTGGTCAAACGATATGTGTTTTTAATGGCCGATGCTGATATTCAGAGGGCAGGGTGGCCGATACAATGCAGATATATCCCACAATTGAATATAGCTCTATATTTATTCTATATTTAGCTCTATATTTACTCAATTTCACACAGTACACAGTAGTGCAGCAACCATGGATGGTATAAGTGCATTAGCAATCGCATTTTCTCACTAAAGACCGAATCAAACCAATTGCACATACAGTGCATACTGAAGACATTTACTCATAGCGCACATGAAGTGCTTATACACTGAAGTTGCACTTACACACGGATCCAGCGAGAGCAGCAATCTCCTGACTGTATAAACAGCATGGATTGGCGCGGTAGCACGCAACGGCCACTCCGGATCCAAAATGGTGCTATTTTTGCACCATTTTGACTTTTACGGCGCAACGGAGCAACCGGTGTTTGTGTCTACCATCGCCAGACACTGCTTAAATATAAGATTCAACAACCAAGCTGCATGATGATCTGCAGGAGTTGCTACGTGAACTCGGCTTGCTGCGGAGACCAGGCCTCCAGTCCTCGGTGTCACCTGATGCCAGTGCCCGGGGGAGGGGACATCGTAAGTGGTGTGCGAGGAAGCGAAAGCACGGCAAAAGGGCGGGGGATCCATGTAAGGCTAAAAACAAACCCTAGCCGGCCAGCTCTCTTGTCAATCCTGATTCAATCCAAATGTTTGCTCCCTGGACAATAAACTGGACTATATCCGACTCCAGCAGACTACGCAGCGTGAGCTTAGAGACTTATGTTATTTAGTCTGTGTAGTCTCATATGTTTCTGTGTTTGTCCTATGTTGTTTTATGTAGCACCATGGTCCTGGAGGAACGTTGTCTTGTTTCACTGTACTAACAGTTGTCTCGTTTCACAGTACCAACTGTATATGGTTGAACGACAATAAAAACCACTTGACTTGACTTGACTTGACTGCTTGGATTGTCAGAGTGCCCGTCATGATTTATGAATCAGAGGAACTTTTTATCCCAATCCAGAAGTTTTGATTCTGATGGAATTTGAGCTTCAGAGGAAGATATTAGATGAGTGCTCGACTTAAAGAAAACGCTGGATTTTCGTGAAGTTCGTGAATTACATCTGTTTAAACGAGATACCCACACATTTGCAGGTATATGCTAAAAGTGTTATTGATATTTGCCTTTTTATCATTAGACAAGAAAGTTAAAAGTTACAGGGATCTGCAGAGGAGAGGCTGATCAAATATGCTTTAGGAGGAAGAAATATGACCGCTCCACAGGATGCTGGATTTGCTCAAGTTTTGTGAGGCTTGTGAATTATAGCTGTTTAAACGAGGTATCCGCAGACAGTATACGACATTACTATTATTGATATTTACCCTTTTAATCATTAAAACCGTTAAAAGAAACAGGGAAGAGAGAGAGCGAGAGGGGGAATGAAACAGACAAGCACTTTAAAATTATGAGCTCAAACGCATCTATTGCAGCTCTGATATGAGGACCGTTTAAATGAGACTGCGCTGCACACTGGTGAATTGTTGTAGTAGCATGATGGCACATAACAGCAAAACGAACTGTTATTGGTTATTTACTTGTCTCAAGTGGCTCCTTCACATGCAAGCTGGTGATTCTCGGCACTCTCGCAGCCTTAAGAAATGAATCGGCCAAAGGCGGTATTGGTCGATTTATCGGCCTCTGTGATATATTGGTCGACCGCTAATCTTAACGGTAGTGCGATGCTCTCGATTCAATATCTTATGTATTGTACCCTACATAAATAAATACATAAGTGTGATTAAAACAAAACAATGCAACATTGAGAGCTGCTAAACAGTCTCCTCACCGAAGAGGATTACATGTGCAGATGGGTTTTTGCTCACACTCTATGCCAGAGGTCAGGTTCCTATCAAGATTTTTTTTTTCCTCCACTAACTAACATTGAAAAGATTTTTTTTCCTTGTCACGGTCACCTTTAGGCCTTAAGGGGCTTTAAGACATTAAGGTATGATTTTCTACGAAGCTGCTTGTATTGTGAAAAGTGCTATTCAAATTAAAATGACTTGAAAGTACACAAACTTTCGAGTAAACAACATTTTTCTCAAGAAAAACATAAATTGTGAGTTTGAATGAATATATATGAAAACATATGAATTTTTCTCATAACAATCAAACTAAATAAATGCAGTGCTGTTTAAGTTACTTTATTATAGAGCTTTCACAGTAAACGCCCACTGTTATGATTGGCTCTCTGCTCTGACCTGCTATCAGTACTGGGCGGGCTACGGGAGTGCTAAGTTTTTTTTAGTTTTTTTAGTTTTAGTCAACGTCTTACATGAAATTATGTCAACAAGTACAGAACAACAAGAACAGTAAAAAAGATATCATAAATACAATAATTATTAAATAAAAAAACAAAAGCCAGAGGGAGAAAAATAAAATTAAAAAAAATCTATATACGATTAAACAATGAAAGCATTTTTTCACTTTTCAGGGATTTTTTAGTTTTTTATGCCCATCAAGGACAAAACATAGAAGTTATAGTCTACCAGAAAAAGTGATAGCAGATTCTTACCCAAAAATATGCATTTGTGTATAACAAATTTACCAAGTATAATAAAGAGATTAACAATGTACTGGATACGAGAATTTGCGTTGTTATAAAGAAGTGTTTATACATATTTTGACAATAGTTTTTTCTGAGAGATAGTGACATAGTTCATTCCAAAAGGATTTAACACAAGACATTCACTAAAAAGTTGAACAATTGTCTCTTCTATGTCACAGAAAAGTGCATTTCTTCTCAATATTTTGAATATACTTATTTAGTCTATTACAAGTGTAGCATCTATGTAATATTTTATACGTGACTTCTTTTATGTTATTTCTTAATAGATATTTATTGGAATGAGACCAGACCAAATTCCAATTAACACTGTATAGTGTCATCCATTGAAAGGAAGACGCTGGAATAGATTTTCTGTTGATATGTTTATGAACAAAGTGGTTATTGAATTTAGATTATTCCAAATGAAACAACGGTGAGGTGAAATTTTTTTTTTGTAAACCAATAACCATGACAGTAAGCCTGTTGGTGAAATCTTGCTAATTTAATGGGTAGTTTACCAATTGAGAAGGGGCACTGTAACAAAAATTTATTAAAAACAAAATTAGGAAATATGTTCCATATAGAGTCTGTATTTTTGATGAATCTTTTTATCCAGTTTACTTTTAAAACATGGTTGAATAGGGTAAAGTCTAACAACTCCCAAGGCTTACATCATTAATATTATTTTTAGAACTTTGTTTTAGATTTTTTGTGGTTTATTTTTCCATATGAAATTATCTAATAAGGAACATGATGACTTAGACAATCCATTACAGAAAAGAGACTATTGCTAGACCCTTTGATAATAAAACTCGACCAGCGAGTGAAATCTCTTGCCAGCCAAGAATTTAACTTCTTTTTAATCACATCTTTAATGGGAATTAAATTCATTTCTGTAAGAACCGATTTTGAATTTAAAGAAACTTTAAAACCCAAATAATTAATTACATATTTAAGCTGAATTCCGCAAATTGTTGTTTTATCCATATTTTTTTTAAAGATAATACGGAAGTGATAAGTTAAAGTAAGCATCAATGTGTTGTTGTGGAGGCTGTCAGATGTAAATGTCTACCACAGTGTGACATCACAATGTGGAGGAAGTAGAGAACAAGTCGTTTTGGCAGTTTGGCTTCAACAAATTTTCTTTTTGCAGTTATGCGGAAGTTTTGAGTTCTGAAAATTCTAGTATGTTTTTATAGTACAATGACCTCTTCTTTATCAAAAGAGCAAGCACAACTTTTTTGCTCATGTGTTGACCCCTTTAAAGCTGAAGTGTCAAATTCAGAGAAAACTATAAGTAACGCATTTTCCCAAAAAGTGTAAACACTGTGGTTCTCTGGTGCTTTCAAAACATTGCTCTGTTTGTAAATGATAATTAATTTTGTCATTGCACAGTGGATAAAGCAGTAGTTCATAAAACACTGTTGTTTCTCTACAATATAACAAATGCCAACCCTTACTATGATTCAAGTAAACAATTGTTTGTAGCCTCTTTGGCCCTACCAATGATTCGTATCAAAGTACTTGCTGTTTTGCTTTGGAAATAACTACCATTAACAGTGACAACAAAGAGGATTGTAACATGTGCACACATGATGTACCGACTCAAAGACATGCAGGGAGTTCCTTGTACAGATTCCAAAGCTGGAGCAGGTGTGTCAAAAAATACTTCCTATTAGGTAAGATCGAATAAGGCACAGCTTTGATTCAAAGTTTCACTCCACTGCCTAAAACAACACTGTAATGAGAGCAGCAATTGAGAGGACTAAAAGAAGAATGTTATGTAAGGAAACTATTAATTACAATGCATTGAGCAAGACAAGGGAAATGAGAAAAGCAGGCGTTGGAAGTCTGATTACAAGGCTAAGAAGACAGTGAGCACATTCAACCACTCCATTGGTCTACCAAAATCAATTACGGTTCTCTTTGGAATCGTCCTCAGTTTTGTCCCAACAAAATTAAAAAGAATGGCAATACAATATACAATACAATGATTGTGAATAGCATTGCTCAAAGAAGCATTTGATGAGAACGTCTGAGTTAATATTTTGAAATCTCTGACTTTGATTTTTTGTCAAATCTGAGCACAGTTTGAGGAATTATTAAAATCTCTTCTAAAAATTTAAATGAGACACATGTGAGATTACTGGTGTCTGAAAAGCATGGGATTAAAGCACAAGTCTCCATTTGTTCTCCGATTAATTGTATTACTGTTAAGGAACCCAATATTGCCCACAGACTATTATAAGCGGATCTCTGTCTACACATTGTTTAAACTGAGGGATGAATCAAAAGATTTTTGTGGTAACCGACAGTAAGGCAAAGATGCTGTCCATAGAGATTAAGTGGTACTGAACCCGAAATTTTCCTTTAAGCACAGGTGATAAGGTAGACAAAATGATCTAGCTATTATCCTCTTTTGGCAGTCTGTGTAATCAGATAGATAAGACACTTTATTGGCATTTTATACAATTACATTTAGTGTGGCAACCCTCAGAAAGCAATAGTAAACATATTACGACTAAAGAATAAAGATAAATAGACTTAAGTAATAAAGATAGGTCAATTAAAAAAATATATTGGCAAGATAAAAAAATATAATATATAACTTGCTATCTGGATGTGGTGTTAAAATATAAAAAAATTTGAGATGCACTGATCGACTGGCCAGGGACCAGAATCAGACGATTTTCCACATGACCGGCCCATGCTCGGCCCGGACCGTTTTGTTGATAGCGGTGCAGGCAATAACGTGGAAGTTCTTCATTGTGAGTGAAGAATACATAAAGTTTGCAATGTGTAATAATTATAAGGCTAAAGTAAACCGTGGGGGAACCACCACAATAACTTTCGGATCAACAAACCTAATTTGACACTTAAAACACCCTCACCCAGCTGAAAATGCCCATTTTAAAAAAGAAGCTAAAAAAGGGGAAGCGGCTAAAGCTAGCCAGAGCTCAGAGCCAGCCAGAAGTCAGCATCATCTCCTTTATTTCCTTGGTATGAGCAGCGAAAAGACCAAAGTAATTACGAGGAAAATTATGGAATTCATGGCCTTGGATGACCAGTCGTTCTCCATAGTTGAGGACAGAGGGTTCAGAAATCTGATCAATTTCCTCGATACAGAGTAGGTGGTACTTTTCCCACGTCGCTTTGCCCGAGTTGATTAATCACGTGTCATGTCACACATGCAGCCTGTTACAAGAATACCTGTCAACATTTTGGTACACAAATCCGGGAGGTGAAGGGGGGTGCTGGATGGCAGGCTAAATACAAAATTGTGCTGTTGTGATTTAATGTGCTGAGTAACATCATTTCTCCCACCGTGTCGATATTAAAATCAGTGCGACACACATTGCAAAAGGCGTGGGTATTAAATTAAATTCTTCTGTCCAGCTGTTGTTAAATTTACATGTATATATATATATATTTTTTTTTTTTTTATTATTTTTTAATTTTTTTCCGCCGGAGCACCAGCTATGTCTTCTCCTCCAATCTACCAGTGATGCTTGATTCAACTTAGTGTCTACTGCCTGCGCAGATTTCAACAGAGCAGCTGGGTTTTGGTTGCCAGGTTGAGGTCACAAATGGGTTGAAATTTGTATGATGTGTCGATTATGTGAGTTGGATGCGTTTCATACAATATCTGGCAACTGGAGAGCCTTGGATTAATACGTTGATGTGATTATTTATATAGCGAGGTTTGGGCCATACAAATTACGGGAGTTTCTCGGGAGAAATAACAAAACGGGAGGGGGGTGGGAGATGGGTGTGAAATACGGTATGAAACTGGAGTGTTGACAGGTATGGTCACAAGCCGATCCCGAAGCAGCAATCTGTTTTACAACTGATATTTGGACATCTAACATACGCTTAATGTCAATGTTGACATTGTTAGATGAGTAAAAAAGAGAAAAAGATCCATTTATAAAAATACATTTTTGCATTGAAGAAAAGTAGATTTTGTTTGTATATGCGGTCAATAATAGTTCTTAGAAAGAAAATCGGAATTGGAAAAAAAAATTGCAATCGGTGCATCTCTAAAAAAAAATTATATAATTTTACTTTAAAATAGTGTGTGTGTGTCTGTGTCTGTGTGTGTGCGCACATATGGGCAATAAAAATGTGATATCTGATTTGTGTATCAGATGGTAATACCATGGTACTTTGATATACAATTGCCATATTTATGTCTCATTCTGTATTTGCATAGCGCTTCAAAATACTTCAAAGAATACCATGTTACTACCATTGTAAATTAATATATGATTATCCTATTCATATACTATTGTTTTTGCATGGTGCTTCAAGGCAATTAAAAAAATACCATGGTACTTCTCTATATGATTACCATATTCATATAGCCTACCATTGTGTTAACATAGTGCATCCAGGTAATGGTGCATTTCCAAAAGACATGATAATACCAAGGTACTTTTATATGTTTTCATGTAGCTAATATGTGTTTTGATACTCTTTTGGTTGGAAAATGTATTTACCTGCAGAAGTCGTTTACAAGCTGCAAACGTGCTGAACTTTATAAAGACCTTCTTCATCACTGGCTATGATAGAACGCATTTGTAGGTGTCATTTCCAATTATTGTAGATCCACTGCAACCAGCATTATCTTTACTTTTACTTTGCTTGCTTATTTGGCAAGTGAAAGCACGCACAAACTATTCAGCAGTGCACGCACAAGCTTTCCGAGTAATTCAGATTGAATCACAAATTCAGACTACCTTTCTATCACGTGTGACCAATTTATTTGAAAGAACCAACCCAGATGAGCGATTCATTTGTGATCAGACATTTTTAGATTTGATTGAAAACTGGCGATAGTAAACACCAGGTACAAGGCATGATGTAAAATGTAGCCTTTGTCAACACTATGCTGCTACATAGTCAAAAATATAGCTTCACTACTGAAAAGTTACTTGACTTAAAAACTAGCAAAGCTACAACCTCGCTACTCAGAAATGTAGTTATGCTGATAGCTTTACTATAAATTGTTTTGGAGAGTTCCGCTAACCTAATATGAACCACAATATGCTAACTAAAAGACAAGCGGCATTTCCTATCAGAAATTTTTGCATCAGCTTCAGCGTGTTTACATTCCCTTGTGGCGCGACCGGTGGTAATAGCATTTGCATATCTTCAATGTATTACATCCTATACAGCTGAAAACCTCTCACTTCACAACTCGCTTTTGGCAACCCTCCGTGGACATTATAATAGGAAAATGGATCTCACAAGTGCCTATTTGCCCAACAACAATTTCCACTTTGGCCACAGGGGGCAGTAATTTAAATTTAGATAACAAAGACGGATTTTAGCTAAGGAAAAGTCAACCTTCATTTTACGATCAGTCTGCCTTGAACAACTTTCAGGTCAGACTACATTCCTTGATGTGTTTCAACCTAGCTTGTATCTGTAATACAGTATTACATAACAAACATGAGTAATGTCATGGTTTAGTAGCATGTCCCATGTGAAGAACATTAGTGGCACATTCTGTCAAAAGTATATCACAACAAACAATGAAGTGAATCATCTGATCTTTTTTCCATACTGCTCAACAGACAGTAACACAACAGTGTCCTTTAGGGGTAGGTGCATACCTTGTACCTCATGTGAATTTGCGATGTACCACACTGTTGATGATCACGCCAAGCCCTGGGGCTGCATTACTACAGCTGGGGAGAAATGAAGGATGTGACAGCAGCTGTGGAATTAGCTACTGAAAATAATAAGAGAGATCTGACTATTCAGCAATGTTATGCAACGCACGGCCCACGTTGTTTTGGAAAGGCAGAACAGATTAGAAAGAGAGAGAGAACCTGATGAGGTGGGAGGAATAAAAGAGAATGGATGCAGATACAGAAAAGATAGCAGACCAGACTTTGAAAAATAATGACTGAAAAAGAAAAGGATGGATAAGTGTGGATGTGGCTTTATTCATTAATCTCCCACAACCCAGTTTATCCTGTTGCTAAATGCACTAAAATAGTGCTGCAATTTTTTACATTAAGTCATTGTCATTCTTTTCAGCACAAACAGTCCTTATTCACAAAAAAATTCACCGGTTGCCTAGTGCAATTAACATTTGGCTATTACCACCCACAGAAAGCAAGTGTTTAATGCCATTATATTTAATAGAGTATGTGTACATTTTTATGAATTTCTCCCTTTTTCTACCCAATTTGGAATGTCCAATTCCCAATGTACTCTAAGTCCTTGTGGTGGCGTAGTGATTCGCCACAATCCGGGTGGCAGAGGACAAATCTCAGTTGCCTCGGCGTCTGAGACCGTCAACCCCTGCATCTTATCACGTGGCTTGTTGAGCTCATTACAGCGGACATATAGTGCGTGTGGAGGCCTCACGACATCCAGCGCAGCATCCACGCACAACTCACCACGCACCCCACTGAGAGCGAACCACATTATAGCGACGAGGAGGTTACCCCATGTGACTCTACCCTCCCTAGCAACCAAGCAAATTTGGTTGCTTAGGAGTAGAGATGCACAGATCGACCGGCCAGGGACCGGAATCAGCCGGTTTTCCGGCCGGTCAGTCTCACGTCTTTCCGATTCCGAGCCGGTCTGATTTGTTGCCAGCATCGCAGGCAATAACGTCATGGAACATGGAAACATGACATTGGCGTGGAAGATCTTCACTGTAAGTGAAAAATACATAAAGTTCGCAATTTGTAATATTTGTAAGGCTAAAGTAAACCGTGGGGGAACCACCACGATGACGTTCGGAACAACAAACCTAATTTGACACTTAAAACACCCTCACCCAGCTGAAAATACCGCTTTTAAAAAATAAGCTAAAAAAGTTAAGCGGCTAAAGCTAGCCAGAGCTCAGAGCCAGCCAGAAGTCAGCAGCCTCTCCTATTTTACCCTGGCATGAGCAGCGAAAAGACCAAAGCATTTACGAGGAAAAATATGGAATTCATGGTCCTGGATGACCAGCCGTTCTCCATAGTTGAGGACAGAGGGTTCAGAAATCTGATCAATTTCCTCGATACAGAGTAGGTGGTACTTTTCCCACGTCGCTTTGCCCGAGTTGATTAATCACGTGTCATGTCACACATACAGCCTGTTACAAGAATACCTGTCAACATTTTGGTACACAAATCCGGGAGGTGAAGGGGGGTGCTGGATGGCAGAGGCAGGCTAAATACAAAATTGTGCTGTTGTGATTTAATGTGCTGAGTAACATAATTTCTCCCACCGTGTCGATATTAAAATCAGTGCGACACACATTGCAAAAGGCGTGGGTATTGTTGATATGGCTTCGGGATATGAAATTAAATGCTTTCGTCCAGCTGTTGTTAAATTTACATGTATATATATATATATATTTGATTTTATTTTTCTGCCGGAGCACCAGATGAATCTCCTCCAATCTACCAGTGTTGCTTGATTCAGCTTCTCGCGTCTACTGCCTGCGCAGATTTCAACAGAGGAGCTGGGTTTTGGTTGCCAGGTTGAGGTCACAAATTATTAGAAATGTGTATGGTGCGTCGATTGTGTGAGAAGGATGCATTTCATACAAGATCTGGCAACTGGACAACCTTGGAATAATATATTGATGTGATTATTCATATAACGAGGTTTGGGCCATACAAATTACGGGAGTTTCCTTGGAGAAATAACAAAATAGGAGGAGGGTGGTTTATGGGTGTGAAATACGGGAGACTCCTGGGAAAAACGGGGGTGAATGACGACAGGTATGGTTACAAGCCGATCCCGAAGCAGCAATCAGTTTTACCTCTGATATTTGGTATCTAACGTAAGCTTAATGTCAATGTTGAAGGTATTGGACACTTCAGTTTTGTTCATAGGCTTGTAATATTTGGAATTGTTTTGTTAGACGAGTAAAAAATGGAAAAAGGTCCATTTATAAAAATTGTGGAAAATGACATCTGTTTTGTTATATAAAGCAACTAATTTGCAGTTAATTGTTATTTCTACCTCTTTCCAGTCACAGAGCACTTTATATATCAGAAGTCAGAGAAGATCCTGTAACTTTGTTTGGGGGAAATTGTAATGTTTAATAATTTATTTTATTATGAAAATTTAATTTTGCATTGAAGAAAGGTAGATTTTGTTTGTATATGCGGTCAATAGTTCTTAGAAAGAAAATCGGAATCTGAAAAAAATCGGTATCGGCAGGTCACACTTGGAAAAAAAAACGGAAATCGGAATCGGCCAAGAAAATTGCAATCGGTGCATCTCTATTAGGCAACCCGATATCACGCCGAGGCGTGAAATAGACACGCCGGTCCACTCGCGGATGCGTGTCGGTGTCACGCTTTGCCTCCTCCAGGCGTGTACATGACACGCGCGCGTCTACGTAGAATACCGGCAGGGGGCGATCGTTTCCTCAACGCCAACAACTCTCCGCGCACCAAAGAGGAAGCGATACCGTTGTCGTCGCGTTGCACGTTCGTGCGGGCGGGATGCCGGCCAATTTCGCCGGTTACTTTCACTTGTGACCATATGTGACAAATAAAGGTTCATTATAGTGCTGCTTTCATGAAGAAATCCTAACGTTGCTGTAGCCTAACGTTGTTATATGTGTGTGTGTGTGTGTGTGTGTGTGTGTGGGCTGTCGAGTATCTTGTGCTGATGTAAATAAATAAATAAATAAATATATATATATATATATATATATATATATATATATATATTTTTTTTTTTTTTTATTTAAAAAGTGTATTTATGTACAAAAATATATATCCTGCTAACCGGAACTGGAGAACGCGATATATCGCTTCCTCTTTGGTGCGCGGAGAGTTGTTGGCGTTGAGGAAACGATCGCCCCCTGCCGGTATTCTACGTAGACGCGCGCGTGTCATGTACACGCCTAGAGGAGGCAAAGCGTGAAATAGACACGCATCCGCGAGTGGACCGGCGTGTCTATTTCACGCCTCGGCGTGATACCGGGTTGCTATTAGGAGACCTGGCTGGAGTCACTCAGCATGCCCAGGGACTTGAACTCACAAACTCCAGGGGTGGTAGTCAGCATCAATACTCACTAAGCTACCCAGGCCCCCTTTATGTGTTCATTTTCAAGCAATCATGCCAACAGTAACTTATTAAACGAGGATCAAACGATGCAGAAAAACATAATGAGCAGGCATATATCCAGATATATGTTATAGACAAATGCACTTTTGCCACTTTATGCTGTACAGTCCCAGTAAAGTATGATTGCTGTATTCTGCAGCATCCTCCACAATCTAGCACTCAGAGCCAACCTGCAGGATTGGAACATTTCCTGTGCAAATTGCATTCAGCACAAATTTTGTCGGTAGGTGTGAAGAGTTACCTTATTTGAATGATTATTTTATTGAATTGGACAACAGACAGTGCATACAAACAAATAAACAATGCTATCTGCAGACACAACTTATACTTGAATTCCCTCAATATGTTTTGTTCTGTCTCCTTGTTTTACTAACTCTAATACTAGCATGAGACTGGGGCACAGTCTCTCTGGACTGTTATGAAACTGTACACACAAAGAAGTGTAACTGTAAGCTGATTCTTTTGCAATTAAAGAGTTTGATTGACAAGTGGATTCCCATGACTGGAATACAGATTGTTTTTTTCTAAAAATGGCGAGGCATTCCTGTCATTGAGGTCTGTGGAGGCCAGTCTTAAGGCAGTGGACATGTGTAGGTTAGTGTAGTGCTGGCAGTCAACCAAAAAGCAGGTAATCATGTAGTTTTAGCACACAAACATTTGCTCACAGCACTACTGCTCCACTTTGTATATCTCTCTGGAGACACACTCACCGTTAAATGTGATTCACTTTCCTAGGTGAATGGCTTTGTTTTAAATACTGACTCCCACACACGCATGCGCTAGTTGTGAAAAAACACGTCTGATGTGAATGGCCCTAAAAAAAGAGTAGCTCCAGCCCAGGATGGTGAAAAAAAAAACAAACAAACAAAATTAAGAAAGGCAGCAATTTTTCTGAAGAAAATGTGAGTGATTTTTGCTTGTATAAAACTCACCACCACAATGTAATGTTTAGTCATTATGGATTGTCACAAGGATGTAGCTATATGGTTTCCAGGGTGTTCTGGGTGGGTGCTAAGTTGTTGCTTGCTGTAAAAAGAGCCCACCCCAAGTCTTCATGATATCCTAGTCTCTAGATATGACTTGTCTCCATCAATGTAAGTCTATGGGAATTTTTCACCAGATACATTATCTATCAGACAAAATTTGTAAGTTAGATTGTTAAGAAAAGTGATAGCATACATCTCCTCAACATGCCACATGGGCTATCAGTTATGGACAGTTATGTTAAAGAACAAACCCCAGAGCAATAGTAATAGTAATGCTTGCCATAGTGGTATTATTGGCTACTATTATAGCCTGGAATATAGGAGGCTCTGTGTATCTTACCTGCCATAGATCTGCCATTTAAATGTGATCTTATTAAAAAGACAGTGGTGCTTTACACAATGTCAATATTAACTGAACACAATTTGCTCATGTACCAGCTTGCTTCAATATTGTTTTGTTTTTCCTGTTTCAAGCCACTCTACTATCTCTCAGCTTATGAAATGAGCTTAACCATGCTGAGGCAGCAGATACAATTTATGAAATATTCACAGACAGAACCAGTAGCCCTAATAGTAAGACTTTCCCTGCTGGAGAAATAGGCTGTTTATGCAACTACAAAAACACTGCAATATACAGATCAGGTCAAATTAAATCATCCGGTTATGGATATAAATATATATATATATATATATATATATATTCTTATGTAAAAACAAAAGGACATGAAACGGTACACAAGCATGAGTTTAATATGTAGGGACAACTATAAGTTAGCCATTTGTCCAACGTGTCTCCAGGTATAATTCCCTGCAGTTTCCAGATGAAATGAACACTAGAGGTGCTACAACTGTGTTTCATTCACTTTCACTCAAATCATGACTTTAATGGCTGATAATGACTTTAAAAATACTTTTTTCTCTTTATTACTCAGACCCAGCTATTTAATGATATCGACACGCTTTACTCTAACGCATCTTCTGAAAAACTATACATTTTAATGCTTGAACTACAGACCCACCTACATATATACACTTCTTCCAGAATGAATAGTTTGCACATAGTAAACTCACCTGATTTATGGCACTTTTCCACTGCATGTTACGGTTCGACTCATCTCAACTCTACTTGCTTTACTTTTCTGAGCTTGCATTTCCACTGCAGTTTAGTGGGATTATAGGATGATCGTCATAGTTGTGCCGCCTCTACTGCCGTGACATCATCTTAAACATTATACAAACTGACCAAAACAATAACACGACCGCTAGCTGTTAGCTACTAGCTCATTGTGTGCATAAAGCAGTTGTTGCATGGTGATTTTAAGTGTAACAGTTAAATTGGCTGGTTGTTTTAGAAGCAAGCTTTCCAGTAGCTGGTCTACTAAATAATGTGAAGCTTTCAAGCAGAGTATAGAGTTAACGTAACAAAATGTACCATTCTCCATTGTGGCTGAGTCCAGGGCACTCTCCCTCCCATTGCTCGCCGGTTTAGATAGCATCCATTTGGTCAAACCACTTCTCCATGATGTTTCTGTAGTCACTTTTAAGTTTGTTTAACCTTTCCCTACACTGTTGGTAGGTCCGGTGGTAGTCGTGTGTGCGGCCAACAGCTGATTCACTTCCTGAGAGACTTTTTTGTTTCGCTCATCGCTAACGAGTGGAACGTCTGTACCTCGTATATTGACCACAGTGTGGTTTTGGCACAGCCATTTCTTTTTTCACAATTCGAAAGTCACGTGAACAAATGATACTGCTATCACTGTTACTAACATTAAAACTAGCGGGTTGATGTCGCGTGTCGGGAATCCAGTTACGCTGTTAGTGACAATTCTCTCTGACCAATCATTCATCTGCGGGATTTTGACATCACATTTAGTATCGGCTCAGCTCGCTTGGAACCTCGACTGAGGTGGTAGTAAAAAAAAAATCAGGTACCAGGTACTATCCACAGTGGAAAACCCCAAAAAAGCGAAAAGAGTCGAGTTGAGTCGAGATGTACCGTGCAGTGTTAAAGCCCCTTTAGAGTCAGAAGACCGCAGTTCAAGACCAGCCATAAACTCAAGCTGACACATGAAACAAGTAAAAAAAGTCAAAAAAGTGGCACGAAATAAGGTGGTTGCTGCCGAAAATTAGCTTTTTCATTTCGCATCAGCATTTTAAAACACTAATGGTTAGGTTTAGGCATTGATTTGGTAAGGATGCCTTTTTGTTTAAATATCTCCTTTATATTTTAAAGCAATATTGGTTAGGTTCAGGCAAAAGTTTTAGGTTAGGGAGGTATTTTTTTTAAAACATTGTGGAACGGTGGAGGGCGATTCAGAATCATTCCCATCCAGCTTAGTACTTTCATTTGATTTACTCTGCTCCTTTTGCATCATATCATCACCTGTACAACTTTCATCCAATGTAAAGAAGTTCATGCTCACGGGCAAGGAAGAGGCGAGAAACCGGCTTAACGTATAAATTATAGTTTTAATGGAGAACTCAAAAGACAAACACATAAGACAACGGACATGTCCGTGAAAGATCTCTCTCTCACGCACATCATCCACGGTCGGCCTTTAACCCTCTTGGAGACTTGATTAGCCCAATACGGGACCAGGCGTGTTGAATCACGACCCGGCCCCGCCCTCCACCGTGCCACAAACATCCATCTAAAATCACCTTAAAACTTAATCTGAATACAACATTTTCCTCGCTTTTGGTGCCCCCAGCTAGACATTTCACTGGAAAACTGCAGACAAACATGTTATACAGCACGTACATTTTTAATTGCAAAAATGTTGTCATGTTCACGTACATTTCATGTGATCAGGCTGCATTTGTCATAACATTGCACTCTTTGATTTAGTGTCCCGAAAAGGTAGCTGCAGCAACATTGACTCAATGGTATGAGTTTGGGGCAGGACTATCTTTTTGGCCATTCAATGGCAGTCTGGGGAGTACAGTATATAGGAAACCTTTTGACAACATACATTATTTTTGCAATTTTGTTTGGCGATGCTAGTGCCACAAAAATTCTCATTAAAATTATGTGACTATGGTGACATTTTTGCAAAAAGATATTACACGTTTCATTATACGTATCCCAGCAGTTCCCAAGTGAAATGTTTATTGTGTGGCACTAAAGTTAAACGTTTTTGCAAAACAGACCGGGTTTTGAAAGGGGTCATGACATGAGGAATTTTTCTTGATCTTTTCACATGTACTATAAGAGTACATTCTACTATAAAAAACATATCGTAAATTTCAGAACTCAAAACTTCCTCATCATTGCAAAAAGAGCATTTGTTGAAACCAAGCAGCCAAAATGAAAAGTTCTCTACTTCCTCCACATTGTGATGTCACACTGCGGAACACATTTGAATCTGACCGCCTCCACAACAACACATCAATGCCTGGTTTAACTTATCAGGTCAATCATAACAGTGGGCGTTTACTCTCCAGTCTTAAAGGAGATGCAGCACCAAAACTAAGCGTTTCAGACAGAGGGTCAGAATGAAAGTGGAAAAGTATCATGTTTAACAAATATATTACTTTACTAATATTATAAGTGAGCATCAAAGATCATATTAAAATAATATAAAAAAAGGCATGTCATGACCGCTTTAAAGTTAATGCTCAGATTTTAAATAAACAAAACTTACCTCTCTACTCTAAACTTTAAACCTAAACCTAGCCACGTATAAATAATTTTGCAAAAAATGTAGGAATAATAACGTGAATCTATGGGTCCAGGTTGGAAATTACACAGTTTACATTTAATTTAATAATTCAATTAATAGTGATAACAGGTGCAGGGCTAGATGTCAAAAAACTTGACTTGTTGTAAACCTGTTTATTTAGAAATGCCATTTAAAATACAGTGTTATTTTTGTCTCTAATTGCTTTCTCTGGGCTATTCCTGTAATATTGAAGAACATTTCAAATCCAAAACAAACCAGAGGCAACGCTTGTGTAAAACACACAAGATCTGGTGCATAAATAACACACAAACATGTGCTCAAACACTCTCAAACACTCCTGAGGTGCTAATTATAGAATGCCAGAGGCTGAGAGAGGCATAGTAATTCACACATTCACAGTATAGTCACATATGCTAACACATAAAACACACATACACACACACACCCAGTGCCATCGAGGGATGAACTCAAGATGGTGCCAGTAGATATCATTTCACAATTGGAAGAGAAGCCCACCCACTCTATCTGGCCTCTGATGGTCTCTGGCTGGCTGGATCACCAAGAGTATTCCATCTCCTCAGCTTCCTTTCAACACCTCCGTCAACCTTCCAGAAACCACAAATCCTCAGAGCCCTCGGTGATTAAGTCTTCTGAGTTGGCATTAACAATTAAAGACAGTAAGACAGTATTCAGAAGACTGTCTTTAGAGAAAGAAGACTGAATTATTATATTGATGGGGGGCCCGAACTTTAGTACAGATAAAAAAGCTACACAGAGAAACCAAATCTTAAAAGATACAATAACATCTCCAATCCTCCAAGAATGCTACAGATATGGATCTCTACATTACTGGTGTTGACATAAGGGGCTATTTAGATCAAACATGTTCTTGTGCAAAAAAAAAAGAATAGAGTGCAATGAATGTAACAACGCATGTGCCATGAGATGCAATATTAAAAGTTCAAGATCTTTTAATTTCTTTAAAAAAAGCAGCACTCCTGCACAACATGTTGAAAAAACACCAAGATGTGGAACAACAGTCAGAAATGTCCATCTAGTTTGTCTAATTTTACATAGATAAACAACTGAAAAACAGTGCAAATGGCCACAAAAAACACATTTGGTGTGAACAGCCCCTAAGACTGTGTAAATAACACAATAAAGCTCTTAGGGTTCCGAGCTCTTCGGGTATTGAAGGTGACAACTAATGAGTACATACAAGAGAACAATATGTAGTGGATCTTTTTGGAAATTGTATCAGGCATTGTAGAATCTGAAGCATTCAATATAAAATATTACTCCTTTGTTAAAACTATATACAGTCCAGACTGGCTCTTGCAGTACATTTTGATGAACAGATTCAAAATGAAAGAAAACCAATGTTGGACAGGATTTCCTCAATGCCTTGTTGTTGTCTACAAAACAGATTGATAATGCCAGTTGTCCATTAAATAAAGCTGGATTCCTCATCATGGCTACATCTGGAGCCAGTAGAAGAGTTTAGTTTTCAGTGCACCCTCATGTTCTTGATCAGTGGACTTTCTAATGGAGTAAACAGATATCCTGAGATCTACAAAGACCCACAAGTAATTTAGTGCTTCAATTTGGTCATGATCTCAAAAACATTAAAAGCCATGTAAGAAAAAATTAGGCCACATTAAATGGAAATAAACCATGTTTAGATTAAGAACTATTTGGTGATAACAAAAGGCTAATATCCGAGCTATCCATGCTAAAAAGACCATCAAAGACCAGCATGTGCATTTCCATACTGGTCTAAGATGATTATGTTGGTTAGTGGGTAATATCTAGTTTGATGCTGGTCTATCTTGGTTGAATTGCCAGATTAAGAAATCAAACAAAATTCCAACAATCATACATCTATTTGCTAATAAGCAACTAGATTTATAGATGTATCTATAATACTGCACAAGAATTAGTAAAGACTTTCTCAGTATAATGTGGTACAGTTTAAGATGCCAGGCAACTTCTAATTGGCAGGCAGTGTCAATTGTGTGGGGATAAACATCCATGCTCAGACACTTCCTAATCTGATCAAGCTACATGGATCATCCAATGATACATGACAAAGTTAGGATTTATTAGAGAAAAGCTGGCCAGTTTGACTGCAACATAGCACCAATGCATAAAAGCACTACAGTGCATTTGATTCAATTCAATGCCATCCTATGAGGTCATGTATAAGCTCAACTGCCTAGAGATAGCCTTCTAGTGCTTGAGAAGCTCTTGCTTCTGAACTTTATTAACACTTGTCATGTTTTGATAGGCTATTTATAGAGAGCAGAGCATAATGGGGAAACAGAAGCATTTTCATAGAATGTCTCCTTATATAGCTCAATTATGTGGCCAGCACTGTCATAGAAATACACATTTCCCAAATAATTTAATCTGTTACACACAATGAATTAAACACACATTTAGCCAATTTTTTTTTTTTTTTTATGTTTGTTTGTTGATCATTTTGAAGTACACTAAAAAATAATGTGTTGGGTTTACTTAAATTGTACTGTATATGTAGCATTTTTGATTCACGCATTTTAAGTAAATTCAACTTATGGTCATTTTTTTGTCAGCACAACAAAAAAACCTTTGTTAGATATACACAAATGTATCAGTTTATTCAACTTTATGTATTTAAAAATGTATGTCACATGAACAAGATTTAGCAACAAATAGCAAGATCTTTCAAATTAACGTTTAAATCACAGTTTCTATTTCATCAACTTGTTGTCTCTAAACAAAATTATAACTAAGGTCAGGTATTAAACTTGATTCCCCAAAGAAGCACTAAAAGTTACAAAAAAAAAAAAAAAAAATTATTTATTCAAAACTAATTTAATTAATTAATTGAATGCCCATAAATAATCTTCCTTTTCACCAGACAAACATGCTTAAATTATTCAAGTGTATGTGTAGCAAGTAGATCTGGGTGATATAGCTGAAATGTTATACCTCAAAAATGTTTAGCCTTTCGATGACATTATCTCAATATGTATGTATTTGCTCTGAAATGGCTCTGCTGATTGATTTTTTTTTTTCAGTGGGATAAACCATAATTTCAAACAAACAACCAGTGTAGCTAAGTGTTAAATAAATTAAAAAAGTGTTTAATGTATCATGTATTCCATTGTTTTCCACAAAATGTGCAAAAGAAAGAATTATATTTCATAATTTTTCATTTACAGGATATAATAATTAGGGATGCACCGATATGGAATTTCTGGGTTGATACCAATAATTCATTGCTCATTGTGGATTATGCAGACAACCAATAATTAAACCGAAAATATCGGTATAATATAATACGACGATTGCTGACCATTAAAAATGATAATTTTTAATCGATACCAGGAAAGGTTAAACTGATTTGCAGAAATGCATCAAACATATCCACTCTAACAGCATTTTTTTACTCAATTTAAATCAGAGACTCTATTAAGATAATATTCATAAATCACAGGACAGGGAGAAATAACAAAACTAGTTTTATGACAGTCTTTAGGAAGCTTAATGGCCACATAAAATAATTGTGATATTCACAATGTACCTTAATTTTATAGCACTGAATATATATTTTATATTGCTTAGCAGAAAGGGCGCACAAACAACCTTCCCCCATGCTGTGAAGCCTGCATAAAGCTAATATATCATAATATTTGAGTTTTGCAACAAGCTGCATAAACCAAACAGACTGGACACCAACCAGAGATTGATGATAAAGGAAGTGTTTTTACAGTTGGTCAGAGCACAATGTTTCATTCTGAAAGTATGATGTCATTAGATTGCACTTCCTGACTCTAACTAGCCAATTCTCTGGTGTTTATGCTACACAGATTTTTGTGGTTAGACAGAACAAGGCCTCCTGCCCTGCAAACAAACATAATGTACTATCATCCAGAATTATGAGCACTTACTGTGGCCCAAAAAAGTCTTGGACAGTTAAGCCTCACTTCACAACTTCAAGTAACTAACAAACCATATCAAATTAAGTGCCATTTATTTTAAAATCTAGCACAAACACAATATTCATGCAAAACATTTTACACATAAAAAATGTTTGTTAGGTTTCAAATGATAAAACAATTGATATACTGTTTTTGATATAAGACAAAAAGCATTTGGACAATTGTCCAATTACTGTATGTGGAAATTGTCCAAAATTGTCCAAAGTTTATGTGCTGAACTACACCTGTATTTACTGTAGGACACCTGTGTGAACTTTAGAGGAACTGACTTTATTATACACCCACTAAAATTAGGCTATAAGACCAATTGGTAAGAAAAGCTTTTTCAAAGAAAAGTTGTAATACCATTTGTTTGCCAAGGCCACTTGGTTTGATATTTTGCATCTCATGCAATGACTTTCAGGCAAATACTTTTTAGGGCCACTGTATTTCATTTGCAATTTGGTGCTCACTCACAGACCAAAAGTTGGCTTTCAGCTGCTGCATGCCCCTTAGCATATTCAGAATGCAAGGTTACTGCAACAAGAATGCAAAATGAAAGAGAACCACCAAACTGTGGCAAGGGGACAGCCTAAACTTGACTGGTCATTTTTCTTAGAGACTTTGGCAATCCCAAAATGTCTTCATGACCTCATCCATCACGTGCATCTACAAGTCATCCATTATGAATGAAGGTACAATCCATAAGCACAAACACCAGTGCTGCACTCAAAACAAGACTTGCATTTGTTAAGACACGTCTTTGCTTACAATGTAACTGATAGGTTTCTGAAAATAGCCCGAACTGGCCGATTTCCAAGGAGGCTGAGTTAGGGAGGCTTTTCACCATATGAGGGGACTATTTTGCATGGCTTCATTTTGTTTCTGCATGACAAACCTCTAAAGCTATGCTTGAATATCCTCTTTTGGCTGTAGTTAGGAGACAGTACCATCTTAAAATAATTGAATCTCACAGTAAGCTCTGAGTTTTAAAAATTCCTGTTTGCTTACTACATCTAGCAAGGCTGTTTTCTGCTATTCAAGTATACTTATCTTTACCTTTCTAATACAAAAGGTCACAGTCTCCAAACAGTGCTGTTGGCCAATACAAACCAATAGTTCATTCCAAGTTAAAGGACATTCTTTTAGATCATCAATCATCTTTAGATCTGTTCAAATAATTAATGCAATCTTTTCAATGTTGCCATTGGGGTCCATTCCCTCCCATAAGAGGAGGCAGCTATGGATTGATTTTTGTGTGTGTGCTTTTCATACTCTTGAAACATGGCCCTGCATAAATTAAGATTAATTTGGACCCCTCCTTTACCACCTCATCACACAAACATAATATGCCTGGCTGACAATCAGAGAAATGCACATAATGTCTGGAGCTAAGCACTGGAGTCTCAGTCACCATTCACTTTTGTTTCATCTTGTCCTCACAATGAAAGTAAAAGTTGACTGTATTTTCAATTCTGCCTAACATCTCCTTAATTGTGTTCCAGAAAAGAAAGTAGGGATGTCGAAAGTACCAGTACATTCGTTCCTATATAAAAGTCTATAAAAAAAGATGGATCCTTTTACACTGAGATGGACAATTAATATAGTGACATTCCGGTCAAGCACTGGGCGGGTCAGTTGCCCTTATTTATATTATATATAAGCATTGCCATTTACTGCTGTCATGTGCCCAGGGGTCCCTCGCAAACAAAAAATCAAGCCGGGTGGTGGCCGGGTTGTTCATGCCCAAAAGTGTTCAAGTGGGCGGGATCACCAAACTAGATTGTGCAACCTTAAAGCCCAGGGCCCCCCCAGGCAGTCAAGGGCCTCCTGGTAGTCAAGGGCCCCTGGGCACTGGCCCCATTGGCCTGGTCAGTAATCTGTCCCTGCTTGTGTTAAACAGCGCAAGATATGAAAACCTTAAAGGCTCCATGCAAAGCTTGATGAAACCAGATGGAAAACATTGTGTCATTCACAATGGTAATCACCATTTTTATTGTATTAGTAGCACTAACTGTAGAAACTATGGAGTTTTGGAAGAAATATTTGAAATATATGTCACTTTAACAAAATATTGTACATTACGAAAATATGAAATTTTTATGGCATTTTTTTTTTAGGAATTACTTATTCAATAATTAAGATCTTGATGAAAGTGTATATTAGTTTTTATTTTAGTCCTACTGACATAGCCTTACATAGATTACTGTTTACAGATTTTATTGTTGTTAATTTCAGTAAATTCACATCTGCCTCCCAATCCGATTATGCAGTATTAATAATGATAACTTCCAATTCTATAACAATATTACTATGTAGAAGTTTTCATCAATAATTACATTTATAATGGGATGCTCAGTTGTGCAGCAATTTATTTGACAATAAGACCAATTTTATTTTGGATTATGCTGTGAGAATCTTTACTAAAGCACTCCATTTAATTAAAAAATGCAATGGTGTGTAAAGTAATGTTAAGTAATCAAGTTGTATTAATTAATTTGATTAGACACCATTGTGATGACAAAACTGAACGGAACATTTTGAGTTCTCAAACCTTTGTCTCGCATTAGTATGTGTTTTGTTGACTAAGACCCCCATGAGACTAAAAGCTCTCTTGAGAGCTGACTAAACTTAGAAGCAATTATACAAATCCACTGATAACTTTTGAGTTGGAGTTTTTTTCCCCTTACTCAAATTGTAAACATTCCATGGAAGCATTATGAATCCAATTACATTTTGTTTCTATCAACTAGTACATGGAAAAGGTAACAGTAATTTAACTGCACAAAAGTTTCAACATTGACAACGAAACTCAGAAAAAACTTGAGTCAGGCTGGATCAGATATTGATTTACTCAGAAAACTCACTAAACGTTATTATATTAAGTACAAGTAAATCTTAATTTTAGCATTGCAAAATCACAACAGGAATCAATAGAGACATTCTGTTCTTTAAGCCTATCAAAACATTCAATTTTCCAATTGAAATAAGGACCAACATTTCTGCAAACAACCATGTTTGAATAGATGCACAGACTGCAGATTGTTAATCCAATACTTCCACACATCTTTCAATTAAAGACAACAGTAATCCATCTCCAACATGGAAACCACCCAATTATTTTTAATAATACAAACAATAAGTAATAATTAATTTTTATTCAATTCCATTTCACAGTGACATGCATTCATAACACAGGTCCAAGAATGCTGGCCACTATAGTAATAGAAAACATGATTTAACACAATTTAGTGCATCAAGTGAGACACCTGAGATCATGTGTGCTGTTCAGAAGGCATAGGGGAAAACTTTCCTTTTCTAACCATGACAAAAAGACTTAAGAACTACATTAACTAATGTAGAGCTGGATACCAGATCACATCAAACAGCAGAATAGAAATGGCAGTTCAAGGTGTTTTGATTGTGGGTGCATTGGCTAATCAATTTGATATGCTTATTGGTTCTTTCACACCATTAAGAATGTTTGCTGGGATTCTTATGAAAACAACAACAGTAAGCAAGCACATTGGATTCATGTCAAACACATTGTTGCTTAATACCAAGAACAGAAGGCGGGAGGCTGGAAAAACAACATTTGTTTTGACATTTTCAAGAGCTGGCAACCATTTAATTGACTGAATAATAATAATAATAATAATTAAACAGCCCAATAATGTTATTAATATAAATAATAATAGTAAAATTAAAAAATAGATTATTATTATTACTAATGATATTAAGTATTATTATAAACGACATTTTAATCAATAATACAACATAATAAAAAAAAATATTAGCCTGTGTTATGAAATATGATAACATATTTTATACTTAAAAATAATCATTAATCTTTACTATCTTGTGGTTTAATAAAATAATAAGATCATCAGCAGTAAAACCATAGAGATTTGGCTGTCAAAACAAAAACATCCTATGAAATAAACGCGCGAAACGCCTCACCTTTTTCCTGACATGAAGAAAGGATCTCTTCATCCTTTGGATTTGCGACCTGGGTAATAATGGACGTGTTGTCCATGGAAACAGGATTTGATTCCTCCTCAGTCACCTGTTTTTTATTATTATTAATATTTTCAGCTAGCCTTATGCTAGCGAGCTAGCAGTGATAGTCCAGATGACAGATGCACCATACACAGCTCAGAGATATTACACCACCGCATCAAAATAAAATATAACACACACCGCGCGATCATGCAACGATCATTGCGAACCGCGATACTCCTGTCAGATGGCGGGAAACGGCGACATGTCAGCCCGCGCGTGATATGAGGTCTATAAAGATCACTGACCGGGAGTGTAATAACAAAGAGTCTGAAGTGAACCGCGGTCGGTCTAACTCTCCCAGTGTGTGTGTGTGTGTGTGTGTGTGTGTGTGTGTGTGTGTGTGTGTGTGTGTGTGTGTGTGTGTGTGTTAGAGAGAGAGAGAGAGACAGAGAGAGAGAGAGACAGAGAGAGAGAGAGAGACAGACTCCGTGAACATAAACTTGCCTTCATGCCATAGAGACGGGCAGACACAGACAGACTTGGTTACCAAAAGAAGAAAGGCTGTGCCCCTACTGCACACAGATGAAGTTGAAACAGAAATGCATTTTTTAACAACATGCCCTAGTTATGCACAAATTAGGGGGAAAAAATGTCCCCATTTCACAACCCATCACACAAAGACTTTAATATGATACATCACAAGGACACACTTCCATACTTGAAGAAACCCCAGCAAGCTCATACCTGGCTGTGAGACATGTCAAATCCAGTCACGACAAAGGGACAACCAGTGGAACAGGAACACTGCCAAACAAAATGACTATTTAAAGGACAACCCCTTGTAGTAGAAACTAAATACTGGTATATTTTGGATAAAACCATTGCAAATATGTGTGAGGAATCATGTACAGTATATTATCACATTATGTATGCAAAGCAACATACACAGTAAATGTAACATTTTCCAATATGGAAACAGAACATCCCAAAAAAAACATAATCCTATTCATAAGGTGACAGATTTGATTTATTTTGTCTTGAGAATGCAATTTCTTTCTGATATTCATTATCAAAATTCAACCAATACTTACAGAGACGCAAGGAAATGTTTCATTTTCTAAATAACTAAAAAGAGTTCAGCCTCTTTTGTGGATACAAATGCACACCTGATTAAGCAATAATTGTAATCATTTCTCAACCTTTCATATGAGCTCACATTAATGTAGCTAGTGCAACAAGTGGATTTGAATGATTTTATCATTTTGTTGAAGGTCAAGTTCTGTCATTTTGTTCAGAAGCATAAATGATTTTGACTCTGTTTAGTTGAATGTATTTATCTCATGATCTGTATTTTACAGGTCGTGGCTTCAAGGAATAGTTCACCCAAAAATGAAAATTCTCTCATCATTTACTCACCCTCATACATCCCAGATGTGTATGTCTTTCTTTCTTCTGCAAAACACAAACACAGATTTTTAAAAGAATATTTCAGCTGTGTTGGTCTTTGCAATGCAAGTGAATGATGACCAACAGTAGTTAAATCCAAATCTTTAGAAATGATATGATAGGTGTGGGTGAGAAATACATAGTTAAGTCATTTGTTAACTGTAGATCTGCACTTTCACTTTCACTTTCACGTTCTGGTGTGGAAGCGACTTTCACAGTCTTTCACATTCACTACTGGATGTGGCTGGTCAAAGGTGGAGATTGATAGTAAAAAAAGGACTTATATATTGATCTGTTTCTCACCCACACCTATCATATAACTTCTGAAGACATGAATTGAACCACTGGAGTCATATGGATTACTTTTTTGCTGCCTTTATGTCATTTTTGGACCTTAAAATTTCTGGTCACCATTTACTTTCATTGTGAGGACCAACAGAGCTGAGATATTCTTCTAAACATCTTCATTTGTGTTCTGCGAAAGAAAGAAAGTCACACACATCTGGGATGAGGGCGAGTAAATGATGAGAGAATTTTCATTTTTGTGTTAACTGCCTTTAGTATCAATGATCTTGCATTAGAGTGTAAGTAAAAAGTCAAGAAGTCCAAAACACACAGTTTTCAATATATATATATATTGATGGCATGGCTCCAGTACAAAATCAATAATACTATTACATGAAATACTTTTTTCTTTTCTTTTTTTTATAAGATAATACAGGTATAACAGCTACAGTACAGATATTGTACTAGTAACTAATGTGTTAATAACAACTCTCACTTTCCATTAGAACTGAAGTATAAATCACATTAACTATGTCATTTTAAAACCGTTCCAGACCAATTAACCAAATAATCAAACAAATTTCCTCAATAAGACTCCATAAAAGCTGTGAACTCTAGTAAGAGATAATACAAATAATTTAAGACTAGAGATGCTAAAAACAAAATATTAAATTCCTCATACAATCATATATGGGTTAAAACACAACTGAAATGACTTGGCTTAGATACAAGAGAAAATCCAGTGATTTCAGTCTGTCTGAAAGGTGGGAGGGTTACTGAATATTTTATGAAGGTGGGTGTTTGATCTTAATGTTTAATAAGAATAGTGATGCAACCTTCACTTCAGCAAGTTTTAAGCCTTTTAAAATATTTTTTTCTTTTTTCTTCTTCTTCTTTTATTTGTGCATAAAACCTTACAAAGAATAAACAATGTGTAAACAACAATAACACATTAAAAGACATAATATCTTGTAGCTTGTCAGTCTGTGATATTCAATTATTAAATGAAAGTGGACCTTAAAAAAATAACACAGAGCTTATTTTTGTTTTAAAACAGCTTATTTATAAGAGAACATTCAGAATATACTGAACATTATTTTGGGCAATCATATCCAGCTAGGCTCATAATTATATATATCTAATGGATGAAGTCTATAGAAATATGTGTAATGTAGACGTGTGATAATATACATTGCATTACTAATGAACAGAACAGATAAACATTCTGTTTATTGTTATTTCAATTTTTGCCTCAACGCATGTCACAATTAAAATGTTCGCTTATACTGACACCTTGTGGCCGAAAAACAAGTAGTTGCGTTCCACATGAATTGTAGTGCACTATGCAGATGTGTTTTACTCGCTATTTACCAATGATGCACTAACTCATTCCTTTGTCAAACCTGACATCTCAAGGACTGTAAATCATTCCAGAATTATAGTTTTTTTTTTTTCTTGAAACACTCTCAAACAATTTGTGGTGATTTAGGTGATGTCTGATATTTTAATTTTTGTTCTTTCTGACCCCAAGACCCAACTAATTCTCCAGCTGTGATCCTTGGAGATTATTTGGCTACTTGAACCATCCTCCTTACTGTGCGTGGAGACAATATACTGTAGACACACGTCCTTTTCCAGGCCGATTCTTTAGATTTCCAATTGATTGGAATTTCTTATTTATTGACGTGTATGGAAATAACTTTGCTTTGAATGAATGAAAATAAAAATGAAGAAAAAAAATCTATCACAGAGACAATATATTAGAATATATTAGATATGTAAACATACAATCCATATAAAGGATACTGTAATCTGATTATGCACATTTACTAAATGTAATGTAATTATGTTGCACTTCATTAACCCTTCAATGCATGGAAATTTCACCAAACACTCATGCCATCCCTAACAATCACAAATGGATCTACAAAATGCCCAGATAGAGTAAAATTGTCAAAGCATTTTTAAGACAACAAGGAAATAATAGAATAGAATATATTCAGATTTTAAATTTTTATTTTTTTTCATATATCAAAGTAATTATGCAACAACTCAGGACAAATATAGAACAGGATTAATTAAATTAACATTAAAAGTTCATGAGTCTGCCCGTTAAACAAATACTGAGCTAGACATAACACATAAGCTCCATATAAGCTCCATAACGTATTTTCTCAGGCACTTATTGAGTCTAAATAGATGCACCAAATACAGAATTTCTAATTTTTCGAGTTTTTACTTGAACGCAGTACTATGAGTATAGTACTCATATGTCTTGCAATAAACAAAGAAATTGGTATCATGTGATAGTAAACTTAAATAGATATGAAATAATCGTACAAATTTAATTTATGGAAGTGCAACCCTTCCGCCTTAACACCAGTTTGATTTTATCTTCGCTATATTTCCTTAAGAGTTCAATCAATATTGTTTCAATAAAAATGGACTGAGACGAATCATCAATTACCAAATAAAGTGGATAACCCGACTGCGAAAATGACGAAAGTGTTGTAGTAAAACCTCGCCGCACTTACTCAGTTCTGGGGATTTCATCATTCATTTCCGCGTTGGGGTGTTCCTCCTCTCGCTCCATGCTGTCTCTGCGGAGAGCAACATCAGCACTCCTCCTCAGGACCGGTACACAGATCGTCACCGCCCGCTCGGTTCCGAGGGCCCGATCCAGTCCCATACGTGTGTGTGGTTCTCCTCCGATTAGACCGCTCTCTCTCTCCGCCTGTTTGAGGAAGAAGAGGAAGAGAAGCTTGTGGCTGGAGATATCTGAAGGACAGAAAATGGATGGCAATATTGAAGAGATTCTGGCTCCTTTGAGGCTGGCAGTAAAAGAGCAGGTACTACGACTATACAAAACAACTACGTTATGAAGAATGTGCGTCGCTGTTTTCAGACTGTCATGCATTGCATTAAACACGCGTTTACCATTTAAATGAGTTGATGTCCTTCATTAATTAATCAAATACATCTCTTGATATTAAGCAAAACTGTTTAAAAAAAAAAAAAGCAATGCATTCTATCAAAGATGATGTTTCAGGGAAACTATGGTAACCATTGGTTTCATTTTGGGTTTATAATGCTAGATGATTTAGCTGAGCAACAGTCTGTCAGTGCCACGTTTGAGGTGAGCCATTCTGTCAAATCGAGACCAATGAGGTTCAAGGAAATCACACACTGTATTTGGGTTAAAACGAAACTCAAATTATCTCTGGGAAGATATTGATGAATTATTTGCAAAGCAGGCCTATACTTTGTTGCCTAAATTTCAAACACAACAAAGTCTTCTCAACACTTAGTGAAATGTCTTACCTAGACAGCATAATTTTGAATGTGTGCCTAATATGGGGTCACGAAATGCTGTCTGGATTGGTAGGTTTAATCTTATTGTATTATATATATATATATATATATATATTAGGGCTGTCAATCAATAAAAAAATTTAATCAAATTAATTACATGGTGTCCTGATTAATTAATCGCAATTAATTGCATATCCAAATATTTGCTGAGAAAGCCCCTCATATAACAATAACTCAATATATAACGATTATACATAGTTATCTTTAAAAGATTATATATATATATATATATATATATATATATATATATATATATATATTCAGATCATTACAATGCGTTACATTCATGTAGCAGAAGAGTTAATCATTGTTAAGACAATACAAAAAGCGGCTTTAGAATACAATACAAAAGTTTACTACCATATTATTGAACATAAGCCAATCTTTGGCATACAGTTCACAGTAATCCATTTCACAAGAGAATATGTGGAGATTTATTATGAGGGCTTGTTTAAGGGCCCGTCAATTTACACCTGCATCAGACATGCTTGTGTAGCGTCTCGGGTGTGTTGTGTCATAAACATAAAATGTTTAGGTCACTGTTTAAGGATAAATATAGTTTAATACTCAATTTTTAAACACATCTTGAGATCCCTTAGATCGCATTTGCGCTCCGAGTATTTTGAACGCAAGAACTTAACGCATGTTTGTGTTGTTCAGCCTACTGAAGTTTTTTCTTCACTGTATAAACTGTGTGTTACTCATACAGCTGAACTTTCACTTACTGCCCTCTGGAGTAAACAGGTGATATTACAAGCTTGCATTTCTCAGGAATCTTCCTTATTATGGTCTGGGGGCATACGATTAATTGCGTAAATTTTTTTAACATGTTATTTTTTGTAAAATTAATCGCACTGAATTAACACGTTAAATCAACAGCCCTAACATATATACATACAGTTGAAGTCAGAAGTTTACATACACAAAGTCATTAAAAATAATTTTTTAACCACCATTGTTTACAGACAGATTTTTTTTCACTTTTAATGGACTATATCACAATTCCAGTGGGTCAGAAATTTACATTCACTAAGGTTGTTCGTGTTTGGTTCGATTAAAACGAACTCTGGTTTGGTGTAGGGCTGGGCAATATGGCCAAAATTGTTATCCCGATAATCTTTTTCATATTGTTCGATATCGATATTTATCACGATATACATTTACACATTGCACTTTTCTTTTTTTTTTTTATTTCAAAGTTGACAAGATAAGAAAATATAAATTCTAAACAGTCAAAAAAAGTCTCTTCAAAACTGCACAGGGGTCCAGAGAAGGCCAAAGCAGTGGGGTCTGCGGGATCTTTTACCAATTTTACCGTTTATCAATTGAAAATGAATGTTAAAAGATCATCTGTTTGTTCTGAAGCATAGTGACAGCAGTCCAGTATTTTTTGGAATATTTTTACATTAAAATGAAATATTTTTTTATATTTCTTTAGATTCAGATACCCAAGTATGGGGCATAGAAGCCCTTGTGACTGTGGAATGATGCTGAATGTGGGTTCAGGTGTGTCCTGAGAGAAAATTTAGAAAACGTTTTTTAAAAAATGTAAATAACATTTGTATATTTTCATTAATGTGAGAGACTAGTCTACCAACTAGTAATTTTAGTCTTTCCTTATCCATTCCAGACATCTAATTAATTTTCACAAAATTAGAACAGAAATCGATTTGTTTATTATTAAAGGCTCGTAACATGCTGATTAATAAAGATACATTTAGAAGGGAAAAAGTAATGGTACACGCAACCATCATACCACTCAGGAAGAAGATGCATTCTGTCTCATAGAGATGAACGTAGTTTGGTGTGACAAGTGCATATCAATCCCTGAACAACAACAAAGGATCTTGTGAAGGTGCTGGAAGAAACAGGCAGACAAGTATCTATATCCACAGTAAAACGAGTACTATATCGACATAACCTGAAAGACTGCTCAACAAGGAAGAAGCCACTGCACCAAAACTGCCATAAAAATCCACACTACAGTTTGCAAGTGCACATGGGGACAAAGCTCTTACTTTCTGAAGATATGTCGTCTGGTCCAATGAAATAAAAATATAACTGTTTGGCTATAATGACCATCGTTATGTTTGGAGGAAAAAGGGTGAAGATTGTAAGCCAACCATGAATCATGGGGGTGGCAGCATCATGTTGTGGGGGTGCTTTGCTGCAGGAGGGACTGGTTCACTTTACACAAATTTGGTGGATATATTGAAGCAGCATATCAAGAAATCAGCCAGGATGTTAAAGCTCAGTTGCAAATGGGTCTTCCAAATGGACAATTACCCCAAGCATACCTCCAAGTTGTTGCAAAATGGCTTAAGGACATAAAAGTCAAGGTATTGGAGTGCCCATCACAAAGCTCTGACCTCAATCAGATAGAAAATTTGTGGGCAAAACTGAAAAAGCATGTGCGAGCAAGGAGGCCTACAAACCTGACTCCGTTACACCAGTTTCTGTCTGGAGGAATGTGCCAAAATTCCAGCAACTTATTGTGAGAAGCTTGTGGAAGGCTACCCAAAATGTTTGACCCAAGTTAAACAATTTAAAGTCAATGCTACCAAATACTATCAAAATGTATGTAAACTTCTGACCGACTGGGAATGTGATATAAAAGCTGAAATAAACAATTCTCTCTATTATTATTCTGACACTTCACATTCTTAAGGTGATCCTAACTGACCTAAGACAGGGGATTTTTTTTATATGATATGGTCAGGAATATATATATATATATATATATATATATATATATATATATATATATATATATATATATATATTACACATATACATACATACACACACAGTTGAAGTCAAATGTTTATATACACCTTAGTCATATACATTTAAATTCAATTATTCACAATTCTTGACATTTAATTGTAGAAAACATTCCCTGTCTTAGTTAGGATCACTACTTTATTTTAAGAATGTGAAATGTCAGAATAATAGTAGAGAATATTATTTATTTCAGCTTTTATTTCTTTCATCGCATTCCAAGTGGGTCAGAAATGTACATACACTTGTATGTATTTGGTAGCATTGCCTTTAAATTGTTTAACATGGGTCAAACATTTTGGGTATCCTTCCACAAGCTTCTCACACTGTATGTATGAATGAATGACACTTGGTAGTACCATCATAATTGTTTTTGGTTTGCATTTTAGTGATTATTCTAATTCTTTTCCATTATAGGGTGATCTTGTGCGTCAGTTGAAGGCAGAGAATGCTCCTGATGTAGATGTCACAAAGGCAGTAGCAGAGCTCAAAGCTCGGAAGAGAATTTTTGAGGCCAAGGTAAGGAACCGTTATCTGTTGCCTGTTATCTGTCGCTGTAAGGTTCTGTGAAATTCCATGAGGATTTTCAATGAGTGCATCATCTTTGACAGCTTAAATGGGTGACTTGTATTTCATTTTGTTTTCTATGTCCTGTTTTACTCATCCCTTTTTGCAGGAGCTTTCCTTACAGCCCAAAGATGACATTGTGGACCGAACCAAGATGGAAGACACTCTAAAAAGACGGTTCTTTTATGATCAGGCATTTGCCATATATGGGGGTAAGTCTTTTCAGTGTATCCATCCATCTATCTGTCTGTGTTTTGAAAGGGGGTTGGCACAAATTACGTTTTGTGCATCAAACTTCTAAAAAGTGCATCAATGAACAAGGAATAAAAATGTAACAATTTGTACAATATCATAAAAATACCATAATCCAAAACTAAAAAATAATTTGCATTGTCTTAAAATTTCTGTCTGTTTTTGCACTAAGAGTCTGTTTTAAACATCAGTAACATAATATTCCAAATATTTAAGAATGTCAAAATCTGTTAATATAGCTAGCTAAACTGAAAAAAATACTAAATATCAGTAAACAGCTGGACAATAATTAGATGGTTCACTCCTATCTCTGCTGTTTTAAAATGCATCCTAAATTACATTAATCAGCTTTATCAACAACATAAATATAATATTACCACTTACATTTTCATAGACAATGAAGCAAAAGCAGAGCTGAACCTAAAAGTCGTGTGCTGGATGTGTAACTTGCATTGTAAATAGGCTGATGCTGTAACAATGCACTATGTAGTGCAAAATCCTAAAGACTCTAAAGAACAGAAAATCAATTCCGCTCTAGCATGACGAATCAACAACACCGTAACTAAGGATCCAATATTTGACAATACTCCTATCCGATTATTTAATTAATTTCAGAGTTTCCCAAAGTCTTATAAGTTGATAAATTTATGTGCACATTGCCGGTTTCCATCCGTCCATCCAAACTAATTGTGTTTCTTTTTTTGTCTTGAGAAAGGCGTGAGCGGTCTGTATGACTTCGGGCCTGTTGGTTGTGCTCTGAAGAACAATATCCTGCAGGTGTGGAGGCAACACTTTATCCAAGAGGAGCAGATTCTAGAGATCGACTGCACAATGCTCACACCTGAACCTGTTCTCAAGTGAGCTCATCTGTCCATTCACACTTTGAGTTCACCAGACAGTCTGTTGCTCTGGCATTGTCTCTGGAATAGTTGTGATTTACTGCTTTTTTGTTCTGCATTTAAGGACATCAGGGCATGTGGATAAGTTTGCTGACTACATGGTAAAGGACGTCAAGAATGGAGAGTGTTTTCGTGCTGACCATCTTCTTAAAGGTACATTCTTGTTTTTTAATACAAGATCTGCTTCTGTAGTATGTGTTGATTGCTTTGAGACATCCGGGCTTGGGTCAGCTCTGTTTTCAAGTGAAATGACGTGTCCCTGTCCTTAGTTGGTGTTTTGGGGTAAAGGAAAACTGCGTGATCAGTTAAAAGGGTTTATCAGGGGAACCGCCAGACTCCATCATCCATAGACCGGCAATCAGATTGAAAAGACAGACAAGAGTTCTTTATCAAAATGCTTCAACAATATGCATTGTGAAGTAGCCATGTAAATCTGTCACTGTGAGTTCAAGACCAAGATACCAGTGTAGGTGCTTATAAGATAGTTCTAACAAAACTGGAAACCTAGAATTTTACTTTCACTTCCACATTCTAGTATGGAAGTGTTTTCCACATTCAGCCACCTACTGGTTGGGGCTGGTCAAAGGTGGAGATTTATAGGCATGGTAAGAGGGTGAGCAAATTATGAGAATTTTCTTTTTGGGTGAACTATCCCTTTTAACATTTTTCTTGAATGCTCTGTGGTAGAAATGTATTGCTGGCAAGTGACTAAAATGTAGTGTTGTTCTTGGAGGTGTAATAATTGTTATGACACAGGCTAGTCAGGCTTAATATACAGGTTTAGTCACACCATAAAACATGATCAAGTTAGATCTTGTAGTTGAATGTAAAATACTGGATTACATTTTTTTTAAATTATTATTAGAACCATATTTCGTATTTATTGTACATTGTAATGTTTTAAATTTGACATTTTAATACATGCTTTACTGATAATATTTACCATTAATTTGTGTTTTCTCAGCTCATCTACAGAAATTAATGAGTGACAAGAAATGTCCTGCAGAAAAGAAAGCTGAAATGGAGAGTGTCATCACACAGGTATGTGTCACTTTGAAGATCTGTCTCTCTAAAGATGGCAATGTTGATTTTCAATACTAGATTTTAGAGTGAAACTTTTATTTTGGAAAATGAGCATTTGTCTTAGAGAAGTAGTTATTTGATTGATACACTGATCAGTTGTATTCTGCTCTTTTTAGATGGATAACTACACTCAGCAGGAGCTGGCCGATTTGTTTGTGCAATACAATGTCAAGTCTCCCACTACAGGAAATGATCTTACACCTCCCATCTCATTTAACCTGATGTTCCAAACGTCCATTGGACCTGGGGGGAACATGCCAGGGTACGCTTGGCAGCCACCGCCTGATCACATCCTACTCTTGATTTTGGTCCTAGAGTAAGAAATCTGCTGCATTAGGTGATGTTCATATGGTTTACATTATTTCCTCAGCTATTTGAGACCAGAAACTGCTCAGGGAATCTTCCTCAACTTCAAACGTCTTTTGGAGTTCAACCAGGGGAAGCTGCCGTTTGCTGCAGCCCAGATCGGAAACTCTTTCAGAAATGAGATCTCCCCTCGCTCTGGGTTAATTCGTGTCAGGTGTGGGTTATGATATTCTTTGAAAATAAATCTGACAAATTGTTTGGGCACAGAAGTGTTTCTATTAGGATTTCAAATGAAGTAATAATGTGGATATTTCTCTCCTTTTAGAGAGTTTACGATGGCTGAGATCGAGCACTTTGTTGATCCGAATGAAAAGGTTCATTTCAAGTTCTCCAGTGTTGCCGATCTAGAAATCATTCTTTATTCTTCCAAAGCACAAACCAGTGGGCAATCTGCCAAAATAATGAGGCTGGGTGATGCAGTGGAGCAGGTCAGGAAAGATTTATTGATTTATTCTCGATTTATTCTATATTGATTATTATTAACAGTTATCGGTTGTACTAACAAACCTCTTTTCTTTGAAGGGAGTCATCAACAACTCCGTCTTGGGCTACTTTATTGGAAGGATCTACCTTTATCTGGTCAAAGTGGGCGTGGCAAAGGACAAACTTCGTTTCCGACAGCACATGGACAACGAAATGGCCCACTATGCGTGTGACTGCTGGGATGCTGAGACCAAAACTTCTTATGTATGTTTGGTGTTGCCTTGAATACATTCCCAACCATTCTGACTTTACCTGGTGTTAATACTGTATGTGTATAAAGGCCATCAATTTAAAATTTAAGAAGAAATGCACATTCGAATGCTAAAATTAGCATTTTAATTTTGGATGTGTGTCAAACACTGATGATGACTTACATCCTTGGGCTAAAACAGATGCAGTGCAAAAAATAAAACAGAACGCGGGTTTCTGGAGAGGCATTTAAAGGTTGAATTTCCTTCTGACACTGCGGCTAAAAAAATGCATTGTTCCTGCACAAGACACAGAAAACAAATGCCAAAAACTTCCGTCTAGACTCTAGAGCATGCTTGCATAGAAAAAGGTGGGGTGAATGGCCCCTTAGGTGGAGGTGTTTGGAGGTTTTCTTGAATATGCTTTGCTGTCATATCAGCGTCATGCTGCATAAACATTAGGTACATACAGACAACTGTATTTAATGAAAAACACTGGTACCGCTGGTGTTATGAAGCTTGAGTCTGCGGTAATACTATAGTAGAGGCTACTGTAACACTAAATTAACATAGAACTGTCTATTTTTTACTTAATATTTGAGAATATGACCAGGCTAGATCTTTTGACCCATTTGTTATCACCCACATATGTTCTTTCCAATAAACATTAGCTACAACACAGTGCTGATTGGTTTATATACTTTAGATTTGTTTCACCTACTTGTGGATGTAGAAGGCAATGTCGGTTTAAATAATTAGAAATTTAATAATTCTAATTTTGGTAATATTTCAGTGAACATTTTGAATTTCTCAGCCGTGTTGACCGCCCTAATGTGTGTTTGTACATGCTGTTTTTCAGGGGTGGATTGAGATTGTGGGGTGTGCTGATCGCTCATGTTATGATCTTTTGTGCCATGCAAGGGCCACCAAAGTCCCTCTAGTTGCTGAGAAGCCCTTAAAGGAACCCATATCCTTTGCTTTCTAATTACCATCATCTGAGTATTTTAATGTGATTGGACCCGCCTCAGCATAACATTTTGGTTTGTTTTGCTAGACATTTAATGTAGAGATTAAAGCCAGTATCAAAATTGTAACCTTTAACTGCTTCACACAAAGTTGTAAATGTTGTCCAGTTTGAGCCAAACAAAGGAGCCATTGGCAAAGCATACAAGAAGGATGCCAAACTCGCCATGGAATATCTTGCCATCTGCGATGAATGCTTTATCACAGAGCAAGAGAAGCTCCTCAGTGAGAATGGGTAAATATCAGCTACTAGTCACTTACAATGAAGATATACACTTTTTTTTTAATTTTCTACATTAATGGTGGGGGTAAAATTGTGGAATGCTACAGAATGGCATTTAACATTGTTAAATGTGTTAAATGAAGATGAGTTCTGTATTCTGATTGGTATCTGAAAGCATTATCAGTGTTTCCTTTATCTCTGCAGTGAGTTCACCATTGAGACTGAGGGCAAGACTTTCAAACTCACCAAGGACATGGTTAACGTCAAGAGGTTCCAGAAGACCCTGCATGGTAAGCTATGTTGTTTTAATGTTAACATAAAGAAGACTTGTAAAGTAAGTTTGTTAACAGAATTAAATTGATGTGTTCTTCTCCCACAGTTGAGGAGGTTGTACCAAATGTGATCGAACCTTCATTTGGCATTGGGAGAATTATGTACTCCATCTTTGAGCACACATTTCGTATTAGAGAGGGTGACGAACAAAGAACCGTAAATATATTATTCTGAATTAATCTGTTATAATTTACAATTGTAATTTGTCTTTTAATTAACTGCCCTACTTTCTCTGTTTAGTATTTCAGCTTCCCTGCCACTGTTGCTCCATACAAATGCTCCGTCCTTCCATTGAGCCAAAATCAGGAATTTATGCCTTTTGTTAGAGAATTATGTGAGTAATAACAGGGGATGCACCGATATGAAAATTTTAAAGAAAAACTAGGCCGATATCAAAATTTTGCCACTCTTCTTTTGTCATCGGAGCACTGTTTTTCTGAAGAACTATGCTTTAAATTGGATTTGATGTGTTGAACACATGAGAGCCACAATAAAATATAAATAGAAGATAAACGTATTTAAAAAGATACAAAAAATAACTAAATGTGATAACATGATGAGTGATAAGAAAAAAATGCTATTTGAACTTCTAAAACATTGCACTTCTGTTTTTGCAGAACAAAAGGACTCGTATTTTACACGTATTTGTACTGTATGTGATGGAACATTACAAATAAATTCTATGCATATGTTGAACAATACCAAAGAAATGTTAACTACGTCATGGAAAAATAAAAAAGATTTAGCCAAAGAAACAAAATCCCCTTTTAAGTTCTGTATTGTAATGGTGTATTCATGGATCGTGCTAACTAGACCACTAGAGGGTGCCACTTGTTCACACAGCGCTGACAGAAGCAGACCATATTTTAAAACGCAGCCTTTCAAGATTTCAAGAAGTAATTGCGCAAGGCCACATTGTGATTTTTTTTTTTTCCTGATACAATCAGTCATGCAGCATTAATGGATATCATACTGATGTCTTAGAAGTCAAAGTCTGCTGGTTTCAAAGCATTTTGGATGGTTTCCCTTTAGGAGTGTAATGGTTCTCAGTATAAAACGAACCGTACAATTCGCCACCCACAGTTCGGGAAGCATTGGCACAAGTTTAGGTCAAGAAAACAAAGTGTCAAACAGACAGGCATAGTTACAGCCTCTGCTAACGCACCTGTATGGCTCTGTAGATGGATGCTCTGCCTCTGTTTCACGTGGGTCAAATTAATGACTTCACTGTTCTCCAAGTGTTGTGAGTAGTTGAAAATGTAGAGAAAACGAGCCACTGATAGAGAAGCTCCCCCATGTAGCAAATAAGTGCAGGTATTAAGGTAAAATATTGATTTAGTAATTAGAGGTTTTTTTTTAGTTAAGGACCCTGATGAAAATGAACCATGGTTTTACTGTAGTAATACTGTCACTATGGTTTTCTGAGCAGAAATCATTGTTTTAATACAATTAATCATGGTTTTTAACGGTAATAGTATTTCTATAGAGTAACCATGATTTTACTATATATTGTATTAGATGAGTGTAACCATGTTTATATTGTGGTAACTATGATTTTACCACAAATGTCATGGTTAAACTATGGTTACTGCTGTAAAACAATGATTGTTATTTAAATAGATTATTCTTTGTATATGGCAGTAATATTTTTTTTCTGAACAAAGCAAATAACGAACCGTACCGAAACAGTGACCCTAAAACCGTGATACAAACTGAACCGTGAGAAATTCAAACCATTACACCCCTATTTCCCTCATCATGTACCCTGTAGCTAAGTGCCGCTTTCACAACTGTCACGTCTGTTTATGGTGTTTTTTTCCACATTAACGTGAGACGAGAGACAAGTAATATTAAATATTACAATGTTCTTGGGAGTGCCAACCCTTCTACAGTACATGTTGTGGCTAAAATTATTTCTAGATTGTGTATTTGAAGTGTGTTATGAATGAATTATAAATAAACCATTGTTTTTCGTATCTTTCATGCTTGTAACCAATATGCAGACGGTTTTAATTTGGTCAAAAATTTGCTGATAAAAATCGGCAGCCGATATATCGGTGCATCTCTAATAATATCATTTCTTCTCGACTGTCACATAACATTTTTTTATCAATGTTATTCTAATATGTTGTAATTGTGAAATGAATTTGCCTTCATGCATTGCTTTGGTCTACAGCTGAAGCCCTGACCAGGAATGGCGTCTCGCACAAAGTGGATGATTCTTCAGGATCTATCGGAAGGCGTTATGCCAGAACGGATGAGATCGGAGTGGCGTTCGGTATCACCATCGATTTTGACACTGTCAATAAGACACCCCACACAGCCACTCTGAGGGACCGTGACTCCATGAGGCAGATTAGGGCTGAGGTAATAATACTGCTTAAAATCAGACTAGTAATGCAGTTGTTCTGTTGTACAATTCATGTTAATGCTATTTCCATTTCATTTGTCATGTTTAATTCCAGGTTCGTGAGTTACCTGAAATAGTCCGTGACCTGGCAAATTGCACCATCACATGGGAAGAGGTGGAAAGCAAGTATCCAATCTTTGAGGGCCAGGAAACCAGCAAAAAGGAAACAGCGGAGGAGTAAACTGACTATACCTATAACTCATCGTCCTCTTTGACTGGAGGCAGTCATGGACATTTTTACATTTGCATTCATTGGATCAAATATATGGCTATTGTAATGTTTAACCAATCAATGTGCACCCCAATGGCAATTGTTGTTGCACACAACTGCAACTACCACTTTAATTGAGTACACTTAACTCAAGGATTCTCCATAAGGATTCTCTCTAAACACATGTTTAAACGGATAACTGTAATTCATTTTCTGTACTAGTAAAGGGATATCACCATTCCTGTTCATGTGCTGATACAATGAAGAGACATGGTAAAATAAATCAAGCCAGCACTTTCTGGACCTATAAGAGTGTGTTTTAGTTCAGTTTTGTTCAGGAACACAATGCTAATAGTAATCTGCTATGGCTTAATTTGCTTGATAAACTAAAACCTGAACTTGAGCAAAAGATGTATTAAATATGCTTGCCACATGGTGGTGTAAAATCTCCAAGGCTAGACTTAAGCTGTTTTACGTTCTGCTTTTTACGAAGTATGATTATTTTAATTTAAAGTAAAAACCAGTACGTTATATGATCATTTATTTTGAATGTAAAGGTTAGTATTGCTTGTAATAAATAGCTTGGCAACAATATAAATGCCAATTTTTAGTGATGTGACCTAGAAGAATCCAATGGCTATTATAAAGTATGCTATTAATATATGTATTTTATTTTATTTTTTCACTTTATTACTTGAACTTTTTTTGTTTTTTTTTTCAATTGAATTTTGCAGTAGTTGGAACTTGCAAGTTGCCTGCCAAATGAGGTATTCTTAGTGTTGCATGGAAAGACAATGATTTAATTTGCTTTTATTGGAAATATGGACCTGGAATGTTCTGTTTGGAAGAGGAGGCTGTCATTAAGGTCTAAAATAGAAATGTTTTGCCTTAGTCCAAATGTTCTACAGTCTTGGATCATACAAAAACAGCCTTGACCCTGGCATAAACAGGTGTGGAACTATGTGAATGTATGCCAGAATCACCTTTAAGTGCTGTTGACCATCTAAAATAAGTTTACAATGGTGCACTTTATTATGATGCAAGAGTGCTTTAACTTGACCACTCTGGTTCAAATATTGTGCTTTTAGTGGTCGTTGATACCCGAGCAATAGAGCGGCTCACATGAGTGAAAAAATTCCAAACACAAATGGTTGCTTTTAGGCATTTAAACAGATTTGTCAAAGTTAAATGGCTTACTGTGGCTTATTATTAAAGGACTATTATGGGTTCAATACAAATTGAACTCAATCAACAGCATTTGTGGCATAAGGTTGATTACCACAAAAATACATTTTGACTCGTCCCTCCATTTCTTAAAAAAAAAAAAAATTACAAATATGGGTTACTATAATGCACTTAAAATGGACGTGAATGGGGCCAATCTGTAAACATTAAAATACTCACTGTTTCAAAAGTATAGCCTCAAGATGTAAATGATGTGTGTGCTAACATTATTTTAGTGTGATAAAATCACTTACTAACCTTGTAAAGTCATATCTAATAATAAAACTTAATTGCCTTGACAACGTAATGCTGTACACCCTAAATCCCTTAAATGATTATTTAAACAACTTTACAGTTAAAAAATACATTTTTTAATGGAAGAATTAATTTATATGCTTTTATAAAATCATACGCTTCACATTTCTGCCTTTAACCCATAAAACAATTGGCCCCATTACCTTCCATTGTAAGTGCCTCAATGGAACCTTGAGGTTTTTTTTTTTAATGCTGCTGATTGATTGCCCAATTACCAAACTGCACAGGCTGTGCATTTTTATGCTGTTTGTATCTCTCAACCAGCGACTTCTGTCCTAACAAAAGCATAATACTTGACCCTTCTCCAGGTAAGCTTTAAATTTGATACGGCTTGTTCCATACTGAAATGTATGAAATTAGAAATTAGATTGTATATTTACATTTATTCATTTAGCAGATGCTTTTATCCAAAGAGACTATTTGTATATGACCCACACTAAAGTAAAATTGTGTAAGTGAAAGAATAATATTGGAATAATATAAAATGTTTCACATGGCAATTATGAACATGTAACTTTTTCATTTATGCATTTGGATGATGCTTTTATCCAAAGCGACTTCCAGTGCACTTATTACAGGGACAATTCCCCCAGAGCAACCTGGAGTTAAGTGCCTTACTCAAGGACACAATGGTGGTGGCTGTGGGGAACGAACCAGAGACCTTCTGATTACCAGTTATGTGCTTTAGCCTACTACACCACCACCACTCTAGTAAAAAGTCTAGTAAAGTCACCCCCTTTATTCCTTATTTATATTTTACTGTTCAGTATTCCTTTTATATTTAATGTATATGTATATGTGTGCATATATTTGCATGTTTACATCTGTTTTTTTCTAACCCAACTTGTATTTGTTATTTGGGACATTGTGGCAAGGAGCCCGTTTCTATTGATACAACATGGCACAATGGGACCTGCCCCCTATGGGCTGCATCAAATGAATATAAATACATCTCCCATTCACCTTTAACTGTCTGCAACTGCCCAACAGGCAGTTTGTGCACCTAACTGATGTCCCCAGCTTTGCAGAAACACAGAGGATGTATTAGAATATTTTTTGGCTAATCCTTTCTTGACATTATTGTAATAATTGTTTTAGTTCAAGTGGTTTTACAGTAATTCAAACACCCTTTGGGTTACAGTAGCATTGCTGCGCACAAGGTTAGTAAACAGGTGTTTCGAAGAACTCTTTGGCAACTATGTGCAGCGCATGACCATCTAACATTTTAACCAACTCTAATATCAAAGAAAAAAGTTGATCTAACAGCATGAAAATATACTGTTTCTTTACCTGCATGAGTCCTCTGGTCAAATCTTACAATAACAAACATTATACAAGTCAGACCAGGTTGGAAATGTGCTATTGCATTCAAATGACCTGTCTTTCAGGTAGAGCAGAGAAGCTGGCAATGAATCGGATTGTGATTAAAATAGATAAAAGATTAAGGTGTGATGTAAAAGCACATTAATGCTTTTTTGCTAAAAATAGCAAGAGCCTGCATAGTGTAGATGTTTCCTGTTCACAGACTTCAAATCAGTGGAAACTTCTTCTCTGTGCTCCTTCCCTGTCCAGAAAGATCCAGTTTTCATCATTTTAATTTACTCACCCTCATGTTGTTACAAACCCCTATGACTTTTTTTTTTCTTCTGTGGAACACAAAAGGAGATGTTTGGCTGAATGAGACTAACATTGAAAGTGAATGGTGACTGAGACTGTCAGTCCTTTACATTTCTTATTTCGTGTTCAAATCAGAAAGTAAGTCATACAGATTTGGAGCAATATATTTTTTTTTTCTTCATAAAAGTCCCAATTTATGAAAAAAGGTGAACTATCCCTTTAACACTTTTTATGTTTATATAACTCTGTATCGACTGATGCAATTTACGTTTATGTATTTGGCAGACTCTTATACAACGCAATTTAAGGTATACATTTGTTACAGTATATCATAGTACAGCACATTTTAACATCATGCGTGTTCCTTTGGAATCAACGCAAAGTCTCTTTCATTCTACAGTAGTTTCTCTATTACCAAATTTATTTTAGAAAGACTTAATCACAGATCATTAGCATGTTTAATTGGGATGTTTTCTTTATTAAATAGACGGCAGATTTGTTTTAACATGTGCATTCAATATGACTGTTGTTGTCTTAACACTCTCTATTTAGGTTGTCCTATTGACCATGGGGGTCAAAGCAGCCCTTCCTAGGTATGAGCTCTATTTCTACAATGTAGTGCTGTGTATGTCAATGCTCTGGGCTGTCAGATGGATCTTTGAAGTGTCTAGCTGTAAGTATAAATTGACACATATGCACACTGTTCTCATATAACCTCAAGGTGATGTCACTGCAGACTTCTACTGTACCATGTGGCTATCAACCTGCCAATTATTTTACTTTTGAAGTTGGCTCTAGTCATGCTTTTACCTTTTTAGTTTAATATGCACCTAAGCTCTTATAATGACCTTTCACACAATGGACATACAACCAAGAGAACACAAAAAGTAGTACTGTGTAATGTATAAGGAATGGACAGAAGGAGAAGCGCTGGTACCAGCTTGCCTTAGAAAGATATGCAAAGTTAAGTATGTAGGAGAGATCATGTGTCAGTATTAATACACCAAAGAATGAGAGACAGAAACAGAGTGAGAGAGACAGAGAGAGATGGTGTTACTGTAGGTCTTTTGTTTACATTTACATTCACTCACCGACCACTTATTAGGCACAACTGTACACCTACTAATTCATGCTTTAATCTAATCAGCCAATCGTGTGGCAGCAGTGTAATGCATAAAGTCATGTAGATACGGGTCCAGTGCTTCATTTAATGATCACATCAACCACCAGAATGGGGGAAAAATGTGATCTTGGTGATTTCAACCGAGCTGGTTTGAGCATTTCTTTAACTGCTGCCCACTGCAGCCTCAGCTTTCTTCTAGAATTACAGTAAATTAACATCAATTCATATTGAATCCCTTAATCTATAATCCCTAGGACTATAATAACATATTAAGAATTATTACAGAAGTTATAAAAAAAAAAAAAAAATCATTATGAGTGCTTTTTTTTTTCACCCACAATTTCAATTTCAGGGGTATTTCGGACCCAGGTACACTATTCAGAATTACCCCACTAAATTTCGGACACTGGTACACTATTCCAGTTCATGACTGTGATTTTGACCATGCTTGCATTAATTGTATTTTATCATGTTTACTAGCTAATGAAGCACTAAGTGACTGCTATTATGACTCTTTATCCAGCAAATACCAACAGAAAAACCTTCAAGACCAGTGTTCAGCCAGGATGGTACTACTCTGGCAGGAGAATGGTGAGATTTATTAATTATTAATTAATTCTGTTATTAAAACCCTCGTGTGACCTTATGGACATTTTTGTCCTTTTCAGTTTTGTGTTTTTGATAACTTTGCCTGTGTTAATGCTAACTGCATAAAATTTTCCACAGGTGTGCATTTTTATTGGAAATTTAATATTTCACCTTCATTTACTTTAAAAATTTTATTTTGCACTAGGTACAAAAAATACTCCCACTTAGGGTCTTTTGGACAAAAATGTCCCCATTGAAACCCATTAAAACTGCGATTTTTAATCCCAGTGCCATTCAACTATAAAATGATGCAATCTTTCTTAACAGGCTTTCATTATGTTGGCAAGGCTTCAAAATTTACATTTTTACTATTTTTTATCAGATGGTGCCATTTTTTCAGGTTTGGCATATAAAGCAAATTATCACTTTATTGTTGTTTACTTCTGTTTTCGGCTTATGCATATTATAGAGCCAATTAGATAAATAATTGTGTGGGTGTGTTGGTATGGATGTCAGAGTGTGGTTAGTATGTGTGTACTGAAAATTTTAGGTGTGTGTGTGTGTGAACAGTGAAAGAAAGAAAGTATACTGTACTGTAATCATGTATTATACTGTACATGTAAATGAGATACCCTTGGCAGAGTCACAGCATTTAAAGGGTTAAAATTCTGAAAATAAATGAATGTTTGGTAATTATTATTAGAACTGATGCTAGTAAAAAATCTAAGTCAGTGAAAGTGGAAAAAATATTAATCTATAATATTTTTATGACACTTTTTTGACATGGACATTTTTGTCCTTTATGGGCCTGAGTGGTATTTTTGTTTTTTTTTTTATCTGATACTGCATAAAAAAATATGATTGCATCAAAATTAATATTGTTGTTAATCATTGACATATCCAAGGCTGTAATATTTAAAGAAAAAAAATTCTGCTTAGAATTTAGTATATAGAAATTTATTATTATTATTATAATTTTTATAAATATCAACAGTGGCATTATGTAAAGAAACTGGCATTTAAAGGGTTAAAATTCTTGAAAATAAATGACTTTTTGGTAATTATGATTTGAACTGATGCTAGTAAAAAAATCTAAGTCAGTGAAAGTGGAAAAAAATATTAATCTATAATATTTTTATGACACTTTTTTGACATGGACATTTTTGTCCTTTAAGGACCTGAGTGGTAGTTATTTTTTTAATCTGATACTGCATAAAAAAATATGATTGATTCAAAATTAATATTGTTGTTAATCATTGACATATCCAAGGCTGTAATATTTAAAGAAAAAAAATTCTGCTTAGAATTTAGTATATATAAAATTATTATTATTATTATAACTTGTATAACATCAACAGTGGCATTATGTAAAGAAACTGGCATTTAAAGGGTTAAAATTCTTGAAAATAAATGACTGTTTGGTAATTATGATTAGAACTGATGCTAGTAAAAAAAATCTAAGTCAGTGAAAGTGGAAAAAAATATTAATCTATAATGCTTTTTTGACAAGGACATTTTTGTCCTTTAAGGACCTGAGTGGTATTTTTTTTTTTTATCTGATACTGCATAAAAAAATATGATTGCATCAAAATTAATATTGTTGTTAATCATTGACATATCCAAGGCTGTAATATTTAAAGAAAAAAAATTCTGCTTAGAATTTAGTATATAGAAAATTATTAATATTATTATAATTTTTATAAATATCAACAGTGGCATTATGTAAAGAAACTGGCATTTAAAGGGTTAAAATTCTTGAAAATAAATGAATAAATAAATGAAATAAATGAAAGTGGAAAAAAATATTAATCTATAATATTTTTATGACACTTTTTTGACATGGACATTTTTGTCCTTTATGAACCTATGTGTAACTTTTTTTAATTGACGCACAAGGGTTAAAAACATCCCTTCTAAATGCAGCTTGTCAACTTTATTATATGACTATAAAGACAAGAATAGAGGAAGTCAATCAACTTTGCTAATTTAACCATACTGCACTGCAGGATACAGCTGATGTTGAATGGATGATGTGGTTTTCCACGTTCAGAGAGCATATCATCTTTGCACTCACAGGTCACGTGCTCTTTGCCAAGATCTGCTCCATGCTGGCTCCTCAGGTGCCTTTCAAGATTCCACAAAAATATAGACATTATATTTTACTTTAATGTGATGTACCTGTATATAGAAATCCATCATACAGTATGTGGTCCACCTAACTCGATAAGATTTTTCTTCGCTTCACAGTACAGATCCTTGGTTTTCTTGGTGTATGGCATGCTGGCTGTTTTCACCAGTATGGGCTGGGCCTACATGACTCTCATCCTCTCTCACTGTGTGCTGCTGTACAGCATCTCTCTTGTCAAGCTCAGGTGGCTCTGCTTTGTGGCTGGACTCACCACACTGGCTACCTTTAAAATGGAGCCCTTTATTTCCTGGCAGGTGTGTCTCCATTATTGAAATGCCACAACCAAATAAATGAATGATTTTCTTTTCAATTGAATTGACACTTAATTTGGGATGCATGTTGAAATCAGTGTAAATGGTCCATCTTTCTGTCCTGCAGGCAGGGTTTGTGAGCGGTTCTTTCGATCTCCGTCCTGTCCTGTTTTATGGCGGCTGTGGGTTCACCATCATGCGCTGCATGAGTTTCGCTCTTGAGAACTGTGAGAAGAAGGATGGAAACTACAGCATCCTGGAGCTCCTCAAGTACAACTTCTACCTCCCCTTCTTTTACTTTGGGCCCATCATGACTTTTGATAAGTTCCACATTCAGGTCTGTTCCTAAATTAACTGAATGCATGAATGCTGTTGATTGATTGATGATTGACCTTTGAAAACATGCAGTCTTGAAAACCGTGTCAATTATAGTGATGTAATTTGACCCCACCAGGCCAATAACCCTAGCCTAACCAGGAAAGAGGGCGAGATGAGGAATATTTCCATTCAGGCACTGCTAAACCTGGGGGTTATTGCCATAGTGGCAATACTTTTTCACTTCATGTATATTCTGACTATACCTAGTGACATGAAGCTCCTTAAACACATCTCTGATTGGGCACTCGGTAAGCATGTGAACAGTTTGCGCTTCACCATAAATAGAAGTTCATTCCAAATTATCTGCATCTCAATACCATTTTCTCTTCTTTTGTTGTCCAGTTGGATTGGCCTACTTAAATCTGGTGTATGATTGGGTGAAAGCAGCAGTGATGTTTGGGGTAATAAACACAATATCAAGACTGGATCATCTGGACCCTCCTCAACCACCAAAATGCATCACAATGATTTATGTGTTCTCCGAAATGTGAGTGGGCCAATGATTGGGCCTTTGTTGTTGCTGTTTCATTACTTGTCTTCTATTTAAAAACCTGAAAATAAAAAATGTAAGTTTTGATCAACCTCTCTATTCTTTTACAGACACTTCAATCGTGGAATTAATGACTGGCTATGCAAGTAATATTGTCATGTCTACGTCTTTGAAACATTTATTGTTAAAACACTTTCAAAAATCACTGTTCAAACCCAGTATGCTGTCATTTGTGCAGGTATGTGTATAATTACCTGGGTGGAAAGCATGACAATGTTTTGGATGAGCTGATTGCCTCCCTATGCACATTTGGCTTCACGGCCCTCTGGCTGGGACCAAGCTGGGTGGTTTTCTTTTGGGCTTTATTAAACTGCTTTGGCCTTAATTTTGAATTGTGGACAGCCAAGTTCTTCACCATGGAGCCCTTAATTTCTATTGAGGTAATTAAGAAAGATGACTAGTAGCATAATATAGTTTATGACTTAAATGTCACTATTCTTGTTGTAGTTACATTGTAATAATACATTTATAAATGTGTAATATATCAATATGTAATGTTTCACTCTAATGTAATGTGCTATTGATCTTGTTACATGTGAATCTTTCATGTGTGTGATTGCTAATAAAAGGGCAGTAGTGCTCTCTAGTGGTTAAATGTTAAATTACCGGAACAGTTTTTAAGGCCAAAATCTTATCCAAAACTGTTTGCTTCGACCCACAGATGGCGATATCTGATTCTATGTCACGCAGGATAAGGGCTGTGTTTAATACCTTCAATTTCTGGACCATAGTCCTCTACAATGTCTTGGCCCTCAACAGTCTGGAATTTGCCAAGCTTGTTGCCAAGAGATTGTTACTCAGAGGTAAACACTGAGGTGATATTTGAACTAATCAAAAACTGTATTATTTAAAAAACACTAAGGTACAAAAGGCTACTTTTTTAGAATGAAATCCAGAGTGACTGGTTTTATGAATTTGATGATTATTTTTCTGTTGTTCTAGACATATTTAAAGAACAAAATTACACTTAACTCAAACCTTATTTTGTTTAACAGGGTTTCCGTTCACCACCATCACTGTGATGTTTGTTACCTACTGCTTGATTCAGCTGATTAAGGAAAGGGAAAGAAGACAGGCTTTGATAGACGATCCAGACCCAATTTTCCCTTCTGTCCCTGTTCCTACCCCCACAGCTGCACCCACTACCATCACCCAGACAGATGGTGCTGCCACACAGCCTGTGGACCCAAACAAGGAAAAGGCTGAGTAGAGATTAGACCTATTTCTCTGAAACGGGTTTACTCACGTATTTGTGGTCTTGGAATAATGTGGACAATCATAGTCAGAATATACAGAAATAAAGATGTTTAAAAAAAGTTTTAATAACAGCACTGTAAGGAAAGATAATGTGCTTTAAATGGCTTTTTTAAATGTTTGTACAGGTTTTGTCAGCTTTAACTACAGCACAACTTTTATTGGCTACTTTTTAAATTAATGACAGTTGTACATGGATATAAGAGGATTTAGATATTCGTGCTTTGTAGTTAATATCCTAAAGGATTTAATTACTACAGATTTTATGATTAGTTTTCATTCAAATGTGTTCATAAAATAATTCCTGCCTGTATTCAAACACAATGATGCAATGATGTTATGAAATGAATACAAACTGAAAATCACAAGGTTTTCTTTATGAATTTGTGATGTACATTAAAAAAAAAAAGAAATAAAAAAGACTTACTATGAGTACAGTATTTTTCTCCATTGGTTTGCCCTTGCAAATGTATGAAAATTAATTTTCCTACAAATTAGTGTGGTAATAAAATATGTAACATGTTTAAATGTCAAATTTCTGTAAACAGGGAAAGAATAAAGGAACAGTCATAGACTAGCATCAGTTTAATCAGAGCTGATGGAGTCTCTGGCACGGTCCGACTCCCTGACATGGTTGCTAAAATTAAACTCTGACTCTTACAAAAGCAACCATGTATCTTTTTGAGAACATTCAAGATCTTTGTTGTCATTAAGCCCTCTTCATTCAAGGATATTTACATGAGCTTAAATTAAAATATATTAGTATATCAAGCAAAGATTCCAGTGGGTGTGTTGGGTGCAAAATACTGTACACAGTATAGTGATATTATTTAGTGATGCCATTTTGAAAAAAATAGCTTTATACCAAATATGTCATGCACAATTTTGGTCAATTGTTTTCAACATTTATTACATTCCTAGAGCTTACAGCTCACCCAGGCTTTCTTACTTGCACAATAACAAAGTCTGCCTCTAATATTACAGTGCTATAATGGAACATAAATATTTCAAACAATATTCTAAGGCATGTAGATCCTTGAAATCAAATTTTTTTTTGCCCCCAAAAGGTGCAAAGATCTCCCCTAAAGGCCCAGTGTTCTGACTGCTGTCTCCTATGGGGCAGGGTGTCAGCTGTTGCACAGGAAAGGGAGGTTGTTCACATGCACAAGTATGGATTTCACATCTTTGTGAAAGCCTATGGCCCGAGACAATGACTTTCTGCAACTAAATCAAAAGAATGTTGAGACGGAGCAGGACGTGTTTGAGGCTTTGATCAAGTGGGTGGAACATGACCAAGAGAAACGGCTGGAAGACCTACCAAGTCTGCTGGACTGCATGAGGTTACATCTGGTTCCTCAGGAGAACTTGGCCAAAAACGTGGAGAAACATTAGTGGCTGAGCTCTAATCCAAAGATCTCCAAGAAACTTCAGCTGGTTAAAAATGCCCATGCTGGGAAGCTTCTTAGAAGTCAAGACCAAAAGCAAAAAGAGTGAAGACAAGAAGGATGGTGATGGAGGTGAAGACGGGGGAGGAAGACGAGCAGGAGCTACTTCCTGGCATCCTGAAAGACAATCTAAGGTTTGGGATGTTTCTAAGAGATCTCTGATCTTTTTTTATTAGTGACAGTGCATCAGTGGCTTATGACCCAACAGGAAATGTTATGTGGTGTCACTCTCCACCCAAATCCCCAAAAATCACTGCAGCCTGGTAACCAAGGATAAACAGATATTTGTGGCAGGTGGATTTTGTACGATGAACAGATCTATTAATACTTTTTGCAGGTACAGGGTTCCTTTTCTTCATTTCTTAATTTGTGAACATTTAGAATAATTAATTATTTAGTTATTCATTCCACACATTATAAGTTTATGTTGTCTAATATAGATCTATTAATAGATCTATAGAGAAAAATGATCTGCTAGAAATAAAATGTAAAAAAAAATAATAAAATCCCCTACCATGCTATTAAGATCTTGAGGGCTTAAACGATTTCAGCCAATTGCTAACTACTACCAGACTTAGCCATTCAGTTAGCAACATGATCAAACGGAAACTCGAAATGCTGTTACCGAAGTTGCAGTACCCTCATATTGGCCCCATTCTCTCAAGTTACAGAGAAGCATGATCTCCCATCAGAAATCTTTTGATCACTTTAATTGATTTTACATAGCACATTGTGCTATCAGCCTTAAATATATGGGTTTTGGTCCCGTGGAAACCAGGAAGTAACTGTGTTCACATAATTAATAATGAGCATGATTCAGAGGTTTAATTTTTCCATCTAAGATTATATTTTAACCCCACTCATGGTTCGGTTTAGATTTTGAGTTTGCGTTAGGCTGTATGGTTAAACAATATGTATTCCAGTTGACTATTGTATCATTAACAACCAAAAATAACTAATTTTACAACTCGCTAAAAAACTTTTACAACTTTTTGATGCCCATACAATCAACAAGACTTCCAACTTCGGCCACTGAGGGCAGTGGTTTGAATTTCGGTCAGTACAGACCAATTTCAGTTTAAGAACCAACAAATTACTGTTGCCGAATTCACAGTGGGCAAGTAGACCTCCTCCCATCCCTTTAACCACATGTATTTCATCTCTCAGGTAGAAGGAAAATGTAATATAAAAATGTATAATATAAATGTAATAATAATAAAAACTCATTTAAAGAACCTTAAATTATAAGCATACAACCTATCAAATAGACTGTCCCATATTATACAATTAATTATGTTTTAAGCCATTACGTCTGACAGTTTGACCCTGCAAGTTCAGACTGGATGGGTATGCCTCCCATGCCCTCTCCTCACATGCCATCACATGCCATTGCATGCCATCTATGTGATTGGAGGGAGAGAAATGAAGGAAGGAGAACACATTCTGGATACAGTCATGGTTTATGACAAGTAAGTAGTTTCATTTGGCTCTGTGGACACAAATAAATATTATTAATCAGAACATAAGCAATACATTTATCTTACTGAATTCTAAGTCCTACAAACAGATACTTAAATTATTGTTTTTCCTGGTTTCTTAAATGTGCAGAATCAGATTATTATCCTTACCTAGTATATGGTCATGGACTAGTGTCTCATAATGAAATAATCTCTGTAACTGGAGGAAAGGGGGGAAAACAAGTACGTCTTGAAATATCCAAAGTGGGATTACACAGATTTGCCTACTGTTTTGATTTTGTTGGAATACTGTGTCTAATATTACTGCAGTACATGTATGTTACATATTTTATCATCTGTCTTGCGTGTAGAGTGTGTTTGAAGCGGGTATGTGCGTATGACACTAAGACATGGCAGTGGACAGATCTCGCTCCTTTGAACACGGCACACTCACTCTCTGGTGTCAGACAATGGCCTTACAAGCAGCACTGAGGTCTATGATTTCAAAACAAACAAGTAAGTGTATCCATATGAACTAAACACTGATTCATGAAAAACAATCCAACATAACCCTTGAAGTCAGTGGAGCCAATCTTCCCAATGCTGGTTACATTTATTTTATGTCCTTCTCGGTTGTGTCACAATCTGATTTGAAATGTAACTCATGTTTACATAGACACTTTTTTTGTGAATATTTCAGGTGGTCAGATTTTGTGGAGTTTCCCGAGGACCGTAGTTCACTCAGCCTGATCAGTGTGGCTAGTGTTCTCAATGCAGTGGGTGGATTTGCCATATTCCCCAAAGAGGACATTGATGAAATTCTGCCCCAAGAGATGAATGAGATCTGGAGGTGAGAAACTGAATCATTGCACCAATCAGATTTTACTGTAAATAGAACAGCGAACGGGACTAATATGTAAGTGTTTGAAACTGCATGAATGACCTCAAGTGAAATGAACTGTAAATGGTCATGTGAAATAAAAGTTTATGTTTGTTCATTGGTATGATGAGGGGGAGAGGAAATGGAAAGGTATACTAAGGGAGAGTCGTTATGCATCTGGTGCCACGGTTTGGGGAGTTTGACTTAATACTCTTCAACTCACTTAACTGTGACCAGTGAATCCAATGATTGCCAAAAAGGCAACTGAAAGAAGTTGAAAATTTAACCAAACCATTATTAGATTATGGCACAATGTGAAAGTCTATATCAGCACAAGTCAGTGAACTAAAAACTGTTCTCAAACTCATTCCATGAAAATAAATTAAATGAAAAGAATTAATATTTATATTCATATCACACTCTTTATGAATCAACAATCAGTTGAAAGACATGAACATCAGATATTTGTAAATTGCTTTACTTTCTTTTTCCAGCAGCTTCTAGTGTTACAATGTGTACAATGTTATTGTTTTCAACATATTGTTAATATATAATTTCTGATTTATTCTGTATGATTCAAACAGTATGACAGAAACATTTGCTTTAAAAAAAACAACGACACAAATATGTTTTGGGTGATATTTAAATTAGTTCACTATTGAAATTATACTTTTATTTTGTTTTGATACAGACAATAAATGACATAAAATACAGCATGTTATTAGCACCGCTAGACTCTAGTCTTTGTATTGTTTTAGTATGCTGTTGACAGAACCAGCACGACTACTGTCTGCATGTTGTCTTTGTACAAAAATGTTAACTTAGACATTGAGTTTACATAGTATTGTATATAATAAAAATGTAGGAACAGTCACACTTATGATTGATTTAATACGTTGAAAGTATGGGGAAGTTAAGGTATTATGTTAACTGCTAGTTTAGGAAAAAAGTGATTACATATTTTAATTTGGTTTTAAAATTGATTTAGAAGTTAACTGCATGGTGAGTGGTTTCTACAAAAATTCTACAGACAAGAAGACAAAAATCAACTCTCCATGCTCCAAAGTGCAAGTCATTATTATCTTTCCCTCTTACTTAATGTTTAGCCCATTACAAAGCATAGCACACACTAGAACAAACAGAAAAATCTCCTTCTTAATACAAATCTTAACATCTATTCAGAATCATTTAAAGAAATGTATTTAAAAACAAGAAGGCCACAAGCATCCCATTTTTTTTCTTCAATGAGCAGCAAACCAGGAATACACATAAAATAGTACAACTTAAGACTTCCACCTTTTATTCTGCTTCACAAACATCTTCTAAATGCACCAAATCAAAACATTTAGCTCTTCTATGGCCATTGACATGAACTACAATATCTCCAGAGATGGAGGTAACAGTATGTATTTTTGTGCAATTTAGCTCCACAATTTTTCAGTAAAGATAAGACTTAATAGAGAGAGAGAGACAGAGAGAGAAAAAAGATAAATGAAAAGATGGCAAATGTTGGCTAAAGACTGCATTAAGTTTCTCAGAAGTATTGCTTTTTGTCTTAAGGAAAGAAACGAGGAAAAGGGAAAAAGGACATTCTGAATATAAAGTAAGTGCAATGTGTATCCTAACACTTTCTGGAGAAGTGTTTACATTTTCAATTCAGTAATACCCTAACAAATTTAAAAGCTTTAAAGCTTAAGCTTTAAAGGGGTTCTTTATGTATTTTTAAAATATAAAGAGAAATCAAAGATGCAACACATTTAAATATATTAACAATTACTAAATACTGATGCAAAAATGTCAAGATTGTACTAAAGTGAGCAGGATGTAAGGTGCAACAGGTAGGATATTCCATTAACAACATTTACATACATATATACACTGGCAGCCAAAAGTTTGGAATAATGTTCAGATTTTACCGTTTCAATTTAATTCACCAAAGTGGCATTCAACTGATCACAAATTATAGTCAGGACAATACTGATGTAAAAACTGCACCATCACTATTTGAGAAAAGTAATTTTTGTTCAAATCTAGACAGGCCCTATTTCTAGCAGACATCACTCCAACACCTTATCATTGAGTAATCATGCTAAATTGTTAATTTGGTTCTAGAAAATCACTTGCCATTATATCAAACACAGCTGAAAGCTATTTGGTTCATTAAGTGAAGCTTAACATTGTCTTTGTGTTTGTTTTTGAGTTGCCACAGTATGCAATAGACTGGCATGTCTTAAGATCAATATTAGGTAAAAAATGGCAAAAAAAGAAACAACTTTCTCTGAAAACTCATCTGCCAATCATTGTTTTGAGGAATGAAGGCTATGCCATGCTTGAAATTGTCAAAAAACTGAAGATTTCATACAAAGGTGTACACTACAGTCTTTAAAGACAAAGGACAACTGGCTCTAACAAGGACAGAAAGAGATGTGGAAGACCAGATGTACAACTAAACAAGAGGATAAGTACATCAGAGTCTCTACTTTGAGAAATAAATGCCAAGAATCTGCAAAGCTGTCATTGTTGCACATGGAGGATTTCTTTTAATGAGAACTCTGAAGTAGTTTAAGAATTTCTGAAAAAAAATTGTAATAGTAATTGTTCATGTTATTAATGTCTTGACTATACATTGTGATCAGTTGAATTCCACTTTGTTAATAAAAGTACCAATTTCTATTCATAAGAGCAAAATCTGTACATTATTACAAAATTTTCGGCCGCCAGTATATATATATATATATATATATATATATATGTATGTGTGTGTGTGTATAAACCAACAACAAGATTCAATCCGTGGCAAAAACTTCAGTGATAAAAGGTTTACACAATCATCATCTGGCACATTATTAATATATTCTACTAAGAAATAAAAAATACATAATTCCTCATTAAAGATCTCTGGGTGGTTTCATATATAGTCTATTTAAAATTAACCAAACCCAGTTCAGTTAAAGTAAACCAAAAAGGGAACCAGCTGCAAATTACCTCAGTGCTTTTGGTGTTCACAATGTAAGTGGACTTAAAAGAATACCCAGTTTCATTTTTGGTCCTTTTTGCATTGATGTGGTCTCAGACACTTCATACCACAAATCCTTCAGAACTCAGACCCCATGGCAGTCACGATTACTGGCATACATATAATTGTGATGATGATAAATTGTCACTTCTTAAGGTGTATGTTTGCTGAATACACATTCACCTTAAGTAATAATGTATATAACTTGAAATCACATAATAGGACAATATGATTTCCTTTAAGGCTTTAACAACTTAAAATATAGCACAGAGATAAAATGACATGAAAAATTATATTTTCAATGTTCAAATATTTCCAAATACTTAAGATATGTCCCTCTTTTTGGTCAACTTTACATTTAAATAGTTTATAATACCACCCAGCAAATTCTATTCTAATCTATTCTATTAATATTGTGCAATAGTAATGTATTTCTGTCCTAAATTCTTTACTTTCACATTATGTTAAGGGTCTCGGATTAAACCCTTGTATTTTCGTGGGAGTTTGGTGTGAACTTCAGCATGCGCATCACAACACTTCAAAGCAGTTCATCTTCACGCACTCTTCAGAAGTGCTCCAGTTTCACTTGGAGTGCTCAGATAACAACGTAGCCATTGTAATCATGGTATTTCTATATTTGCTTAAAATTCCCTTATTTGGACAGTAAAATATGAGTGCAATTTAAAGTTCACAATAATCACGGTTAGATAAAATAATCTCGATAAGGTCAATCAATCGAACCACAAAAGGACCCGCAAACTAACCGTACTCAGACCACCACAGTTGGTCTGAGATCGGTTCGTTTATGGGACCTTTTAGGGGGGTCTGAGTCTGAGATCATTTGGGTTGTTCACATATACGTGTTATATCGCTCTGAGACCGTTTGGAGTGCTCAAATGAACTAAGTTTGAAAACACACATGACTCATCCTGGTGATGCTCTCTGCTAAAGTGCTCAAATCAGTAGCATCAACATTATCTTTTAAATTCAATTCACTGAATACATTTTAATCAACACATTCATAATCATGTCAGCTCTATTCCCTTAAACACTTAAGGCATGTTCGTCATAGTGACCCCACTGCTATTTATGACCACCAAACTGTCTTCCACTGTCTTGATATGTCTTTTAAATGTTAGCAGATATAACATATTGACCAACTTTTAGAAACATAATACTCACTTTTTCAAAAGTGAGTATTTTAATGTTTACAGATTGCAAATTCACATCCTTTGTAAGTGCCTAAAGAAAAGGGACAAGTCAAAAAAAATTGTGATAATCAATATTATCCCACAAATGCCATCGACTGAGCTTAACTCGTATTAAACCCAGAATAACTGGCTATTCGACTGGGACTTAAACTCCACTTAAAACATGTCATTTAAAAACTTTTGACATTAGGAACATGGCTGTTGTAATGTGAGCAACATAAGGTAAAGTGTACAAGTTAGATTAAAGATGAAAGGTAAACTTTTAGAGCTTATTACTGATATAAAAGCTTCTTTCCATCTTGCAAGTTCTTTCATTAATTCCATACTCCATATCTCTTTGCCTCTATGAAGAATGTAAACAAGAAAAAAGATTCAACAGAAACTGACAATAGCTATATAATATATTTACAGACTATATTTATACTGTATATATGTGTATATATTAGGTAATACCTACTATAGTTACTACATTTTCCTGGTCCAAGAAATGTTACAAGTGTATACTGTAACTATTTTTCACTGATACAGGGTAAGTAAATTGTACATATTTTCTATAAATTCTCTGGTATCTCCAGGCTGCTCAGATTCTAAGTGGCCTCTCAACAAGGCCATTTTTATAGCGTACATAGTCTCACAAGACCAAAGTGCACGGCAGGCCAACTTTTATCATAAAAACAGGGCTATTCCTTTCTTGAATTGGTTTGAACTTTTTTGCAAACATCTAAATCTACTAGTTATAATTATAGTATAATTATTATATTAGGGCAAAAACAAACAAACAAAAAAAAAAAACAATAATATTAAATATGACATTACAGGGCTACTTTTCCCATCATTTGACTAGTCTGATGTCATGTAAAAAAATCATATAACAGAATAAATGATTGTGACTGAATAAATGTGCCAAAAAAAAAAAAAAAAACGTTGATAAACGTGTTCGGAAATGTATGTTGTACCATAAAGCATTTAAGACATTCAACAAAAGTTTGCCAAAAAATTAAAATCAAATGTTGGAACCAAAATCTGCCTCTGTGCAAACAACACCCACTCCGTTTCACTCTAAATTCTTCAAAAGTGGTTTAAGCATTTCAGATGTTTTCCATTACTGTACATGCTGTATATGGCCAAAACTGACATTAAAGTGCTCTGCAACTTTTAAAAAATTTGAGAGAAAAACAAAAATGCAAAACATCCTTCTTTGGAATTTTTTAAAATGATAACATGTTTTTTTAAGAGTCTAAAAGTATTTTCAAATGCCTCTGCTACATAAAACCTTTGAAACAAACCAACTCGACAACCTGTGCCCTGCACAGATTCTTCACAACTCTGCAAATATACAAAGATACACCAGCAAATGTGGCAAAACTTTAACACATTGTCAGAATACAAAGAAGACAGGACAATATAAATACAATACATCAACCATTCAAAATAAGGTGCTAGAGTAATTATACATATAGCTAAATGGGTTTGGTTAATGCAGTTAATGTGGATTTGGTTATGGCAGGGAAACACTGCTACTACATTTTTATTGGCTGAAAAGATACTTTGCATCTGTCACATCTTATTGCGCCCTCTGCTGTTACAGCTCAGTATTTGTGTATCTTGTGTTGATGAGTGGGAATGTATGGAGCCCCTAAAGGGCCAAGGTGGTGGGTAGAAAAATTGTGGCATGGGAAAAAAATAATCAAATGCTTTTGCGTTCTCTCACAAAACTTGCGTGCACTTGCAAAACTTCTGCATTCCCCCGAGAAACTATGCGTTCTATCGCAAATTATTTAGCACCCTCTTGCAAAACTTTGTGTTCTCTCACAAAACTTGTGCTCTCATTTATGCATTCACACTCCTGAATGCTCTACAGGCTATTGCATTTATGAGAGATAAGTCTAGGTGGCAGGTGCCGGTGGCTACTTTTTGTGGAAAACTGTATCTTGTAAACATGTAAAGAGTGAGAAGATACAGCTTGCATCATTACATCATATATAAATCTGATATATGGCAATGCAAAAACAAAAAATATACGATTTTAGTGCAATTCAAAAGGACCGTTTTAATATATGTAGCATTTTTCCCCAAACTACAGGCCTAATGTAATTCAAATATCATATGTTCAAATATCAACTATTATTTTATATGTATGTAGGTTTATGTGGCCATTTATCATGCCCAGCGACAACGGTGTTATGAGTGTGTCAATCATTCAACAATGACATGTACCAAACCGCATAAACTGGCTAAACTAAAGAGTTGTTCCAAACAAACGTGTTTCAATTGTACGCCACAGCATTCCATTTCAATTAGACCACTCGCATTTAATGTAATTTTAACGGTGTTGACTTGTGTTTTCACACATTCGTAAATTGTGTAGTGCATTGTACAACACTATTGTATTGTCTTTTGGGCTTCAATTTTTCATTGGACTGCTGGCTTTCTCTTCTTGTTGAACTTAAAGGCTGGAATAATGCAGGAATACACATAGGAGAGCTAGCAGAAGACGAGCGAGAGAACGCAAAATTATTTGCAAGAGGACACAAAAGGTTTTGCGATAGAACGCAAAATAATTTGCATAAGAATGAAAAAGTTTTGTGAGAGCATTCAAAATGATCAGGGGAATGCAAAGTTTTGGCAAGAACGCAAAAGCATTTGCTTATATTTTCCCCCACCCAACAAATTTTTTCCCCCACTACCTTAAACCTTTAGGGGCTCAGTAGTAATGTACCGGTTGCACTCATGTTTGTACAACACTGACTGTCTTCAGCATGAATGTCTAATCTTGACTCTTAAAGGCATAGTTCACCCAAAAAAAGAAAAGTTTGTCATCATTTACTCCCTCATATTGTTCCAAACTCTGAATTTCTTTGTTTAGTGAAACACAAATGGAGATGCTTGATAGAATATAAGGGACTGATAGTTTCAGTCTCCATTTGGTTCAGGCTTAGAACACCATGAGGGTGAGTAAATAACTCATTATTCATTATTGAGTCAACTAAGCTTTTAACTTATGTTAGACAAATGGGACAAAGCATAAATGTCTGTAAAATGCAGAAATATAATGCTTAATGCTAATCCTGCAGCTCACAGAAAAATGCAACATACTCAACAAAAATAATGAGAATATTGTCTTTCGGCAATATGAGAAGCTTATTTTAACAGTATATAAAATATCTCTATGAGAATAATATAAGTGAACATTTGCACAGTTTAAAGGAATATTTAGTGTCACACACTGATCAAACACCTGCCAAAAGTCTTCGACTACACTTGGCACGTTTGGAAATCCCTGTGCAAGTGACTCACATTTGATGTGAATCACAAAGCTCAAAGGGAATCAGTGGAACTACTGCAAGCTTTGGGTTTCAGACAATAAACTATCAAAGGACCTCCAAACTTAAACTTAGTTATTGGAGTTAACCCTTTCAGTGGAAAACAGGGGCGGTGGAGAGGGAAGACCTACAATCGAGTGAACAAATGGAAGTGTGAGAGACTTGACCTGATGGAGACTCGACGCCTCGCCGGGAGGGGTCATGGGCTGGCTGGCAATCTGATTGGCGGGTGTGTCCATATCAACTGGTGTGGTGTCCAGGCTTAGAGAGTTGGGGTCGATAGGGTTGTTGACCTGGAAGCACTTCTCCTTGTGTGCTTTAAGCATGTTGGAGAAGCGGAATCGCTGGCCGCAAACGTCACAGGGGTACGGCTTCTCGCCTGTGTGAGTGCGACGGTGTCGTTTCATATTGGGTCGGCTTGTGAAACTTTTTCCACAGATCTCACATATGTAAGGTTTCTCTCCTAGAGAAGACAGAAACATGGAAAAAATAGGCTTCGGAATATATGAATTACTGACACATTAACTGATCATAATAATAATATTAATAATAATAATAAAAATGTAGAGTACCATTTATTTTGCACCTCTACTGTGTTTGGTTTTGTAGTTTTTAATATTAGCACTAAATTAAACCACTTCCTGGCACTAAAACTTGCTTTTATTAATTTATAGGAATTTGGCATGGGCATTCGGAGTAAATTTCTAGTTGAGCACTCTCACACATCAAAAAACAAATTCCAATCTGGCTTCAGGGCATTGCACAGCACTGAATCTGCACTGTTAAGGGTAACTAATGATATTTTGCTCTCCCTTGACTCTGGAAATGTTGCCATTTTAATTCTACTAGATCTTAGTGCAGCATTTGACACTATAGATCACAATATCCTCCTAAATCGCATTGAGAGTGTGGTTGGAATCCAATGGCCAGTTTTAAAATGGTCTTATCTTAAAGAAACAACTTTGTCTGTCAGCATTGCCAAAATCTTCAGCACCCATCACATGTGGAGTTCCGCAGGGTTCCATCTTGGGTCCTCTACTATATTCTGTATATGTTCCTCTGGACTCTATCTTTAAAAATATCAACTCAACTGTATCTCCCGGTCAGGACAAACAATAGATGCTTATTAAGTAATCTCTTCTCCTGCCTTGAGAAATTAAAATACTGGATGTCTAAAAATGTTGTTACTTCGTCCAATATTTTAAGCTGAACGAGTACTCAATTAATCAGTTACTTATAGAAATACATAACATGTTATTATTTAATAATCATTATATAAACACACACACACACACACACACACACACACACACACACTCTATATATATATATATATATATATATATATATATATATATATATATATATATATATATATATATATATATATACACTGTATATTAAAACAAGTTATGAGTATAAGATACCTGCAAATCAAAGAAAAATCAAATTGTTTATGAAGTCAATTCATAAAAAAAAATCTAAATCCTTAAAACAAGATTAGTTTAGTGAGGTTTGCACTTAAAGAAAATTAAAAATTCTGCCAACGGAACAAGATAAAATACAATTTTGTTTTATTCTATTGTTAGAAAACAAGTCTTAATATCTAATACAGTTTAGCTCCTCAGATAAATTTATTCTGAAGGATAGATTTTTGCAAAACAAGGCAAACATATGAATAGAACATTTTAAAGTGTAAGAGAATCAACACAATGGAAACATTCCTACCCTTTACTTGATTATGGTAACTACAGGTGGGTCCTACCAGTGTGAGTCTTCATGTGTTCATCAAAGTACTGCTTCATGTTGAAGTCTTTCCCACACCACTGACACATGAACTGCTTGTGTCCGATATGGATGCTCATGTGAGACCGCAGCTGGTATTTGTACTGGAACCTTTCACTGCAGTTCTACAACATCAGAGGCAGCATCTCAGTGATAGATAAAGTTGATTAACCCTAAAATGCATATGTGGAGCAAAAACCCATTTGTCTAATTTTTAAGACATAAAGCTGTCTGTCATCTGACACTTCAGGTATTCCTCAATTAAGGTATATATGATCATGAGCAATATATGTTTACTATTGTAATCAATGCAATTAGCACTTGTATTACATTTGCAATACACTGGTATTAAACTTGTAATATTTATAAAAGAAAATCCATTTAGCATCTGTTATGTAATTAAATGTTAACTACCATGTTCAAGTTAATAATTAATACATACAGTAGTTACAGTTTGTGTGTAGTATACAAGTAACAATAAAAAAAAATTGCATTCAAGGGTTTAATATACATCCGCTTATACAATGCATTAAAAAAAATATTTTAGCCTATTTTTAAGATTTACGTTTTTAAATTTAATAACAAATTGAATGGGGACAATGAAAGTGAATGTGGACAGTTTTTGGAGGGTTTAAACAAAGAAATGTAAAGCTTAATGTATAATTTTATAAAATCACACACCAATTCTTCGGTTAAAACTTTTGTATTATTTGAGCAGTAAAGTTGTTTAACTTGTCATATTACTGTAGTTTTAGGGTTTTTTGACATTACATCATCATGGTAACAAAGTTGTAAAATTGACTAGAACTTTAGACAGAAAAGGTTTGTAAATTGTTTTATCACTAAAATCATGTTTACAGGTATACACTTTTATGTCTTGTGGCTATCCTTTTGTAACATCCAAAAATCGCCCCCCCATTCACTAATATTGTAAGTGTCTCACTGTAACCTCAATTTTTGCTTCTTTTTTTAAAAGAAAAGGAGGAACAATTCGAACATAATTTTTGTGGTAATCAACATTATGCAACGAATGCTGTCGATTGAGCTTCGCTTATATTGAAAAGAATGAGACAAAGATAAATCACGTAAGAACTTTTTTTCACTTTTAATGTGACCTATAATGTGAACAATTCAATTGAAAAACAAACTGAAATCTTCGTGGGGGAAAAATTTAAATTAAAAACCTTACAATAAACCTGGTTGCATAAGTGTGCACACCCTCTTATAACTGGGGATGTGGCTGGGTTCAGAATTAACCAATCACATTCAAACTCATGTTAAATAGAAGTCATTACACACCTGCCATCATTTAAAGCGACTCTGATTAATCACAAATAAAGTTCAGCTGTTCTAGTAGGATTTTCCTGACATTTTCTTAGTTGCATCTCAGAGCAAAAGCCATGGTCCGCAGAGAGCTTCCAAAGCATCAGAGGGATCTCATTGTTGAAAGATATCAGTCAGGAGAAGGGTACAAAATTATTTCCAAAGCATTAGATATACCATGGAACACATGACAGTCATCATCAAGTGGAGTAAATATGGCACAATAGAGACATTATAAGAACTGGACATCCCTCCAAAATTGATGAAAAGACGAGAAGAAAACTGGTCAGGGAGGCTTCCAAGATGCCTACAGCAACATTAAAGGAACTGCAGGAATTCCTGGCAAGTACTGGCTGTGTGCCACATGTGACAACATTCTCTTGTATTCTTCATATGAATGGGCTATGGGGTAGGCTGGCAAGCTGGAAGCCTTTTCTTACAAAGAAAAACATCCAAGCCCGGCTGAAGTTTGCAAAAGCAAACATCAAGTCTCCCAAAAGCACGTGGGAAAATGTGTTATGGTCTGATGAAACCAAGGTTGAACTTTTTGGCCATAATTCCAAAAGATATGTTTGGTGCAAAAACAACACTGCACATCACCCAAAGAACACCATACCCACAGTGAAGCATGGTGGTGGCAGCATCATGCTTTGGGGCTGTTTTTCTTCAGCTGGCCTTAGTCAGGGTGGAGGGAATTATGAACAGTTCCAAATACCAGGCAATTTTGGCACAAAACCATCAGGCGTCCGTTAGAACGCTGAAAATGAAGAGGAAGTTCACCTTTCAGCATGACAACGAATCAAAGCACACATCCAAATCCACAAAAGCATGGCTTCACCAGAAGAAGATTAACGTTTTGGAATGGCCTAGCCAGACCTGAATCCAATTGAACATCTGTGGGGTGATCTGAAGAGGGCTGTGCACAGGAAATGTCCTCGCAATCTGATAGATTTGGAGCGCTTTTGCAAAGAAGAGTGGGCAAATATTGCCACGTCAATATGTGTTATGCTAATAGACTCCTAGCCAAAAAGATTGAGTGCTGTAATAAAATCAAAGGGTGCTTCAACAAAGTATTAGTTTAAGGGTGTGCACATTATGCAACCAGGTTATTGTGAGTTTTTTTATGTTTTATGTTTTCCCCCTCAAAGATTTCAGTTTGTTTTTCAACCGAATTATTCACGTTATAGGTCACATTAAAGGTAGAAAATGTTCTGACATGATATATCTTTGCCTCATTCTTTGACATCACAAGAACCTGGCATTTTAACAGGGGTGTGTAGTCTTTTTATATCCACTGTAGCTAAAAACATACTAAAGGTACACATACTGTAAAATAAAGTCCAACCAATATATTAAATGTAATATTTTATTGAACACTGATGTCTTTTAACTCACCTCACACTTGAAGGGTTTTTCTCCAGAATGCTGCAGAGAATGCACTTTAAGCGACATGCTGCGTTTGAAAGACTTTCCACATGTCTCACAAGTGAATGGCATGTCCTTAGTGTGAGCTGCAGATAAATGCAACAACAATAACACTAAATAACTGACTAAAAACAAAACTGAACAAAAACACTATTAAATGTGAATTAAGAAATTGCTCATAATAAATATGAGAGAAAAAAGACACATCTAACTGTCTAATGTTAAAAACAATAACAGCTGACAATATAATGAATTGGTAGTATAAAACATACATTTCTTCATCTATTCATAAATGTGAAAAGACAATTCCACGAGGGCAGCAAGAGAAATAGCCAGTTTCTCCCATGTAAATTACATCTAATGTCATCTTATAATAAAGCGCTGCATTATTACTGCATTTGGTTTTACAGTGTCATGTGAGGAAGTGTCATTCGCTGCCCTGTGGACAATGGAGTGGGTTTTGTTAGAGGAAGCTCTCCTAGATGAGAGATTTCCTCTCTGCTGTCAGGACTGATTAAACAATACAGCCTCTGTCCTCAACTCTGTCTGCTGTAGACGGTAAAGCAAGGTCACATTGGCTGCTTTCCCCCGTGCAGTAGAGAGCTGAGCACTTCACTATTGTGTTTAATCGAGCTCTGGGAAGATCATGCTTCAGGAGATGAAAGTATCATTTGGTAAAAAAGGCCGGGACCTGGGTGTGCTGTATTACAGTACTTCTGATGGTACTAGGATGTAATATTTGATGTTAATTGGATCCATGAGTTCATTTGTTACTGTAATGCACAATATGGATAAAGTTTAAAGATGTATGGCTTGATGCCTGCGAATGAAGGGCTTGAGCTGAGACACATCTTGAATTTCAAAGGACATAAACTATTGAAGGAGAGAGAGAACATGATTGGGGAAGGGATGGAGGAAGAAATGCTTGAATGAGTGAGGTGCAGGGTATTTATTTACATTTAGTTTGCGGTTTGCGTGATTGAATTAACATGCTTCTCACAAACTTTTGTCATATTCATACTTTGTCATGGAGACCTTGAGGTTTTGTGGGCTGTGTTTTACAGAAACTCAGTACAATTTAACACTTTTTTAAACGGGACAACCATGTACAATCTTTGTGCACAGATTATTGTAATATGAGATGGATCATGACCCAGTACTCACCAACCATGTGTTTCCTGACGTGGGCCATGGTGTAGAACTTCTTTTCACAGATTTCACATGAGAACCTCTTCTCTGCATATCCATGGACAATCTTGTTGTGTTCGTGTAAAGACCAAAGCTTTTTAAAGGCTTTCCCACAGGTCACGCACTATAAAGATTAGAGGATCTAATTGAACTGCATTAGACAAAACAGTTCCTTAAGGGTTAACAGGCCCTTTACTACCTACAGTCCTGATACTTTTCCCTTTGAAACTTTCTAGATTAGAATACGGAATGGAACACCAGAGGAGACTTTTCCCATTGCGTTCGCATTCACAAATATAACCACCATAGAGATGTAATCTAGTATCAACCTTTTTTTTTTTTTTTGGAAAACGGGACTTTATAATTCTTAAAGAGTGCAATTCCAATAACTGCTTTTTTCTGAACAACGAGTATAAAAGGGCACCTCTAAATTAATATTTAGTTCAAAGAGTGTAACACTTTTTACAAATCAAATCGAATTAAATTAATTTGATGAATGAATTTGTCAAATGAACCATGACACCATATAAAAAGGTACAATTTCCTAATTATCCCTTGGTAACGGTTGCTCACTCTGACAAGCTCTGCAGAACTCCCCACCGGAATGAATGGGAGTTTGCCATGATGATGCGTATTTTGGCAAAATATTCTCATAAACGGAATGGATAATATTTTTACATGGGCTGATATGAAGAGTGAAATTGTAATGCATATTTATTTGAAGTTTTTTTGTCAAATAAATGGTTAAATTAATAACAAAGCTGTTAATAATGTCTTATAACACTCATTTTGATGCTGTGAACTCTATTTATTATTGCAATTACTATGACTTGAATCAATACATAAATTAATCAATGATCAGTTCCATCCATCCATCCATCCATCGTCAACCGCTTATCCTGTGTACAGGGTCGCGGGGGGCTGGAGCCTATCCCAGCTAACATTGGGCGAAAGGCGGGGTACACCCTGGACAGGTCGCCAGTTCATCGCAGTTTCTCATCGCCACACATAGACAGACACACACTCACACTCACATCCACACCTAGGGCAATTTTTGGAGACACCAATTAACCTAGCCTGCATGTCTTTGGATGGTGGGAGGAAGCCGGAGCACCCGGAGAGAACCCACGCAGACACGGGGAGAACATGCAAACTCCACACAGAAAGGCCGGGGCAACCGGGGTTTGAACCCACGACCTCCTTGCTGTGAGGCGACAGTGCTAACCGCTGCGCCACCGTGCCGCCCTCTCAATGATCGGTTATTAGCTTTAATTTACCTTGGAGCAAATATAGGCGTCATTGCAGATGTTACATGTTCATTTGGGAATGAGGGCTGACAGTTTAATCAAGAACATGCTCTTTTCTCAGATATATTTAAAGATTATTTAAAAAAAGAAAGAAAAACACTGCGGGTATCCTCTCTGGGTAACTTGTGTCACTATTACAAATGACCCAGCAACAACGTGTTTTTCATCTTTTTGATTATTTTGATAAAATTCCACTAAAAAGTCTTTACCGTTTCTCATCGACACCTACATTGCATTCAGAAAGTATTCAGACCCCTTAATTTTTTTTCACATTTTGTTGAAACTCTGATTTGGAACTTCACTTTGATTGGAGTCCACCTGTGGATTGAACCTGATTTGGAAAGGCACACACCTGTCTATAAAATGTCTCACAGCTGAAAATGCATATCAGAGCAAAAACCAAGCCATGAGGTCAAAGGCTCAGAGACAGGATTGTGTTGAGGCACAGATATGGGGAAGGCTACATAAAAATGTTGGCTGCATTAAAGGTTCTTGACTGGAACTTGAACCCAATCAAACCTCTCTGGACAGAGAAAAGCTCTTGAGGCTGTAATCACTACCACAGGTGCTTCAACTAAGTACTGAGTGAAGGGTCTGAATACTTATGTCAATGTGATATTTCAGTTTTTTCTTTTTAATACATTTGCAAATGTATCTGCAATTGCTATGTAATTATGGGGCATGGAGTGTAGATTGATTTGATAAAAAAAAAAAAAAAAGAAAAAAAAAAAAGCATTTTAGCATAAGGCTGAAACATAACAAAATGTGGAAAAAGGGGTTTGAATAATTTCTGAATGCACTGTATTACACTGGTGGCCAAAAGTTTGGAATAATGTACAGATTTGCTCATATGGAAATAAACTGGTACTTTTATTTACCAAAGTGGCATTCAACCAATCACAATGTATAGTCCGGACATTAATAATGTGAATAATTACTATTACAATATGATTTTTTTTTTCAGATCTACTTAATCTACAGCCACGTGCAGCAATGACAGCTTTGCAGATTCTTGGCATTCTAGTTGTCAGTTTGTCCAGATACTCAGGTGAAATTTCACCCCAAACTTCCTGTAGCACTTGCCATAGATGTGGCTGTCTTGTCGGGCACTTTTCATGCACCTTACAGTCTAGCTGATCCCACAAAAGATCAATGGGGTTTAAGATCCATAACATAACTTTTCCAATTATCTGTTGTCCGATGTCTGTGTTTCTTTGCCAACTCTAACCTTTTAATTTTTTTTCTGTTTCAAAAGTGGCTTTTTTGTTGTTGCCATTCTTCCCATAAGGCCTGCACCCATGAGTCTTCTCTTTACTGTTGTACATGAAACTGGTGTTGAGCGGGTAGAATTCAATGAAGCTGTCAGCTGAGGACATGTGAGGCGTCTATTTCTCAAACTAGAGACTCTGATGTACTTATCCTCTTGTTTAGTTGTACATCTGGTCTTCCACATCTCTTTCTGTCCTTGTAAGAGCCAGTTGTCCTTTTCTTTGAAGACTATAGTGTACACCCTTCTATGAAATCTTCAGTTTTTTGGCAGTTTCAAGCATTGTGTAGCCTTCATTCCTCAAAACAATGATTGACTGATGAGTTTCTAGAGAAAGCTGTTTCTTTTTTGCCAATTTTTACCTAATATTGGCCTTAAGACATGCCAGTCTATTACATACTGTGGCAACTCAAAACAAACACAAAGACAATGTTAAGCTTCGTTTAACGAACCAAATAGCTTTCAACTGTATTTGATATAATGTCAAGTGATTTTCTAGAACCAAATTAGCAATTTAGCATGATTACTCAATGATAAGGTGTCTAGATTTGATCAAAAATTACTTTGTTCAAATTGTGATGGTGCTTTTTTTTTTTACATCAGTAATGTCCTGACTATACATTGTGATCTATTGAATGCCACTTGAATTAAAGTACCAATTTCCTTCCGAAACAGAAAAATCTGAACATTATTCCAAACTTTTGGCTGCTAGTGTATATCACTTCTAAAGATATGTATTACTTTTTTGTTTCCTTTATGTGATTTTTGGAGCTACAAAGGTCTGATCATCATTCACTTGCATTGTATGGACCTACAAAGCTGAGATATTCTTTTAAAAGTCTTTGATTTTGTTCTGCTGAAGAAAGTCATACACATCTGGGATGGCATGAGGGTGAGTAAATTATTTTCATTTTTGAAATGACATTTCACTGGGAAACAGCAGCCAACTGTGTAATGAAGCACATAATTTAGTTTCGCAAAAATGTAGCCATGGTCACGTAATATTCATGAGATCAGGCTGCACGAACTGCATCCCAGACTAACGTTTTAAGCAGACTCAGGTGTGGTTCAAAGCAAAAGCTTTGTGAAAATGGCCTTATAGATTGCACGCTAAAATGTAGTTAATATGTTTGCATGGAGCTCTGTGTATCTACCTGTATGCTTTTCTCACAGTTGGTCTGATGGTGCAGTAGTAGCTCACTCTCCAGTAAAAAGCGTTTGCCGCATTTGTTGCAGATCTGCATGCGGTTGTGAGTGACGTTCATGTGCTTCTCCAGATACCAGCGGTTGTTAAAAATGCGAGGACACTTCTTACAGGAAAAGTGTTGCTTTTCCTCAAGCTTTACTTTCTGGCCCAGGCTCTCCTGTTCTTTTCTCCTCTTCCTCCCCTCAACTCGCTCTGCTAATTTGGAGCTTATTAACGTCTGTTTAATGGCGACAGCCGATTCCACACCTGTTGATTTTCGTGTGGCACGTCGTGATCTTTCCATGCTGGTACGTCCCACAACTGGAATGTTGAGGCTGTTGTCCTCCTCATCTTCCTCATCTCCATCCTCATCACTACTGCAGTTTTCCAACTCTTCCTTTTCATGTTCATACTCTTCTTCTTCCTCACCAACGTCTTCATTATTGTTTTGTTCCTTGCCCTCCTCCACACCAGAAAGGTTGCTGTGATGGTGGACAAGGAGGCCAGAAGTGCTTGAGGTGTTGCCCTTCCCATCAGATCCTTTGGAGACATTCAACGTTTGGTTGTTGAGATTGACCTCCACAATGATCTGCTCTCTGTTAAAGGAGACCGAAATATCCTGGGGTCCAGATTCATTGAGAGCAGCTCCTCCCTCCACAGTGTATAAGCCACGCCCTCCTCCACTAGCCCCTCCCCCTCCACTGTCATCCTTTTTGTAGAAGTGCTTGAACTGATGGCTGGGATTAACTGAAAGGTGTGTTGTTCTACTTTCCTCTACAAGCAACGAAAAAGTACCATTTCCTTGCTGTGTGTACATCTTCTCAAGCTCTTTCATCTTGATCTCTTGATGCATCTGATTGTCTTCACCCTCTGTGTTAGCCATCTCTGGGGAAAGTGATTGGCTGTTGAAGAGCTTGTGACATGAGCTTGCTAGATCACTCGTCTGTAGAACAATGGCTGCTTGCAGGATGTAGATGATGGTGCTGTCACTTACCAGCAGCCTGGAGGTACAGATGAAGTTAAGGAGCTTCAAGCCCTGGATTGTCAGCACCTCAAAGGCAAGGTTTATGTGGTACAGTGAGAGGAGGGCCTGGAAGAAGGGGCTATGGTCAGCTACCACACCCTTGTGGGCAGAAAATGTACTGTGTTGGCACTCCAGCACAATGTCCACGTTGTACAGGCGAGGTTGGTAGAGATGATGCTCATTCAGCCTGTCCATTAAAAAGGTACAATTTTGCGCTGCATCCTCTACCAGAGAGAACTTGGCAGTCTTCTCCACTATGAACTGCAGGAGAAAATGTATATTAATCATACAAGCAAATTATCTACAAAAATAAAATAATATCAGGATTAACAGGATGATTATATCTTCTTGGAAAAAAATAGAACAATTACATATTTGAGCTAATAACTAGAAAAGCATTTCCAGAAGGACAAACCATTGCTTGTAAGACTGCAAAAAAGTAGTGCTAAAGTAATATTCCAATATTCAATACAAGAACCCGGAATATTCCTTTAATATTTTAGAACTGCACATCTTGTTTTCTGTCAGCTGTAGGCCTACATGAGAACCAACACATAATGCTATAGATCAGGGGTCGGTGTCCTTTTTGACTAGTTCTGGGGCAGCTGTGGCTCAGGTGGTAGAGCGGGTTGTCCACTAATAACAGGGTTGGTGGTTTGATTCCTGGCCCACATGACTCCACATGCCGAAGTGTCCTTGGGCAAAACACTGAACCCCAACTTGCTCCCAATGGCAGGCTAGCGCCTTGCATGGCAGCTCTGCCTTGAATGGGTGAATGAGAAGCAGTGTAAAGCGCTTTGAATACAAAGGCTAAAAAGGCACTATATAAGTGCAGACCATTTAGTTAAAGTTTTGAGAGTAACAATTATTGACTGTGTTTACATGCACACCAATACACTTAAACTGACAAAAATCAACGTATTCAAATAAATCAGAAAATGCAAGAAAACTGCGTTTACATGAGATTTGAAATAATGGGGATGTTTTCTGTTTTTGATATCAAAATGCAAAGAGGCATGCATGCAACATTGCACACATTGGTTAAGCTGGTAAGAGTGCAGGTAAAGGTGTTTACATGCAACGTAAAATCTGGATAATGGGCAAAGTTCTACCCGAGTCAACTTGTTTATGCTTAAACCAACTATTTGATCATACCCAATAAAGGAATGCTGTTTAAGGCTTGTGTCAGGTTTTAAAGCATAACAGGTGTAAGAGTGTGCATGTAAACAACACCCTCAATGTGGTTTAAGGAGAGTGTATATGAAAATCTCAAAGTTTGATAGCGGTATCTTCTTTTGATTGCAAAAAAACAACAAACAAAACAAGAAAATATAGGCTGTCATCCATTCAACAGCACAGCGGTATGAGCGGCTCGTGATGAATGAATGGATTGTACGCATTGCGCTCGCAGTTTCGCAGTTTTCATCACACTTTAATAGCATGTAAATTAAACAAGGTAGATTGGCATGCAGGTGTGAGGGACAATATATAAATAAAATACAACTATAGATACTCCCCCACTAGCTGTTGCTCATGTGCCAGTGATTATTCCTCAATGTGCCAACAGTGGCATGCTTGCTGCCATATGTTGCCGACCCCATTCACAATTCAGTATGCAAATAAATGCAAGAATGAATAGCTCTCTCCAGGTATTATTGACCTTCTTGGTATGTTAAATGTTCCAAGCTGAATTAATTACAGAACATTGTGGTGCCTTGCAAGCAGTGGAAAAATGTAAAGTAACTATATATAAAGGTGAAAGAAAAAGATGAGTATGTGTAAATCTTTAAAGCAATTTTTCTTGTACAAACTATTCTCATTCAAAGCAGCCTTCAACACATCATAAAAAAGTCTACTGCAAAGTGAGACAGACAGATGTTAGTGGAGCATGCAGATATGCCCTCCCCTTCTGCTCCCAAGGTTGGCTTATTTTAGATCGGAAAGGACAAGGTTTCGATCCGGACAGCATCTCTTTTGAAACACCACAGAGGACAAAGAGAAAGAGAGGCAGCAAGCAAAAAGAGAATAAAGGCAAACCAGAGAGGAGAGAAAAGAAGCATCTAAAAAGGCACATTTATATTCACCCAAAATTATTACACAAAAACGTCTAAGTGGTGTACAGGATGAAGTCCTTATTTAAAATCTGATCACATCCATTTACAGATGTGCACTGCAGCCAAACCCCTGCAAGTAAACAACTGTCAAAATTCTTGTTGAAACACAGCTGGCCAGAACACACTAAAAGACCATTTCAAGGATGTAAACAATATCAAATGAATTAGAATGCTACTGGCCTGGGAGCACTTCTGGTATCATTACCGGATCCTTTAAACAAGGTTCTGAGTTAACCTATTTTCTTAAATAATTTCAAATATTTAAATTGAAGTGATTATTCAGACGTGTGTTTGATACTGAGCGTCTACGTGAGAGAGACGATGAAATTGTATCATAGTTTAGATGTTCACAATTACTTCCTCAATGGAGAAATCTGGAATAATCAATAAAGCTGTTCAATTAAGCTATCTACGTGACCTGCAGACAAGGTAAGGATTTCTTTTTTGTTGTTACTAATTTGCAATTAGTTTTGGATTGAAGCGTCTGCTAAATGACTAAATGTAATAATAAATGACTTGCGCAGCTTCATTCATTATAATGGGAGCAATCTATAGTCACTTTTTGAGCTCTACCTATTAAACTTTCATTTAGTTGGCATGAATGTTGTTCACCTATCAGAGATGTGTGCTACAGTTTTAGTATTTCACATACTCAGCCATCTCGCTTCATTGCAGCAGTTCATGCATCCATTTGCTGTTGCTTTTTCAGAGATCTAAACAATTTAATTTCCGTTAGTTCCAGGCATTCAGGGAGCATCCAGCCTCCGAACAACATGGTCCACATTTTAATAAATTACATTTTATGACAATCATTTTAAAGTTAGTATAGTTAATTGTGTTAAAGTCACTTGGATGAACGCCTCCCACTGTTGTTTTGAATGAGTATGACAACTAGTCGGAAATGTTCAAGAAACAAAGACGTCACATCCTTAAATGGTCTATATCTGCCTGGCATATTGTGGAATACCACACTTTGAAATCAATGGTAAGCATATGCCTTCAAGCCCAGAAAATATTTTTCTTGTCAGATCACAAGGAAGATAGACGATATTCTTTCCTCCTCCCCATTCTTTGAAGAGTTTGTAGATTCTGGGGTGGATTATCATTCAGATGGAGTAAAAACCCTACTACAAATCTCCCAGAACACCTAACCTATTTTAAGTGAGTTTAAACAGAGAAGAGAACGTGCACTTATTCAAGATAAATAAAATTATTTTGCAAAAAATCTTTTCCCTTTCAAAACATTAAGCCCAGTCATTTGTGTCAAATGCAATATTAGCAACATGCAACATTTCTATAACGGGCCATTCACACCAAATAACCAGAGTAGATGGACATCTTTGATCAATATATTGTGTTTTGCTGTTTTTTTCAGAATCTCGCGCAGGAACACTGCATTTTTAGGCTGCTCTGTCAAGTTAAAAGAGCTTACACTTTTAAAAACGTGTCTTAAGACACCTGCATTCTGTTTCATTTGTTGTAATGTAAGGCTGTCAAAATCAAATTTAAAATTAATCGAATTTAAGATAAAAATATTGAATGCTAATTTGAGTATTTAAATTTTGGATATGAGTCAATTACTGATGATGACTTACATTACTCGGCTAAAACGGAGGCAGTGTAACAAATAATTCAGAATGCGGTTATCTCAAGGCACATTTAAAGGTTAAATATCCTTTGTGTTACCCCACATCTCCCTGAAATCTGCGCCCCTGCCTATACATCTGTGATTAAATCATAAAATAATACAAAAACACGTTCACCTTGAACCATGATTTATATTTCAGTGACTATTATCATCATTATAATTATGTTTACATTTATAATTGTTTTTAGATCTTAGTTTGTATTAGTAATTTTCTGCCATTGTCACAGACATATACTTGCCTGATGGTAAATGGAAAGGTTGTTATATATGATTTTTTATTATTTTTTTTTTACCACTTTGCTTTTTCGTTTCATTTGAAGTACAGTTTGAATTAAGAAATGTCTCTGGTTTAAGTTTTTCATATTTTTAAATACATTTCTTTAATTTTCAATGCAAAATCACTAAAGCAAGAATATTCATTGATCCCTCATCCTGTGGGTTGACGATGTATTTGTATATAGGGTATACAATTATATATATCGCCCAGCCCTAAGAGGGAACCAAAAAAAATTATTCACACATTCAAATTCCTGGGATGAAAAGTAATAAAACGCCAACATTAAACCGGCAACAACCCACAATAAGTGATGTATTTGCCCCGGCAATGAAATACCAGACCAGTAGAGATTCATTGATCTCTCATTGCCAAAGAGATGTGCACTTCTCAACTGTTGAAAAGCCATCTTTATTGAACAACAAAGTTTTCATTGCACATTTTTTCCAGTTTCATTTGAATGTTTTGTTAAAATAAATAAAAAATAAAAAGTTTGAAATCAAGCTGCCTTGCTTTATTTTGTAGGCTGCTACTTAACGAAAATTACCCCATAGTACCACCTAGCATCCAGCCAGTGGTAAAACCACCGTTAGTCTATTTGAACGTGAACACCGCACCGGTGTGAAAATTATGATACCATGGGAAGTCTAAAGAGTAGTATGGGTAGTAGGCTATTCTGAACTCACCCAGTGTCTGAAAAAATGTCTCGTTACTGCACGAGATGCTGAAAAGGTCCCAAGACACAGAGAAGTGCTCAAATACATTCCTCTAGAAGACCATGCTTACATACTAAAAGATAGATGTTTTTGAAGTGGACGTACCCCAGAGGTGGAAGTATTTGGCGGTTGTGTCTTGACTATGCCTTGTTCTCTTATCAGTGTCTTGCTGCATAAGCATTAGTAACATACAAAGTGTTTAATGAAAAACACTGGTATAGCTGGTTTTATGAAGCTTGAGCCTTTGGTAGTACTATAGCACCGGTGTAGACTACTGTGCAACACTAAGTTAACAAATTATTTAAAATGTTTCTTTTTTCGTTTAAATTTTTTACTTAATATTTGAGAATATAATCTAAATCTAAATCTTTTGACTTTATCAATTTACAAACATTTGTTAACTGCCAGATATGTTGTTTGCAATAAACAATCACTATAACATGGTGCCGAATGGTTTATATTGATTTGTTGAGCAAAACCAGATTTCTATGCTACCTAAAATAATTTCCTTAACCCTAATGTTGTGTTCTGTTCATTTTGACCCAGATGGCTTTTTATTTTATTTTTACTTAATACAATTGGAATAAAATTCCTTAACTTTGTTCACATATGGGATCGGAAAACATACAAATAATATGGACAATTTTATTGGTTTTATTTCACCTGTTATGCTAATGGTCAAAAATAACCGGCCATTGGAAATTAATGGCCTGGGCTAAAAAAAAAAAAAAGTACAAATTATTGTTGAGGAGTCTGCCCAACCATCTGATGAGCACATATGTGCATGTGTACTTGCATACATAAAGTCTTCTGAGATGTGTACACACTCATACAAACACCCACACACATCCACTCACACGCACCCTTTGGTTTCTTAAGCATGCTCTGAAATTCTGTATGATTTTTACCAATGCAGCAAAGGTTCAGAGGTTGCCTGGGAATGCAAAGGGCATGGTGGGTGTTTGGGTAAGTGTGTGTGTGTGTGTGCCCTTTGAATTCCCATGATAGATAGAAACGCACACACACACACACACACACACACACACACACACACACACACACACACACATTGATTTGCATTAGCACAGGTCATTTAGGCCTATTGTCAATCAATTCCAAAAAGAGGTATAAAACCTGTTCTAATTACATGAAATCAAATTGAAAAAAATATTTATTTTTAGTAATAATATATGGAATAAGTGATATTCAAAAAACATTTAAATAGGTTGGACATTTTGACCTGGGAACACAAGGAGTGGTAGCCAATGAGGAACACAGCACAAAGGTTCAAATTAGAATATAATTTGAATATTGGAAATATTTCAGTGAAAAATTCAAATTTAGTTTTCAGCCCTGAATTTAGCTGTTTTAACACAAGTGCTAAAACATGGTGCACCTCCAAGAAGTTGCATTGTGGAACAATTTAGTGCAAACATTCAAAGCATGTCCACTTCTCCCTGTTTTAATTTAGATATCAAATTTACTTAACCTTGAAAACAGACATCATTTAAATTAAACAGTGTAATGTCTACCCTGTGTTATACATCTAAACATGTACATGCAGACATAGAATTCAAGTAAAACAAAAGGAAAACAGTGTTCCTCGTTTTTAAACATACTTTGTTAAAACATGACCTTGAAAAAAACTTGTTTTAAAGAAACTAGCACTATCAGAAACATGGGTAGTGTAACGCTTCTCATTAGGGTTCATAAGGCTAAGTTTATTGTACAGCAGAAACTACTCTTGCTCCATTCCTGCAATGACAGAAGGTGACTCAGGGCTGCTGGCTAGGCCAGCTGGTATGCACTTGGCAGAAGACGTGCACCACAGTGCCATGCAGCATAGAGCAGAACAGTGTTGGGGGGGCCCCATACTCTCAGATGACTTTCACTTCTGTGAAATTGTCTGCCTTAATGGCAGAGGATGGACTGAAACATAATTACTGTACACATTAGCACTGTCGCCTCACAGCAAGAAGGTCCTGGATTGGAGTCCCAGCTCAACTAGGGCCTTTCTGTGTGGAGTTTGCATGTTCACTCCGTGTTTGTGTGGGTTTCATCCAGGTGCTCCGGTTTCCCCCACAAGTCCAAAAAACATGCAGATTAAGTCAATTGGAGACTCTAAATTGCCCTGTGTGAGTGAGAGTCCCCCAGCCACTGGGGGTTGCGTCAGGAAGGGGATCCGGCTTAAACTTGTGCCAAATCAAATATATATGCAGACTATCACGAAGTGGACCCTGCACCTACATGGGAAAAAACACTAGGAAAGAGAGTGTAGATTTTATTACTAATTTTGTTCTGGAATGCTACTATGTTCCCTTAATCAGATATCTCTGGATACCTTCACAGAAAACTGCACTGATTTAAAGGGTCTGAGCTCATGTAACAATGTAGCCACTGTAAAGGCCACTGACCAACTACTCAACATCAACTTTTGATGAAATACTCACAATTACAACAACCCCACAGTATCACATACCACAATACAAACTAAACAAATTATAGTAACAAGCCACAGGAATTCAAGAAAACTATAAGCAATACAGAGAAGTCATGAGTTTTATGTGTTGAAAAGAAGAAAACTGAAACAGAGCTATCAATATTGCAATAAGAGATTCTTAGGAAGTGCTGTTCACAAAAAGGGCATTTTTGACCAAAATTGTGTCTCTGAGCCAGAACTGGTAACTTGATTCAAGCTAAGCCATGTAGTTTTCCTCTCTACTGTTAGCACTAGACCCCAAGACACAAGGAGAGGTAGGCCATCACAGTCCGGCGGTAGATATGGAAATATGGAAATGCTGACTCAGTAATGCTTTCCCCCCCTCAGCATGATCCTAACAAGGGCTCAGGGTAGGGAGACTTGAGTGACATCCTCAAGAACCAGAGCAGGCACTATGCCAGCAAGAATCATCCTCATATTGGGAAGAGACAAAGCTATAGGATAGCATATCAGCGTAGCTGTTCAACACAGACATGAACAAACACCCACTAAAGCCTGACTCAGCATAAAGCTACAGCAGACTTTAGGGGAAAGACGGTGATTCAGAGAGACACTTTTACACGGGATGTTAGATAAATTTGGGACAACTGAATTGGATAGAGAGTTCACAAATACAGGCTTAACTCAACAGAGTGTACGTCAATAGAGAATTTGTTTCCAAGCAACTGACTGCAGCACTTGATTTTTCGGCAATAACATATGTAAAGAATTGAAGATGTGTCTCCTTTTGAACAATTAATGGAATAGTTTACCCAAGAATGAAATAATTTACTTCACCTCATGTTAGGACAGAATTAATATTGTGATTTCAGACATGTCTTGATGAGCCAAGTTTGAATATGCGCAAGCATGAATGAGATTAAAGAGCTTGAGCAAGATATTTTTGGTTCTTAAATTTTAGTCTGTTTGCCATACAAAGTTATAAGGCTTTAGAAGGTTTGGAATATACTGTCTCATCATATGACATGTTTTATGGTGCGTTTTGGAGCTTGACAGCCAAAGGTTAGTACGTAACATCTTATATACTTTCCATATTGGTCCTGATTGATACAGATTTCACAATTTGATTCAATTCCGATTCATAAGCTCTCAATTCGATTTGATTCCCATTTCGATTCGATATCGATTAACATGGGTATATTTCAATTATAATTTTGCCATTTTGCTTACATAAGAGAGAATTTCTCTCCCAGCTAATTCTGTTAATTATACAGGGGACCTTCTAACTAGGTACATTATGAACATTTACATTTTACTACTGATATTTTATTAGTTTTTCATAACTTTGGTCACATTTTGGCTTTTAAAAATGAATAAATCAATTTATTCAATCAATAAATAACATATATTTAAAGTATTATTTGTGTTGCATATTAATTGTTTAATTGCAGAATTTGCTATTTACAAGTAAAAAGAGTGTCTGTAAATGAGCGCATTTAACGAGAGACACTCGTATGGCTTTATCTCATCTGTGTTATGCATGATTAGAATTAACAAAACATTTTTCTCTCAACAACTTAATGTAGGGAATAGAAAAGGTAATAAAAGGGACATTATTCAGTGACAAATATGTCGCTTGGATCTCGTCTTTGGACACTGGCATTACAGGGAACAACTTTTACTCTCAACACACCATGAAGGGGTTTTGCTGCTTAACACTCCGCCACTATACTACACAATCACTGGTGAGTGAAATCTAAACAATTAGCAGCCAGTTGCCAAATATATATATTTTAGCCGCATAGCACGGAATTTGGTTGCAAATACGAGTGATTTCCTAGAGAAAAAGATCAATCTTGGGATTTTAGAATTGATATCAATATCGTTCAAATGAAGATCGCGATGCATTCGAAAATCAACATTTTACCCACCCCTCACTCTGTCAGGGTTTATTTTGCACACATTTTTTTATATATAAATAAATAAAAAATGGCTTACTGTACATTATTCTGCTTGTTACACAACTAATAAATAAATAAAAAAGGGCCAGTAAAATGTATTTGTTTAAAGAATCAAGTACTCCAGAAAGCCATGGAAAATAACAGTTTAAAGGGATAGTTTTGGGTGAGCTAATTTATTAATCCTCTCAACACATTACCAAAGAAAAACATATTCAGTAACTAAAAAAGTAATATTATATCCACTACACACTGAATAGCAACAGGCCTCTTTTAACCTTCGGCTAAATTTCCAGAGACATTTGCCCACTCTGTAATAATGAAAAACATGCGTTATCATGGGAATCTAATCAGGCCACAATTGAGACGAGAGAATAATCGCTGTCGTCCTGCTCTCTGGATTCATTCACTTCCTGTTCTGCCAGCCTGAGGGACGTAGTGCAGCAGAATGCAGAGCTGCAACTGTCTGGCTTTGTTTCCTCATCAATCATACACAGATGGCACAATGACTTTGCATCTGGAGTCTCTCTGCCCAAGACAATTTGCACAATTTGGCATGAAATGCATTTTCAGTGGTGCACTGAAGAGAGTTTGGATTTGGTATGGTAAAAAAAAAATATTAAGAATAAATAATCAATGGAATGAAAAGCTTTGCTTTAAAAACACTAGGTTAGGGTGGACAATGGCTAGTTTTCCCACAAAGAAGTTGTTACTTTAAATGGCTAATTTTCAGTAACTAGGTCTTGAGCCAAATGTCCAGTTAAACATATGTATGTTTTCTACAGCAGTGGTTTTGCATTTTAGTTTTAAATACCTAATTCAAAACCCTCTTAACTAAAATTCCAGTGTACTCAGATTTTTGATTTAGCAATTAGTTAAAGTGAAAATAAAACCACACTGGTTTACATGCAGTCAACTATATATTTCAACTGAATGGATGAACAGTGTTCTCAGGACAAAGGTATTTTCATTAATATCAGGTTTGGACAAATTATCAGATGTGTTTTTAAAAGTTATGAATTTATAGAATGTGTTCATTGACACAATTTAGAACAAAAGAAATATGCATATTTATTTGTATATATTGTAAATATGCTACCTTTTAACTTTTTTGAATTGTGATTTGTTTTATAACTGTTTTACTCTTTGGATGATTCTAACAAATGCTGTCAATAAAAAATTTTTTTAGGGCCACTATGATTTTTTTACATTGTGGCATTATTTTCATGACAGTTCCCCACCATTCTAATTACCGCAATGGAAAAAAAAAAGTAATTAATTAAGTAATAAATTCCCTTGGTACCGCCTTATATTTTTGCTGATTAAAAAAAAAAAAAAAAAATGGCTGATTCCATTGTGACAACTTACCCCCTACAGCAGGGGTTGGCAATCTATGGCACACGTGCCAATGCTGGAGGGGTAATCACTGGCACACCAGCAACGGCGAGAGAGGAGTACACTATTTTATTTATATGAAATGCCACACTTGTATTTCAATCTACATCTTGATGTAATCCAATCGCACATCACGAGCCGACAGTGCTTCACTTTTGGTTATCGCACGATTAAACACGCCCATTTTGCTTCGGTCAGTCTGCGCGGATGACAGCCTGCATTCCATGTGTCATTTGTATCTTTTTGCTTTCAGAACAACATCATTTAATAAGGAAAACACCACAGGCTAGTAATTACAAGATTGCAATGACATAATATAAGAAATATTTAAGATTCCATACAATTTAATGATCAGTTTTTTATTATAATTTTGTACAAAAGGACAGGTTTTCTTTTATGCAATTTCACAAGATGCTCTTTGAAAATTTACATGCAGGATCATGATTATATCATAATCATCAGGTTTTGCACAAATTGTTCACTCAAACTGTTATGCTGAATATATAATTTGTAATGAAAAATAATCAATTAAAATAGAAGAATTCAAAATAGAAACTCAAACTTTGGAAAATCACATACATGCGCATTATATTTTTTTTGGGTGGGCGCATCGGCACTAACTAACATAGGGCATTTTTTTTAATAGTTTTTCTTTTTTGAAACAAAAACCTTCAAAAATAAACTATAATTTAAGAAATTACATTTAGCCCTGAATAGATACTGTGTGTTCTTGAGGGGGAAAAGTGTCTCAGTCTTGCCTTACAATCAACAGCAACTTTTGTAGTTCTACATTTGAACCCCATGTACCCATCACGCCCTGAGATTATGAGGTGAAGGAGCCATCCTCAGAGGACAGAGATATGGGTGAGACAGAAACAGATTCCTAAAATCCAATCATCCAGTGCTGACCTTGAGCTAGACAGACACGCACTTACAGCCCTCACAGAGGCACAAAAATGACTTAAGCCCTCTGTTATTTTGTGTGTGTGTGTGTGTGTGTGCACTGCTATAAATTAGCAAGGTATGTTCCCCTTCTGTCACTCACTCGACGTTGTGTCGAATGTAGTGACACAAGGGGTCTATCTTGAGAGCCACACGTACCTCTGAATTTGAGAAAAGGCCAATGAGAAATTGGCAGACAGAATTTACATGTCCCGCCCACGGACATACGGGTATAAAGGGAAGAAGATGTGCGTCTGTCAGTCAGATTTTTTCTTCGGAGACGAGCGGTTGTGCAGATGCAAGCTGATCTTCACTACTGTTCCACTCACCTCTCTCAACGAAGCACTACTGTTGGATCTACGGCGCATCATCAGCTGCTTTCTCCCTCTCTTCATGCTGTGCAGTTCATGCCCCTGGGTGCTTTGACAGCGCTTCTCTCTAAAAGAGTGTTCCTCCTAAAAAAGAGTTTGTTTTCTCTGAAAGAGTTTACACAAAGAGCAATACACAAGCAGGCGTTGAACGTACTTTTCAGGACGCGTCTTTTTAAAGATGCCCTTGCGCCTCTGTGTAGTTCCTGGATGCGGTCGATATCTCTCCATCAATGATGGTCATAGACACTGCCTCGTGTGCCTGGGTAGCAATCACACTGAGCGTTTGTGAATGGTTCATGTACTCACTGCGAGAACACGACCATGGCAACGTTGCGGTCGCGGCTTTTATTTCTCAAGGAGAATGCCACTTCAGCTGCAGGTTTCGCCAGGTAAATCCCCATGAACCACCTGCCCCCTGGCACGCTCACTTGCTTCCGTCTGGGCTCGGAGAGTGCAGCGGAGAGTGTTCAGGAGTCTGCAGCATAGGCTCTCACCCCCCGGTACCTATCTTCCCGGAGGTGCATGACGAGTTGTCGAGGTCGTGGAGGGCACCTTTCACTGTTCAGAACAAACCCCTTCACTCGTCCACCCTTACTATCCTTGACGGTAGGACCCTGCCACGATCACCCGGTACTTCCCTACAAGGCCTGTAGGATGACGTTGTCTCTGACTTCGAGAGCCTACAGCACCACCGGACAGGCCGCCTCCACCCTGCATGCCATGGCTCTCCTGCAGTTCCACCAAGCCAAGGCACTCAAAGAACTGCACCTGGGTAGTCCCGACCCTGATGTGCTGCAGGAACTGCGCTCTGCCACGACCTCGCTCTCAGAGCCACGAAGGTCACAGCATGTGGACTCGGGTGGGCAATGGCCAGCCACGTGGTCCAGGAATGCCACCCCTGGCTTAACATGGTCGAGATGCGCGACGTTGAAAAGGCACACTTTCTGAACGCCCCTGTCTCCCAGCTTGGCCTCTTCGGCGACACCGTCGACGACTTCCCCCAGCAGTTTTCAGCGGTGAATAAGCAGACAGAAGCCATTTCTCACATCATTCTGCAGCGTCGCCCCAGCACACCCCGCACTCTGTATGCCCACTGAGGGCGTCTCCCTGCGGCCAACGATCGTCCCTCTAGTGCCCCACACACGGAGTCTGGACACATGGCTTTCACTGACCAACCTGTCACGCTGGTTGACCTGTACCATCCGACTCAGCTACACGATTCAATTCGCCAGGCTCCCACCTCATTTTGGCGGTATTCGCTCCACCTCGATGTGCGGCAAGAACACCAGCGCCTTACGAGCAGAGATTACAAACCTGCTACTCAAGGATAGAGCCTGTGCATCCAGCCGAGATGAAGAAGGGTTTCTACAGCCCTTACTTCATTATACCCCAAAAAAGGTGTTCCGGGTCATGACGGTCATGTAGCATCTGTTCCACCCTCAGGGGTGCTGTGAACCTAAGGTCTGTATATGACACCTTTTTCTGGGGTGTTGGGGAGGGTTACATGTGGCCGATACAGTTGCTTCTAGCACGCAGCATCCTGCTTGCACCTGTGTCAGCAGTTCAAGCAGTCTAGTGCATGTCGCTTTTAAATGGGACCCCTTGTGTCACTACATTCGACACAACGTCGAGTGAGTGACAGAAGGGGAACGTCATGGTTACTGTTGTAACCGCCGTTCCCTGATGGAGAGAATGAGACGTTGTGTCCCCTTGCCACGACACTAGACCTACCACTGTGATTGGCCATAACCTTATTCTCGGCTCCTCAGTGCAAAAACCTGACTGACAGAAGCACACCTGCTTCCATTTATACCCGTATGTCCGGGGCAGAACATGCAAATTCTGTCTGTCAATTTCTCATTGGCCTTTTCTCAAGTTCAGAGGTACACAAGGCTCTCAAGGTAGTCCCCTTGTGTCACTACATTCGACACAAAGTCTCTTTCCCTCCATCAGGGAATGGAGGTTACAACAGTAACCATGATGTTTCAATTATGAATGTGTTTGTGTGAGAGAGACAGAGACAAAGAGAGTTAACAACACATCTAATTTGCAATATGTTTTCAAGTATGATATTTATTGGAGCTGAGTAAGGTAAAACAGTGTGCATTAAAGCCTGTAATAAATACTGTATGGTAGACAAGGGCACACAGCAGATACATATGAATGATAATTAGGTAATGTTCATAAAGTCAGTAATATCCTCTTTGCCTGTATTAAAGGAATATCCCAGGTTCAATAAAAGTTGAAAAGCACTTGTGGCAAGCTGTCAATAACCCCATAGAGTTATTTTGAGATTTGTGATCAGATTTGTAAAACCAAACAAAAATTGTGTCATAATGGAAGTCTATAGAGCAAGGCATTCCAGGAAGATTAAAAGGAGATTATGTTTTTGTCAAAGAGATTCATCTTTTATCACACTAGCCTCATATTAATCATATTTTTTTTTAATCTGTATGAAATTTTATGTTTATCCTGGAGCAATACCTTGCCCCAGAGTTTGACTGGAAGTGCATTATTTGCAAGTTACTAGAAACTGAAGAACATGTCAAAAAATGTTTGTACAGATGCTGTTCGTGGACCCAGAACGTTCCTTTAAGGTCTCTTGGATACCGATACAGGCACTTGAGTCCTGCAAGCCAGCACAGCAGATAATTATACACTGTCAAAGTGCTGCCAGAAGCCAGAGTATTACTATCACTAAGACAACCTCCTGAACTATATAACACCTGCTATTACACATGTCAGTCCAATGCAAAGGGCGGTCTAGTGCTCCTCACATCAAATGTTTGACTAGTACTGAATAATATGGGGTTTTAGACCACCAAAAAGCACCTCAGTTTACAGTAAATTTCCATAAGAGAAATCTGTTCTCGTAGTCTCAGGGATTTCCTCCTAAAATGAATTGTCTATTTAAAAATTTAAATATGCAAAAAAAGATGCTGTTTTATAGAAACCTGCATGTTTATAAAATTATTATTATTAAATAGTACAGTATAACCATAGAAGCACTTGGCAAATTAACCAGATAAAGACCAATATTTCTCATATTGTAGGTTAGAAAATATCACTGAAAGAAAGATGCTTTCCTTCCATCTAATTACCAAATTCAAGCAGAATATGAGATTACTGATGGAGCTCCCCTGTCAGTTATTTTTCAGGTTCAGCAGCTAATTAATGGCATATTGGACTAGAAGCCTATGAATGCTCTTTGCTAAGGAGGAAACAAACCCAGGAATACTCACCTTCAAACAGTTTTAGTGAAGCAGGAGCAGACAGCAGGAGTTTCTAAACGGCCAACAAATACTTCTCAGGGAAGTCCTCATCGGTATCGACTATGAGATAAAATTCACAAGAATTAAATCAGTATATTTGGAAATTGGAAGGCTACAACTAGTACTATACCAGTTTAAATTGAAATATTTTTTATGGCAGCAATAAGGTGATATTTATAAAGTATCTTTCCTAACCTTTGAATACTGCAACCTTCTTACAAAATGTATTTTATTACATGGCATGAGGGAATGTCAACGATTCATTGCATTTTCCTGTGCTGACTGAGGCAGATACATTTAGAAGATTTCCCATTTCCATCTATATGTTAATGCAACCAAAGGCAACAGAATCACAGTTTGAAATATTATGTGCCAAACGGGGCATGAAATTGAGCCAGACAAACAAACAAATTATTTTACCTCTCATGCATCTGCCTCTAAAGAAAACCGTGCCTGACAAGGTTCTTGTAAAAGAGACAGTAAATTCACAGTCAGAGCCATTAGCTGACACAAAAAAGCTACGTGAGAACACTGTGACAGCACTGAGGGAAAATTGAAAATTTATATTTGCAATGAACAAGAACAGCAAACAACTTTGCAGAGATACTATAATTTGACGAGCTTAATTTTTATGGCAGAATAGAAAAGAGACAGAACGAGTGAGGGAGAGAAAGTGTAAGAGGAATTAAGAGTCAATATTGAACAATAGGAAAACTGATTGCACACTGTTAACTGTATGAATGGCAATATATTACATATTTACTTCTGTGGTAAATCTCACAAAACCTACGAAGAACATGACCAACATTTTATCCCCAATTCAAAGGAAATAAGAAAATATAGTTTGCTTAATAGATAAAGTCTATTTTAGGACAAGTAACATTGCTTAAAGCTTGTCAGCTGTGAATTTTTGAAGGGGCAAGTGAAAAATTATTTAACTTGGCTGACCAAACAAGTTGCCTGATAAAAACTTGCAAATCCAGGAACCGATTTTAGACATTGTGCTGAAAACAGACTTGGTACTCAAATGTTTTAGCACAAAGACCTATTTCTCAGGAAATTAGCAAATTGCGCTTTACGGCACTTCATTAACATACAATACACACAGTTCAGTGTGGAGAGAGGAATCGGTAAGAGCCATCTCCTGATCATTATTGATACTAAACACCTGTGTCCTCTGCCACGGCCCCGGACACAGCGATGAATCCGCACTTTCTGCTCTCAAAGATGGGGCCCCAGGATGATCCAGCCGGCTGCAAACCTAATGGGCCCTCCTCCTGCTGCCGCTGATTTCCGGGGAGGCCCAGCTCATGGCACAGCAACTACCTGCTGGGGACCACCTGGACTACATGAAACAGAAGACAGCTGACCTGCAATGGGATAGCCGCACCCCAGAACAACACCGAAGCCGGCTGCCCATTCACGTTTGCCCAGCAGCTCCGTGATGCCTGTCAAAAATGGGTGCTAGCTGATGAAGTCCACGCGTGGAGGACGTCATTGAGCTGATGGTGCTGGAGCAGTTGACCATTCGCCTGCCCCATAGAACCACAGAATGGGTCCAGTGCCATCTCCCCACATCGGTGGATGATGGCGTCCATCTGGCCGAAGCCCACATGGTGGCCTACCCTGAAGCTGGCAAGCAGCAGTCCAGATCTCTCTCTCACCGTCTCCATCTTGCTCCTCCTTCCCCTTCCTCTCCTCCCTCTTGCCCTATATCTGTTCCCCAGAAATGGGGAGTGGTTCCACCCAAACAGGCTCTACGTTTCTGCAGGCAGCACTATGCGCCGACCCCCTCCCCTACCCCTCTACTTCGCCCTTCCCTGGATGATGTGCAGCCAGGGGAGCCTGGGCTGGTCTGTTGGAGTTGCGGGGAGCCGGGCCATGTCCAAGACCGGTGTCTAGTATGGAGGTGGGGATGTGGATCCGGGTCCCCGACATACCACAGACCACCCCCTGATCAAGCTAGGATGTACCGCATACCAGTAAGAATTAAGGAGCGTACACACCAAGCCCTGGTGGATTCAGGCTATAATCAAACCTCGATTCACCATGGCATGGTTCATGATGGGGCTTTGGGTGGAAAACACAAGGTGATGGTGAGGTGTGTGCATGGTGATGTTCATGAGTATCCGGTAGTGACAGCTGTTATTCAATTCCAGGAGAAATTCCAGGCCGCAGTTAATTCCCGCCTTACCCATCCACTGATTCTGGGGACCAATTGCCTGGAGTTTAAAAGATTACTAAAAGCATTGTGTGTGGATGGGTCCTGTAAACCGAAATCTCGTGTGTGATGTGTGACGCAATGGCTGGGTAGGTGGCGCCGGGGCAGAGGCACTATTTAAAATTATCTCCCGGGTGCATATTATGAAGGAAATCCTCACCGATCAAGGCACAACCGGGAATTTGCACCAGGAGACAATGTCCTTTTATTACGAGCTCAAAATTACACGCCAAGTAGCAAGGACCCTTTGAGGTTACACGGCGAGTCAGGGATCTCGATTCTAAGGTTAAACTAACAGATAGAGGTGGAGCACGTCATTAAATTATGGAGAGAGGCAGTCCCCGTGTCCATGTGCTTGTGTGTCTGTCAGTGGGGAGATAGGAAGCGATAAGAGCCATCACCTGGTGATTATTGATACTAAACACCTGTGTCTCGTTTCAGTGACGGCAGAGACGGGCATGAAAAGGCCAGCAGAACTCCACAGAGGCAGAGAGAGTATGTGGCACACACCCTGAAGCTCCATGCTGAAAGCCGTTATACTGACCAAGTTACGTTTGTGTTGACTATTATTATTGAAGCTGTGTGTGCCAAGTAAAACCCCTTGTTGGAAAGCAATTTTGAGTTAAAGTTCTGTACATAAAATTGGACTTATGTGGACTGCACCGCCGACTCCCGTGTTCTCCTTCCAATGGCCACTTGCACTTTACAATGGCACAAAAATTGTCCTTAGAATGAGCTCTCCCACGAAAATTAGATAAGGTGTTGCGCAGTCATAGTGCTGCTCATAGTGCAGTCATGAAAATAAAGCTTGACAAAATTTATTTTCCTTTGATTTTGGGGTGCAATATTAACCAGACATGTTCTTGATTCACCCACTTTGCTCAAAAGCAAGTAAACCTTTGCATAAAGTGTGGCTGTAACTAAACTTAAACTTGAAGACAGTATTCTGCTTCCTGTGTCCAGAGCAGCACTGCCAGGAGAACTCAGCCTAAGCTATGCCAGTAGGAGCTGAATCAAGAGTTCTGGCCAAAAGAAGGGCCTGTGGAGTTAACATAACCTGCCACATAAAACACAAACTGCTACAGATCTGCTAACTCGGCTCAGGAGCCAACTCCACTCCATGTAGAGACTCTGACCTAAGTATGCAGCAATAACACTGACACTGGGAGAAAAATTAGGCTACAATATAGGGCAATAATGACTGAAATGAAGACCAAGGAAGGAAATAGATTCAGTGGAAAGGTTCTACAGATGTATGTACTGTAAATCTGAGCTTAAAATGCCAGTTTCTTTGGGACATATACAGTACATACACAAAACACCCATAATATTCATATGCTTTTGTGTGTATATACAGTGAATATATAGTACATATAATGTGTGGAATATACGAGACATACAATTTAAAGGAGAGAACTTGCAAAAGTAGCTGGAGATATCTGTGCTACGCACACTTGTCACTTGGATTTAAGTGACCCCAACAGCAGAGCACTGAGAGACAACGAAGCCTCTAAGTCAAGGGTGGGCAGGAATGTCCTGAATAGATTGTTACATAAAAAAAACCCTCAGCATGATGCTTTTTTCCAGGCCGCAGCATTAAAGGACAAGACAGCAGTTTTGCAGGAGTAAAACTGCTTTCATAACTGAATTTCATAACAGTAAACAAAGGGATGATTCATGCACTTTGAATACATATCTAAACATTTGATTAGAAAACATCATGCAACAACTCATTGTAGAGTAACAGTGCTTTGATGCAGACCAACAATAGGTACAATAGAGATGTGCAAATATGGCTCATTAGGGGTCATTTCATCTTCCAAAAGGTAAAGTAATCCCCTCGGACAAAGGCTGTATGGTATAGGGCAATTATATTATGTTGAATGTCCAAAAATTCATTGCATCTCACAAATGAGTGCATTAATACAGACGAAATGCAAGTTTCTAAAACACAATGCATTTTATAAAACACTATTTGTGTCTACTACGAGAGAGTAAATTTGCAGCATAAATAATACAAGAGCTACATTTGTACGAGTCATTTGAAAAACTTAAAATCAGAAAAATCAGGTCAAAAAGACAAGGTTATGGCACTCCAGTAGTGACCTGACCCAGATATTAACCTGGCATACAGATGTGTGCAGGCCACCAGATTATAGTACCACTGCTCACATGCTTGCTTTTTAATAAGAGATCCTTAATGACCCATCTAAACCTTACTTACTTTTTCAACCACACTGGTATACTGCCGCTACTTGTGTTTATTAACATTCTAGCACTGACTTTTTTGATGCAGCGATTAGCCCGTGTTTCAAATGCCAACCAAAGAATGGATAAACTAGTTAGTCCATTTGAGCCTTCTCCTGTTCCATCACTCATACTCACCACTTCCGGAGCAACAAGTGGAGGGGATCCATTTTTAAGAACCATCTACACTTGATGAACTCAGAATCCCATGCTGCACTACAAACAACATAGCAGTGCACATGCCAGCTGACTGCGTTTACAATTGAATGTTCCATCATAGTCATTATAAGCATCTAAAAATTACATTATATGTAATATAATACAGATTATGCCCTCCAGTGTAAAGTGATATTTTTTTATTACAGCATGCATTAAAGACCCATTTTACCATAAATTCTCCTCCCAAACCAGAAGGTGGCAATATGCACGGAGAATGAGAATCACCAAAAACAAAAGAAGAACGTAGAAGTGAAAGTGAACATTAATATATATAAAAAAAGGACTTAAATATTGATGGTTTCTTACACATGCCTACCATATAGCTTCTGAAGACATTGAATAAACCCCTGGAGTCATATGGATTATTTTATGCTGCCTTATGTGGTTTTTGGAGCTTCAAAGATCTGACCATCATTCACTTGCTTTGTATGGAACAACAGAGCTGAAATATATATATTTTTTACTTTATTCTAAGTTTTAGTTCAGCAGGAGAATGTAAAACACATCTGAGATGGCATGAGGTCTATTCCATAAAGCCTCTGAAAAGTATTTCTGTTTTATTTACAAAAGAAAATTCAAATAAAATTGGAAAATGACATCCCCATAAACAATTTAAGATGATTTTAATTATAATGTTAAGTTCCCTTTTCTCTAAAAATGTTTGAGTTAAGCTATGGCATGTTTGAGTGAAGATGTGACACTGCATTCTGTCCCGTTATGTGTAGCAAAGTCTATCATTTCAGAATGTGACTCGAATTAGAGTTTTGTTTTTTAATTTTGCATGTCCATAAATGTCCACACACACACAAAAAAGAGCACCAGTCACGACCTGACCCTTGCTGAACCACACGGATATAAGAGAGGTTAACTCTTTAAATGCAACAATATAGCTATTGTGGCCACTGCATTCTTGTAAACCATCCAATGTCTGTCTCTGTCGGCGCTCCGCGCAAGTTGCAAACTTCATCTCGCGGCTATGTTTTATTGCCAAAAATGCCGACATCAGTTCATCTCACATACAAAAGTACGACACATCCCGGGACAAAGTATTGCAAGTTGCAACGGCCTAGCTAAGTCGTTAAAAAATTGTGGAGATATTATATGGACATAAAATAATCGAGATGTCGTTGTCTACTGTACCATTTTGATCCGACGTATCGAAGGAGTCAGCAAAGAACACCGTTTGCGCAGGACTTCCGCTCGCCATGTAAAAAGTACGTTGGATTATTAAATTTCTTCAGTCTTTCTTCCCCTCTTTTTTCCACCGTGCTAGCACCAGCATTCAGACTGACAAAAATGCAGAGCCTGCTTTTGCAGTAGGAACTGGTGATTGGAGCTCGGTGATCAGATGGGCTTTTTGTCATAATTTTTAAAGGGCCACTGCACTGAATAAAATGTTATGCTCTGCCTGCTCTACTCTTCATCTACAGCTGAAAAGAGTAATTAATATGAACTGCCCTTATGGCGTGATGAAGCATTTGCTACCACTCTCATGACCTTGTAGGTTTAACTGTGCTTTACTCTCAATTTCCTGTAGTCATTAAAACATGAACACACAGGTCATGCTACAAAAAGATTGCAATTACCAGAATACATATCTAAATACAATAGTAGTAGGATTTCACAAAAATATCTAATGAAACTTACAAAAAACAATGAAATTGGCAGGTTTCGTTTATTATATTTCAATTCTGTAGATACATTCATCAACCATACCTTTTTGTTGATGGTGTTTTATATACAACTTAAAAAAAGAAGAAACTTTGAGATCAACCGTTCAAACACAAAACATTAATTTGGCCTACAACTAAAACTTTCCTTGCATGTCCACCATTTTCATGCATTTCTTCTGAATTAAAGAAAAAAATCTCAAACATTGCTTAGACTTGGATGCCGGTGTCTTCTTTTAGAACTGTATTGATAAAACCCTTACAAACATGATTTACTGACATTTCGCAAGTGCATGTACAAGGGAGTGAGGTAAATGGCTGTTTGTATATAACCTTGGAGTTAGATTGGAAGGATTTTATGCTCCTCACAAACTTTGTTAGGTATACTACATAGACCAGAAAAGTAGGTTTACTTATTTAGACATATTTTGTTACAAAAGTACATTCAATCATATACTTAAAAGAAAAATGCAACAGGAAAAAAAGGTGGGTGGATTACACAGTACTTGATAAATTGTACAACGATGTATATACTATACATAACTTAAAACTATGCCAACCCTTCAGAAAACCATATCAAGTACAATTAGTATGATTAACAGGCTATAATGTCCTCTGAAACACGAACTCCGCTGCATCAACTACTTCGACTCCGACTTCGCCGCCTGGAGGAACTGCGGCTGTATGAGTGAAATGACCTGAATGTGAAGATAGACATTAATGAACAAGCTTTAGTGATGCTTAAGATATTTTTGATAATTATCTTGGGGTGAAACAAAGCTTAATTTATTATATACCTGGTCCTGCGGTCAGAGCTCTCACTTCTCCTATGCCCTCGTCTCCTACTACAACTGCGACTGCGGCTAGTGTAGCTATCATAAGAGTCAGACCTTGATTTCCAGGAACACAAAATGAAAACAAATATCCAAATTAAGCAAAGGAAAAAAATAAATAAAAATAATAATAATAATAATAATAATAATAAATGACTCATTACAAGCAAACCACATTAATGACTTTGGCTCTATCCTCACCTTGATCTGTGATGACCTCTGTACCGACTTCTAGAGCGACTTCTACTGTATGTGCGGCTGAAACAAGTTTGATCATTTCATCTTAAAATTTGTCAATTAAGAATGTTTTACTCGTATTAACGTCCCAAAATGTTCTTTAAGAAGCATATTGGATTAAAGCATATCAGAGATAAAAAAAAAAAAAAACTTTCAACAACATACCTACGATAACTTCTGTAGGTGCTACTTCTAGAACGAGAGTGGCCTTTACTGTATCTACTTCTGCTTCGACTCCTACTGTAGCTCCTGTGTGCAAAATAAATTATATATATATATATATATATATATATATATATATATATATATATATATATATATATATATATATATACACACACACACACACACACACACACACACACACACACACACACACACATATATATACACATACATATACACATACATATATACATACATACACACATATACATACATACACACACACTTTTTTTAGGGCTGTCAATTGATTAAAATTTTTAATCAAATTAATTACATGGTGTCCCGATTAATTAATCGTGATTAATCGCATATCCAAATATTTGCTGAGAAAGCCCCTCATAAAACAATTCAATATATAATGATTATACATATTTAGATCAATATATAATTATACATAATATAAATAATATTTATATAGTTATATATAATATATATCTAAAATAAAAAAATATTCAGATAATTAAAATGCATTACATTCTTGTATCAGAAGAGTTAATAACTGATAATACAATATAAAAAGCAGCTTTAGAATACAATGTATTGTTTACTACCATATTATTGATCATAAGTCTCATTATTGATCATGGAGTGGTGGTGGCGTAGTGGGCTAAAGCACTATACTGTTAATCATAAGGTCCCTGGTTCGGTCCCCACGGCCACCACCATTGTGTCCTTGAGCAAGGCACTGAACTCCAGGTTGCTCTGGGGAGATTGTCCCTGTAATAAGTGCACCGTAAGTCGCTTTGGATAAAAGCATCTGCCAAATGCATAAATGTAAATGTAAAAATCACTGGCATACAGTTCACAGCAATCCATTTCACAAGTGAATTTGTCAATCAGTTCAAGATTTATTATGAGGGCTTGTTTAAGGACCCGTCAATGTACACCTACATCAGACATGCTTGTGTAGTGCGTTGTCATAAACCTAAAATGTTTAAGTCACTGTGCCAAGTTAAATATAATTTAATACTCAATCTTTAAACACATCTTGAGATCCCTTAGTTCGGATTTGCACTCCAGCAAGAGTTTTGAACGCAATAACGTAACGTGTTGTTCTGCCTACTGAAGTGTTTTCTTCACTGTATAAACTGCGCGTTCCTCATACAGGTGAAATTTCACTTACTGCCCTCTGGAGTAAACAGGTGGTACTACAAGCTTGCATTTCTCAGGAATCTTCCTTATTATGGTCCGGGTGCATGCGATTAATTGCGTAAATTTAACGCGTTATTTTTTGCTAAATGAATCGCACTGAATTAACGCATTAAATTGACAGCCCTAACATATATATTTATATATTATACACATACATATACACAGTGTATCCGGAAAGTATTCACAGCAGTTCACTTTTTCCACATTTTGTTGTTACAGCCTTATTCCAAAATGGATCAAATATATTATTTTAATTCTACAAACAATACCCCATAATGACAACGTGAAAGAAGTTTGTTTGAAATCTTTGCACATTTATTAAAAATAAAAAAAAAATGCTTTGTTGAAGCACCTTTGGCACCAATTACAGCCTCAAGTCTTTTTGTGTATGATGCTACAAGGTTGGCACACCTATTTTTGGGCAGTTTCTCCCATTCTTCTTTGCAGGACCTCTCAAGCTCCATCAGGTTGGATGGGGAGAGTCGGTGCACAGCCATTTTCAGATCTCTCCAGAGATGTTCAATCGGGTTCAAGTCTGGGCTCTGGTTTGGTCACTGAAGGACATTCACAGAGTTGTCCCGTAGCCACTCCTTTGTTATCTTTGGTGTGTGCTTAGGGTTGTTGTCCTGTTGGAAGTTGAACCTTCGCCCCAGTCTGAGGTCCAGAGCGCTCTGGAGCAGGTTTTCATCAAGGATGTCTCTGTACATTGCTGCATTCATCTTTCCCTCGACCAAGACTAGTCTCACAGTTCCTGCCGCTGAAAAACATCCCCACCGCATGATGCTGCCACCACCATGATTCACTGTAGGGATGGTATTGGCCAGGTGATGAGTGGTGCCTGGTTTCCTCCAGACATGACACTTTCCATTCAGGATATAGAGTTCAATATTTGATTCATCAGACCAGAGAATTTTGTTTCTCATGGTCTGAGAGTCCTTCAGGTGCCTTTTGGCAAACTCCAGGCAGGCTGTCATGTGCCTTTTACTGAAGAGTGGATTCCGTCTGGCCACTCTACCATACAGGCCTGATTGGTGGAGTGCTGCAGAAATGGTTGTTCTTCTGGAAGGTTCCCCTCTCTCAACAGAGAAATGCTGGAGCTCTGTCAGAGTGAACATCGGGTTCTTGGTCACCTCCCTGACTAAGGCCCTTCTCCCCCGATCGCTCAGTTTGGCTGGGCGGCCAGCTCTTGGAAGAATCCTGGTGGTTCCAAAGTTCTTCCATTTACGGATGATGGAGGCCACTGTGCTCATTGGGTCCTTCAATGCTGCAGAAATATTTCTGTAACCTTCCCCAGATCTGTGCCTCGATATAATCCTGTGTCAGAGGTCTACAGACAATTCCTTGGACTTCATGGCTTGGTTTGTGCTGACATGCACTGTTAACTGTGGGACCTTATATAGACAGGTGTGTGCCTTTCCAAATAATGTCCAATCAACTGAATTTACCACAGGTGGACTCCAATCAAGTTGAAGAAACATCTCAAGGATGATCAGTGGAAACAGGATGCACCTGAGCTCAATTTTGAGTGTCATGGCAAAGCCTGACATACCTGTGAATACTTATGTACATGTGATTTTTTCCGTTTTTTTTTTTAATAAATTTGCAAAGTTTTCAAACAAACTTCTTTCACGTTGTCATTATGGGGTATTGTTTGTAGAATTTTGAGGAAAATAATGAATTTAATCAATTTTGGAATAAGGCTGTAACATAACAAAATTAGGAAAAAGTGAAGCGCTGTGAATACTTTCAGGATGCACTGTACATACACATTTTATATATACATATAAAATAAATATACACACATACATATATACACATTATATACACATTATATATATATATATATATATAATGTGTGTGTGTGTGTGTATATATATATATATATATATATATATATATATATATATATATATACACACACACACACACACACACACACACACACACACACACACACACACACACAAATACATAAACAAACAATTTAAGGTTAAATTTAGGAAAAATTTATCTTAAACATTGGATCAGACCTGGAAGAGTAAGTGTAGCTTCTGGACCTGCTCCTGGAGCGGCTATATGAATTGGACCTGCTTCTGTGGTGGGACCCATGACTGGAGACAGACCGTGACTTGTCCCGAGAATGATTATGGGACCCAACCCTTTCTCCTGTTGCTGGAATAGAGTCCTCTTCACTTGAACTGTCCTGATTTCTGGTTCTTTGATTTAACCGAGCCGTCTTTCGCACCTCATCAAAGAGGGATCCTGGTCGGACTCTATTCTTGCTCTTGATCTCAATCTTGAGGCCTTGGCTCTTTCCTTCAAACTGATCTTGCTGTTTGTTTATCTTAATAGTTAAAGGTTTTTTAATAACAGCCTGCATTGCAGTTATGCCTGTCAAAGGTTTCCATTTATTTTCAGCTGCTAGGAGAGAAGCATCACTAGGTACAGTTTCCTCTGGCTGACTGCCATGAGTTAAAGCAGATTCAGTCATAACAGAGTTTGCTTTTTCTAGTTGAGGTGGAACAAGTGCACTACCATTATTCAAAATGTTTTTCAATGGAGAAAAGCCAATTACTTTGGGCACTTGTTGCTCAGTCACTAGGATGTCCTCTAGAGTACACATTTCCACTTTATCTTTTGGTCTATTTTGGTTATTTGTCAAGTTAGTGTCTGAATGATTTGCATGGACCTCTGAATGGCTTTGAGTTTTAATTCTTTCCGAGTTGCTATTTAGGACTGATTTTTGGTTTTCAGTCTTCTCATTTTCATCAATATCTTTTTGAGACTCTGATCTTTTTGAACATATATCATGAGTTGACTCTCGAGTCCCTTGATCCTGATTCTCTGTGCCATGGGGCTTGTCCGATCCAGATTTTACTCGTCTTTTTGCACCACTGTTGGTAGCATCAGGATTTGCAAAGTCTACATATTGTGCCTGAGCAACTGAATCATCCTCTTCACCTTCATCACCAAACTCTAGTGGAGGCTGCCAGTGGAATGTCTCTTTTGGCTTTTGGTGCTTCTTGGATTTCTTGCTCTTGGATCTGCGAGATCCTGACCTGGAAGAGTTCCTTCTCTTGTGCTTGTGTTTTCGCTTGGCTTTCTTGTTCTTGTGCTTCATGGTTTTTGTGTCAGGGTGTTCTTCATTAGTTTTTAATTCCTCAGACATTTCTACACCTCTGTTTGATTTGTTTGAAGGCCTAAAAAGGTCTTCACTCTCAGATTCTGAACTAGCCTCTCCTTCCTCCTTTTCAGACACATGTTTGGGATCACCAACTGTCTTTTTATCTGGCATTTCTGAGTCACTTTCAGACTCCCAGCAGCGAGACAAAATCTGCATCTTTTTCATTTCACTAAGGCACCCTTTATCCTTCACAGAGAGTTGGTTATGCTTGGCAGCAGTATTAATCTTACTTGAGTTCTCTTCTTCACTTTCCCATCCAGAATTACTGTTCTTGTCCACTAACAGTTCATTCCTTTGACTAGGGCTCTTGCCTTTCATTCCCATTGTCTGTAAATCTGATAGAGAATCAAGCATATTTATTTGTACAAAGGAATCGCTGTGTCTGTGGACAGAACTGTATGGACTTTCTGGTCCATCCTCAGAGAAGGGAGATGTATCTTTGTGGCCACTGCTATAATTTGCATTCTTTTGACTATTTCTATGAGAATTACATTGTTTTCTCTTCTTTTCAGTGGATCTTCTTTTGTATGAACCTGATTCTGACCTACTAAGGGATGATCTGCTTTCATAATGGCTTGGTGATTTACTGCTGCTTCTTGACCGACTGGGTGACCTGCTCCTGGACAAACTCTTTTGCAGAAGTCTATCGGGATCAACATTGTTCCTGCTGCTGGGGACCCTTTGACTAATGGCAGCGTCTGGCTTAAGAGAGCACATTGTCTCCAGAGGTGCATTTGTTAATGGGCTGATTAGTGCTTTTGAACCTGGGATTGTCTTTTTATTGATCTCTTGAATGCGGAAATAGGACGGTTTCCAAGGTTTCTGGCCTGGTTTCCATCGAGAGGGCGGTGGACTGTCACTCATTGGTAATACAGAGACACTTTCGGAGGACACAGCTGGTGGGACTTTAGGTTCAACACCTTGAACTGGTGTAGGCACTGGCTTGGCCAATTTGGTAATAACACCTTCTGAAGGCTTTGAATTTCGAGGGGATATAACATTTCTTTTCTTGGAACGTGGTGGGGTATTTGACCTATACCTAGAATTTGATCTGGTTCTTGACCTGGTCCTGTATCTGGATCGAGAATGAGACAGCGACCTAGAATGTGTAATAGACCGCCCTGAACGACTATGACTTGACCTCAAGGAAGACCTAAACTGCCTCTCAGACCTTGTGCGACTTCTGGAATAAGATCTGCTCCTGGATCTCGAATAAGATTGTGAATCTCTAGAAGAGCGCGATGAGTATCGTCTCCTGTCTGACTCTGATCGATACGATACGTGGGAGTGACGTGAAGTAGATTGGGAGTGAGAATGAGAGCGTGACCGGGAATGTCTCTTTTCCGTACGGCTCGAGTGTTTTGACCGCTTGCCTGAGGAGCTTGACATCTCTCCCTCAGACAAGGAGGTCTCCTTGGGTTTGCTCTTTTTATGTTTCTTTGAGTGTTTTCGTTTTTTGGTTTTCTTCTTGCTTTTGGTTTTCTTCTTTTCTTTTCTTGATCTATGCCGGCTGGAGTATACAGAGGCCTCACTTAACGAACGCTCTCCTGATCTTGATCTAGACCTTGGGGTGTCACTTCTGTTATCCCATCTGTTTAAACAACAGTCAGATCACTGTAGGTCAAAATCTTTGTTCCAAACATGTTTGTTCACCCTATAAAAATGCAGTTCTGAAAGATGTTTTTAAAACAGTCTTAACTATGAGGAAATCCAGAAATAAACTACCATTGTTAGCTTGTTACAAGTAATCATTCTGACAAAATCCTCCAATAGTTTATTCAGATAAGATTTCAATTGGTGAAAAACATGCCTTTCTCCTTTACTCCATCTCTCCACACTGGGTGGCTGGTAAGCCTTTGTCCTCTGCATTTCCTCTTTCCAATGTGGGGGAGTTTCACTGCTCCCTCTTTCACCCTCTGACTCTGATCGGGATTTTGACCGAGGGGGCGTATGATATCTCTGCAGGAAAAAAAAAAAACTTCAACAGAGCCATGGTAGAAAGGTCACTTTGACTACTCTGTATATTTTCTGTATACAGTATAAATGTAATTAATTGTCAAGAGTCATACCATAGTTCCGCGGCCTTTAATCTTACGGCCAGATTTTGTGACAGCTGGTTTGGGGTCATTTGGTGCCACAACTGTCTCCTGTACAGCCCTATAAGAGGGAAAAAAAAAAGATTTTCTGGAGTCAAAATTTCTTTCATTCTTTTTTACGAAGGTTTTAAAGTAATGTTCCGGATTCAATACAAGCTCAATCAACAGCTTTATAATGTTGATTACCACAAAAGATTTTATGACTCCTCCCTCCTTTTCTTTAAAAAAATAAATAAAATAAAAATCGAGGTTCCAGTGAGGCACTTACAATAAAAATGAATGGGGGCAATTTTTTTACATTGAAATAATAACTTTTTAAAAGTATAGCCACAAGACATAAACAATATGCATTAAAACATGATATTAGTGTGATAAAAATCGCTTACTAACCTTTTCTGTTTACAGTTATAGCCAATTTTACAACTTTGTTACTTTACAATGTAATGTCAACAAAGCCTAAAAGCCTTAGATGACTGTAAAACTTACAATTTAAACAACTTTACAATTCAAATAATACACAAGTTTTAATGCAAGTGGGTCAGTCCCTCTCTAGTGGTCCAATAATTAAAAATGGTCAAAACAACCAACTTTACAAATTTCCCCCCAATTTTTCTTTTTGAGTATTACCTCCATGTATTGCAAAACCAGTTTTTATTTTACTTGTCTTAACCACAATGGCCACATTTGTGTCATGGCACATAACACATTTCGGTTATACAGCTGTTTACAGAAACCTCAATATCTTGGCTCAGGATGGTCCTTGCTCCTTGGAACAAAAACGAATCTCTAGAGCACATTACAAGGTACATGTACATATATAAACATTTAGCACTTTATTGCTCCTTAGTCTTAGAACGTAAGTCCAAATGTAATGCTCAAGATTGCTCAAAGTTCCACTTTTAGGGTCAATTTATAATGGTAAGGGTTTGAGTCGGTCTTAATTTTTTTAGGAGGTACCTAGGTAAGTATAGTGGATACAGATCATTCCAGGTTTGAGACTTCTTTTTTTATGGGGGTGAGAAAATGCAATTGTGTAAAATTCCCCTCAATTTTGTGTTGAATATCTCTGATGGGGGACCAGGTTGTAACCTGAAATTTTCACAGAAATAAGTAATATTACACTGGTTACAGAGCTAGGGCTAGTAGAAATCTGGGGGAAAGCCTACTTTATTCATGCATTTTGAGAAATGAACAGATGTAATACAAGCATAAATAATAAAAATGAACAGTATTATTCAGTAATTATGTTTATGATTGACATACAATTGCTTATCCTTGTCAAAGAGGTCTATAATGTTACTAATTTTGATATTGGCAACAGTGAAGCATGATCTATCACTGTGTTCTACAAAAAGTTTATAAAAAAATAATTTGTTTTAAGTAACCTTAATGAACTGTATATGGAATTTAAAAATTAGCCCCCAGAGTTAAAGATATGGAGATAAAAATTGATGAAAACTGAGGCCAAAATGGTGTGTGCTGGCAGGAGCATCTGGAGCACTGTCTGTGTCTGCACACAACATCAGAACATCAAGCTGATGGTTGAGTCAGCAAAGCTAAAAGTAGACTACAAGGACCTGCTAGAACTTCTAGTCTGTGACATTAACGGTTATGAATGCATGCTCAACAAGTGTGAACAAAGTCCACATATAGAGACCTTACTGCAGATGCTTGAAGTGTCAGATAAAGATGAAACACTTCCTGATAACATCACCTTTAAGCAGTGGGTTATGACTGACAGAGCAGTTATGATCACTGTTGTTCACCCTAGGGATGAATTCTCAGCTTCTCGGGCTGAGAAGCTCAATGCGCTAAATACACACCATTGGTTGAGGACATCAGCATGGAAAACGGTGATGTTTTTGTAAAATTCTTCCACCCACCTGGATCAAGAACATCATTCAAAATGTCTACTGTAGACAAAGTGTGGGTTCCCATGAATGATGTTCTCAAAAATCTTACTACTATCACTGGATGCTCCCACAACAATTCAGAGAGATTGAGGAAACCTCACATCTTCTAATAAAACATGTAAATGTGAACATGTAAAATATGGTTTATTTTTGATATTTGTTATGCTTATATTATATCTGTTAATTTCTATAAATGCAAGAATAAAGCAGGCTTTTCCCCATATTTCTACTACAGCTGTGGCCAAAATTATTGGCAGTGACATAAATTGTGTTTTGCAAACTTTGTTGCTTCAGTATTTGTAGATTATTTTTTCACATGTTTCTATGGTATACTGGAAAACAATGATAAACATTTCATATGTTTTAAAGGCTTTTATTGGCAAAAACATTCAATATATAAAGTGTGTCAATATTTACTGTGTTGACCCTTGTTTTCATAATCTCTGTAATTCGCTCAGGCATGCTGGATATCAGCATAAGGGCCAAATCCTGACTGGAGTTGATCGCAAATTGTGGGCTTCTACTTGTCCACTCGCCTTTTGAGGATTGACCACAGGTTCTCTATGGGATTAAGATCCAGGGAGTTGCCTGGCCACGGATCCAAAATTTCAATGTAATGATCTCCGAGCCTTGCCTTGAGACATGGTGCTCCATCATGCTGGAAAATGCACAGATCATCACCAAATTGCTCCTGGATCGTTGGAAGAAGTTGATCCTGCGGGAAGTTTTGATACCATTATTTATGGCACAGTTTTTGGGCAGAATTGTGAGAGAGCCCACTCCCTTGGATGCATCACTGTTGGCACAACACAGGACTCATGGTAACGTTCACCTTTTCTTCTCCGGAATATCAAATTTTCCAGATGTCCCAAACAGTCGGAAGGGGGCTTCAGAGAAAATAACTTTGCACCAGTCTTCTGCTGTCCAATTCTTGTACTTTCTGCAGAAATTCAGTCTGTCCTTGATGTTTTTCTTAGAGAGAAGTGGCTGCTTTGTTGCCCTTCTTGACACCAGGGCACTGTCCAAAAGTCTTCACCTCACTGTGCGTGCAGATGCACTCACACCAACCTGCTGCCAATATTGAGCAAGCTCTGCACTGGTGGTGACACGATTCCGTAGCTGACTCCTCAGGAGGAGACGGTCCTGGTGCTTGCTGGACACTCTGGGACATCCTGAAGCCTTCTTCACTGCAGTTCAACCGCTCTCCTTGAAGTTCTTGATGATCCGGTAAATGGTTCTTTCAGGTGCAATATTCTTTGCAGCAATTTCCTTGCATGTGAGGCCATTTTGATGCAAATCGATGATGGCTGCACATCTTTCTTTAGAGATAACTATTGCTAACAACACAATGATTGGAAGCACCTTTTCCCTCCTTTTATAGCAAACAGTCTGCTCTTATAATCCAATCAGAATGATTTCTCATGACTAGAACTCTTTCACACTTTCCCAGGTGCTGCTGATACGATTAGTGAAAGATGCTTGAAGTATCAGACAAAGACGACACACTTCCTGATAACATCACCTTAGCTGGTCATTTTATGCCAAGGTCAAAAAACAGTGAAATTTGAAGCTATTTGCAATAATTTCAAATGCATCGGATCACTCTGTACAATAATCTAGAAACAATGTGAATCAACACCACAACAACTGAAGCAGAAAAATTTGTGAAACACAAAATTTATGTCACTGCCAATAGTTTTGGCCATGGCTGTAGCCCTAGCTCTGTAACCAATAGAATCTCAAACTCAATTTTTACAGCAGAATGTTACTAAAGACTAAGAGCACTTATTTATGTGAAAATTTCAGGTTCCTATCTGGTCCCCCACCAGAGATATTCAACCCAAAAGTGAGGGGAATTTTTTAATTCTTTTAAAATTGCACTCTCGCCCCATAAAAAAAAAAAAAAAATATCTCTCAAACCTGAAATGTTGTGCATGCACACTATACTTACCTAGGTACCCACTAAAAAAAAACTTAAGACTGAGAATGGAACCCTTCCAATCATAAATAGACCCAAAATTTGGAACTTGGAGCAATCTTGATCATTACATTAGTACTTAAGTTCTAAGTTTAAAGAACAAGAATGTGTAAAACGTTTATTCATGTACATGTACCTTGCAATATGCTCTACAGATCAGCTTTTGTTCCAAGGAGCTAGGACCAGCCTGAGCAGAGATATTGAGGTTTCCGTTAACAGCTGTATAACCAAAATTTGTTGTGTGCCATGACACAAAGATGGTTGTTGCGGTTAAACCAAGTAAAATAAAAAAAACGGTGGTTTTGCAATACCAATACAATCACTCAAAAAAAATTAAATAATAATAATAATAGGAAAATTAAAAATGGTCAAGCAACCTGTATTGGACAACTTGAGATGGACTGACCCAAGTGCTTTTATAAAATTATAAGCTTCACATTTCTATGTTTAAACACTCCAAATATTGTCCACATTCACTTCCATTGTAACCTCTGTTTTTTTTTTTTTAAAGAAAAGGAGGGACGAGTCTAAATTAATTTGTGTGGTAATCAACATTATGCCACAAATACTGTCGACTGAGCTTAACTTGTATTGAACGCGGAACATTCCTTAATTTGCACTGGCAAAACTGAGCCATGAATTTCAGGGATTATTCAACAAGAAAAATTGCCAGAATATTAATTACGGTGGTTCTCCATTAACACTTTAAAATGTACCTTTCAACCTAGATATTTATAATTAGGGGTAATATAAATCGTGTTTGAGTGAGATGAGGGCCATCTGTTAATTAAACTATACTAAAATAGACTAACATTTGTATTGTCTCCTCCTGTGTAGGCATGTCTCTGCGAAGAAGAAAACGGTTCTCTGGCACGGGTGGGATCTCTTCTGGTCGAACCACGGGCTTCTCCCTTTTCACATTCTGCTCAATATCAGCATCAACGTCCTCTGCCATATCTCCCTCAGCATGACTGCAAATCAAGAAAGAGAGTAAACAGTAAGAATATTTCTGTTTGAAAGGACAAAGACAACCCAACAGCACTGATTCAAAATCAGATCAGCTTTCAGAATTATTGTGTGGATTAAAAAATAAATAAATAAAATACATTTTCATAAAATAAAAAAATGTGTCAAGTATAGACAGAAAATATGTTATGTTGAACACTTAAGTGTGCAATTTGTGGACCTCTAGCATCACTAAACATTATTGCAAAATTCTTTAGCTTTCTAACAGATTCCTAAACACTGCCATAATCTGGTATTGGTCTGACAAACAGGTAGTTCTGCCACAAACTCACACCATTGTTTGAGACAACATTGCCGTGTTTGACTGGTCAGGATGCTCAAAGCAATGTGCTGATAATATGCAGAAGCACATACAATATGCACAATGTTGGTCACTTTTAACAGACTACAAATGGTTTCTGCATATTAAGCTTGGATAGGAGAAAATATTTGACCATAAAAACATACGCACTTCAGATTTACAACTCTTCACATGTGGATAGGTGCTTTCACTATGACTAACAGGAAATCGAACTGGGCACACTCATTTACCTTCCATGTCCTGCTGTTTTAACAGTGTGTCTCACTTTCTTCCCTGCCTCTTTTCTTTTCCTTTTTGAATACTTGCTCTTTGAGCTTCTTTTCCTCTTTCGAGATGCATACTTTTCATCAGACTCCCCTCCAGAATCTGCTAAGGAGGAATCCTGGGATGTAGTCTCTGAAGAACTCTGAGAGTCATCCTCAGAGTAGAACACTTTCCTTCTCTTGCTTCGAAGCACTAAAAGATAAAACAGGCTTAGTCAGAAAATATACTGAGGTAAATTAAAACAAATTATTTATGTACTTATTATTTATTAAACAACGTATATAATTTATTAATTCTCACCATTTCTGATTACACTAGTTATGTCATTGATCAGGGCAGTTCATGAATTTATTTAGAATTTTTGTATCAAAACCATTTTGGCTTGATACAAATTTGGAGCATGAAAAGTACAATACAATACTGCACAATGTGACAAATCACATCCAATCAGAACTCTTCATGTTAAATATAAAGCAATGTGGAGAAGGATTTTGTACCAATGAGATTTCTCAGTGGGCAGGCTACCCAGCACACTGCAATGAAAATAGAAAACAACAAAACATACTGTTGTACATTGCACTTGTGGCTGGTAACATGGAAAGTAGTTTTTTGATGATTTATAGTGACTTATTGCAAGATGCTTTGTTGTGTCATGAGTGGTTAGGACATGGATTATGTGTGCGTATTAAGATGGAAGTCTGTAATGTTTCCGTTGTTGCCAAGAGCACAAAGCACCTGTCAAAGAGACAATTTTATGATCCTTCAAAGTTCTATTTTTAAACACCATATTTCACATCTACAATGCAGTTGATGGAGATTTAAAAAAATAAAAAAATAATCCTCATTAGGTTAAAACAAGTTTATACAGCATAGTTACACAATATGTTTGCAGTACCAAAATGTTTTGTCTCTCACACACAGGAACAAGCTCACCATCGTTAGCAGACTTTGTAATCAGCTGTCCACAGTCAATCACTCGGACGTCAGCATAAGGTCTGCTGGCTGAGTCGGTCTTCAGCCCCTCGATTTTCTTTATCACCTCAAAGCCAGAGATGACCAGCCCAAACACCACATGCACACTAAATTATACAAATGAACGGTACAGGAATTTATAGAAAGTTCTACATCCATCCTACATTTTTGGTTCAACTACAAAACAAACCTGAAGCATAAACTTTAAGGAATATTGACAATCAGGGTTCTCACCCTTTTTGACCTATGAAATCCCTTGACACTTCCAGTCATTTGTGAATGGATACAGATTTTTTTTAAATGATTCAGACCGATTTGCAAATGAATCATTATTAATGAAACATCATTGTGAACAGTTTTGACCCGATTAATTGGCTCAAAAGCACTATTCGCTCACAAATAAACATCACTAAAGTTTAAGTCTAAACAAGACCAATTTGTAGTTGAGAAGATATTTTTAGTGCAGAGGAAAACTAGAAAAATGTATATTCACTATAAATCGCTTCCATTATTTTTCCAAGCCTTCCAAGCCAATTTTTTAAATTCCCTGATATTTCCAGGTTTTCCATTACTTTGGGAACACTGTACTATCGTTTTTTTAATATGTTGCTACATTTTAAACTCCAATGGATCTTTCTGAACTTACCCATCTAGATGAGGCGCTGTCTTTGTAGTTCTATTATTGGACAAATGACAAAATGGAGGCCAGGTCAGATCGCCCAACAGAGACATGTGTGGGGGGGAGAGGGAGGGGGGGGGGGGGTGAGAGAGAAAGGGGAGGAAAATTTAGGCCTGGGGTCATAAATGTATAAAAAAAATAAAATAAAAAAAAAAAAACACACCACAAGGGAAACTTAAGACTCAATTGCAGTTTGTCGTAAGGTAGAAATTCAGAACACACAACAGAAATCATTCAACATAAACATGTCCAACATCTGCCAACATAATGCTGACAAAAATCAATTAAACATTTCAGGCAGATATTTTAGAAATCACATTGTGTCCATGGTAGACAATCAACAATATGGAAAATACACCCTGTACTGCTAAACTTTAAATACACCAATAATTGAAAGACCTTCTCAGTTTCTCTGTGCTGGGAGAGTACCGCAAGTTGTTAATCAGGTAAAACCATTTTTAAAGATAATCATGAAGCCAGTGCTAGCTAAAAGTAACCAGAAATACACAGTCAGGAGAGAGAAGCCAAGCCTTGGAGAGACACTTTACCTTGGTAGGGCAGGATGTTAGAGATTCTGCAAATTTTACACAAAAATGGCAAGAGAAAAATTGTAATACATTTGTAGGCAAAAAAGGAATTAAGTTTCTTTATTATATATTTCTAAATGCACATTGACAAGGGAAAAGGAGATGAAAATGTGGAGGGCACCTGCATCCCAAGTGAACATATAGACAATGTATCCAAAATCAAAGAATAGAAATAAATATATATGGTAAAGAAATTGACAAGGTCTGGGTACGTCTGAGAGGGTGTGAACAGCAAAAAGGCAAGCCAAGATGATCTTTTTACTCTTCTAAATAAACAAAAACAAATTAACATTCCTTTTTGGGTGAACAAAGCATTGTGCTGTACTATTCAGAATTGGTCTTTAAATTGTGTTGAAAGTTTGTGTCAACTCATGATATGCACGTGTCAATAAATTTGCACCTACAGCAAATGTAAGGAGTTACATTTTAAATATGAGAATATGACACCCGGGTCAAATTTAGAAACCCAGATGCTCCTATTGTTTGTTTCTGAAAACAGATGCACAATAATGCATTGCACCACAGAGCAAAGTCTATGACTGAGCCAAACCAACTTACTTCAGGAGAAATTAATACTAGGAGAATTCGTAATCTAAACAGAGATATTTCATGTGTCATTTAATAGTGACCAATCAGTCATATTAAATGGCAAGAATATCTAGTGATGAATGGTTGTTTCTACATACACACACACACACACACACACACACACACACACACACACACACTTGCTCTTTCTTGTACCAGAGTAAACATACTCACATGAAGAACTGGGACCCATTTGTGTCTTTGCCACGGTTGGCCATCGACAAGAGGAAGGCTCGGTCATGTTTGAGAGTAAAGTTCTCATCTGTAGGAGAGAGATACGGACAAAGGGAGACACTTGAGTTCTTGTCAACTGTTTCTGAAAGCTGTTAATTAGAGGATTTGAGCAGGCAAAGAGACACTCATTAAAGGGTTATTTTCCCCCCAATAGGAAAACTGTGTTATCATCCCAAATTAATTTCTTTGTTCCTTGGAACTCAAAGGGAGATATTAGGCAGAATGTTAGCCTGACTTCAATAGCATCTTTTTTTTTCTACACTATGAAAGTGAATGGAAGCTGTCAGTCCCTAACATTCTGCCTACTTCACTGAAGAAAATGAGGGTGAGTAAATTATGACAGAATTTTCCTTTTTGGGTGAAATATCCCTTTAAGACCTGACATCAGTGATGCTTCTACACTGCTGCAGACCTCAATAAATACGAGTGTTGTTCATCTTTGTTGTAAAAACTGACTTATAGTTTGTCAAATTGGGCCAAATTTCCTAAGAATAAATTATGTTCAAGAATATTGCATGACAACCCATCCTAGAAAAATAAAAAGAGGAAGAAAAATAAAGGAGAAGAAATTTGTTAACCACATCAATTTCATGGTCCACATATCCATGAGCACACTGTGCAGTGTGGACGTTTTTTTTGCCATGATTCATAAGGAATTGGGAAGGGGGAAGTTTAATCTAAATTGTGTACATTGCACTGGACTGTGTACATCTCTTACCTTATTTTGCAAAAGACCACACTCTCTATAAATAAAAGAATGTTGAAAATTTTAGGCAAGAAGATTGGCTCTTTAAATAAATAAATATGCCTGTTCTCCATGCTGACTCAGAAAGAAGTCCATTATAAGGTCACAGACATAAAACAAAATCAAGATAGCATAGCGAAGGCAAGATAAAACAATGGCTGACAAATTGACAATGCATGCACGAAACTGTAATGCCCATTGAACGATCATGCACGTTGTTACAAAAGACAATAGTGTGAAGTTGTGGGACTTTGTTAGGGTTATTTAGTGTTTGATGATGTACTTGACATATCCGGAGATTGCTTACCTTCAAAGAAGCCACCATATATAGATTCTCCTCCTCTTCCATTGCCTAGGCAAAGAAAAAAAAACACGTCATTCGAGTTTGTGCTATGGCACTACTGATATTTTTAGCTCCATATATCCTGGTGTAATGCGAGTATAATTGCACTTACCCTCTGTGAAATCACCCCCCTGGATCATGAAGTTCTTTACCACTCTATGGAAAGTTGAGCCTTTATAGCATAATTTTTTCCCTGTAGTTTTGCCACTGCCTTTCTCACCTGTAAGCAAACAAGAGCAAGAGATCACCAATCACTGCAGATTGCTAGTTTACTGTATATCACACCTTGTATGTGCAGCTCAAATATATTTCCAGACTTTAAAATGTCCTTATGAGTGCTCTATGGGAAATGCCTGATGCTATGTCTGATGCTATGCAATGTCATTCATAGTGTGAAAGTGTCTGGAGCAGTGTCTAAATACACTCATTTTCATTCACTTTCATTGTGAATGATTCACTCCAGTGGTTTAAATCATTTCTTCTGATAGGTGTGGGTGAGAGACAGAACAAGTGACCATGTGTGACTTTCAGATGTAAAAGAAAATGTGTAGATTTAGAGTAAAAAAGGACTTAATTATTGATTTATTTTCACCCACAACCATCATATAGCTTCTAAAGATTTAACCACTGGAGTCTTATGGACTGGATTACTTTTATGTTACCTATATGTGATTTTTGGAGCTACAAAATCACCATTCACTTGCATTGTATGGACCAGAGCGGAGATATTCTTCTAAAAAAAAACTTTATGTTCAGCAGAAGAGAGTCATACACATCTAAGATGGCATGAGGGTGAGTAAAAGATGAGATGTTTTTCATTTTTGGGTGAACTATCCCTTGATTTTCATAGTTTAATATTGAAAGTCTGGGTTCGGGACAAGGTGAAGAGAGTCAAATATATACATAAGGAATTTGAAAACTACCAAAAAATTAAATGGCATGATACAGTTTTTATAAAAGCCAGTTTTATATAACAAAAAGAAAACAATCTGTCAGTTTTCATAAAAATTATACCCTTGGACATGAAATTGCCTGAAGTTGAAAAAACACTCATTATGTATGTCTGTGCTAACATTCTTTGACTGGTGTGAAAAAGCATCCCTGTTTTGACAAGCCTTTCCAGGGTTAATATATAGGCAGAAATTATCTACGTTCTCTCTAAAACTATCATGGCATCTATCTTCTACGATAAGTTTGTAAATACAGCTTTTGTTCATTCGTTAGCATTGTCAGCAATAAACATGCAGGTGTACACACACACACACACACACACACACACACACACACAGCGTGCCCAATTATTAGGAAAGTTAGTATTCTTATCTTATCATTATTTCCATACACATTATCGAACTCCAAACCATATAAACTTGAATGCATATTGGATTCAATCATTTTCAGGTGGCATGTATTTGTGTAATGAGGTAGGGTTTTGCGAAAGTGACTAACACCTTATATCTAGGCGTGCATAATTATTAGGCAGCTTCATTACCTCAAAAAAAGAGATTTAACTGACACTGAAAAGTAAAATATTGTAAAATGCCTTCTAGACAGATGCAACACTCTTCAAATAGCTAAACTATTGAGGTGTGACCAACATACAATCAAACGTTTTGTTGCGAATAGTCAACTGAGGTGCAAAAAACGCATGGAGAAGATAAGGTGCAAATTAACTGCAAAAGACCAGGAACCCATTATCCTCCAATGCTACCATATTGCAGAACTGCAACATACTTGGAGTGTACAGAAGTACAAAGTTTCAAGTGCTTAGAGACATGGCCAAGGTCAAAAAGGCTATAATATGACCACCACTGAATATATTCACAAGTTGAAGCATCAAGATTGGGCAAAGAAATGCATGAAGACAGCTTTTCCAAGGTTTTATGGACAGATGAAATGAGAGTGACTCTTGATGGACTAGATGGATAGGCCCATGGCTGGATTACTAATGGACACAGGGCACCACTTCGAGTCAGGTGCCAGTAAGGTGGAGGAGGGGTACTGGTATGGGCTGCTATCATTAAGGCAGAGGTAGTTGGACCTTTTCAATTTGAAAACTCAACTCTCATATCTACTTCCAGTTCAAGCAGTGATACAGAAAGCCCTCAGCATTCAAGAAGGACATGATCTTTATGCAGGACAATGCTCCATCA